>CM051397.1:288181-1488181 GCA_028052125.1 Melia azedarach
GACAATTAAAGCTCCAAGTATGGAGAAATATTGGGGAATTGCAGAAGAATTAAATTAGATGTAGCAGACTGCACTACTTTCTGGAATTCAGCTAAGATTTACAAAGCAAACAGCCGGGTTTAACAATAACGTAATCCTATAATTTCATCGATATATATATATAATATAGAAAGGAAACAGATCTTCTTCTTTCTGACGGAAGAAGAGCATCCACTTAAATAATAAAATCCCAAAGAGCTCTTAAAAAAAAAAAAAGAAGTTATAACTATACAATTAATTTCTTCGAAACTCATCCATTACAGATTTATTAATTAATTAATAATTAATTACCTGGAAGAGACTGGATTCAAAGCTCTAGCTAATCCATTCATGGCACCGTAACCTTTTGAACTAAACCCTAAACAGCCAAGTAATCCTTGTCTGTAAGGCAAGAATGTCTTCTTCCTCATCTCTTCAGCTTGAGCTCTGTTTGCTGTGTAATGCAATTCATGTGGTGATGGTGGAACTCTTCTTTTTCCTATCCCATTTACTGGTTTCTTCACTTGAGCTGCAGAATTTCCTTTTCCTTTTTGAACATTGTTATTATTATTGTCATTATTCTCTGAAGTAGTAGTACTGCTAGGAGTTGAGCTTGTAGGCAATTTTTTCTCTTTATGAAGAACTGGTGAAAATGAAATTGTAGACCAGAACTTGCTATTGCTTCTTCCTTCACTTTTGCTTCTGTAGAGAAAATCTTTCAGAAAAACCCATCTCTTTGAACTTCTACCAGCAGAAGATGATCTTGATGAAGAAGCTGAAAGTGAAGCTGCTTCTGCTGCTGCTGCTGCTATAGTTGTTTCCTCATTCTTGCTATTCTCGTTTTTCCCTTCCTTGTCTTTAATATTGTCTTTATCTAAATAAGGAGCTATTTTGTGTTGCTGTTGCTTAACATCATCGCTTTCATCATCACCATCCCACTTCAAAGAAGCGCTTCTGAGGGGAGACAAAGATCTTGTCCTTCTCCTCATAGATTTATCTCTGACAACTCTCGGATCTCTTCCTCTTGTACTACTTACACTTATTTCTTCGTCATCTTCCTCCTGCTCGAGATCCGGCAACGGAGCCAAAAGCTGAGGCCTCTCCAAATGTGTAGATAGCTTCATGGGTCGGATCTTTCCATCGAGAAACAACTCATCAGCCGAACTCATGGCACCCGACCCGGATCCAAACTCAAACCCAACACCCACAGAACCACCACCACCACCACTACTACCTGCAGTATCCGGTGAAGAAGAGGACAGAACTGGATACGACGCCGTTAATGCAAAGTGCATGGGACTCGCCGGAGCACTGTAATAAAACCCGCCATTCACGGGTCCGGCTCCTCTTCCGGGGCTCGAAGGAGCACTTACGTAAGGAGTTGAACAAGTGCTGTCAAACTGATCATCAGAGAAACTAGATTGCACGAGTTCCTGTGAATAGTTTGATGTCTTCTCATTTGCAGTGTTCTCAAAGCCGGATTTCGGATCTCGGGTAGAATATCCGCCATTGTTGAGCTCCATTTTTGTTGGAAGTGGTGAAAACTTCTGCTTACGAGAAAAGGAAGAAGCATTAGATTTTGAAATGGGCAAGAAAGGGCGGACTTGTATGAGAAAGCTAGAGATTTGTACTTGTATGAAAGTGGGTGAGGGGATCTTATCTATAATTTACACGTCCTCAGAATGTTTAATTGTGAGAATTTTCTAACCTTTGTTTAAAGAGAAGTAGACAACTCTTGACGGGTAATTAATAATTCACTCATTCGTCATCTCATAATTTTATTTTCGATTATTTTGCTGCTCACGATTTCGATACTTTTTGAATGGATAATAACATCTGAGTCCCTGAAGTTTAAACATTTTTACAAATGGTGACAAATTATATTTTTCTTTCACGAAATAATCCTTTTATCTTTTGTGAAATGACAAAAGCACCTTCATGATATTGATATTGAGGATTAGACCACAAATGGGTGGTTCAGTCATTTTGATAAGGGCTAGGGATTTATTTGTTAAAAATAACAAGTTATATCCCTATTTATGAGAATGTAAAATTTTAGGGATCCACATACTTAATAATAGAAATGTGTGTCGATGTTATGATCATATTTAAAAAAGAATAGTTAATCATTTGAAGAACGATAACAAGAAGTTAAAATGAATATTATTAATAATATTGCAAATCTTTAAATGCTACAAACTCATAAGAGTCAATGGTTGCCAACCCCAATTAAATGCCTCAAAAGGGTAAATGGTCCCCCATTAAATGGTTCAACTTGCAACAACATTACTTACATACATACATACATACATACATACATGTATTGTTTTCTAGAAAGAAAGAAAGAAAATCATATAACAAATTATTATTATATTATTATGAATAAAAAACTTGGTGATATGTAAATAATAAAAATATGAAATATTAGAGCATTGAAAGAAGAGAAGGGATCTTGGTGGAAATATGGGAAAGGAAAGGGGTCATGTCATGTCATGAACAAATTAAAGGTACAAATTTTAAATAAAATATATAGAAAAGTACAAAAAATTAATGGGGTACACAAATATTAAGGTGAGTTTTGCTTTGTTAATATGTACTCCGTGAATGTT
This sequence comes from Melia azedarach, assembly GCA_028052125.1. Classification (NCBI taxonomy): domain Eukaryota; kingdom Viridiplantae; phylum Streptophyta; class Magnoliopsida; order Sapindales; family Meliaceae; genus Melia; species Melia azedarach. The sequence goes on from CM051397.1 coordinate 290,809, forward strand.
AATTGGTATTTATAAAATGCTAATATATGTATTTTGTAAATTTTGATGAAAATATTTATCCAAAAAAATTAATATTTTAAATGATTATTTAATTAATAAAAGTTTAATATTTTCTTAAATTAGTATTTTAAGTGCTTAAAAAAATAGCACTTATAAAGTTAATAAAAATTTTATTTTTTCTTAAAATATCCTTAAACAAATTTAAAAATTACATTTCTTAGATATTTGATTTTTTTAGTTAAATAGATTTTAATTTAGATAATTATATATATGAATATATGATAAATTATATTAAATATTTTGAAATATATTATTTGTTATATATTTTTTTAAATAAAAATTATTAAATTAATATATTATTTGTTTTCATAATATTTATAATTTTATTTATATTTTAATGTACAGTAAATAATTAATATTATTAAAAGTATAATTATTTTTATAACAAAATTTTTAAAAATATTATAAAATAAAAATATTATATACATATAATATTTATTTTTATTAAAATTATTGCTACATGGATATATTACTTATTTTAATATATGTCTGTTTTAATAATTTGTCAACGCAAAAATATTTTTTTAGTTACACTTTTAAACATCTAATTAGTAGTAATAAGTACTTTGAAAGATTAATAACCAAACATTTAAATATTTTTTAAAAAAACTATTAAAAGAAAGAGTATTAAAAAATATAAGTACTAAAATTTTTAATATTTATACTTGCAATATTTTCAAGATCTTTAGTTAAGAGTAAAGGCAGAGGTAGAGAGTAGCACGTTCTCTTCTCTCCTCTTATGATAAGCCACTCAAAACGACGCCACTTTTATTGATTAATCTTCAAATTTTTAAAAGTATAATTAAATTAAATCTTTTAAATCCACGTGGCATAAGATTGAAAACTTAGATTATATATTAGAAAAATTATATTTTTATTTAATTAAGTTGCGGACGTGAACAAAAACTGGGAATGTACGTACTTACTGGCTGTGCTGGCTGTTGATTCCCTTATGATAAAGCCTAAGAAAAGGAACGAAGTTTGTTTAGATCTCATCCATAGAATCATAGATGGCTGCTTAATTAATAGCTAATTAATTAATTAATAAAAAGAATGATTGTAAAATATTTTTATTTAATAAACAATTAAAATTAATCAGAATGAAGATAACGAAGGTTGCAGAAAAAATAATAATGCGTTACAGAGTACAGACTTTTTCTTTTTTCTCGAAATTAAGAACGGAAGAATATTTGGTAGCCAATGGAATGCCTCCAATGGCCAAGAAATGAAATGCGCACACAACCCAATCAAAACTTGACACCTGGAGCATAGCATTTGCTTGTATCGTTGCGTGTTGGGGGACCCACTTGAGAAGACATTGGACAAAAAAAAACAAAGAAGAAAGAAAGAACATCACATGGGATGTCGTAGATCTGTTGTTTTCTTGTAGAAAAAGAAATGATGATGTATGTATGTGTCTATGTATGTGTATGTATGAATGCCCACCCCACCCCGTGTGAGTTTGTGTTTGACTGTTGACAATCACAATCTTCAGCATCAACTCAACTCGTAATAAAACAACACGTAACATTAAATTGTTCAAGCCTAATTGAATTAAAATTAAAATTAAAATTAAAATTAAAATTAAAATTAAAATTAATCCTGATTGAATTTAGTTCAAAAATTGAATGCCATCACAAATTCAGCAGCTCCTCTCTCTGTTGTACGTGTGGTTCAAATTTCAAACCTACTGACCTAGACGAAAACGCGGGAAAAAGTCCTAGACTCCCTTTTATTTCAGTAAATTATCTGTTCTCTCTCTAAAGTTTTAATAATATTTCATTATATATTTCGTTTAATTAAGATGACGAAAAAATTTAAAATTTTAATTAAATTATAATTATAATTCTTTAATTAATAACGAGACAATAAATGAGAACCACATTGTAAACATGAGATCCATATCTTAAATATATAATTTATATAACAATAATTTTTTGTGATTTAGTGAAAATATTAAAATAAATTGAAAAATAATTATTTTATTTTTATTATAAAGTAAATATATAATTATTTTTTTTGTGATAGATAAATATTTTAAAAAATAATTATTTTATATTTATGTTCAGTAAATGCTTATAGAAATAATTAACATGTAAATTCAATATATAACTATTTTTCTTTTGTGTTAAATAAATATTAAAAGAAATAATTATTATGTAAATAAATAATTATTTTATTTTTATGTTAAATAAGTGTTTATAGAGATAATTAATATGTAAATTCAATATATAATTATTTTTTGTTTGTGTTAAATATATATTTAAAGAAATAATTATTATACAAGTAAAAAATTATTTTATTTTTATGTTAAATAAATACTTATAGAAATAATTATATGTAAAATAAATAATTATTTTATTTTTATATAAAGTAAGCATTTATAGAAATAATTATTACGTAAAGTAAACATATTTATTTTATTTTTGTGTTAAGTACTTATAGAAATAATTATAAGTAACATAAATAATTATTTTATTTTTATATAAAATAAATATTTATAGAAATAATTATTATGTAAAGCAAATATATAATTATTTTATTGTTGTATTAAGTAAATATTTAATGAAATAATTATTATGCAAAATAAATAATTATTTTACTTTTACGTTAAGTACGTACTTATAAAAATAATTATTATATAAAATAAATATATAATTATTTTATTTTTATATAAAATAAATTTAAATAAATAATGATGAGCCCAAACACATATAAATATTAGTATATTAATAAATCCAATCATAAATAAATATGAATTGACTGTAATATTATGTTATTTTACTATTTTATCTCAAAAATTTAAAATTTTCATTATTTTTCCCATCGCAATTAAGAAAATGACATATCTAAATATTTTTGAAACTTAAGGGGTCCAGGGTTTTTTCCCTTGATTTCTGTCTTTATTCATTGTTTGGTTGCCGAGATATTTTATGACTTCCTTCCACAAAGAAGCTTTGTATCCTACTTTTCCGTACGAGTGAAAATGGAAATCAGAATTCAGAAGCATGAATGTGGGTAAATGATTTCATCCCTAGAATATGTTCTGCTTTCTATTTACGAGCAGAACAGAACAGATTGTTTTCTATCCAAATGCAAATAGTACAACAAGATTCACTACATAAAAACAATTCACCTACATACGCTGTAATTTAAGCGAAAGAAACCCAACTAGAAAGTACTTCTAGTAGAACAAAAAATCACATACCAATTCATCTAACAAACAAGTTAATATCTCGCTTTCGATTTCCTCACCTTCTTCAAATGCTTCTGTGTCAAAATCAAGCCATTTCCCCACCTGTGAACTCATGTCCTTCTCTACAAGCTCATCCACCATCATGTCTCCAGCACTCTGCCAACCATGTACCTCTTTGTACAATTCTTCAACCAACAATTCCTTCCTCTGAAACAGCATCGCCCATTTAGCCCGCCCCTGGCAGCTTCTGACAAAAAACTGTTGCCATTTCAAATCCAGGCATTCGTAAACAAAATCAAACAAAACTCTACGCCCAAGCTTGGAATTCTCGTCCGTATTTCTTCCCAGTTTGTTTTCACAATGCTCCAGCTGGTTGAAGAGGCTTGGTGTTATACCACCGTGGGTCTGACCCAATGCAAACTCCTCAATTGTTAACTCTGCATTGTCTAGTAATTCCCTCAAGTATTCGAATTCCCAGCTGCTTGATTCGTTTACATCTACAAGACTGAATGTTCTAGTCATAATCTTTCTGCCTGTTTTCCCAACCGAGATAGAAGAAGCTGAGTCAGATAACTCAGTCTCACAATCCATGGATAATGATGCATCTGCAACAAGTGAAGTAGATTCCACTTGATCTTGTTCCCATAAAAACTGCTTCCTGTCTGAAAAGAGAAAGCATATTTATTGGTTAATACTCATTCACTGGAATCATAGATTGATTGATTGATTGCTACATCAGTCATGCACCAAAAAGGGGAGAGGATTTTCAGGTGTGTCGTCATACTTAATCCAACCAAAGAAACAAACAAAAGGAAAGACTGTAATTTACCATTGGTGTTGTCTCTGCTATCTGAGCAATTAACACTTGTATAAGAATGTTCAAGACTTGAAACTGAGCTAGAATTTTGATAATAAAATTCTCTTCCATTTTCATTGTTGTTGCTGCTACTGCTATGCCTTTCCATTTCTTCAGCTTGTCGAAACTGTTCAAGTCAAGAGAGTTTGAGTCGTGCCACGAGTATCGTATCAAGATACGTCCACCAAGTAAAAACAAGTAACAAGAATAGTCGTGCCCCATGAACTAGGAGCAAACATTAATTTTAACAAGAGACAATGTAAAATTTTACAAATCTTTCTTGCTTAAGGTAGCTTGTTTGTATAATATATGAGCATAAAATCAAGAGTATCTACAGCTATCATTTAACCTGAACACAAAACGTTAGATTGTGCAATGACAGGTTAAAACTGCCAAGAAACATAATATGGCAGCCGCATATTATCCAGACAGATAATCAGATTTCTAGAACTTGACCACAAAAAAACCTATGCACCGAGAAATTAAGATTTCAGACCTGCACTCTAGAATATGAAGCATCACAACTAACTTTTGGACATATTTTCATAATGGAATCTGGTCCATTAATAATAATAGAGGGATAAGTTAATTCATAAGACTTAGTGAACATAAAGATCAATAAGACAGACCTGCCACTTTGGGTTGCTGCTAAACGCAGAACTATCATTAGAGGTTGAACAAGAGTTGTTGAGGTAATCAGAATTATTGTTATCGAGACAAAGTTGAAGCCTTTGGTCTCCTTTCACTGTTACCATGCCTTGTCTAGGCACTGAATCTTGTAAACTGGATGCTGCAATACCAGAATTCCCCTCTCTGACCACATTACAGTGGGATGACTCAATCTTACAGGTCAATTCCATGAGTTTTTGTTCCAAAAGAACACTCAAAGAATCACCACCACCATTTATATTCAACCCCGGGGACGATAAGGTTGATCTTTTCAAATTAAGCTGTTTATTGTCACCAAAACAATCAACATTGAAGGTGTTATTTTTTCCCATGACTTGACCAGAGGACTCAGGATCAGACCTGGATCTTATGGGAGATGAGAACGTAAATGAAACAACATCCATTCCATTCTTTCTGTTATCTGCTGCACCCCAATTCATGTACCCTTCAATTGCAATATTACATTTTATAGACTTCTCGTCTTTCTTCATTTCATTATCAACAACACTTTCTTCAGACTGAGAATCACCATTTGCAGATTGATTCTTTTGAGATAAATTCTTAGATTTACATGACAAAAGCTCCTTGCTGGCATTGTTTGTTGTCAAGCCTGTCTTTCTGGACCCAGTTTCAGAGTTGGCAACAGCCTTATTTACAGACCTTTGTGACCCTATAGAACCACTAGTGGACTTCGATTTTCTAACTTGCTGGTTCTGAGCAGAATTCTTTGAATTTGATCTTTCTTTATTCAATGTATAATTCTGCTTCTGGTTATTCTGCCTAAGCACATGGTTAGCCCTGCTTGTAGAAGTTCCCTTCTGCACGGTCCTTTGTGTTTGTGTATCCGGCTCCCTCTTGCAAGACTGGTTTGTTTTACTACCACTCTTTTCCTTTGGGATCATAGAACTCCTACTACTACTACTACTTGAGGGCGATCCCTCTCTCCTCTCTACATTGATCTTCGCTTGTACAGCCATTGAACCTGTTTTTCCTTTCTTCCTCCTGTTGTCAGGACTTCTCTTTTCTACATTCACAAAAGCCTTAGCTGCTGCACTGTCTGATTCATGGTGGCTCCGGTCACAATGCTGTCCTTTCATATACTTACCAGTGACAGATTCATTAGATTTTAGAGGCCTTGACACTCTATTGGCAGTTTCCATTTTCTCTTTCATATCCCAAAGTCTCAAAGGAACTGAAGATGCAATTGATGGCCTTTTACCCTTTGAACTTGCCTTGGGACTTGCCTCAATTATCTTTGCAGCTGCCTCCACAATGTATGCTGTATTTCTCGTAGGGCCAAACCCCTGACTCTTGATAGGAGATAGCAACTTATGGTGAGTGATCGGAATTGATTTAGCAGATTTTGGAGGCAGCATTTCAGTTTGAAATCTCTCAATTGGCCAGTTCTGCACCTTATGCGCCACCCTTGATTTAACTTGATTTCTATAAAAAAACTCTTTGGTAGGAATGTTGAGATAGTGGTTTTCACTACACAAATTAGGAATATTCCTGTCATAACAAGACGTTCTCAGAGAACCCAAATCAGAATACACAGTAGAACAAGGTTCGGGACCATTTGATGTGGGCAAAGAGTCCAAACCCATAAGTCTAGCAACTACCCCTGGTGCTCTAGATCCATATTCTTCGTCACTAGTTATGGATGAAGCACAATTAAGTTCACTACCTTTGTTACTTGAACTTGCTCGGCTCTCATCCACCTCTATCTGCCAACATAGCCATGGTGAACATATTAATCACCAACAATTACTACTTTCAGAACACAAATGAGTTAACAAAAGATTTCAAATCAAAGTAGGAGAAGAAATACCCACCACTTGAAGCAGTGACTTAGCCATGGTTCCAACATTTTCTTTTCTTTTCTTTGCTTCTCCTGGGATCAAAACACCAAGAACTAACAAATAAACACAAAAACTGAACATAAAGTCATAAGCGTTTTCATAATCTGTGAGAATACTGAGGTACCATCCAATTCTTGATTATTTGCAAAAAGTTTCTTCCGAGATTTGCCATTCCAGTCAAACAAGTGCAGAAAGCCCCCCCTTGAACGTTTTTTCTCGGCCTCCATCATTTTATCTACCAACAAAACGGTCCACAATAAATAAGAATATTCAAGGAAAACTCAGTTCTAAGGCACAGATTAAGCTTTATCACACTCGCAGTTCATAAACTTACCACGTGATGAAACCAGCAGCTAATATTTAACCGAAATCATACGAATTTTAGCTACATTGCGAATTCAGCTAGAATTTAAGCTCACAGAACCCGTTAAAATGAAATAGTATTGAACATGCAAATCACATTATTGGTCTTCCGAATCTAGAAATTACAAAACCAGCAAACACATTGAAGCTATAAACACAAATTGCAATCAAAAGTGTATACGTTTAAAGAGCGTCCAGCAAAGAAAAAAATTGTCTTACCTAAAATCTTTTAAACGCAGAATGCTAGTTTGCAAATTTCGGCTTTCCTATTTGCTTTCCATAAGGACAGAAAATCATCCAAATCGCGTAGATTTGGACTGAAAAATCACAATGGCGATAATAAAACAGAACCAAATCCAGCTGGGTATTCTTCACAACGAACAAAGGCACAAACTTTTAGGTCATCTCAAAGTGTCAAGAGAAACCCCATTCCGTAAATCCCACAAAAATAGTTTCCTTTCCACTCATTTTAGGCTAAATTTGTAGTATCAAAGCCAGAGTAGGTGTAAAAATTCGATTTTCATTTTTGAAAGAAATAGAATCGATCAAAGAAGAACACAAACAGAACTGATATCAGAAGCATATATGGGTTACATCAGCAGATATTGAGTGAGATAAGAAATTGGTCCAAAACCAGAAAAGGAGTGAACAGTGAAGAACCGAAGAGACTTTAAAAAAGACTTTGAGCAGAGTGTTTTATCCGAGGAGAGAGAGTAAGAAATGTCTGGTCTCATTTCGAGCAATAAATCTGGAGAAGAGAGAGAGGACATCCAACCCAACAATGCAGTTAATATTTTAAGCTCCTCTCCTGTGAAAACCTCCGTTACTTCCACTTGGACATCTGCCATTGGCTGCCACTGGGACCCAACAGTGTCTTTGGTCCACTTTCCATTTTCGAACTCAGTAAACTCAAATCAAGGGTTCAAAACTTCTCATTACGGACGCAAGATCATTTTCTGTTTTGTTTTTCCTTTTATATTTTCTGGGAAATAATCAGACAACTTAGAACAGTACAAAGGGTGACTATGGAATCAAAACTTTTGTTGCCAGAAAGGGAGCTAAAAGTTAATGATTTCTGAAAGCAAAATCAAATTACGGAGGCTTTGAAAAAACAAACAACTATTCAGACCTCAATTTATTTTTTTTTTCCTTTCTCCGGTTCTTTTTCCCAATCAGCACATACAAATGTACAACAAATTGTCACTATTTCACCAAACTTCATCTCGTATCAGCAATGAGCTTGCTGCCATCTTGAAAGCTTACCAAGTCAGCACTTGTAAGTGAAAATTAAAGCTTACCAAGATCATATAATTTTTTATATTCCTTTTCTCCAACTCCGGGGCAATCTTATTTTTAATTCTAAAATTACTTACCATTTCATTGCAGGAAGGACTCATTGTAAGCTAAAGATGGCGACTGACAAAAGGCAAGGCCAATTCCAATGTGGGGAAGGGAGGTGTTAACTAAATAAAATTGAATTATTGTGAACAGTTAGATATTGTTAAGATTCTTGGGGATCGGCAAATCAGTGCATAATTTCAACTCTGGACCCCCCTTAACAAACAGTGTTAAGCTAAATTGAAGGAGAGAAAGAAATTTTTGGATTAACTACTTTAGTCTTTAGGAAATATTAATTAATGGGTAACACACACGTGAATGAATGAATGGATGGATTATCTTTGTATTATAATATATTTACGGAGTCGCCATTATCTAATTCTAATCAAATCTAATCTTTCTTTCAATGAATATGTTAAATCAACAATAATTTTGCAATGTTGCATTGCATGTGCTGGAGTCTTCATGCGGTTTTTCTACATCTTGAATAAATTAAATCTCAGATTCGTTGTGTTGTTGATTCTGTTGACTATTGTGTGAGATACTAATTAATGCTTGTCATACATACATGATGATGCTCATTGTATGTTTGATTTTGAATTTTGAAAGTGTTTACACAAAATTTGTTTACCAAAAATTTCTCCCATGATCACATTTTTAGTTTCTTCTCGTTAATTCAATTTTGAGGTTTCGTCTTTTTAAAAGACAGACAGTAAATTTATTTATTTTTAATAAAGAAATAATAATAAAAATACCTAATGAATAGACGTTGCACCCTGAATGTAGTAGACTTGCGAGCTTGATTAACTAAAAAAATTTCTTTCTTTTTTGTTTTGTTCAATAAGCTATACTAATTTGATTGTTTGATTTTTTACATTATTTGCGTCCAGTTTTTTTCATTTTAATAACATGATTGACGACCCTTTGGTGTTAAAAAACGACGGGTAATTTATAAACTGAATGAGACAACAAGTGTCGGCTGTGTAAGAAAACGCGAAGTTACGAGGTTTCCTGAAAACAATGTACGACATGTCGTTACATATATTTTATGCATGTAGATAAGATAGGTTTCTAAATTCCAATTTCTGATTAGTAGTAAAGAGAGTTCGTTTTTATGCTCAGTCAGCAGTGCTTATCGCACGAAGAAATGCAGCGGCAGTAGTAGAAATCAAGAATCAAGTGATTTTATATAAAATAATAATAATAATAAGAAAAAAGACAACAAAAAACTTGAGATTTCATACACCCACCTCATAAAATTGAATAATAAAAACATAATCAAGCAGAAAGATTTCAGATTTCAGACTCATTTTTGTACAATATTCCACACTTTTAAGATCAATAAGAAACTAGTGTGAATCAGTACATCTGAATGCCTGTGACACCTACATGCATAAATTCTCCAGTGTGACTTGAGAAAGACAGTTCGATTTGGTTCCTTTACCCTGTTCAACCTTCATGAAGCATTTCCTCATTCAAGGATTTTTTTGACAGCTTGTTAACAACGATTGTCCTCAAAATTTCGGGAGAAAATATCATTTCTTGAACTATATATACTTGAGGCATCATGGAGCAAAGAAAATGAGCATTTGCAAGGATGCATTAGTGACAGGTTTGAACACACCTCAGCAGATGACAATGAACATGCTGTGCTCATAGGGAAGTCTTGAGACAATTATCGCAAGGATTGGAACCATATTTGCAAGTTTTCCGTTCAAAAGACTCTTCAAAGTGTTCAAGTAAAGTTTGTCTCCGGCATTCAACCTAAAAAATTCCCAACAGTTATGCAACCTCGTATAACTTTCAGCAGCATGTAGCAACAATGTCAATAAAAAGATATTATAGGAAAAATAACAACTTGATGGAGTAACAATTAACTTGCCTTAAGTTCACAGTATTGCTGCATTTTCTGAGCTTGAGCCATTGCAGTTTTAAACATTTCGCTCTTAAAACCTTGACCATTTCGTAACATACACACAACCCGACTGAAATCCTTCTTCTGGTATAGGACAATGCATACTGAAGGAAGATTATCTCTTCCAGCCCTTCCAGACTCTTGATAGTAGCTTTCAATTGACTTAGACAATGTATTGTGTACAACAAAGCGCTGACATCAATTAAAAAGCCATGTATCAAAACAATGGGAAAAGAAAAAATGCAGTAGGCTACAATATTGACTATGCTCTATTAACCACAAATGTGGTAAAGTTTGTGATTATGACAGTGCACATATATAAATCTGCAAATAGGGTAGTCAATAAGTAATCACGGAGAACCACAGTCTAATTGAATGTCAAACAGAAACATTAGAGACATAAACTTTGGATCTAATCTGGACTTACAACATCTGGCTTGTCGATTCCCATCCCGAAAGCAATAGTAGCAGACACAATTTGAACCTCTCCTGTATGCCATTTCCTTTGGACAGCCACTCTCTGACGAGCTGCAAGACCAGCATGGTAATATGCCGTCTTAATCTTACATTTGTTACTTAGAAAGTTTGAAACCTCAACACATTCATTTTTTGAAAGACAGTAAACAATTCCACTCTGATTCTTGAAACGCTCCTTTATAAGCTGCCCAAGCTGCTTCAGTGCTTCCTTGGACTTCCCAATCACTTCATACGTCAAATTGGGTCTATCAAAGCTTGTCTCAAGGACAAGAGCGCAAGGAATCCTTAAAGCTTTTAGGATGTCCTGAAGAATCAATTAACATGAGAAAAATGTTATTTAGACAAGACATGGAAAGAAAACCCATACATTGTTGCAACTATTATTACCTGACGAACAGACTGGGTTGCTGTGGCAGTCAAAGCCATCACAGGAGCATCTGGAAAATTCTGCTTAAGACATCCTAACCCCCTGTAATCTGGACGGAAATCATGTCCCCACTGGCTGAGATGCAAGTACAGCAAGAAGAAATTAGTTAGTCAAAGTTTCTTGATGTCAAAAGTTACACATTAAAAGTTGCATTACTTGAAGCTCATTGTTCAAAACCCTACAACTCTGCAACATGTATCTGTCAAAAGCAATGTAAAGTAAGAACATACCTCACACAGTGTGCTTCATCAATAACAAAACCTGCTAGTTGTCCCTGAGATTTATAAGGGAGCACACAAATCACATCATCAGTAACCAAAATTTTCACTACTACATGCTTCATATATGTCTGGTCAGAATAACAAAAACTCACCTTCCAATATAGGCATTTTAGTGTCTCAAAAAATGAGGCGTTCCCAACAATTCTTTCAGGAGTCACATATAAGAGCTTACATGATGGTTTATCTTTCCTGGAAGTAAATGTAAATGTGAAAATAAATCAATGGAGGGAATCTAGTCAAGAATGGAGTACTTAAACTTTGAAACATAATATGGTTGCTTATGGCTCATGAATATCATTTTTGTCCAATTTTCATAAAACTCTCTGAAAAAACTTCTTGAATTACAGTAGCAGGTAGAATTCACATATGAACTGAAATAAAGGAAAAACCCATCTCCTAATAGGTCACAGTGCAGAGAGAGAACTGAACCTTGCCTTAGCTCTTGGAGAATGGCTGCTGCTTGGGAAGCAGTTTGTTGAGAATTCAAAAAAGTTGCTGGTATTCCAAACTTTAGGTTTAATGTAATTATTTGGTCCTGAATGAGCGAAAGTAGAGGTGATATGACCACTGTTACACCTGGTTTCAGAGTCGCTGGAAGCTGTATGAAACAAACAGTCAGCTGTAATCTACACCACACTTGTGCTGAGATAGGAAGACAAGTTATTGCATATACAAAGAAAGAGATATCACCTGGTAACATAGACTTTTACCACCTCCAGTAGGCATAAGAACAAAGCAATCTTGCTTTGCTAAAGAAGCTTTACATGCCTGACGCTGCAGCGGTCGAAAGGTCTCGTTCCCAAATATTACAACATTTGCAAATTCCAAATCATCCAAAGCCTGTAATTCTTCAAAACTAAGAGTCCCGTGTTCATTTTTTGACATCCGCGAATGATGTTTCTTATTAGAAATTGACGAAACGGAGCTATTAATGTCATTCCTCTGACCATTCTTAGAAAAAAGAAAACCCAAAACAAACACTTCACTATTCAAACTACGCAAAGAAAAGAAAAAAAAAACATATGTAAAAAAATGTGTAACACTACAACTGGCAACGATGAAAATAAAAATTTCTTACCAGAGATTTTGAAGATTGTTTAACTGGGGTTAAAAAAGGACCTTTCCCCTCTGGGCAAGAAGAGAAATTAATTCTATGACCCTTCTGCTTCAAAATTTTGAAATCCAAGTCTTCACTGTCGCTAGAAGAATCCAATTCCATCAAAGGTGTTTGCTTTTTAGGTTCAGGCGAATCGTCTATAATGTCAATGTAATTTCTGCCATTTTCATTATTATTATTATTATCTTCATTATCATCAACAACCCGTTTTTCCAACATGCTATTCAAAGCTCCGCAAGCTTCTGATTCCACGGCCTGCAAATCATCCCAGTCTTCACTGTCTCGCATAGTTTCGGCCAGAGAAGCAAGAAAATCATCCCCGCAATGTTCCACAGAAATAAATTCTCGGCCATCGTTGCCTTACAAAATTAAAATTTGAAGACTAAATAAATTAATAATCCAGAGAACCCAATTTAAAAAAAAAAATTAGAAAAAATTAGGTACCGTAGAGGGAAATCAAGCGATTCAAGCATTTGTTTGCGGAATCTGAATCGAAGCCAAAATCAAGGGCCAAGCTTAGCAATCGAGTCTTCTCGAACTCAAAATCGTGACCGTCCATTGTGCTGAATTGGATCGAATGGTGAAATTGCCCGCGCTAAATTTTGCTTTGAATTGTCGAAACCTAGAGCGAACTTCGTTTGTACGCGAGGAGGATGCGAGACTTTGGCCTTTTGGGGGTATGAAACGACGCCGTTCTTACCCTTTTTTTTTTCCCGCCTTTGTTTGTTTAATCCGGCCCCACGTAAATCCGGTAGTTCATATTTAATTTATTTAAAATTAATCTTAGTTCTGAGATAAGATAAAATCACAAAAATAAATAATAAAGATAAATTAATCAATTTGTACTATTATTATTTATTAATCAATTAGCTAGCTAGCAGTCAGAACATATATACCGGCCTAATTAATTAATTAATTAAGCTCCAAATCCAAATAATTATAAGTTTATATATGTTTAAAGAGATTACAATATGCTTTGCATGCATGCATATATCCATGCAAACATTATTTTTTACGTTGACGTAATTTTTTTTTTTAAGAAAAAAAACTCGCAAACAAATTCTTCCTTCCGTTCTTCCTACAAATTACAAATTTGGCTAGACGCCATGAATAAGCTTAGAACACTTGGTCCTGATCCAGCGATAGCCATCTTTGATGGAAGATTTCACTCTCCCTTCGTAAGAATAATACTTGTATTTAGCCACTCTTTTTCTTCTCTTCGTTTCAGGGTCACTTAACCATGGAAACATTAATACAGATGATTTCTTCGACGATCTGCTTCTCTTCACAATTTCTCTGTACGAATTAATATTATTATTAATGTAATCATCATGCAATGAACGAGACCGAGACCGAGCGGTGGCGCCGTAGAGTCCGCTGGTCGTCCTCAAGGTCTTGACATCCACATTAATGTCGAGGTCCCGGCCACCCCCGCCACCACCACCGCTGTAGGATAGGTAGGAGCTGGAGGGCGGCCGGAGCTCGTTCATAACTGATGGATATCTTTCTTAACTAGGGTAAAATAAAGAGAAAGGAAACTTAAGAGTTTGGAATTGTATTATTTTTATATAGATATATAATTAGGTTCATTAAGTAGAGATTTTCTGTTAGGAGAAGAGTGGAAGATATTAATTTAATTAAGATTCGTTTATTGGTGAAACCAGATTTTTCGGTGTGTGGATTTCAGTAATGGTAGGATAATTACTGTGGAATTTTGCTCAAATTGAATTACATTGTTACTAGCCTTTTCTTTTTAAATGAATAAATTGTTACATATACGTTTGGACGCATGTACATTTTTTTTTCGAGTCCTGAATTCTCTCTTAATTGAAGTTTTTTAACAAAGGTTTCGACACTTAACACGATGCCTATATTAATTCGTCGAGTTGATGAAAACTTTATTTTCGCATCTCGCGCTTTCGTTAAGAAAATAAGAATTTTTTAAAGTTTATATTTATTTAATATTTTTGCTTATTACACTTTCTCTAAAAAATAAAAAATAAAAAGAAATGCATTAGATTTTCAGAACTCTTTTTCCCTTAGTTGATAGATATCACATTATCTCCTCAACACAGAGAGTTAAAATGAGAGAAACAAAAAAGGCTTAATTTATATATTATTATGATCACATTAAAAATGGGAGAGTTATATATGTACAGGCGATTAGTTAGAATATTTGAACTTTAGTTCTTTTAGGGTGTTACCATTGATAAAAGTAAAGTAATTTCCAAAACAAAGTTTTCAAGTAAGAAGGATTGAATTAAAGATTTTAGTTCTTTCTTCATAAAAAATTAATTCTAATCTGAAAGCAGAAATGAGAAAACCACCGATAGAGATAAAAAAAAAAGGGCCAAAAAAAGCAATAGTCAAGTGGATTAGCAGAGGACTAGGACTAATGTTGCCAATGAAGAGTATTAATTACCATGTATTGTGACTGACGAATGACAATTCTCCTTTTTTTTTTTTTTTGAACCGTACAATTGTGAGCATTAATGCATAGGCCCATAATAATATACACAACCATCTACAACTAACTCTACCACATCAGAAGAAACTAAATGGAAATAACATAGTATAATATCTACAGACGAGTGTGTTGTTATGATGAACTGACTGTAAGAAAACTCGGATTCAGATAGTCAATGTGAATGGTCCTTCCTTTCCCTCCTCCTTAATCATATTTTTCTTTTTGGATTTCTTTGGATTATCCATCTGCGACACCTGCACATATACCATAGCAACTAGTTTAAGATAAACAGGCAAAATGCAAAACACTCTCTCTCTCCCTCTCTCGTGCATGTATGCATGCATGTATGTATGTATATTTTAGGTGCGCTCCAGAAGTCATAGACACCTGGATTGGAGGTATTGCCCATGCATCAAAATTTGCTTTCCACATAAAAATATTCTTTTTGGTTGATATACTCACAATGTAGGATTTCCACTCAATTTTATCGTGCCCCTCCGAGACAGTAGTAGTAGTAGTAGTAGGCGGAGAATGACTACGAACATGGTGGAATATATGAATCAGTACCACAGCATCCAGCGCAGCATACTCTAGCTGCATACCATCAGTTTTGTTGGTGCCTCTGTTACTTATATAGATAAAATTGTGATACAAGACAGAAAAACAGATGCAACCTCGACCATTTTTAACCTTTGAATCATTCAGAATTATCAAATACTAAAACTCTATACAAATTAAATCGTCATATCTATTTAAATGGAAAGTAACCACAACCTGTGACATCCCTGAATATTTGCAGACAAAATAACTAAGGATACAACACAGCTCAATTCTTCCCCTTCTAATTAACTCTTCTAAGGCAACAAGAACATCAGTTACTACGGTGTGAAAAAATTCCACTGGAGAAAACTAATATTGAGAAAGTTCTGCAACAGCTAGCAACAGTATCTTTTGCTCCAATCCATCTAATTTTATTATTGGCGAAAGTACTAAGGCTTTTTTTAAGCAAGCAGTGGTGGAGCCACCAATCTGTTATCTACATTTTTCAATAGTACATAATATGGTAGGAGCAAGGACACAAACTGATAGCGCATTTACCAGCTAAGCATTTGGATACACTTCTGTACCTTTTACCTTTTTTCTTTGCCCGGATAAAAAGTTGTAAGTTTTGACAAGAGAAAAGACGAATATATTAGAAACTGAATATACCTGGTTTTGACTCAAAGGCCGTAGCTCCCAGTTGCTATTCCTTCTTGTTTTGTTCAAGCTTGCTCCCAATATTTTCTTATTTAATAATATCCACAGACAGAGAGAGGGAGGAGAGGACAGAATCATAAGCAAGCATTATGTTAGATGTGGAACACAGTGGTGACACAAAGGAAGAGCTGGGACTAATGTTATGTTTGACTTACCTTTGCAAGTCCCGAGAGACCACCTCGAGGTTCCTTGAATACATTCTGAATGTCCAGTAACATTTCATAGTGCTTGAAACATTTCAAGTCTTCATATGAATGAGCCAATTGCTTTATATCACATTGAAAATTATAACCTACAACGTACAAAAAGCACAAATTATATATAATCTCGAGTTTATAATAAAAATTATGAGATATTCTAGTGGAAACAAGAAATACTCTTTCAAACCAACAAACATGTAGTGATAAGTAAGATACTAGCTGGGAAAAATTAAAGATGGCCTATAAATCAGAAGATCATAAATAAGAGTGCGACAAAGCTTAAAAAAAGGTAATCTTTGGTGCCCTTAATTAATGGGCACCAAAGATAATTCAAATACTTCTTGAATAATTAGATTTTGTATAAATATATAAAATTGATTCTCCCAAAACCTGCTTTGATATCTCATACCAAGTTTTAAAATTCCAGGAGACTGCAAAATGCGAGTTAGGCAGCTGTCTAAAACATCAGGCACATCTTTATATAACTTTATCAGGTCAAAGATGAAAACCATCTTATCAGAAGCAATTTGCATTATAGAAACCTGAAAGATGAAACAGGCACATTATACAATGCAATTGTATAAGGAAGATGAAGAGATAAAACTTATTTACACATTCATAAAGAATAGCTAACAACAAACATTTCCATGACCAAAATAACATCTACCAAATTGTTAAAACCCAAAGATACTTTTCTTTTCTTTTTTGTAAGTAATTTCGATCAATGGTAGCAATGGATATGACCCAAGCATACAAAACGTCCGCAAGGAAGTGACCAAATAAATTTATCATAATAAACAAAATAACTTATAGTTGGCAATCAGAGCTGCTTCAACAATCAAGGAAAATGGATTAATTATGGTAAGTGGAATTAGATTATCTGTAAGTACCTTGTTTGGTCTGCTGCCTTTTTCATAATTGGGTTTCCATTCACAATCGATGCCCACAACCTTACATCCTTCAATGATGCAAGTTGCATTTCGCAAACCATCAACCTCATCAACCCAAATTATGTCTTCTACAACTAATTCTTTAAGATGCAAAAAGCGACTATTCATAAAACCAGCCTCAGGTTCTGAGCAACATCAAGCAGCAGCAATAAAAGTGTCAAAAACAATAACCACGAAAATGAAAACAAGAGTAAAAATCAATAACAAGCCATGACTTGGAAACAAAAAATTTATCTAGTAAAGTAGGCACCTTTTATGCTGTATAAATGGTTCTAAAGAAAGTCAAAAAATGATGAAATTTTGAGTATTTGTATATGTAACATCAAACTGCCAACAGGTAAACATACAGGGTTCTTATCTTTTAAGTCTAAATAGTAATAACTGATGAAATTAAAATGATCTTTTAGTATAGACCAAAGAAAATATTACCTATTTTATGCTAACAAAAAATGGGAGTGGCATTCTTTCTAGATTAACCTCAAAAAAAGTATGTTAACTGGATAGCAAGCAAGAAGACTAGAAATAAGAGTAACTTTTGACAAGTTTAAGAGGGAACATTTGTTTAATGAAGTGACAAGGAAAGGTTAGTTGTAATGAACAAACAAGGACACAAGAGTTTGAGCCCAACTATATAGGTTTCAACTTTGCATACCGATATAGAAAACTGTAAAATTTTGTCACAGAGAAGAGCACTAAATCATCTTAACATGTCTATAAAATGAACTGAGCTTGTCCACCAATGGAGGAATGAGATTCAAGATATAGGAGCCACAGTGTCATAAAAGGCTATAAGGGACACTAGACAACTCCTTCAGAACTATCTAGGCCAACATTACAAAACTTGGTCCACATTCATAATTTTCCTGGTTTCTCGCTTTTCCAAACAGCTTCTAGCAGATAACAACAAACAGAACCAAAGTGACTACTAAAACCACAGGTTAGGTTTTGGTATATCACTTTTTTAAGCAGATCGTTAAAGGTCTTGTCTTGTTATCTTCTTCATTTACAGTGAACTCGGAATAGCATGTCCATCAAGCTTAATTTTAAATGCCAAAGAAGACAACATACAGTGTAGTACCTCTGGTTTTGAGAAAACCTTCAAGCGAGTATCGCTCACACAGTTCATCAACCTTCTCTGAGTAACCAGCTTCCATTGCCAAATAAACCTTAAAATTAAGGTAGTTATGTTTAATATACAATCTAAATGGTAGATCAAGAAGAAAGTTATGCCCAAAATATTACATACAAATTAGTTAAGAGTAAACTATAAAATGGAGGGTAAAGCATGATTTTCTCAGAACCATATTTGAGAATATAAGCAAGTTAGAAATTAAATAAGGAAAAAGAAGAGACAACAAGAAAAACAATTCCTGAAGCTGTTTAATCTATAAAAGAATTAATTATTCATATTTTAAAATACAAAATTTACAATAAATCAGTTTTAAGGTGTTACTAACTTTTAGACATTCAAAGGCCCAAAAAGATGGTCAAGCAGGAAAAACTGATTCTTGCAGAGATTGTTTCTTAGAACTTTTTCAAGAAAGTTCCAGTACCAGATGAGTAAAGATGAAATTCGTGAATTTGTTATCATACTCACCAAATACTCAAGTAATCGCCTATCTCCTTTTGTCTTTGCCTCCGCAACATCCCAGCAGGCTTTTTCTGCTAGCCTCTTTAGTGAGCTGCAACTTGACAGAACACAGTTATAAATTTTCTTCTTTTAAATTTTTTGAGAGAGATGCATTGAGCTTAGAGAAAAAGGAGAGATTAACAGTGTCAAGAATTAACAGCATTAAATGCTGAACGAAAGCAAAAGGCTTATTATTAAAAGATAAGCCAGTACGAATACCTCTCTCTACACTTGTGATATACCTCAGGAAAATCCTGTCGGAGATTATTTTTCTTTATAGTCTCATAAGCACTTTTTAACATGTTTCTCTCTGCATATTCCTCTACAAGTAGACATAACATTGGCTTCCCCATAAATGTGGCCCATTTCTCGGCTGCTTTGAATTGTTTGTTGTGTAACATTTTGAAGAGAAAAGACTCTCCAGACTGGCGGATAGAGAAGTGCTCTAATAGAGAGACTGCTGTCATATATGACGATGATTCTATAAGTGCAAAAATATATTGCTCAACAAATGTCTTTGCAGTGTCAAACCTATGTTTATTTTCGGCCTTCAATTCACTTATGGCTTTTTCAATGTCTATCAACCTGACATCAAAAGCTTCAAGTATCTTTATAATTATCTTCTCATCATGTTCCACAAAGCCCCCAACAATGTCAAGAAATAAGTGAGCAGCTATGTTTTTTGCTGCTGAGGAGTCTGCTGAATTAACTGACCCTTTTATGTGACGCCGCAAAGCAGAAATGATCAAGTGACTGAACCCTTCACCATAATATCCAAATATAGGCAGGAGATAGAGGCATCTAGCAATGAAAGTTGCTGGTCCAGGTAGAGGAGAACTAGATAGTGCCAGATTAACTTGTTGCTGGAGAGCCCGGAACTTTCTAGTTGCTTTGCATGTTCCTGTTAGATGTGCTTAATTAGAATCAGACATACACACTGTAAGAGAGAATCACTGCTTAAGTGAACAAGAAGGGAGCCATTAGGTCTGCCATAGGTCTAGATTCCAGTCAAAACCAAATATGTTCTATTAGATTGCCTTAAGAATTAAATGTTAGACTCTATTATATATGTCTAGTTCCTTTGGACATTAACTTGTAGATTTCACCATCCTTCTGTCATCTGGCCCGAAAACTAAATACTCAGGAATTATGTAAAGGTTTTCCTTCTAAATGGACTCCATAATGTGGCTGGGATATTCAAGATTTGCGCTTGCAAAGAATAAAATTAGTTTAGGAGGGGCGAAACCAGCTTACCATTAATATAGCATTCTTTCAGAAGATATAAGAATACAACAGGAGAAATGCAGGTCATATCGGAAAAAGCATGCACAGATATAGTCCAGGCCTGGTCAACTTTGTCTCCATTAATGTGCGGCTCTGCAACTTTTTCCTCCAAACCCATGCCCACGCAAAAAAAAAACCTAGAAACATAGCACATTCAGTCTAGGAACAGAACATCATTTCTTTTTATTCACTAAATCCTATACAGCAACTGTGAGGCAACATTTTTACAAATTTAAGGAGACAAATTCCACTCAAGCAAGATATTATAACACGGTCGAGTATAGCACAAACATATTAAAAAGACATAAAGGTTAAGCATTTAAATATAGCAGAAGAAATTCGGACTCCTATTTCTTTACTAATCAAAACTAGAGTGTATTCTAGTTCTATGCATTTAGCTCTAATACCTACCACCTGTTCTGTCAAATCCAAGGCAAAAAAAAAACCGACTAATTATAAGTCATTTCATTAACCATCAAATGCAGCAGAGCGAGATTGAGCACCAATCTCTCTACACAAACAAAGCAACTTTTTTGCTTTTATTCTCATTTCATTCTTTTCTTCAGGTTTCTCGCTAACCAAAGAAAGAATGTAACTAATAAAGTCTATACTTAGATTGAGTTTTCTTCCCCCTGTCATCTTTCTCTTTTCCTCGATTTTCCGAGCTACCAAAGACATGGCAATGAGAAGTTTCTATCTCACTCTAATTGCGGAAATTTTTTCAAATAAAGCAATAAGCATGCCGAATCTAATCCAAACAGTGCAATAACATATTATATTATAAAAAATGAATTCTTTATTTGTTAAATTCGCCAAAAGAACTCAAATAACAGACAAACACTACTAGCTAAAAGAAAAAAAGCATACAGTAAAAAGATCTAGAGCTTTTGACTTTGAATTCACACACTTAAAGTGTATTTGGTCGCCAAAGAAAACGAGAGAACTGAAAAAAGAAGAAATAAACTAGTTAAATAAAATCAACTTAGCTCGTCATCCGCAAGAATTTTTAGCTTAGTATTAAACTCGTTTATTTCCTTCGTTTTCTCGGCCATCAAACACTGTATAAACTCGGAAACAAATCGAAACAAACAAGAAGAATAAGGAATTAAATAAAACTCACTGAAACTTGCGGAACGGAACTATTCAGCTCAGATGGACGGAGTTTTGCTTCAATAGAGAACAATACGCCAGAATAAAGCTCAAAATCCTCCGTTTTCTTTCATTTTCTTGGCAACCAAACACGGTCAATGCAGAACAATAGACAAAAAGTACTAACAGCTTAACAATTGAAGGAAATCAAAAATTCCTTCCTTTCTCTCGCTAAAATGCTTTTTCTCTCCTCTCTCAATATATATAAGCACACAAATAATGTATGAATGTTTGTGTATATACATATATGGACGCTGGCCCACTGGATTTTTTTTTCCAAAAATGGCAAATTTGTCTCTCTCTCTTTTGTAGAGAAAAGCCTCTGTGCGTGATGGTTTCTTTCAGGTTGACGTGCGCCAGTTGGTGTAATGCGCACCTTGTCGTTGAACGGAATAATGCAAAGAAAAGAAGGCTATTTCCGACATTTAGACGTATCGCGGAGATGGTATGCATCGGACGATCATAAAAGTTTCAGATATGCGATTGCGAAGAACAGAATGGACATTACGAAAATGATAGCGGCTGTAGCATAGCAAAAACTAGTGGATAAGGTTGTTAAACAAATCCATACAAGTTTGAAATATTATTATTATTATTATTATTTTAATTAAATTAAAATAAAAAAATAGAAGCATTTCCCAGTAAAGGTAAATTTGTCCGTTATCACTTGACAATCGTACAATTGGTTAACCCTCCAATCACATTCGCACGACTCTCTCATTGTTATTATTATTATTATCATTATTTTAAAATTTCACCTGGTTGATTTCAACTTTTCATATCAGAAGATTTCTAGGAATAATAATAATAATAATAATAATAATAATAATAGGATAGGCTAGAATTTCTCAAATTTATATCTTAACCCAATTGGGTAAAGAGTCAAGTGGGCATGGTATAATCTATAACTTTTTATTTTAACTATAGTTAATAGTAGTAGTAATAATAATAATAGCATATTTCTAATTTCATATACACAATTAAAACTAGTTTGAATGTGTTGGATTCGATTTCAAAGTAAAGATGATTAGACAATAAGACCGAATTAGAGTTTGGTTTCTTCTCAAAAGTCAAAAGAGCGATAGATGTACTGAAATTCAAGGCACAACACAAGCATAGGCTAGCTTCCCTGTCCCTTCAATTTTCATATGCAAAATTATGGGAATGGAACGATAATAGTAACATTCAAGTCCCTTAATTTAATTTTATCATCCCCTGATGGCGAGTAAAAGTTGGGCCTGTGCTGTGCGGTCAATTTCATTTGATTGTTTACTACGTCATGTCATGTCATGTCATGCTAAAACTAGGTAACCACTTTTTTACAACATTATTGTTATTGACTTGTCATGTCTATCGTATCAAAATTGGAAATTTGTGAAGGCGACTTCTTACGGAGAGCAACTACTGTGTTTTAGCCTTTTCTTGCAGCAAAACCAGCACAAACAAACAAACGCAGAAGCTGACAGCATACAGCATACAGCATACAGCATACAGCATGATACCATTAGCCCTGCAGTTACTGACTTTGAAAGCAGTGGAAAGAGTGAGTTACTTCTTCCACTGGAATAAGGAAAGAAACCATTTTGCAATGCATATATATATATATATATATATATATATATATATATATATATATATATGCATTCATCACTATCACATCTCGTGCCATGTAACAGAGCTTGCTGAATTTGCTGGCTCTACGACTACAATCATATAGGCTGAGGCCCAAATCCCATAACCTGGATCTCTACCCCCAATTTGGCAAAAACCGCTCCTCAGTACTCGCCACCCCCCCCACCACCATGATGGTCGATGGAGGATCCCTTTGGTATTATTGCGCTATGGCTGCTCTGAAACAAAATTATTATTTATTAGCTACCTCTCAATGGTAAGTGGTAAATACTAATTACCAAGTAATAGTGGGAGTTTACCCAACATTTTATCTCACTCCAGCACTTCCAAAAACAGCCAGAGTCTCCTTCCTCTATCTATGGTGGCTCCATAGCTAACCCTCTTCTGCTTCTGAAATTGCTGGATTGTCAAAGGGAAAATATTTTTGATTTTTCAATCATCATAAAAAATGTTAAAGAGGACTATATTATCAGGGATAAGAAGATCATCTCACCGTTGCCATCTTCCCAGCTGCCACAGAGAAAAGAAATATACAAAACCTGTTATCCATTCCGAACATGAGAAATATATCTACAAGGTCAAATAAATACAAGCACATAAACAAAGGTGCCGTTCAAATTTTGTACAAGGAATCAACGGTACTTGGACGACAGCAGTAACTATATATGCCTAGTAAAATGCCTGTCAAATTCGTGGCTATTAAATTTGCACGTGATCAACATCTTTTTCGCAAGTAAATTGCTCTTTCATGTCATTTGAGCTGCTTGATGGAACCACAATCAACAATTCTTGCTTGAATACCTGAAGAGGGGAACAATATAGTGGTAATAGTTTGCAGTTTTTTATTATACCAAGTAGAATCTCTTTTCACAGAAGATTTAAAAGAAAAAGAACTATTAACCCAGTTCCAGGGTGAAGAAAATTACCATTTTGAAGTATTCTAACTCTTTCCCTAATTCTGTCTCAATTTCTTCCTTTTTGGATTGTGCTCTAACAGGCAGATAAGTTTGATCTGTTGCTTTGTTGATTACCTGTTAGAAAGCTCTTTCAGATCAATATAAAAGGAGAGTGACTGCCAAAGGCAGCACTATAATATTAGCTTAGCTAATTGGTGAGGATTAAGTGAAACGTCAGAATTCAGAAAGTTAGAAATTATAGAAAGGAAGTTAAAAATTTTCAAGTCCTACCAAACAATCAAAACAGACAATTTAGTCCCAACTAGTGAGCCAGCAACTATTAGCTCAAAGTCCAACAATTGAAGTTTTTTTTTTTCCCAGTAATTTCTCGAACTATGTGAGTGCTAGTTAGTTCAACCAGTAAAATCTCTTGTGTGGGTATAAGAGATTTAGAATACTTTTGTTACTCTTCTCTGAGCATAAAATAAACAATATCTTCTAATTTCTGATCTAATACCCCCCAAAAATAGAAAACCAAAGCTAATATGTTGGGTAAATGCCTATAACTGGCCAATACTCCTACTGGAGTTGTGCACTGTGAACACCTTGTCCAAATGTGAAAATACTCCATTGAACTATATCCAATCACTGATAAATGTAGTCTTAGGAGTACAATAAAATCAACTTATGTGACCTCAATATTCCAGTTGTTATGCCTTACAATCCTGTTTGTAGAAAACTGCAGCAAACATCCCACTGCATGAATTTCATGGAAATGGGACAACCAAATCTTACTTAAAGGGCAAAACCCGATAATAGATAACTTTCTGAACCTGGTCTTTCCAACAAAAAAGAAAAAATGAGGACATATGATAATAAAGTGTACCAGTTTGAAACCTTCATGAGAATGTGAGAATTTCATTTCTTGCAAGTTCACACTTTCATTCTGCTGTAATGTAACAGATAAGCGGATGATTATGCATAGCAATCTAAATTTCTGCTTTGCCTGATAACCATATGAAAAGATCAGCCATCTCAAATATAATAGATTTCTACACTTAAATGGATGCCCACAGTTTGCAAAGCATATAGATACATTACCTGTTCAGGGAACTCCTCTAAAAGAGCATGATTAAACTTCGGGAACTTCTTTCTGTGAAATCTTGTAAGCAACGCTATCAGCTGCAGACTTAGTAAATGCCAATTAGCATACAGAAATGTGCTTACTAACAGAATTAGGACGAAAACTCAATCAAAAGTTAGAAAAGGTACCTTAATTTCCTCAGTACTGTATCCGTAGAGATGGTCACCATTCTACCCAAAAAGATCCAAGTTTGTCAGGAACAAAGATTCAACAACAATTAAAAAGTTCCATTATGGAGTGAAAGAAGTTTGAAAATTCTATATCCCTTTATGGTTCTCCTAATCAGGGCATATTTTATGACTTCATAGTAGCATATCCCACAGATCATAGAGGTTCCAAAAGCATTCGACAGAGGACAATATAGCATAGAAAGAAAGAATTGTGTACCGTGATGATGTGATACGACTGCTTATGATAACCCTTTTTACTGGTGAAGAGACCTATATCGTGAAGCAAGCAAGCAGCTTCAAGGTATTCAAGATCCTTGTCATCCAAGGAGGCAATAAGAGTTACTTGATTGTTGTCAAGATCATCACACTTTCTTAAATCTTCAAAAATATCCTATAGAAATCATTTGGCGAGACTTATCAGCTTGCACAAATAATGGTGCACACACAATTGGCAGGACATTGTGTTTTGATCACGTTCTACATTTCGAATCAACAATTAAATAATGAGAGGTGCTGCACGACAGCGATCCATATGAAACAAGGGCTAACTTTTGCACTGTCCAAAAATGATGGGAATTAGGGAACAAATTTAATCATAATTCTCTCTACTAAGTTCTCCAAAATCAACTAAAATCTGGACGTAGTCCAAACATGCGTTTCTATTGTACTCCAGCAAATTTCAATATGTACATACATAAAACTATAACTTGATTTTCTTTCTAACAATAATAATGCAAATTATGCTAAAACAAACAACTTATATGCAACCACCAAAAATAAAAAACTTCAAGCTACCTTTGCGATGCTGGCACATTCTGCAGCAGCTTTTATCCTCTTCTTGTTGTTAAACCTCGTTGCTAGCCTCACAACAGACCGCCACCTAGCATTTGCATTCCAATCATACCCACCAAAAACCTTAGCCAAACTATCAGCAATTACCCCCTCTCCCAATCCATACCCAGAAATATCCATTTCTTCAATGCCAAGCAACTCAAAAATCTCTTCCAATAACACTGCTCCGGCAACAATAAACTCCGATCTTCTCTTAAAAAACATCTCTTTCCTAACCTTCTCTCCTTCTCCTCCTCCAGAACACAACCTTTCAACAACACTCCTTAATTCCCCTCTACTCAACCTCCAATCCCTCTTACAATCCCCAAAAACTCCCACATTATCAACAAAATCTTGATAATAACCATTGAAAACTGCCTTCTCAATTGCCCTAATAGTACCAGAACAACCAACCGCCACCTCAAAACCAAATTCCTTCACTCTCTCAATCAACCCGGATTCTCGAATAACCAACCTAATGCACTCCCTCATTCCCAACGATCCATCTTTACTACCACTACAAGTCGCAAACTTTTCACTCAAACTCACATGACCCAGATTCAACGAATCACAAAACACAATCTTTCCTTTCTTACCAATCACAAACTCCGTAGACCCACCTCCGATATCAACACAAAGCACCAATTTATCATAGACAGGCAGGAACTGAAGCACACCCAGATAAACAAATCTGGCTTCTTCTTCCCCACTCAACACGTCAACGTCAAAACCAATCTTTTCCTTCACACCCTCTATAAATTCCTTTTTGTTCTCAGCCCGACGTACAGCTGCAGTCGCAACAGCGAGGGTGTGATCTTTCTTTATGTTATGAGACTGTATTACGTCCTTGAATGCGCGTAAAGACTCGAAAGAACGAGATTGTGACTGAACAGAGATTAAGGAAGAAGAAGACAGATCGCGGCCAAGGACGACGGATTCTTTAAGACGGTCTACCGTGAAGAATTTCCCGTTCGGATAAGCGCGAATGATCAGAAGCTTGAAAGAGTTGGTGCCCATGTCAATGGAAGCGAAGAGCGTTTGTGGGGTTTGCGGAGATGGAATATTTGTCGCCATGGATTAACGAACGATGATCTGAAAACAAATACCAAAAAAGCTAAAAAAAAAAAATCACGGTGGTGATCAGTTATAGACTGATAATAGATGGTGATTTTTCGGATCATTTTTTTCTATTCATATTGTTTTATTGTAGGATCTGAGGTACAAAATAAATAAATATTTCAAATTAAAATTTCGACTTGAAATAGAATTCAAATTATTAATGAATTATCTGAATCCAATAAATTTAAAACAATTTTTAGCGTTTAATTCAATGTTTCTTATTATCAACCTTATTATATATATATATATATATATATATGTATACATTTTTTAATAAATATTTGTTTTAAAATAAAAAATTAACCAAATGAATTTAATATACTAATTATTTAACAAAAATAAATAAATAAATAATTGTCGAGTTTAGTACATATATAAAAATATCGTGTCTTTTTTTCATTTTTTTATTATTTTAACTAACAAAACCAACGCCACCTAACCCTAGCCTTAGTAGTAAGTACACACCCTCAAGATTAGGAGGGTATGTCCGAAGGACTCCGGACTAAACTACAATAACATGCATCTAAATTTTCAATAGAGCACTAAAAACTGTACAATATAACATAAGTAGCATGACTACATAAAATAACAAAATCCATATATATATAAATGATTGAATCTTTGAGACCCAAGAGCGTTTGAAATTCCCGAGAATTTTCCTGAACTAGGGGAATTTTCCGGGAAAATCTTATGCATGGAAAAACTGTAAACACCAGAAATTGCATAGAATCTGAACTCTCCTCCGACCACTGACCACCCACCACCATAACAGAAAAAGAAAAAGTATTTCATACCAATTAACCTCTCTCTCTCTCTCTCTTTTTCCTTTTACAATTTACCGTACAGGTGGCCCGACATGGAAAATGACATACTATAGTTAGTGGGAAATTTGATTCCACCAATGTCTCCTTCTCAAATTTTACCCATTTAATTTAAATATAATTGGTCATAAATTTGACATTCTCTTCGTATTACGTCTTGGTATCTATATTTTTAATGATTACAGTAATTACAGCGTGTTTTCTTGAGTTCTCTTGATGTTCGGTGGAAGAGAAAATGACCCAAAAGAGAGAGAGAAAGCAACAGAAAATTCAGAGAGAAAATAAACGGACAGCTCTATACATGTTTCTTTTGTTACAAATACGTATTTTGAGATATCATATCATATCATATCAAGTTAAAGGTTTGGTGTTCGAATCCCAAGTGTCAAATGATCACTTAAGGATACCCATAAAAACAATTATATATATATATATATATATATATAATATTTGGTATATTCAATTATTGTATTTGCATGGACGTAATCTCTGTATAGTCAGTTTGTTTTAAGAATCCAGCCGCGTAAATGCAGAATTTTATATATATATATATATATATTTGTATGTAATTTCCCACCAAACAGCATCTTGTTCATCTGGTCAGTCACGCGTCGAGTCTTGATTCTATTCAAGCCTCTCTCTTCTCGCACAGAACAACAACACATCTGTAACAAATTTATTGTTCCCTTTGATTTTTTGATTTTTAAAAGTGTTTTAAGTACTTTTCAATCATTACGCGGTTAGTTCGTTGTCCCTTGAATTTCAACGACTCAGACTGCTCAAGTTATTTTCATTCACAAAATTTTTGTTGTCTCTTTTTCAATTTTTTTAATTGCAGTGACAAGTACAAGGTTGTTGATACTTTGGAGTATCCAAACAGATTTATGATACAAATCTTCTCGTTGGGTTTTATTTTTATTTGGTTTAGCATATGCTTGACTTTTTTGGCATAGCGCGTTTTTTGTAGTGTAATTTTCTAAATTTCAAGTGAAGCTTCCCATGTTGCTTCCTGTGTTGCAAGTCAATGCTACTTGCTATTTAAATTGCTGCAATCTGCTTGGTTTTAGTAACTTCTGTTCTGTGTTATCAGATTTTGTCGTTGTAAGTTTCATTTCTAAATTCTCTGTAACTGTAATGGTATCAAAAAGGCACTTTCATGGTGATGATGGGTTCGGACTTCTGGGTCCGCAATCTAAGAGGAGACTTACTTTCAAGAAGTAATTAATTCCCTTGCTGGCTCTGTGTGTGTTGAAACTGTATTTGTTTTCTGTTTTAACTGGTTTTTGTTTTCTTGCAGCGTTGTTTTGGATGTCATGAAGGGAATGTCACATAATGAAATAGTCTCCAGAATGGAATCAAGTATTCGCAAAGCGGTAAGATGAATCTTCTTGTTACTTTTGTCAACTTGTACAAAAGAAAACTTTTTCTGCATGCTATGTGGTTGTTGATTTGCTTGAATGAATTTTTATGTACCTGTAAAATTTCTTTGCCGTAACATTTGTTTTCAATTAGCTGAGTATAATAACATTAGAGGAATTCATGATTTGTTTATGCTGTAAATAGAATGAGTTTGAGCTGAGATTTTTTTTGTATCGGTATAGAAATTGTTTTGTCATAAGTTACTAATCTTGCACAACTGTTGGAATCATTTTGTCAGGTGCGAGAGGAGGTGGAACGTGTGTTCTTCACCCTCTTTAACCCAAATGCAAGGTTAGTTCTTGTTTTGTTAATTGCCTAATGTTTGATGCTTGTAGAGTCCTTCGTCAGTTGAGTTTTGGTATTTGATTTTGGATCTCCTCTGCATATGACGTGTTTTAAGGCTCAAATGATGGACCCATCTGTGTTTCCTGAAAATATCTGTACTATTAACCTCTTACCTGCATCCATACAAACTTTCGGGTTGGATTCTCTAACATGATATCAGAGTTTACCCTTCTTGTCTTCTGAGAGAGTGACTCCATTCTTTTATCCCACTTCTGTTGTTCACTACCCTAATGGAAACACTTAGAACGTGTGTTCTAACTAGATTTTCTCTGCAAAATTTGCAGATCATCTGTATTACTCTTTTAAGGTTTGGTTTATTCCTTTGAAATTTCCAGTAATTGGTGTACTTCAATTCTCTTTTAGCATCAAACTCTTTTACGTCACCTACGCTCTGATGCTTCACAATTTTCTGTGGCTCTAATCTGCTGTAATTCTTCTATTTCCTCAAAAGTCTAATTTTGAATTTGTTGTTGGCTTTATTTCAGACCCTCATATAATCAAGCCGAGACATCTGGAGGAAGATATCTGCAGCTGCTTTTCATCAATAAAGTGCCCTCTCCCATCTACACAGGCAGCAAGATAGAAGCTGAGAATGGTGAACCTGTTAAAATTGTTTTGGTAGATCCTATTAGCCAGACCAGAGTAACGTCTGGTCCCTACTCATCGATGAAGATTGAGATCCTCGTTCTTGATGGTGATTTTGGCACTGATGACCAAGAAGACTGGACCCAGAGGGAATTCAGTGCCAAAATTGTCAAAGAACGAGAAGGTAAACGCCCACTGGTGACTGGGGATCTGAATATTACATTGAAAGATGGAGTTGGAATTATCGGTGATGTTATGTTCACTGATAATTCTAGCTGGATAAGGTGTCGAAAGTTCAGGTTGGGGGCTAGAGGTCTGCAAAGAAATTGCGGTGGAGTGCAGATCAAGGAAGCTAGAAGTGAAGCTTTTATGGTGAAGGATCACCGCGGAGAATGTAATCGTTAAAGCTTAATAAACACTATTTTTTTTTTATTAATGATTTGCTTTAGAAGACTGACCGCTCAAATGTTCGTGTAGTGTACAAGAAACACCATCCTCCGTCCTTGAATGATGAAGTATGGCGTCTGGAGAAAATAGCAAAAGAGGGAAAATTCCGTGCCCGGTTAGCTTCCCAAGGAATTCGTACCGTGAAAGATTTTCTCCAGATGCATACAATCGACCCCACATCATTGTGCAAAGTAAGAACATGTTATCTTAATACTGAAGTAGTTTCTATTGTTTGATGAGCTATATGTTACTGATTCTATTCTTAATATTGGATTATAGATAATTGGTGCCTCAAACAAAGCATGGGAAACAATTGTAGATCATGCGAAAACCTGTGCTGTGAATGATGACAAGTTATATGTTTTCCATGGAGATGGAGCCGGTCTTCTGTTCAATTCCATCTACAACCTTGTAGCAGTAACATTTGATGGTCAAAATTATGTGCCTCCGAACGATCTAAACTTCCATCAGAAGGTTTGTATTTCATTTCAAATCCCGCAATTTAACTACAGTCCACCCGATCCATCTAGAAATTGAACAAATTTCTTCTTGATTTGCAGCCTCTGGTAGAAAAACTAAAGAAGATCGCTTACGGAAAAACAAATGAATTTGTCCAGATTGATGCGCGCGCCATTTTTGGGCCTTCAGTGCCTTTACCAAATGTGCAAGCTGAAACGCTTAGCAGCCCAACTTCAATTTTGCATAATCCTGAGTTTCCAGTTGCACATCAAGGTAAGAAAATTTTGTAGAATTCACACTTGCCCTCCAGTGTGATTGGTGTATTTCTTTTATTGAGCTGAAACCGTAAAATTTTTCTACCGCTGCTTTCAGAAATGCATCATGAATTCAACCAAGCTGCATCAACTTCAACATCTTACAACCAAGAAGCAACATCAGATAGCCATCAGTTCCTATATTCCACAGCACAAAACACTCATCCTCCTCTTCCTCTCCAAAACAGCCTTAACATGGGGGAATTTTTCCCGACATCCAGCGCCGGCAACGGAGGAAACACTTGGTCGCCAAACAGCAGTAACTTAGCAGCTGAAATGTCTCAACTTCAAGTTCCAACTTGGTCTCCAATATGGGCCCAAAACAACAATGGCTTTTGTTTATCATCAAGCAGTGATTCCCCAGAACTTGGCGTCCTAACTCATCCGAATTTCGGTGTACATATTTCCACCAGGACAGGAAAACCAAGGGCAGCCTGGTGTAAGATCAGAGCTGCTGTACTCTGGGTATCAGTCAGGCGAGATTTGGCCGCCAGAAGAATGGCGGCAAGGAGTTTCTATGTAAATATGAATTACTTTGGCTCTAGGATTTAAGCATAAGCATTTCTCAGAGTTAAATTAGGAGGGTAAAGTTGTTTCTCGTCTCCTAGTAGCTAGAAGTAGTAAGTAGGTTGTGTTAGTTTAATTAATGCTTGCATCTAGTTTTGGCTCCTGCTAGCGTTTTCTCTTTTCCCCTTTCTTGCAACAAGTGCAGAAAGGGTATCTAATCTTGCATCAGGAGAGGAAATCTCATCCTAGATGGTTTGTTTTTTTCATTTAAATTTGAATAATTTTATTCATATGTTTAAGAATTGTTTATTTTTTAACTTATACGTAAAAAATTATTAAAAATGTTTGAATATAATTAAGTTAAAAGTTTTAACAACTGCAGAAAGGGTATCTAATCTTGCATCAGGAGAGGAAATCTCATCCTAGATGGTTTGTTTTTTTCATTTAAATTTGAATAATTTTATTCATATGTTTAAGAATTGTTTATTTTTTAACTTATATGTAAAAAATTATTAAAAATGTTTGAATATAATTAAGTTAAAAGTTTTAACAACTGCAGAAAGGGTATCTAATCTTGCTTCAGGAGAGGAAATCTCATCCTAGATGGTTTGTTTTTTTCATTTAAATTTGAATAATTTTATTCATATGTTTAAGAATTGTTTATTTTTTAACTTATATGTAAAAAATTATTAAAAATGTTTGAATATAATTAAGTTAAAAGTTTTAACAACTGCAGAAAGGGTATCTAATCTTGCATCAGGAGAGAAATCTCATCCTAGATGGTTTGTTTTTTTCATTTAAATTTGAATAATTTTATTCATATGTTTAAGAATTGTTTATTTTTTAACTTATATGTAAAAAATTATTTAAAATGTTTGAATATAATTAAGTTAAAAGTTTTAACTTAAATTTAAATAGTTAAATATTTAAATGTATTAAATATTTTATTCGACAATTACACTCTTAATTTATTAGTTCAGCATATTAGTTTTAGAATTTTTATTTTTATAAAAATAAACAACTTAATATTTATATTCAAATATTTAAGGTAAAAAAAATAAACATATAATCAAATTCAGATTTCAATTACATTCATACTTCAAACGAAAAAACAAATACTACCTTAGTTTTAGTTTTAATTTTTCCTTTTTTTTTTCTTGCTTGCTTTAACCAGTGATGAAAATGTTTATTGTTATGTACATTACTTTTCAAAATGTTTCAAAAAAAATAATAATAATATACAAACCAAATTCCTCTCCATTCCTTAGGTTAGTTGTATAAATAATTTTTTTAATAATTATATTAGAACTTTATAAGTAATTTGAGCAATTAATTCATCAGAAAATTTCTCAAAATAGAGCTATTTCTTATCCAATTGACATAAATAGTCACTTTCTAATTTCTTTTATCAAATTACTTCAACGACTTGCAACTATTTTTTAGATTTTTTTTTTTGCTTTCACTAGCCACCTTCATTTTTTCACATCTTAAAAATATTTTTTAACCTTTCTCTTCTTAATTTAGCTATATTTTACAAGAAGCTAAGTGCATATGTGATTTATGAAGTTTGTAACCTAAATGAAAATATTTAGAATATATTTTGGGTTAGATTTTGTGATGAAATCATTGAATATATAATTTTGAATTCTTTTGAAAAAAATATAATGATTTAGGATAAAATTGGTATGCTTTGATTTTAATTTTTATTGGGTGTTGATAATATTATTTTATTTAATAAAAATCTGACTAGAATATGAAAAAATAATATAAATATTTTTAATAATATAAAAATAAAATATTAAATTAAAATATAAATAATAATTTTAAGAAATACTTTATACTTTCTTCAAAAATTTAAGGATATGTTACCTTTATCATATACTCAGAATTATATAACATTTTTTTAAAAATTAGGAAGTTAAAGCATAATATTTCATTAAATAATTGATATCATTAATATGATTTTATTAATAACATAATTATTTATTTATAATTAATTATAAAATTTATTATTATTGTTAATATATTAATATTATAGATAAATTAATTAATATTCAACAAGACAATGAGAATAAAAGATTACGAATTGAAGAATCTATATTTTTAAATTGAGATTAAAATTGAATTGTAGCCATCCAATTCCAATATGCCTTTAAGAGATCGAGATTTTTATTTTTAATTGTCGTGGAAAAAAAAAAAAGAAGAAGAAGCAAATCACGCGGTTAAGATGCCTTAGTTTGATTACTCTGATTGGAGGAAATGGAATCTGTTCCCTTCATTACGTCTGACAAGTCAAACAACCCGCTTTAATCATCTACAATTAACATTTTTTTAATAATAACAAAAGTAAGATATTTTTTAAATCTTTAATCGAATCAAATGCACAGATTTATGTTTTAGTTAATCAGTTGATCAGCCCTTGCGTAGATATTTTAATTTAATTAATTGTAGTTTTTATTTTTTTTTAATTTGTTAACCTAAAAAAAAATTAAGTAATAACTAATAACATTTCATTACTTTTATCATGTATTAGTCTTAGTAATTGAAAAAATCGTGGGTAAACTTCACTCCATCTCCGTCCCTTGTTTTCGAACTCTCGAAAATTAATTCTTACATTTTAAAAAGAACTCAAATTCTATTTATATTAAAACTATAATTATAGTTAGTCATACTTTTTACTTTCTAATTATATTCATGCTCACGCAACCTCGTGCAGACCCGCTACACGTCGGATCAATCCGATCCGGATAACCGGATCAAATTTAACTTAGCAGTGGCAACCAACGTAATATCTGACAAAATCTGAGGTCAGTTCCTTATTTTCCTGCCAAAATATCTAAGCCTACAGACTCTTATCAGGCCGAAATCTCTCGAACTTTCCTCCTTCGTATCTCTTCCACTTCACCAAGATATTTTCTTCTCTCTCCTCCTTAACAGTCAAAATAAATAAATAAATAAATAAAATAAAACTTCGATTAACATAAAACGCCACTGATATTTTTCTCCTCTGCACAATACGCTCTGTTTATTGCATTTCCTTTTTCACCCCCTTTAAGCTTCCTTTTTTTATCCCTCTGTTCTCTGTGGTTTATTTTTCCGTATGATTGATTTGTTCGAGAAGAGAAAATAATAAAAATAATAATAACAGGCGTGCCCTACTGTTTGTCGCCGTCGACGTAGGAGGAGGAGTAGGAGAAAAGTAAAGTGATGGATCGAGAAGGAGGATCCAACGGCGGATCTTCTAGTTACTACGCCGTTCTTGGGATTCGCAAGGACGCCTCCTTCTCCGATATTCGCTCTGCCTATCGCAAACTTGCCCTGGTAATAATACAACTTCGTTCTCTTTTTTCGCCAAACGGTGTCGGTTTCAAAACCGGAGTTTTGGGATCAAGATTGGCTATACAATTTGAACAAATTGCAAATGTTTTTATTTAAGATTGAAATTGTTTTCTCGTTTTCTTCGATTTGAAGAAATGGCATCCAGATAGGTTTGCTAAGAATCCGGGGGTGGGGGGGGAAGCGAAACGGCGGTTTCAGCAAATTCAGGAAGCTTACTCCGGTAAGTACATCTAAACTTGACGCCGGTAAATTTTTCGTTACTATATGTTTTTCCCTTTGTATTATGAAAATTGACGGCGTCAATTTTCCGTGTGATATGTTAGTCCTGTCCGATGAGAACAAGAGGTCCATGTATGATGCTGGGCTCTACGATCCTTTTGAGGAGGAAGGCGAGGTACGTAAAAATATCATTATTTATTTTTTAGAGGTAATACCAACACGCTGTCGTATTTATAAACTGGAAATCCAAAAGCAACGACGCCGTTTCTTCCAGTACTTGGTAAATCGTCTGCATTAAGAAAACGATGCCGTGTCTGTTTTGCTGTTTTGCCCTTGAATTTGTGAAATTTTGCGAAACAGGACTTCTACGATTTTATGCAAGAGATGCTGTCAATGATGAACAATGTAAAAGACGAGGTATACCCTTGAACTTGC
Organism: Melia azedarach; assembly: GCA_028052125.1. Taxonomy (NCBI): domain Eukaryota; kingdom Viridiplantae; phylum Streptophyta; class Magnoliopsida; order Sapindales; family Meliaceae; genus Melia; species Melia azedarach. The sequence continues at coordinate 326,986 of CM051397.1, forward strand.
AACTTTTTTCAAGGCCCTTGAGTAAGGGTATAACTGTCATTGGAACGCACCGACGGTTCAATGATTTTGCAGGGAGACAGTTTCGAGGACCTCCAAAGGATGTTCGTGGAAATGGTGGAAGGAGATGGCATGGGCTTTGATTTTAATTCCGATCCAACGGGCGCCAAGAGAGCACGTGTCAACACGTCCAAGGGTAAATCCGTAAAACGAAGTACCACTAGTTCTCGCCGCTGACGGGGTCCGTACTCTTGGATCCTAGCAAAACCTAATTATGTTGTTAATCTCCCCACATTTTCTTCTAATCTCAAATCTAAAAATTGAAATTGAAGTTCTCTCCGCTAATTGTGGATTGTTTATTGGGGCATTCAAATGTTTAGTTATGTGGGGAGTAAATTAGGTTAGATTTTCACTTTTTTTTTAAGTTTTAGAATTAATTTGGGGCTTTAGGATTTGGAATATGTTACAACTTTATGAATAAAAATGTTACTATTTTTTTTTTAATTTAAATTATGATGTGGACATTTTATTTTGTTTTTCTTTGCTTGCTTTGCTTCATTTAAGAGGATTATTAATTAGAGGTTATAACAAATATTTTTTTAAATTTGAAATTTTAATATTAGATAAAAAATTTAAGGTAATGTGTATTTATCTTTTTTGAATAGTTAGTTGATATGATTATAATATTTTTATTTGTTTTAAAAGTTAAAAAATTTATTTTAATTTATTTAATATTTAATAATTTAATTAATAATTTATATTTTATTTTATTTTAATAATATTTAAATTAATATTTATTTCCATTATTTTTTTTTAACTTTTATTACTTGCTCGGTTTCTTCCGCTTTTTGTCTCCCTTCACCCTTCCCTTTTCTTTTCTCCCTTCTCCCTTTCTCTTCCCCTGTCCCTTTCGTCGCCTCTGTCTCTCCCTTTTCTTCCTTTTTTTGTCTTCCTCCTGCGCTTGCTCCACTTCCCCCTTGTTTGCTCCCCCCTTCCCCCCCTTTCCTTCCTTCCGCGCCTTTCTTCCCCCCCCCTTGTTGGTTCTCTCTCTTCGCGTCTTCGCTCCCTCTCCTCCTCTCTGCCTCCCCCTTCCTTCCCCTTTTCCCCCTTCCCTTCCCTTTTCCTCTTCCCTCCCTTCCCCTTTTCCTTTTTCCCTCCTTCCCCCTCTCCTTCTTTCCCTCCCCCTCGTTCCTTCCCTCTTCCCTCTTAAATATTAATATCTTAAATTTTAAGATAAATATATGTTAAAAATCTTTATTAATTGTTATGCGTGTATTTCTTTGTAAATTGGGTGGCGATATGACAGTGGTTGCTAAAGAAGGTGGGAATGAGAGTTGTACTCGTTGCAGTTGGCATCATGTTTATTTTATACGACACGTGTGGGTGATTGATTGCTTGAATGCTTTTAGTCTTAGAAGAAGTGTTTGGGAGACATTCAAAATTAGCACTTTAAGAAATTCTTGAAATATTAAAAAAAAAAGGACGTGTTTTTTTATTTTACTAATGTTATAGGGGAAAAGCCCGAGGTAGGATTGTTAATTTCAAATTATAGTAATACAATAAATGATAAACCTTTACTTGTTGTGGTTGAATATCACTTTTTTTTGTTCCTTAATATTTAACGTAAATGGTGGAGAAAGATTCGACTCAAAATGAATATAATTCAAATATTCGACCTTTACTACTAACAATAACAGCTTTACTTTTGATGTGATTATATATATTACTGAAAAAACAAGAAAAGAGGGTTCTAGTGTATGCAACTAGGGGGGGGAATATTTCGTCAGTCAATGCTCTGATTTTGTATGTATGGTGTTAGTTGTGTGGCTATAAAGAGATGTTACGGGGGTGGTAAAGCCACCTTTTTCTTTTGGTTCGGGGGTTGCAAGTTCGCGATATACGGAGTAGTAGGTGGATCATCGTCGTTTAGGGGTTTTTCTTTGCCTTTGTTTTCATCACATCGGTGTTATTTATTTATTGGTTTGTTTGTTTGACTCTGGACCAGTTTAGTAAATGGAATGGATAATTGCAGGCGGAAGCAAAAGTACGGACTACCAGCTGTTATCTGCCACCTATAATAATCCTCCATTAATTATACAAAAAATTTAGCATCATATTTACTTGAATCAATCAAATTAATATGAAACTGAAAATAACAATAATAATAAGTATATTATATATATTACCAAGTAAATCTCGTTGAGATAAATTATTTATTTATTTGAAAATTGATTTGTATTTAGAGCTTAGCTCATACTTGAATAATAAAAAAAAACTCCAAGGTCACAATGAGGTTGTCGATCAAGGTGCAACGACGTCGTTCGTTGTTACAGCATAAAAATTCAAACTCGATGGCAATTCCCGCAATAATCTCCCGATCCATGCCCACTTTCCGTCAGGCCTCCTTCCTTACGATTCTATAAAACCCTCATTCCCCTCTCTCTCCAACCTCCCTTAAACCCCAAAAATATTTCCTCTTATCTCTGTATTTGAATTTATTCTGTATTAGGACCTAAGTTTAACTTCGAAATAAACTATGTCTTTGAGGCCCAACGCGAGAGCGGAGGTTAGACGCAACCGATACAAGGTTGCTGTTGACGCCGATGAAGGTCGTCGGAGAAGAGAGGATAATATGGTGGAGATCCGCAAGAGCAAGAGAGAAGAAAGCTTGCAGAAAAAGCGACGCGAGGTTCTTCAAAACCAGCCACTGGCTACTAATATCAACGTTGCTTCTGCCCTAGAGAAGAAGGTATTCTGATTTGTCTTTTTTTTTTCTTCGTTTGTGGTTCATTTTAGTAAACTAATGTTTATTTTGATTGACTTTTCATTATATTTGGAAAATAGTTAGGGTTTCTTTTCTGTACGGTACTCTCCATGTAAGAATGGCGCTCACTTTGAATCAATTGTGTATTTTCACCAAATTTGAGCAAGCTTTGAGCTCTTGATTAGAGTTTATTTCAATTGATCAGTGTCTATTAATTTTTTTATGTAATAATTTCTGTTTATTCATACTGCGGGAATTTCTTTCTATTGAAATTTTGAGCATCGGGAGAACTTGTTAGAGAATTGTGCCTTCTTTTGGTTTATTCAATTTTAGATTTCAGGTTTGATTTTAGTTTTTGGCTTCTTGCAATGAGATAGAATGTGCAACTTATGACTTTTGTTATTCAAATGTATCACTGCAGTTGGAACATCTCCCATCCATGGTAGCTGGTGTTTGGTCTGATGAGAGTAATCTACAGCTTGAGGCTACCACTCATTTCCGAAAATTGTTGTCAATTGGTGAGAGTTTTTTCCTTATGATACATGTTCTGTGTGCCAATTGCCAAATTTGTATGTTTATTGTGTTGTACGAGTATTGAACCCTTTTTTCCTTCCCTTTGCATTGCATCAGAACGCAGCCCACCAATTGAAGAAGTTATTCAATCTGGTGTTGTTCCCCGCTTTGTGGAGTTTCTTATGAGGGAGGATTTCCCACAGCTTCAGGTGTAGTAGAAGCCTCCTCCATCATATTTTCTTAGATGTGAGAGTATATTTCAGGTTTTTATTGGTGGTCGTGGCATGTGTCTAACCTTATGATTAATGGAATTTTCTTGGAAGATTCTAATCTGTTTTATATTCTTGCAGTTTGAAGCAGCTTGGGCTCTTACAAACATTGCTTCTGGGACATCTGAGAACACTAAGGTTGTAATTGATCATGGGGCTGTCCCAATATTTGTGAGACTTCTTGGTTCTCCAAGTGATGATGTTCGTGAGCAGGTATTTACAAATACCACGATTGATTCATGCTGATACGGTTTATATTTAATTTCCTTAATTGTTTTTCTTCTATTCTCCTTTTTTGCTTGATATTTCTTTGTATTTATCTGTTGAGGATGATCAAATTGTTAGCTAAGCAAGCATTAGTAAGTACAAGCATCGGAGTTGCTGTTGATCCCCTTTTCTTTTCCTTTCAATGACACACAGGCTGTGTGGGCATTAGGAAATGTTGCTGGTGATTCACCTAGATGCCGTGATCTTGTTCTTAGTGAAGGGGCTTTGCTCCCTTTGCTGGCACAGCTGAATGAGCATGCCAAGCTTTCAATGCTGAGAAATGCTACCTGGACTCTTTCAAACTTTTGTCGAGGAAAGCCACAGCCACCTTTTGACCAGGTTTGATTTTTATGACATATTGATTGTTTTAATAACAGCTAAATTGTGGGTTTTTTGTTGCTATCTTTGGTTGGATGTTTATTTGGTTGGTTTCTGTAAGTAGGTTAGGCCTGCGCTTCCGGCACTTTCACGCCTTATTCATTCAAATGATGACGAAGTCTTGACTGATGCATGTTGGGCACTCTCCTATCTTTCTGATGGCACAAATGACAAAATCCAAGCTGTTATTGAAGTAGGTGTATGTCCTCGACTAGTTGAGTTTCTCGGGTGAGTCTTCATCAAAATATGTGATGGGTTTTCTTTTTATTTTGTTTGACATTCACTAGAGCTCTAAACTTATGTATGATTTGCCAGGCATCCTTCTCCTTCAGTGCTTGTACCTGCACTTCGCACAGTTGGTAACATAGTCACTGGAGATGATATGCAAACTCAGGTATATGATGCTTCAAAGACGTCTTCTTCTTTAGCCAGGGGTTTCATTCTAAAAAACATGTTAATTCGTAAATAAATTTTTGTTGTGCTGCAACCAACTTTTACCAAGTTCAGAAATATTGATGTAAGAGAAACTGATGAAAACTTGTTGAAGTTGTTATCTGATTGATGATTTATTGTTGCTCAGTGCGTCATCAGTTGTCAAGCATTGCCGAGCCTTCAGAATCTGTTGACTGGTAATTATAAAAAGAGCATTAAAAAGGAAGCTTGTTGGACCATCTCAAATATCACTGCTGGCAACAAGGAGCAAATTCAGGTAAATACACATTTTGACATTTTCTTGATGTTTGTCTTTTTTAGAAAGGTTAATTAGCCTACATAACTAGCAGACATGATGATTTCTTACTATAAAATTATGTATCAACACTTGTCATGAATGAATTTTTGCAGGCTGTTATTGAGGCTAACCTAATTGGCCCTCTTGTGCATCTGCTTCAAAATGCAGAGTTTGACATTAAGAAAGAAGCTGCATGGGCAATATCAAATGCCACGTCTGGCGGTACTCATGAGCAAATCAAGTATGAAAATATATTTTTGACTATTCTTGTTCAGCTTTGGAAAAATATATTGTCTTTACATATTGTTTGTGTTTGGTGGTGACAGGTACCTTGTAAATCAAGGTTGTATCAAGCCCTTGTGTGATCTTCTCACATGTCCTGATCCAAGAATTGTTACAGTTTGTTTGGAAGGCCTTGAAAACATCCTGAAGGTAGGAGAAGCTGACAAGAATTTGGGCAACAGTGGAGGTGTAAATCTTTTTGCTCAATTGATTGATGATGCCGAGGGGTTGGAGAAAATTGAGAATTTACAATCTCATGACAACACTGAGATTTATGAGAAAGCTGTGAAACTTCTTGAGACATATTGGCTGGATGAGGAGGATGAGACAATGCCACCAGGGGATGCTTCCCAACCTGGTTTCCAATTCGGAGACAATGGGGTTCCTACTGTTCCATCTGGTGGATTCAATTTCGGCTAGAGGTATGTCTATTTTTTTGTCACATATTTTACTGTTTTGATGTTGGTCTACATTGTCTATCAGTTTAAGCGGATTCCCTAGCACATAATATTAGCTGATTACTATTTCTTGCCTTTTTTTGTTTAATGTTTAATTTAAATTTTGTCTGCTCTTCATTTAATTCAGGAGTCTTAGCTGCTTTAATATTGAAGTCCTTGTGGAGTATTCTTGTTTTTTTATTTTTATTTTTTTATGTTTAATATAAATTTTGTCTGCTCTTCATTTAATTCAGGAATTTTAGCGGCGTTAATATTGAAGTCCTTGTGGAGAGTATGATGGGACGATGGTTAGGCTTGTCGTGGTATTGGGGGTCCTGTTTAGTCCAATCTCAGGTGTGGTTTGAGTTTGGAGGATGGACTGGCTCGAATTTTGACCAATGCTACAGATAAAGAAATAGCTTGATTTATTACGAGATTGGTGATCTGCTGATGCAATAAACTGAGGAAGCAAGTGCTTCCATCCACGGAGATTGTGGGTTGTGTCATAAAACAAAAATATACTGTTCTAGTTTGTCTCAAAGATTTGTCATGCTAGCGTTTCCATTGCAAGAATTCTTTGATATCAAAGTATTTTTTTTTTCTAAAAAAAAAAAAAAAGAATTTGGCACTGCGTAAACATCTGCTGTGTTGTCTTTGTTACTTCAAAAATTTTATTTTAGCATAGCATGGTTATACGGTCTAGTGTTATGTTGAAAGCTGTTCAAAACTCATATATATTGAATGGGGAAAATAGATTTTATTTATTTGATTGCTTCTACTTTGCTCTTTTCCTGAATTGCTTCCATCAAACGTGTATCGTTTTGTTCACGGAGTCTGCAGAGATCAGGTGTACCTTCTCAGTTTTTAATGGTACCAGTTATGAACGAACGTATTCTTGGTAGCTGAGAAGCCTACGAAAAACCAACTTTTGACATGAATTTATGTTACCAAGAAGTGTGCTTCAGCTTTTCCCCTCGAACCACATACTGTCTACCATGAAGAATTGATTTCAAAGCTCTGCTTTTGATGGAAATCACTAAAAAAAAACTCCATTTGCCCAATTTGATTATCATTATTATTATTGTTATGACAACATTGGAGAAAGTGCTTCAACACCAGACCACAATCTCCTTTTCAGGCCCTCTGTTTCCCGTTTGTGATTAAAATAAATAAATAAACTGCTTTGGGGTACCCATAAGAGCATATGGATTTTAATTTTGTGGTACTCTTTTTCTGTGTTAAAAGAGCTTGATGCTTTTTGGCTTTTTGTTGAGACATAAAAAAAAGGTAGTCGCTTTCCTTTTCATTTGGTTTGCTGGGGGAATTTGTTTTCATTTTCATATTACCACTGAAATAAAATAGTTTTCTTTTGTAATAATTTACGAGTTGATATATATATATATATATTTAAAAATAATATTCGTACCGATATGTCAGGCATTTTTAAGGAAAATGTCTTTATATGAATGGAATTGGTTCATACTAGAATTCGTTCTTTATTTAAAATATTTATTTCTAGAACAGAAGAAGCAGCAAACCAAAACATGCCTTTCCTATCCTTGGTACTTGACAGGTTAGCTGGCTCAAAAAATATATAAAAAAAATTGTAAAAGACGGCGAGTACAATAATTCTATTCAACAACTGCGAGTAGGAGTGATTGAAGGGCAAAAACTCACCTCTCCTTGCATGCTGCCACGTGGATTATGACCTTCACCAAAATTTGGCGGGTGTTAATTGTCAGCCGAGAAAAATATATAATATTTTCAGAGTGGGCCGGGCCCTTTGGTTTGCTACTGATTTAGGGTTTCGTTTTTTGCATGTCGGTTTCTCGGTTGTTTATTTCTTTTTTTTTTTTTGGAAAATAGGAAAAACAAAAACCACCCCATTTTCTCTGATGATTTTGTTGTGTTTGAAGAAATGAAATGTGTTTTTCACCTGTAACTCTCTCTCTCTTCTCTCTCTGTGTTTCTTTCCTCGTTCAGAAACTTGAAAGGTGGTGAGCAGACTAGAGGAACAATTTCAAAACACACACACACACATATATATAAATGTTGCTATGTTATGATAATGTTTTCAAATGGTTCTCTTTTTTAGCAATACATACCCACCCACAATTTGTGTCTGGCTTTTGCTGCAGATATCATTGCTTGAATGAGGATCATCATGAACGAGAACAACAACTTGAAGTTTTGTACAGACTGCAAGACCACGAAAACACCGCTGTGGAGAGGCGGCCCGGCTGGACCCAAGGTGAATCTCCGTCTCCCTTCTTCTTGATCTTGTTCCAAGTCCATATTTTTAATTTTTTTTAAATTTCCGGTATCATGCATCTTTCTTTTTCCATATAAAGCCTCAAATGTGTTATTTTCGGGTTTGTAGTTTTTGAGTAATGTTAATTACTTATGATAACTCTTCCTTGCTTATGAATTTTTTTGATCTGGGTTTCTGTAACTTTTGGTGTTCTGTTTTCACTTTTCAGTCATTATGTAACGCATGTGGGATCAGATACAGGAAGAAAAAGAGAGTTATCGAGGGCCTGAAGAAGCCAACAGAGAAGAAAAAAGACAAAACAACAACAGCAGCTAATATCACAAGTGCTTCTGCAAAAGTTGATAGCAGCAGCAGTACTACTATTAGTAACGCTTGTGTTCATAATGGATTAAGTGATTCTTTCAAAATGCGGTTAATGGCGTTGGGCAAACAAGTGCTTTTGCAAAAATCATCACCGTCACCATTCCCAGCTCCGTCAGTAGCAGTGAAGAAGCAAAGATGCCATAGAAGAAGGAAGTTGAAAGAGGAAGAACAAGCTGCTTTTTCTTTGATGGCTTTGTCTTGTGGTTTTGTTTTTGCATAGCCAGAAAAAAAAAAAACGAGGGGTGGTGTTTATATATATATATACCCATTAATACAACTTTCACTAACTTAGTTTTTCTTCTCTGCTTTTGTTTCAGAGAAAAATGGAATCAAAATAGCAACTTTGTTAATGGTATAGTTGCTATGCTTAGTTTAGCGTTTGATGCGTAAGAGAAGTTCAAGGATGTGACAACACCAGAGGAAACGTTTTGTTTCCCCCACCTTGTAATTAGCATTTTTGCTTAGTAATGAAAATCTTTATGTGCATCTTTACGTGCTCCATCTCATTGAATGATCTGAATTTAACCCTACTCACCTTGTGGATACTACTGTGCAGATTCCAAGGAATCCGCTTTTATTTTATGTCAAATCTCAAATAATACCCGTTATTATTATTAACCCTTGAATCTTGATAATGATGAGATTCGTCGAAATTAAATTCCGCCATTTCAGATTAATGGGCCTCAGTTCATCTATTGGGCTCAAAAAGAAGCCCAAAAGGCATAATAGGAATTCCTTCAAAGCCCAAGTTTGTTTCCATAAAATCAAAATCAAACGGCCAGTGGACGGCATCTAAATTCTAAAGCAAGAAAATCGATGGTTTTATTGGTGCAAGTAAGGTATAAATGATCTCACATTGTTGTTGACACATTCACTATATTTACAATCAAATATAAAATTTCAAATTAAAATTAATGTGTTGTGTTGTGTTTGTTAGTATTCAGAATTATTACTGTTAATGATGAATAAAAGAAAAAGTAAAAATTAGGATATAATAACAAGCGTGCGAGTGTGAGACTGACCGAGGGCCGACGTGGGGTATGGTATGGATCGGGTCTCTCACATCCGCAAGTCATGGGTCTCCCATACGACATCGTTTTCTTGTCCCACATGATCATCTTTCCTTCAAATATTGAGATCCAAGCGGAACAGTTCCCCTGCGCTCACTCCATCTGAATGCTTGTAATTTTCCAAGTCTCTATACAAATGAGATGAGCTTGTTTCTCATTTGCCATTTCATTGCCAGGCACGTTTCTTTTCTCTCTCTTTAATCCGTTTCTACGTGTTTGGTTGCTGAGAACCGAAATGAAACTTAGAAAAAGTTTTCAATTTTATGTCCTAATGCAATATGCAAAAATTTGTAGATACAGCAACTGCGTGAACGGTGTTGCTTTTGTTCTGTGATGCATTTATTTTCTCAGAAACCCATTTGAAATTTTTTGTAAAGACGATAAATGTTGATTCAATGTAATTGTGTTGTTTGAGGAAACATGTTGTTTTTGTTTTTCTGTTATTCAATTTTAGTTGGGAGCTTTTGACTGTGATATAGGAACTTGAGTTTGTGAATAGCCATTGATCTCTATGATTGTGAACTGCATAGATGTTCTGAAAAGATTCAGCTTACAAATGTTTTACATCTAGTTTTTGCTTTGATTGTTTCATAATTTGGGATTAGAGTTATGTATTCTTTAATTTTATTTTTTTCGTGATTATGAATTTTATATCTTGCTATTATTTGGGATTGGTGAAGTTTATGATGAAACTCTATTTTCTGCCTGTTTGCTGTGAATTGTAAGGGTGGATATGAAAATTGACTTGGTATGCTTTGGGTGGGTTTGGATTTTGCAAAAGTGTAAGTTATCAGCTAAACTAAGCCAGATAGTTTAATTAGATTCAAATTTGTGAAACTATTTGATTTTCTCAGGTCTTAAATAATGAAGAATTAGGTTTTCGAAAATCTGTCCTTTTTTAATGCCTTTATAGTTTATCTATCCAAAAGAGCATAAGCAGAATTTTTTATTTTTTTGCATTAGCTTGTCCTCTCATGCTAACTGAAAGTGCTAAATTCATTTGTGTAAGATCTAGGTCATGAAAATTTCGCATTTCAATTTTATTTTCAATAGGCCATTGTGTTGTATGGTGACAAAATCTGATAATCGATTACATATTATGTCAAACGTCTTTTCACTAAATCCATTCTGTTTTCATCTTCAGGTCATAGGCAATTGCTTGAGTGATGCAGAATTCCTCAACTGTTGGAATCTTGCTCTGTTATAAGTAGTTGAGTTCAGATGAGGACGGCTCCTATGTGCTTTTCGATCTTGCAAGCTCCCAAAGGCAGAATTAATACTTTAGCTAATTTTTGTTGGGAAAGTTTCCACAGTTTCAGTACAACTCATGGACGCAGTCCCAGTTTTACGCTGCTCAGCTCCAAAACTAATGGGCTTGAAGGTTCATACAGTTCATATAGTAAGAGGTGGACTAGAAGACCCATATCTACCGAAACAGAAGCAGGCAACAAGACTAGTAAATTAAGCAAAATCAAGAATGAATATATGAGAGTAGAGTCTTTGAGAAGTGCACCGATATATGTAAATAAAACAGAAATGAATGAATTTCAAAGAATTCAATACTGTGATATTCAACAAAAGATTGCTGAGGACAAAGACTTGGCCAACCTTGTGACAGCTATTGTTTTTGATATTGAGACTACAGGCTTTAGCAGAGAGAATGAACGAATCATTGAGATTGCATTTCAAGATCTACTAGGGGGTGAAAATAGCACATTTCAGACACTGGTGAATCCTGAACGACATGTACCAAATCCACATGTTCATGGCATTACAACCCATATGGTCTGCAGACCTGATGTTCCGAGGTAAAGTTTTCCTTTTCAAATAGTTTCCATAGTTTTCTTCCACCAATTGTGGAATCAAGTCTTGTGAAACATTTCTCTTTAGGTGGCCTAGGGTTCCATTAAAATGGTTTCATGTTGCTCACTTTCTTATTTTTCTGGGAATTGCAAATGGTATGATAATTTTGCTGCTGAAACTAGAGTTTCTTGACTTTTGTGTGGAGTCAAGTATTTCCTTATCTTTTCTCCATTGAATTCTCTAAGAGTGAATTTCCCCATCTTCCCGTTTGACTCTGCAAGTTAGGTGATCGACCAATAACCCAATTGGTTTGTTTGATATTGTTTTATTTTAGGCTGATATTCTGCAGATGAAATGGTTTGTGAACAATTGCATAGTACATTACTTACAGAATCACTATTCGTGCATTTCTTGTAGAATGGAGGACTTGATACCAATCTTACTGCAATATGTCAAAAGCCGTCAGAAGCCTGGAGGCTACATCATGTTTGTTGCCCATAATGCTCGTACTTTCGACGTACCCTTTCTTATTAAGGAATTCGGTCGTCATTCATATGAGATTCCCCCAAATTGGCTATTCATGGATACACTCTCTCTTGCCCGGGAACTGATCAAGTCCGGAGGTCAGTCAATCCCTCCATCCCTCTCTCACCCTCTTAGCATGCATGTTCTATGTGCTTGTTGGCACAAAGTCAATGTGCGTATGCATTCTTGATTCAATTCGGTAGAGTAAAAGTTTGATACTTTGATATTTATTGTTGTGAAAACAGGATCCAACATTCCTTCAAGAACATCCTTGCAGGCCCTACGCGACCATTACAGAATTCCATTGATGGGTTCAGCTCACAGAGCCATGTCGGATGTGACCTCCCTGTCGCTGATTCTTCAAAGATTGACTTTTGACTTGAAGCTGTCAATAAGTGACCTAGTAGAAAGATCTTTCACACCCTCAGATTTGATCAACAGCGTTAAGAAGAAGAAAAAATAAAGCTAGTTTCAGAAATATTGAGTTGCCCATGTTATTTTATGTAGGGCAGGGCATGTATGTACTGACCATCAATTTGTAATTTTTAACTCAAATTCTTATCAATAAGAACGCATTAGCCAGCCATTATTTATTTCTTCTTGTTCCATCATTTCTGATTCTGATGATGTGTGTCTTTTTCTCTGTAATTTGCTATCACAAAATAAAAATGGATATAATTGGTTTGACAATAACTTTTGCCTTTCGCTTTTCTGATTGATTTGTGAAGTGTGTTCTGTGAGATTAAAAAAAATCATTGCTTTCATTGACAGTCCAACGCACCTGTAGAATATCTGAAACGCTTTAAGCCATAAAATAAAAAACACATATATATATATATATGTATGTATGTATATGTATATATGTATAAGGAAAAATTCCAAAATGAATCTTCAAAAAAGTTATCGTTTTCATTAGTGCCGAGTCAGTCACGTTGAATTAAGAATGGCCCTTTTGAAATTTGCATCCCAAAAGAATCCAGCTAATCCTGGAGCAAAACGATAGTTGTTCCGCTCTGTGTGTTCCTTTTTAAAGTGACCAAAATTGTTAGAAAAAATCACAAATACATATAACTAACTTAAAAGGCCAAAGAAATAGAAATTCTCTGAACATTTTACATCTATAAGTTAAAAGAAGACAAATAATTGGATTTTTTTCATTTTATTACAAAAAAACAAAAAAAAATTGTTACAAGCAAACCAAAAGCCTCATTAGATGGGGAACCAACCCACCAAAACTGTCCCGTGCATATCAGAGGAATAGAATAGATTTCAGAGTTGATGACAGAGGAACAAAATACAATTTAAGCAACTATACATTTTCTTTACGGGGCACTCGTTCATTCCTCTGTCAAAACATTCCCTCCCTCGGCCCCAAAAAAAGAATAGAAACGGTAATACAAAGAACAAATGAAAGTAGTTGCCTAATCTGGGATATGTAAAAGGGGCAAATTCAAAACTGCGTAATCTTTTGCAAGGTGCTTGTAAAAACTTAAAATTTGGCAGTGAGTAGGGTCACAACAACATGTAAGTGAATTCATGGACATAATTAAGTTTGCGGATCAGAAGATTATTTCCTTGAGGATTAGGAGGACCAACATGACAAAGCACATAATAACCAGTGCTGTAGCACACATTACCATCCCTCCTTGTTTTTGCGTTCTCTCCGCCTGCAAGCCCACCGAACATGGGATTCAAGTATATGAGTCGGGAGGACAGAGAGGAAGAAGCTTAGGGAAGAGAGAAAGTACCTTCTGCAGTTGTTTGAGGCCTTCCTCGACTGTAGTCGCTACATTTTGAATGTTATAGTCTATCCGATCTACAATTGTGCCCTGTGAGGAAGATATGCTACATCAATGACTCTGGATTATGAAAAGGCTTCTTGACTAATTAGAAGATGAACAGTTTCTAACCTGATCGATTACAAGTACTGAAAGATCCTTCATGATTTGAGCAAGCTCATTTACTGATTCCACAACCTACCAAAAATAAGAATCATAATAAAAAACAGATTAGCCCCCAGAGGAAAAACATCATGACAACATAAACCATGAAAAGGGTGAGAAAAATGCTTTCACTTGCCTGCTGGATCTCTCTTTCTCTTTCTACCGTAAATGCCTCACTTCTTTTCAGCTTTGCCATTTGATGCTCATTGAAAACCTAAATTTAATATTTTTATTGATATAAGCATTCGGTTGAGGTAAAAATATATAAATGTCACAATTATCTAAAGTCAATATTTTAAATCATGAAGGCAGAAGGGTTGTCAAAACAAAAATTAGAGCTAAAATTCACAATACACAATTCAGCCACAAGATTCTTATACAACACAAGAAATTTGTGTCACAGTAAAATGTGAGTAGTGTTATCAGGCGTTCATCAAATCTAACAAAATTTTTCATGTTAGAAACCGTAAAACAACCACACACCATGTCATCCAAATCGTCATCTTCCATTTTAGATCTACTTCCATTTAGATTCATCTCTAAATCGACTCCATCTTGACCCTGCATCACATACAACAGCAATAGAGGAGAATAGTTAATATCATAACCTATTAAGAGAAACCAAGCAGCACAGAGCAACCTAATATCCTTGGTATACCATTTCCACAAAGAGAATACGGCACACCAAGAGCCCATAAACGCAGAAGTATATAGTACAGATTCAACATACAAAATAAGGTGGTCAGCATATGCAAAGTCACAGCAACAAATAAATTTGTAACTTATATAATTAAAAGAATAAACCGCTACTGGTTTGAAAATGCTTCTAAGAGAAAATTCTTCACACACCTCTTTTTGAAGCCTGAGGTGCTTCAAATAAGTTGATTGCTTCTTACGCAGCTCCATAGAAAGGTTTTGTAGGTCAGTTGCAAGAGATCGCTGCAATTTAAGAAAGCACAGATAAGCATAGTTCACCAGAATAGACCACCATTGGAGAGACTACAATTCATGAACCAGACTAAGACTTATACTAATTTCTTATCCTGAAATGCACCCAGGAGTTGAGGAAGAAGCTGAAAGAACAAAATGCACAAGCAGAGAGAAGTAACACATATCATCAAGTCATACCTGCACATTTTTTCTGACATTTGAATCTTCAGAAGGTCCAGCTGCCGAAAGTTGTTGTAATCTCTTCTCTGATCTCTTCAAAAGGTTAGTTATTTCTTGGGTAAGAGATTCAATGACATGTTGGTCTTCTTTACCATCTCCAAACGATGGCATTAAAGCCTTTGCATGAGCCCTGGCTAACTCAGTCATTTTTGTCCGTGCACGTTGCACATTTGTTGCAATTTCTTCAGATACATCCACCCAAGCTGGTGGAAGACCCACCGTAACTGCACCTTTACTGCAGCAGGAAACTCTTTTTTTCATTTCCCCTCCATAGAACTTTACAGAAATCATGCATTTCAATTTAAGTAACACTAACAGGCAAACTAGTAATAACTACAAAGGCCAACTAAGAAGAAAATAGACGGCAATCTGTGTTTAAACACCTTATGTCCTTGTGACCTTTCTCATCACCTCAACAAATGCTCAAATTAACCTTTCCCATATTCTGGAGAAACCATGTTACCCATAAGTCTTTTGCTAGCATTATCCATCCTACAAGACCAAACATCTATTGACAATATTTGAACATCTGGGTGGCAAAATTTTTACATCTCCAATCATTAATAGAGCCCCCCCAATGCACTGACAACCTCCTCAACTCAATAAAGAATATGCCCAGCAATTTCATTCTCCCACTTGAACTAAATCACTTTTCTCCAAGTTCACACTAGATGTTTCACATTTCACATTTCATGCTGACCATTTAATTAATTTTTTTTTTCAGAAGCTGAGTAAAAGAACTCAATAATTCAAAACCAAGGCTTCAAACCAATCACCTACAAAAGAGACAATCAATCTCTATTTTTTTTTTTTTTTTCTGTTTAAAAATCACATAAGTAGCTACATGAAGCATTTTATAATTCTACATTTCATTCATATGCACTTAATGCTCCTTAAATCATCCACATACTTTCTGAAAACTAAAAGATCATAACATTTTAAGATCAATCGAAACTTACATTACATGTTAGCTTATTTTCCAAAAATAATATAAAATAATTCAGAAACAAAATTCAATATTTACTAATTAAGCTAAACAACTACTACAATCGGTAAAAATATAATTTTCTTTGAAAAAGAAAAGTCGATCTCAAAGTTTCCAATGTGAAATTTTATTTGTAAAGAGAGTAACCTTGAATTGCTGGGATCGTCGGTACTGAGAGGAGCATAACTTCGATTTTGATTCAAGAGCGACGAGCTGACGAGCTCGATCACCGGTCCGTTCCCCGAAGTTTTCGCCGACGAGCTGGTAGGAGCTCTTACCGACTTCAAGGCATCCCTATACCTCTTATATATCAAGGTCCGATTCCTCGTCGCCATTTTTGAAAAACTAAACAAAAGGATTTAAAACGAAATCCAATTTCAGATCGAAATTTGACGCCGATTTTAGATCTGAACAAGAATTATGATACTGGTGATGATGATGGAGGAGGTGGTGAAGGTGTCCTTCTTCTCCGGTCACGTGACCGGCAGGCGGAAGTCACCTGCCGTCGAAGTTACAGTGTTGGCTCAACGACGCAGTGCAATTGTATTGTATTTTATTTTTTAGTCAATATCCGTTTGTTGCGTTGGTTAAGCTTCAGGCCCAACTAAATGAAAATGAAAATGAGAATCTTCTCATACTGCTCTGCGTCTGTACTGCCGTTTAATCTTCTCTTCTTTGTTCGATCGGGTCGGGTTCAAATTAATTCGCCCCGGATGTGAATTTGACGAGTCATCATAATTTTTGTTTTTTTTTCCTCTGACGAATAATATATATATGGAAAATTCTCTAAAATAACCCTAACTCAGATTCTTAATCACTTCAAAAAATTTTACCCACTTAGAGCGTGTTTGGTAAATTTTTTTAAAACTCACTTTTAGCAAAATCAACTATCCTCCAATAGATTTTGAGAAGCAAGATTTAAAATCTGATTTTGAAAAGTAATTTTATTTTTAAATATAATATTAAATATATTTATTTAAAATTAATTTTATAAATAATTTTTAAATTTTAACTTTGATTAAAAAATAAATTTGTTAAAACTGAAATTTTTTCTTTTCATTACTTTTTTATTTTTATTTTTAGTTATGATATATATATATATATATTTTCTATAAATTATTTTAAGTAAGCATTATATTATAATATATTATATTAAATTATATTATATTATATTATATTAAACACTTAAAGTAATTTTTATTTATTACTTTTCATTGTATACATTTTAATAATTTGTATTGTTACAATATTTTTAACAATAAATTTACTAAACGCACAAAATTATTTTTCAAATTTACAGCACTTTTAAAAATAAAATTTACTAAACATTAAATTAATTTTCTTTAAAGCTGTCCACAATTTTCTATGGACTTTAATATAAACAGTGAATTGGCTTAATAGAGAAGAGGGCAGTTCGGTCATTTAACAAAAAATTAGAAGCACTATCATCTAATTAGGAGAGGTGTTTACTTATTTTTTCATTCTTGACCATCTAATTGATAATAAGCAATACCTGAAGGGAGAAAATTGATAATACCCCCTTTTAAAAATAAAATTTACCAAACATTAAATTGATTATTTTTAAAACTGATTATTTCTATAGTACAATACAAGTATATTTTTTTTAAAATTCACAGTAATCTCAAACTGGCCTTTAGTATAACATATATATTTTTGAATAATTTTGTCCTCGTGTTTGTTGCATTTTAATATTTTTTTAACCTTTTTCTTTTTATTAACTTTTTTTATAAAAATCCTAACTCTCCTCCCAAAAAATCTCTTCTTTCTAATAGTGATAGAAAAATTAAGTAGATATGTAATTTTTTTTTATTTTTTGGCACAAAATAAAGTGGATATGTGATTTATAATATTTATTTATAACATAAAAGATAATATTTAGAATGTATTTTAGGATGATTTTTTTTATGAAATTATTGAATACATATTTTTGAATTATTTTGAAAAAAAATGCACAGATTTGGAATGAAATGAGTATATTTTGTTTCTAATTTTTGTTAGGTGTAGATAATATCGATATATTTGATAGAAATCTAAACAAAATTACCGAAATAAGGCAAAATCTAGAAAGAAGTTCGAAAAGAAAGTAAGTAATGAATAAAGCAATATATATATATATATATATATATATATATTATATATATATATATCTTTCCCTAAAATGATTTTTAGGTAAGATAAAAAAAATTTATTAATACGTAGTGGAAACGTAGTAGGCTAATAAGTCACGTGTTCCTGGATTGAAACTTGGCTTTAATAGCAAAGAGATTGGGTACTCCAAAAAAATTGATGTAGAAATTAAAATTAAATAATTATGCAAATGAATATAAATATTTAAATAATTCACTTTTTTACATGGCTTACTCAAAAATTGTTTTTGCACTAGACAAGAAAATGCCTTACCCAAAAATCATGCCTTACCCGAAACTTCTTTTTTTTTTTTTTTCAGATCTCATCTTATTTTAGTAATTTTTTTCCAAATTTTGCCCAAGTATTTATCAAATATATTTACATTATCTGTACCCTACAAAAATTAAACCCAAAATATATCTATTTCATCTCAAATTTATACTTTTTTTCTAAAATAATCTAAAAATATACATTCAATAATTTCATCAAAAAATTCATTGTAAAATATATTCTAAATATTCTTAATTATGTTATAAACATCATAAATTATATATCCACTTTATTTCATATTGAAAAAATGAAAAAAAAAATACATGTCCACTTCATTCTATCACTATTACTAGAAAGGAGAAATTTTGAGAGAAGAAAGTGAGGGTTTTTGTGAAAAAAAAGAAAAGTTAGTACAGAAAAAAAGGTAAAAAATATATTAAAATGTAAAAAAATTGAAGATGGTAGTGAAGGTAAAATTGTCTGAAAAATGTATGTTGGACTAACTCAATAAAATTTTATTTTAGGTGCCTGTTTGTGCTAATTAGATCTAAATTAGGATTATTTTAGACAATTTCCCTATATTTTATTGTCTTAAGCGTGCAAATAATAATAATAATAAACCGACATTTTTACCTTAATAGAAAATTATTTTATTGGAGGGATTTTTTTAACTTTTAATAAAATTTTATGAAATATTAAAAATTTTAGAATGATTTTTGAAGAATCGAGAGAACTAAAAAAAATTATTTTATATTTTATTAAAACAATGTGAAAAGGAATTATATTGTTTTAATTTATATTAGTTTACAAAAATTATTATTCAACACTATGTTTTACAACGATATAAGAATTTGAAAGAAAGAAAAAACATTAATTGAGATTAATATAATTTATAAGAAAAAAAAGAGTATTGAATATTTTTTTATTTAATTTTAATCTAAATAAGTTAAAAATAACAAATATTTACTCAAAACTTATATATATATATAGGGATTTTAACAGATAATTCTCCTAAAATTTGAGATTTTAAGGTCGTCTTATTCAAAACTTCAATTATGAAATACCTTCTCTCCCAACATTTAAATAAAATATTTGAGAAAAAATACACTTACCTCCCCTGAACTATTAGTTGACCATCTATTTTTATTTAAATAACTATAATACCCTTAATTATTTTAAAGTTAAAATTTAATAAATTTAATTAACAATAATTTTAATTTATATTAATTTAAAATTACATTTTTAATTAATGATAATTTAATTTGACAATTTTAATTTACACTTATTTAATATTTATTGAAATTAAAAATTTAATTAATGATAATTTAAGTTGATAATTTTAATTTATATTTATTTAATATTTATTCAAATTAAGAATTAAATTAATAATAGTTTAATTAATTGTTATTCATATGTTATATTTATCCAAATCTTAAACTCTAATATGTAAAGTGGTTGTATTTTTTACTCGTTTTTTTCGCAAATCCTTTGGCATTAACTGTATTTCTTTTAATTTTTTTATCAAACAATCCTATAACCTTATAAACCTAATTATTCCTACAAAAAAAATTTTATATAAGATTTATCTCATACATATTCACACTAAATTTACACTTCAACATTAATTCTATAACTCATAAAGTAAATTTAGACTTTGAAGTTTGCACAAAAATTTTAATAAAACTATTTGACGATAAAAATTTAAAAAAAAATCAATACATGTAAATTATTAATTTTAAATATCATTAATTAAATTTATAATTTTAAATAAATATTAAATAAATATAAATTAAAAATATCGTTAATTAAAATTTTAATTATTTTAATTTTTTAAATATAATAAATTAAAATTAAATTTCTTAAAATTTACTTTAAAGTAAACAAAGATATATAATTACTTAAGTAAAAATTAATGATTAACTAATACTACAGAAAATAAGTGTGCCTTACCTCTCTCTATATATATATATATATGTATACGCACACTAGATTCCTATATGTAGATATTATAGTTATTATAAATTGTATACACATAAATTGTAGATTCCTATTTTTTTAAATTGTAGATATTATAGTTGTTTATGTGTTAAAACCCCTCTCTCTCTCTCTCTCTCTTTATATATATATATATATATATATATATGTATGTATACACACACAAATTATAGATTCCTATTTCAAAATTTGTTTGCCTTAAATAATAAAAAAAATTACCATGAATGTCTGAGTAAAATATATAAATATAATCTAAAACTAAAATTCTGTTATCCAAAATACCAAAAGAATAAAAAAAAAAAATCAATGAACAATATAAAATAACAGCACAACACCAGATAACACTTTCCTTTCTCTCCAAATCCAAAACCTACCCACCCATCATTGATTCCCCTGTCTTTCTTCTCTCTCTCCATCAAAATAATATCTGGGTTTTGATAAAAAATCCAAACTTGTATCGAATTCAAGATCAAACCTTTGAGAAATCTTCCAAAGGTTGTTTCTTTTTTCAAGCTTGGAAATAGCTCATACATTTAAACATGGATGCTGATTCATGGAGTGTTCGTCTTTCTTCAGCTTCAAAAAGATACCAATCTGCTCTGCAATCACGATCTGGTTAGCTTATGGATTTTATTTTTTGTGTTTTTGTGGGTTGTGGTTTGAGGGATAGGTGATGGGAAATTTGGGAATTTTATGTTGAAAAATACGAGATTTTGATTTGTATGTTTTGATTTGTGTATTTATTCTTTATGATTATGAAATTGTTATATTTGATTCTAGGGGTGTGGTTTAGTGTTAATTTTTTAATCACAGTTGATTATAATGCGGTATTTGTGTGTAAAGATTCTGTTTGTTTGCTAAGAAATGAAGAGAAAATAAAGAAGTTGGAAATTTGAGCTTAGTTATTTGTTACTGAGAGATGAGATGTTGAAACTTGCAGTCAACTGAGTTATTGCGACAGTTTAACATGAAAGTTTTAGTTTTGATGACGCATGTTAAGCTCAGTTTCTGAGAAGCTGTAGAACAAATTTAGCTGAGATCAATTGGAATTCTTTTATGAATTTTCATATTCATTTTTCTTATTGGAACGATGATACGTGATTGCAGATATGTTCATGGGGTTTGAAGAAATTGATGGAGACGATGATATAAGGGAGGAATTTCCATGCCCATTCTGTTCGGAGTATTTTGATATTGTCGGCTTGTGCTGCCACATTGACGATGAGCATCCTGTGGAGGCAAAGAATGGGGTATGTTTTTACAATCAGATTATAACATTTCGGATGATTCCCCTATGATGAGCATCCTATTTAGTTATTTTATATAGTTCTAAGTAATTATTTATTCTTATGATTTATGATAATAAAAATGCTTTTGACAATTAGCCAATTGCAATTATTAGACAGTTTACATCTGCTCAAATCGGCGAAGCATAATTTCCGACCGATTAGAGGAAGTCTTAGTTGTAATGGGATCTGTCAGTAGGATCCCATACTGTTGGCGTGACTTGAGGCCCTAAACCTTCTTTCTTGACTCATGGTCATATTCACTGGATTCTGCTCTTTGTGATATTAGAGGTCTTTTGTCATGTGATTGAGGGATATCCTCACTGGTATTCTTTAGATTTTATTTTCACCTTTCTTCATCTTCTGATGGACATAAATTGATATTAAAAGTCAGACTTTTGTTATGTTAACTTAAGTTAAATTCATATCTGCCTACAAGTTTTATTTAGCTGCTGGTAAGGCTTTTCACTGTTAGAGATGGGGTCAACTTCTCTTATTAATCACACCCCATAGGTGGAATGGTGAGGTGATGAGGTTATAGGATACTGTTGATGTCCAATTGACCCAAAAGAGAGAGACTGAAAACCAAAAGATTAACTCGTCTTTGTGTAAGTTTGGATTTTTGGAAGTATGAATTTTTTTGGCTTTGGAATTTGTTATAGATTTGGTAAGAATTCATGTACCATTGGGAAGAAGTGCTTATTAGATCTTACTGATGATTGGAGCTTTTTGTTTGCAGGTCTGTCCAGTTTGTGCAATGAGGGTGGGGGTGGATATGGTTGCCCACATAACCTTGCAGCATGGAAATATATTTAAGATATCCTTTTTCATGAAGATCATTTCCGTTAAGGGTTTCAGGATTCTTGCCTTGCCTCTTTCTTCACTTATTTTTGTGCTTGATTGTGATATAATATGCTAAAGCATTCAGCATTCTAGTGATTTGGAACTAACTTCATGCCTTACTTTTGCAAAAGAGGTGAAACTTAGTTGGGATCACAATTGTTGATTGACTATGATAATTGAGTTTTTTCATCTTTATTGATCATCTTTAACCCCATTTCATCTTCAAGGTGTTCTCATACCTTCTCTGGAATTCACGAGTCATTCTGCTAGCTTTATATTTTTCCATGTTGCTTTCAATGTTTCCTACATCTTTTAAAGCGTCCTCTCAAAAATATAATCACGATGTAGATTTGACATAATGTTGTGACTTCCTTAATGAGTGGTTACATGCAGCGCAAGAGGAAATCACGTAGAGGTGGAACTCACTCGACACTGTCTTTGTTGAGGAAAGAGCTGCGGGAGGGAAATTTACAGTCTCTTTTTGGGGGCTCTTCCTGTATAGTTTCATCATCCAATGCGGCTGATCCAAAAATATTTTCATTTATATTGCCTGTTGCTGATGATTCTCTTACGGGTCAGTCTCACCTGTCAACTGCAATTAACTTAGCCAAGAAAAGCTCCGTCGAGAAAATGCCAGAACGGTATATTGGCCTTAGTCATTTCCTTTGTTGGTTTTTTACGTGGTTGTACAGTATGATCATTAGTTCTTACAACAGGAAGATTGTCTTTCGTCACGATGTTGAGTACATTCTCCAAACAAATCAAACAGACAAAACGTTTGGATTATAGTCTAATTCAAATATCATAGTTGTTTAATCAAACGCAACTATTTCCCCATTTTTTCTGCTCTAATATTTCGGCTTTTGATTACAGAAATGTCCAGTCGTCTCCCGTGTCGCTCAAGGATCAGGAAGAGAAGGCAAAAAGATCCCAGTTTGTTCAAGGGTTGTTGTTGTCCACCATTCTTGATGACGTCTTATGAAGATAAAACCGCAGTGACTGCTGCTGTGGTAGTGGTCGAATTTACAAGCAAAAAGGCTGCAGTCTATGGATGGTCTGTACTTAAAAAATGTGCCAATGTACTAAACACAGAGTGTTGAATAAGGTGTAGTATCGAGTGTAATTTATATTGCGCGAGTATGTTCCTTGTTAGGCCTAAAAACAGACTTGCCATATTACCATCAATCTTCAGATCATAATTTAATGATAATGAAAGAAAAAAGGAAAATAATTACTCTCTGTTCTTTTCCTTTTAAGTTTCTTTATAGTGATCGGGTTTCACTCATGTCAATATTGTGTACGCTACGCGATATCTTATTATAAAAATATGAGACCGAGAGTGATGATCACGACACAAAATCAAGAAATATGATCAGCAATAGAACAGTTTTTCACTGGCTACAATACGATGATGAACACAAGAATGGAGGAGCCCTTTATTGGTGCTCAAAATGTCAGTTAAATTATCTCTATGAACAAGTTACAATAAAATGTGTGTATCTTCCTAACAAAAAAGAAATGATGCAGAGAGAGAAAACTCTCTTTCTAAATCAATCCTAAAGACCTAAACTTAACCATTGTGGCAGACGTGTGTCCATTATTCTCTTCACTACGTCCCTAACGAAAGAATCGAAGCAAGATGAGCATTGACCTTTCATCAGACTTGTCTGTCCGCCTGCTACTCTTTCGACATGGGAACATGTTGATGGTGGGTGCACAATATGAACCTCACTCCTGTGTTCCAGCCCACAAGCAGCTAAAATGGTGTGTGTAGAACTACTTGCAATGTCCTTGAAAGTACTTTGGTCTGCATATCAAAGGCAATGAAAGGCTTTTTGGTCATTTTCAAAAGCATGGCAGATCAAAATTGGTATAACACAATTAAACCATGCTAAAACCTAATCCTAAATACAGACCTAGCTAAGAATTGCTATCTAAATGTGTGAAAGGATAAGGTTGATTATTCAATGAGGTTGAAAAAAGAATGGCCTGCTCATACCTAATTCAATATCTGTGGACAAGTTTTTCAAATGGTTTTTGACAATCGACTGCAATTGCTCCTTTTCTACATAAAAATCACCCTCATCTTTAGCCATGAGAGAGTGCATATCAACCCCAATATTTGATATGCTATTGCACTGATGGAGTTGGTCATAAGAAGGTATTGAATTTATCCCAGCAAGTTCAGGCCACAATGTCAAATTGACAGACCCATTGGCAGTAGCAATTGGACCCTGAACTGCTTGCCTTCTCAAATGGGTTAATCTTGAAGCAAAAAGATCCCTGTTTTCCACAGTAGAAGAGGGATGTTCGTGTAATCTCTCCTCCAAGATTGTCGGATGCAATGGCTCAGTCTCTTGTGCCCTCGCAGGCTGAACTACTGTTTCCCTGCCCTGATCAACTTGAGAGTTCAAAAGTTCACTACTCAAATTGGCTGTTGGTGTGCCGTCGACACTACCAGCCATAATATTCATTCTATTAATAGAAAGGAGATTTTGTATGTGACGGTGTATCCAGCGCCTCCCTGAAAGAGTCGGTGCCCCTGCTCCAGATCCTGGTGAGGCTGCCTGAACATCTCCGACAGGAAATCTCGGAGATGTAAGATTTCCAGATCCTTGAGTTAATGTCACACGAGGCGAAGACACCGAAAAAGAGTCTAAACCTTCCCCAAAACTTACAACAGGCGACGGTCTATTATACAAGTTGGTGCTCATGGTCCTTTGATCGGCCAATGGATCTAGAGCTTGAGAACTAGAAGATCCGAGAGCAACAGGTCTACAGCCATCACAGTACCAATTCCCTTCAGGTACAACCCGCCCAAGGCCAACACAATAGGTGTGTGCTGATGAATCACAGATGTCACATAGTAACATAAGACCATCATCTCCTCCTTGGTGGCATTCAGAACAAATCACATTCTCATAGGGATCGAGATAACTTCTAAGGTCTTCCTCTGATGGTTGATAAACCTGTTTCAGCAATAATCTCATTTTAAGCTGTGACAACAAAGTAAAGAAGATAAGATGCATGAAACAATGAGAAACAAATAATATATACCTGATCCCGCTCAGGTACTGGAATCACCACACTTCTCAAATCAACACCAGCTGTTGATCTTTCCGGCTTAGTAATTGTCTTGAACCTCTGCTTGCACAATGGGCAACGCGATTCCACTTTTGACCACTCCATGATGCAAGTGAAGCAAAAATAATGACTGCAACAATTGAGGGTTCCCCTCAACCTTCTTTTATCTTCCTCAGACAGACAAATCCCACAAACCTGCTTCACAACTTCACTCTTCACTTCTTCTATCTTCTCCTTACCTTTTCTTCTTGGAGGTTTTCTCTGCAGGCTTACATTTCCATCCTCTTCAATTCCCTTGGAGGAAGATGAATTCCGCAAACTAGTTTTCAAACTTCCAAACAGTTCATTGGCTTCTCTCACTTGTTCTCTCTCTTCCTCTGAGATTGTATATTCATAATCAGATGATCCTGAAGATGCAAAATCTGAATCTGAAGGTACTACATACCTTCTCTTTCTCCGACTTAAATTTGTCTTGCTCTTTTCTCTCATGACTACCCTATCATCTATAAATTCAACATCATCATCATCAACTTCATCACGCCTCTCCTTCTTCCTCAACCCACGATTCCTTCTTCCTTTGTTTCCCAAAGGCTTCTTAGAAACAGTAGATTTACTCCTACTTCCACCTGTAACAGAACCTTTTTTTCTCAAACCTTTTCTACCCAAATTACTAGTATTCTTCCTCTTCTTCTTCTTCTTCTTCTTCTTATTATTATTATTGTTTCTCTTCTTTGTGACCACCAATTCCTCTTCCTCATGCAAACAATCATCTTCGTCTGGGGTAAACTCCTCATCCTCATCTTCGTCTTCCTCTTCATAATCTTCATCTTCATCTTCTTCATCCCCATAAGTTAACCTTTTCCTCTTCCTTGATGTTTTCACACCATATTTCCCATTCCCTAAATTACTCTTTCTTGCTTTTGATCTAACAACCTTCCTCACATCTATCTCCTCTTCTTCCTCTTCCTCTTCCTCTTCATCCTCTTCCACCAAACAATCAAAACTCTCTTCTGACCCTCCATCTACAGAAGAGCAATAATCCTCCAAGTCATCTTCAGATACTTCATCTTCTTCATCAGAAACTACATAATCCTCATCGGAATCATCAGAACACTTATCCTTTGACCTAGCCCTTTTCTTAAAATCTTGCTTAGAACCAACCTTCCCTCCCCTTCCCATATGTTCTGCACCAGAAAAACCAATCAAAACCAAGAACCCCGAAATCAAACCCTAAGATTGAACGAAATATATATTGTTGTCTTCTCACAAAGCAATATCCAGTCCAATCCAATGAAATCAAATCAGTTCATAACGCATCAAAGTAAATTCCAAGATTCTTGAATTCTTTTCCCTTTTATTTCTTGCTTTGGTTCTACTCAAATTCGGCAACAAAATTAATACCCACTTTACCAGCTATTTCTTCCACCACCATGGATCTAACTAATAACACATAAACCCAGAAAGGAAACAAAAAATCAGACCCAGATCATAAAAATCAAGCTTTTTTCTTTTCACAAACTAATTTAAATAGTTACCACTAGATTACAATCTCAATCCTCAAGCTTAAATCTTCTTAGAAAAACAAATAAATTTGAAACTCAAAAACATCCAATAATCAAAATACAACCGCCGAAGATATCCGAAAAAAGAATCCGTATTCTGTTTCATTTTAATAAATTATTAGAGAGAGAGAGAGAGAAAGTGTAGAGAGAGGGGGAGAGGGTTGTTACCTGTGAGTACGGGGAAGGAAGAAAGAACACGTTCGTTGGATTTTGGAAAATGTTTTTCCTATTTCAGATAGTTGCGCGTTTAATTTTTTTTAAAATTAATTAAATAATTAACTCTTAAAATAGAGTCATTTATTTTGTTTGTTTTGTTTACACAGAAGCAAGAAAAGACGATCGTATAATGAGTTTATGATAACACTAATAACCAATAACAATATATATATATATATATATATATATATATATATATTAAAAAGCTTTTTTAATTATACTATTACATATATATATATATATATTAAAAAGCTTTTTTAATTATACTATTACATGTCTATGGCGTAGACAACTCCGCCGATCATTTCTTCTGAAGTTACTGGAATGCCCTTCACATTTGTGATATTTTCACTGAAATTTTGTATTGGGCCGCGGTGGATGCATATCTCATTGGTGGAATTAACAGATGCGATTTTTCTTTTTAAGGTTTTTTCTGCCTTGGTTTTATTATAATCTAATAGATTATAGACCAAAAGGTTACATCAATAAGAGCACTTCAAAAAAAAAAATGTAACCGAAATTTAAATTTTGAATTTTTTTTATACGATAGAATGAGTTTTGTAAGAGCTAGCAAATTTTGCTAATTTTTATTGGTTTGACCAATCATTACTAATAACAATATAAATATTGCTCTACTTTTGATGATTCTAATATATTATATTATTATACAAATAAATATATGATCATTTATTTTATTATAGTGATGAATTATATATATATTTTTTTAGGCTCTCAATTTAATGGTAAACTGTTTAGGCATGTTTAGTCATTGCTGACGTATCCCATCTGACGTTTTGGTAAATTTACCAAACTATCCTTTCAACGGGTGAAGCAGTTAAACCTAACGCGTAGCCGCTTGATTAAAATAAATTATGATACGTTACGATGCACACAGCGTAGTTAATAAATTACCGTCGTCTATTGCAAACACGGATCACGAGGCGAGGTTATGATCAGGACGAGAGGACACGTGTACGGTGGGTGGGAGTAACAGCAGGTTACAATTATTTTACGAATAAAATTACCGGACGCGTCAGCACCACCCACCTTTTTGATACGGGGCATCCAAGTTTTTTATTTTACGTTATCTGCACGTGCTGTATTTTAATCATTACCTGTGTGTATTAAAAAGTATTTAATTAATTACTATATATATATATTTTAAAGTGTATTTATAAATTATGCGTTTTTTTTAATTTGAGTTAATTAATAGCAAACATGCGTTAAAAATCGTATGGTTCATATTTGATAAACGCATGTGCTTGTTACCCCATTTAATTAGTAAAATCTTTTAAACTTTAATTAAGATATAGCTTATATTAGCATTAGGTTCAATATTTATTTAAAAACACTATTATCTATTTAAAATGACAGGTGTATTTTACCATGGCATATAGTAAAGAATAATAATAGAAAATTATCTTATCTTCTTTAAATAAAAAGTTTTACACCAATAACAATTTAGTATTTCGCAACCATTTATCTTTATAAACAACTCCATTAAAATATTGCTTCATCTTATAAATAAATAATTATATATTTTATTTATTTCATATAAATTCTATCAATAATTATAATCAAAACCATGAAAAAGCTGAATCCAACTTCAACGATGATAATTATCAAAAGCCTTTTATTTTATGGATAAATGGGCTTCTTTTTCCAACAAAAGTTCAGAAACAAACGTTGGGCTTTTGTCCACTATCGGTAGGGTGGTTTGGGCTCTGGTCCAAAAAGGGTATTGTTATCAAACGTCTTTTATTTTACGCATATTGTGTTTCAGTAAGGCATGTCTCTATGTTGATATTTTGCAATGTATTATTACATCATACGTATCCAACGATGCAATGAATAATAGTTTTCTTGCATGAGTGAATTCATACAACCTGTCTGTCCTCAAAGGAAGCGGATGCTTTTACAAACGCAGTTCCAACTTCCAGAGTTGTAGGCAATTAAATTAATACTGTACAGTTAATACACAGTCTCTTTTTCTCTTACAAACTTCTAATACGTATTTACTTTAGGTTTTTTTTTTTATTTTTCTTTCTCAGCAAAAGTGCTTCCTGGAGAGTTGAGTTGTCCAATTCAATGACTTGGGAGTGTTAATGACAACCATATGCCTAGTCTCCCCAACTTCTTCCCCTGACAATATGTTCGGGACCATTTATATATTTTTATTTATTTTTTATATTTGAGAGAGTTCTGCTCATATACATGTATAATATAATGGAGAATCTGAATAATAATAATAATAAGGATTGTGTTTATCAGTTGGTATAATTGAAAGTAGAATCGTTTGCCTTCAAAAGAGGAACATGGTCTACTTACTTTTATTTCTTCACAACAGTCAATAGATTAGGAACTCAAAAGCAGATTGGACATAATAATTTGCCAGGCAAAAAATAAAAATAAAAATGCTTACGGCTTTCATTTATTGCTTAAAAGATTAATTTAGTTTTTCTTTTTGTTTAATACTACTATTATTAGTTGTTAAAAATGAGTGTTTAAACAAGTTCGACGATGATAATGATGAAATATGTTAAATTGTTTATAAGAGAATTATGAGTTAAAAAATTAATGTCAAAAAAAGGTTTGAGGGCCGGTGTGGGGGGTGGGGGTGGGTGACCAAGTCTTAAGACACATGGGCTGTATTATTGTTATTATAAGGAGATCGAAGAATTAATCTAGAGAATGAAACATGGAAACATAACACAATGATGATTTTGATCAAAGTTTGGGATGGACCAAAGATTAATGCAGACTTCTATGAAAAATATCTTTAAAGAAGGGAGTAGTAAAGTGGCCTCAACTTTCTTCTCTCTATCGTATTGGTTGGCCCCAAAAGAAAAGAAAAGAAAAGAAATGGAATGGAAGGAATGAGATGTGTGTGTCATGATTTCTTGGGAATGAGCCACAACTTCTTCCTCTCCTCACTCTTTATCTCTTTGTTTACAAAATTTTCAAAAGTTTTGGGACTCAAATGTCATTCATTATTCAATTTCATTCTATATATTATACTAAGATTGAGGCATGTAAAAGGGGTTTGGTTGGCTTGGCTTGGAGTTGGAGTTGGACTTGGACTTGGACCCCAGTGCATTGACTTCTTCCTTCTCTTTCCTTCATCTTCTTTCTTGCCAACCAAACTTACTCGCAACTTCATTACTTTTTAATTTGTTTTGGGGGGATGGGTTTAATTAGAACTTTTATGGAGTATTTGATTTGTTTGTAGTTAGGTCTTTGTAGCAAGCAAGCAAGCTATTTGGTGGAAATTGAGAGCCCTCCAATTTGCCAATAAGTCTCAATCATCAACAAACTTAACTCTCTAGCTTCAAAATTAAGCCTTTAACTTTATTTGTGATTCATCTTAGGCAAACTAATCATGATTCAGACTTGAAAAGCAATTTTTAAGAATTAGCTAGCTACGGTACACATAAAATTTAATTCTCTAATTAACCTTCCAATATTACTTTGAATTTCCTGTTTACGCCCCTTCGTGGACTCAAAAAAAAGAAAAAGAAAATAACCAATAATGCCCTTATTTGAGAAACAAAATTCAAAAATACCACTGTCACTAATTTTCAATCAAAATTTAAAAATGTCACTGCCACTAATTTTCAATCAAAATTATCCTTTTATTTCTCAAACTAACGAAATAGTCCCCATATTCCTTTTTCTTTTTGGCTTAACTAAAAATTCACGTTCTACTCGAAACTATAGATTCAATTATCTCGAAATTTAAATTTTATCTTAACTCGAAAGTGTAGTTTCAACCTGACTCGAAACTATTTTTTTACTATACTCAAAAGTGTATTTCGAACTTAACTCGAAATTATAAGTTTTACCTTAACTAGAAAGTGTATTACTCGAAACTATAAGTATTACATTGACTCAAAAATATATTTAAAACGTGACTAAGTAGTGTACTTTCGAGTCACCTTACAAATACACTTTCGAGTCACCTTATAAATACACTTTCGAGTCACCTTATAAATACACTTTCGAGTTATTTTATAAATACACTTTCGAGTATAATTTAACTTGAAAGTATTTGGGGTTGGCCACAGAACAACGTTTTCAAATAAAATTTAACAAGGGGCATGGGGGCAATTTTGTCCGAAAGAGTAAAAAAATGATTTTTTTGATTGAAAATTTGTTGAGGGGTATTTTTGAATTTTTATTATAAAATAAGGGCATTTTTGGTTATTTTCCAAAAATTAAAATTCATTGCAGCTTTAGACAATAAACATGAATCAAGTGGGGTTGTCACATTGTTGAAAGACATACTTGTAAAGTTCTACTTCTGTTTTCTGCTACATACTACTTAATTAAAAAATCCAAATTCTTGTTATAAGAACCTAGAGAAAATTTTGATCTTCTTTTAGGGTAATATTTAGCTAAGGGATATGTGAGTATGTTAAATTAATTAATAATATTTATGACGATAATTCAAATCTTTTTTATATAAAATTGGAAAGTTTTTGTTCCCTTTTAAAGAAAAACATTAGGTACGTATATATATATATATATATAATACACGATTGAATGTAGACCCAACACAAGATGGGTATTGACTCTTGATTATGGATTCTCACACCCAACAATCATACTTCCATGCAACTTTTCTCATCAACTATATTTTATTCTTTTTTTAAAAAAAAAATCAATTAAAAAATCAATTAATTATAATTCAATCTAAAATTTTCAAGTTAACCAATTTACTTCAAAAAATTTTGATTTTTTATGTAAAAATTATCAATTATGAACAAAAAATATCTAGGACGCATAAGAAATATCTCATAATAAATTCTATCACAATCAAGATTATTTTTGGTAATTAAAAGAATTTCTTTTAATTTATGTTCCTTTATTTCTTTTTATATGTATATAATATAATTAAAAGAAAATTGATGTGAACATTCGATTTGATTTTGTATCTTTTTAATTTTTGCAACATGTTTTTGGCGGGTCTTTAGTCGGGCTAATGGAGCCCACCTGTTTCAACGGCTGAGATTGGGCCGGCAGCCTTTTCCTCCTTAACTATATTACATGCCGGCATCGTGCCTTGGGCCCCACTTACGGGCTTTCGAAGAATAAAAAATTCACCCTAACCTCTTTGGTTCGGATCCGAACCACGTGTTTGAATATTTTTCGAATGTTGGAGGGAAAGAGCCCATATTTTACAATGATACCCCTGTTCGTTATTGTTGGTTACTGGTGTTTCATAATTTTCTTTTGTTTTTCTTTTTATTTTTTTATAATTTATTCATCCACACACATCTTTTTTTTGCATGTAATAAAATAACACAGTGTGTTTCGTTAAGATCACATTCTTTATCCAAACTATATATATCTATAAAATAAGGTCAATAATACAAAATATACTCTTCCAAAATAAAATTAAAAAACAATAGTGTTTTATAAAACTGACTTCTTTGCCATAATATATTTAAAAAAATATTATCACATTTCTCTTATAAAATTTGAAATTATATCATTTAAAGAATATTTATTTATTTAGTTAAAATCTGAATATAAATATTCAGATGTGCAGTAGCAGAGTTCATGCCACCAAATTTTTTAATAAATTATCAATTTTTTTATATTTTTAATTAAAATACATAAATATTAACTTGACTCTTTTAAATTAAAATTATTTATTTTATTTTTTATATTTTTAATTATTTATTTTTAAATTATATAATGATAAATTAGTTAAAATATATATTTTTAAATTTTAAAAATACTGATCCCACATATTTATTAATACTTTACATATAAAACTCAATATCCAAAATTATTAGACTTAATTTTGAGATATTGTAGCAATAAAAGAAGCAATTCGAAAGTGACTTTTGAGTTCATTGTCATATAACAACTAAAAGTACTGTAATAACTTTTGAGTTACTATAATAATTCAAAAATAACTCAAAAATATTTTATTAATTTTCAGTATAAGAATATTTTTGCCCCAAATAAGTAAAAATATGTATTTTTTATTAACTTTTTGTAAGGGATAGTTTTTATTTTTTAGGACAAAAATGGGATATTTTCAATTATTTTTTTCAATTTTTTTATTTTCTTTTTTCTTCGACACAAGGTAAGAAGAAAAAGTTTTCAAATTTTATTTTTGATATAAGTCTTTTAAATTCATACATTATCTAAATTTATTATATATGAATTCTTAAAAATATAACTATAGATTATAATTATAATAATCTTATAGTAAATTCATTACAAGGATATTATATTTGAATATTTGTTAAAAAATATCTGAATATAATTAAATTAAAAATTTCAACTTAAATATGAATGAGTAAATATCTGAATAATATAAATATTTTATTTGTTAATAATACTCTTAATTTATTACTTAATATTTATATAAATCAATAATTTAATATATTGGTATAAGATTTTTTAGGATATATATGTCAATATATCAGTTTCAAATTTTTTATTTTTATAAAAATAACGACTTAACATTTATATCCAAATATTTAAGATAAAAAAATAAACATATCAATCAGATTCATATTTTAGTCAAATTCGAATTTCAGTTATATTCATATTTCAGACAAAAAATAAACAATGCTTTAAATGAAAATTATAGAGGATGTATCACTTACCTTTCCTATAATTATATTTGACTGTTAGTTGACTGTTAGATATAAGAGTAAATACATAAAATATCATTATTTGATATTTATTATTTTATCTAAAGAAAAAGATTTCGCTTTGTTAAATCCTTACTCAATGAAAGAGAAGATGAAAAGAATTTATTTTTTTCTTTATTTTTAATCAATTTTATTAACTATATATTGTTGTGCTTTATTTAGGTAATACTTATTAAAAAATTATACTTTAAATCAAGTTTTTAATTTTCCTATCATTTATTTTCTTTGTATATTTAAATTAATAAACACACACAATAAGCTAAAAATAGATATTAAAAAAATATATTTTAATAAAAAATAAATAATGAAGGACATTGGAGTAAGTTTATTATTTAGAATTAATTGACTAATACTAAAAAAGAAATATATAATATAATTTATATTTCTTTTCTCTAAGTGATACAAATCCGAACTTCAAAGGAGGAAAGTAAGAATATCATTATATTTAAATTACTTAATCATAACAATGATACTTAATATTTTTATATAACATGCATAAAAAGTAAGGAGTGTTGAATTTAAGTACTTGAAGTTTTTATTAAGAATAATTTCTATCCAATGAATACAGACACAACTCTTTTTATTTATTTATTAAAAGATGGGTATTATGTGGCAGTGCCCTAAATCATGAGGGTGATAAGCAAACATCATGCAGTCTTTCTCCATCAAAGAAGATAGATAGATAGATAGATAAGGTTGGTGTTGTTGCTTTCTTTTTTCATTGCATCTTTAATTCTTGGGGCTCTAATTAAAAGTCTTACAGGAAATGGTCCATTGTCCCCTTAAAATTTTTTTATTTATAAATTTGGGTACCCTTCATTGTATGTGTATGTATACACATATATATAATATATATATATATATATATATGTATGTATATATATACAAATATGTTGCAAAGATTCTCAGAATGTATAGATATTGTTATCATTAAGGTTTTCATGATCAGGACCCAAAAACTTATGCTGGTAACCAATTTTAACAACTGTATTGATGATTGAAATTTGGAAAATGACCATCTGCCAAATATGATAATACCATTTGTGTCCTTTACTTTTGTCATTTTTACATATAAAAATATAACAAGTAAACTCCTTAGCCCTCATTAAATATAAATGAACAAATCATATCATTTCTCATAAAATATAAAAAACTTAGGGACCCATTTATTATTAGTCCTTTGCCTAATCACTGTATGTAATAGTGTTTTGTCTTCTTACTTCTACGAAGCTTTATCTCTGTCTTTGTGTGTTTCAAATAATGAGATCAATAAAATTTTTCAAAGAAGAAATTATGAATCGGTTATTACTTAAAAAGCAAATTTCGATAACACTACTAAGATCAACGGATTTTAATAACACACTATATTATAATTAATTGTAAAACAATATATACAAAATAATAATATTATTATAATAATAATATATAACAATATAGTTGTAAGTATTAGTAGTATTGATAGCATTATAACAATAAATTTTTATAAATTATTTATGTATCTCTAAAAATTAGCTTCAATACAAGTAATATTAAAATAAGAATGCAACTTATTTTTAAAGTTATTGAATCACTTCTAAGCACAAATCTTATGTTTTTAGAGAGCAAGAATAATTTAAGATAAATACATAAATTCTTATGTCATGTTGTAAAATGAAAGTAAAGTTATAGCTTTTTCATGAAAAAATTGATTGATTTCTTGTATCTAATCACTTGACAATTACACACAATCTCTCAAATTCAAGTAAGTAAATATAAATACATAAATATATATGGGTAAATGGGAAATTCATTTTTATTTATTTTCGAAAACTAGTATAGTCAAAAGCAAGAAGCAAACAAATATTATTACCTAATAAATTTTAAATTGAAAAGATAAAATAAGAAATAATGAATATACAAGATAAAATTAGCCCATTATTTTCTCTAGACGTAAAAGAATATAAACTGTCAAAAGCTCTCAAAAGCGGGAGGTTCGGAACCAGGTTCGGTCTGTGGCTTTTCTCTTCAATATTAGACACACAGAAGACAAAAGAAATTCGAAGCGAAAGCCAGGGAAAGGGAGAAAATTTTCCCTTTTTTTTTTTGTTTTAATCTTTTCCTTCTGAGAACTCATTATCTCTCTCTCTAAATACTCCATTTATATCTTACCATAACATCTCAACTTCATAAAGGAAAATCTGAAAACAAAATAAATAAATCCAATTGTTGACCATTTCTTGTGAGTTTTTGCCGGAAAAAGATTGCTTTTTGACACTGAATGGGGGAGATTTAAGCTTGTTTTGAATTCAGAGATTTGAATTCTCTTCTGAGTTTGTTTTAGAAAAAGGCTGGACTTTTCTGGGTTTGTCTTGAG
Organism: Melia azedarach; assembly: GCA_028052125.1. Classification (NCBI taxonomy): domain Eukaryota; kingdom Viridiplantae; phylum Streptophyta; class Magnoliopsida; order Sapindales; family Meliaceae; genus Melia; species Melia azedarach. The sequence goes on from CM051397.1 coordinate 363,185, forward strand.
GAAATGGCGGCAGAACAAGCTTTCTCATTTTCTGTAGCTTCTGTCGTAGAAGATGTTCTTCAACAGCATGGAACTCGATTGTGCGACATTAATTTGGCGTCGAGGAAAGCCGAGGAAGCTTGTAATGATCTCCGTTTCTTGAATTCTTTATTCGTGTTTTTATTCATTTTGAGCAGTATTTCTTGGTTTTTCAGATAATTTACATTGCCGGTGTCAGGTTTAATTTCCGAAATTGGGTTTTGACATTGAAAGCTGAAGTTCTTTTTTCTTTTTTCTTTTTCCAGATATTTGGTTTGTTTAATTTGATGCAAAGGTTCTTCAATGTCTTCGTTGTATTTGGATTTCATGACAATGTTGAAGAAATTCTTGCTCTAGCTATTGAAACTTATTTTTCACTGATTCATTCAATGCTTTTCCGTAGAATCTGGATCCACGTGTCAATTTGGCAGGATAAACTTTCTTTTTGTTTCAATTATCTTCCTGTTGTTTTATCTTTGTTAAGAAAACAATGCTAGTTGATGCTGATCCTGCTTTGAATAAGCTTGGTTTCGTGAAATTTGGTACTGACATTGGAAATGAATTTAGAATCAAATCAATGATTTGGTAGCTTATATGATTGCATATAATTTGGAAATAGATAATTATAGAAGTTTTCTATTTTTTTCCCTTTTCGTAGCTTTGAGAAGATATGAGGCTGCTGGGTGGCTAAGAAGGACAGTTGGTGTGGTTGGGGGTAAAGATTTGCCGGCTCAGCCTTCGGAAGAAGAATTCAGGCTTGGATTGAGAAGTGGAATAATTCTTTGCAATGTTCTTAATAAGATTCAACCTGGAGCTGTGCCAAAGGTATGTTTCGACTTGATTTCTTATCTTAATTCAAATTCTGCTTCTTCTTTTTCTTTAGGTTAATTTATATATTGGTTTTGGTGATGTTGAATTGCCTGCGTATTATTAGGTCGTTGAAGGTCCCTGTGATTCTGTCATTATTCCTGATGGAGCAGCTCTATCTGCATTCCAGTACTTTGAGAATGTGAGAAACTTCCTTGTAGCCGTGGAAGAATTGGGGCTTCCAACCTTTGAAGCCTCTGATTTGGAACAGGTGAATGCTGATGTTTCGAACCATGAGAATGAAAATTTGAAGGATTCTATTTTGATTTTGCTTATGCTCCAAACACAGTCCTTCTCTTATGAAAATTTTCTGTATTTGGTATTTTCAGGGTGGGAAGTCCGCAAGAATTGTGAACTGTGTTCTAGCACTTAAATCATATAGTGACTGGAAGCAGGGTGGCGGAAATGGGTCATGGAAATTTGGTGGGAATTTGAAACCCTCAGTCTCAGGAACCGGGAAACCATTTATGCGAAAAAGTTCAGAACCATTTATGAATTCCTTTTCAAGGACTTCGTCAGTGGGTGAGAAGTCTCTAGAGTGTGTGTTGAGCGAGCAGGCTGATCTTGGCCATGACCTCAATGAAGCAGTTAGTGAGCTTTGTTTTTTTCTCGAATGCTTATGTTTCTCTCATGATGTGAATAAGCCAGAAACTTAGAAAGCTTATTTGTAACCTAATCTGCAGGGAACCTCGCGTAACTTAAATGTTCTGATCCGTGCAGTTCTTTCAGATAAGAAGCAGGAAGAAATTCCAATTGTAAGTGTTTCCAAAAAGTGTCTTTAGATATCTGAAGGATCTAATTTGGACCTTATATTGCTCTTTCACAGAAATGAATTACCTTTTTCCTTGTAACAGATTGTGGAATCCATGCTTGGTAAAGTCATGGAGGAGTTTGAACGTTGCTTGGCAAGCCAAAATGAACTTGTGGGTTGCTGTCTTTCTTCAACATTGTTATTACCTCTTTATTCTATTGCAACAAAGTTCCTAGCCATCTTTTTTATACGACTAAATTCTTCTTATTGAGCTTCTGCCCGTTACTTATTTACTTCTTGCTGTGGAGCAGATGAAAGCAACTCCAAGAGATACGGCAGCATCTGGCCCAAACAACTCTCTTACTAGATCTTCTTCTGGTAACATTGAGGTAAGAATTTAGCTAGCACTGTAGCCTGTTGAAACTCAAGCAATCAATTCGCATCATCTGTTGAATTTATGCTTTACAGCTTGTATGCATTTGGGTGACATTTTCTTGAACTGATGAAATGTTTAAAAGATGGAAGATGAATGTCCAGTCAAAGTAAAGGAGGAAGAAGAAGAAGAAGATGAATGTGGCAATCAGATAACTGATCAAGATGAGGGATCAAAAGCTGAATTTTTGAAAAAGCAAATGTTGGTTGAGCAGCAACAAAAAGATATCCTGGTAATTTGGAGTACCAATGTGCTACATTTAAGAGTATTTTCACTGAATGAGATTAGGTAGTGTGACTCAGTCTTGGTTCTTGTAGGAATTGAAGCAAACTCTTCATACTACAAAAGCAGGAATGCAGCTATTGCAAATTAAGTACCAGGAAGACTTCAACAATTTAGGTAAAAAAATTTAGATTGAACTCGTGACTCCCTTTTGATTTTCTCAAAAAAGATGTAATCTATCTCATCACTGCCTTCCCATAATAGGTAAGCAATTACATGGGCTGGCACATGCTGCTTCAAGCTACCAGAAAGTACTTGAAGAAAACCGCAAGTTGTACAATCAAGTGCAAGACCTGAAGGGTACACATTTGTAGGGGTTCAAAATTTTATACAATTTAATATAATGATGATGTCTAAAAGATTTTCTGAGTTTTGGTGCTGGATTGATGGTTATTCATTACGTTTGATTAGGAAATATAAGGGTATACTGTCGCGTCCGACCTTTCTTGAATGGACAATCAAACTATGTTAGTGCAGTGGATCACATAGAGGAAGGAAATATAGCAATTACTACCCCTGTTAAGTATGGAAAAGAGGGAAGAAAGTTATTTAGTTTCAACAAAGTATTCGGTCCTACTGCAACCCAAGGTTAAGTCTATTTACTTACTTTTCACAGTAATTTCCATTTGCCGGCATGGTCTTTTAAATACTGAAACTGTTTATTTTTGCTGCAGCTGAGGTATTTTCAGATACCCAGGCTCTGATTCGATCTGTTCTTGATGGTTACAATGTTTGCATTTTTGCCTATGGCCAAACTGGGTCGGGAAAAACTTTCACTATGGTAAGAAATGCAGCACATTGTCACTATGATGACAACATTGATGAGTGCGGTCAATCAATTGACTAACATTTTCTTTTCTTTACCAATCCAGACAGGACCAAAGGACCTTACAGAAGAAAGTCTAGGCGTAAACTACAGGGCATTGAACGATCTATTTTTTCTTTCAAATCAGAGAAGAGATATCTTTCACTATGATATTTATGTTCAAATGCTTGAAATTTACAACGAGCAAGTTAGGGATCTTCTTGTGACCGATGGCATTAACAAAAAATATCCTTTCGTGATACTACTTGCAGTTGATTGATTATTATGTCTTGTTCAGTGCATCTCACATTCCTATTTGTTTTCTTAACTTCCAACTACATTAGACATTCGTAACAGTTCTCAAAATGGAATCAATGTGCCAGATGCAAACCTTGTACCTGTATCGTCAACATCTGATGTTTTAGAATTGATGAACCTTGGGCAGAAGAACCGTGCAGTGGGTGCTACAGCAATGAATGATCGGAGTAGTCGATCTCATAGGTGCATTTAATATTGTACTATAGCCTTTATATTTTGATAGTGGTTGTAACAATTTCTAAACTGCATTGATTTGCAGCTGCTTGACGGTTCATGTTCAAGGAAGAGACATGACATCTGGAACTATTCTGCGTGGTTCTATGCATTTGGTCGATCTTGCAGGAAGTGAACGGGTTGACAAATCGGAGGTGACAGGAGATAGATTAAAGGAGGCTCAACATATCAATAAATCTCTTTCTGCTCTTGGAGATGTGATTGCCTCTCTTGCTCAAAAGAATGCACATGTTCCTTATAGAAACAGTAAACTTACACAACTTCTTCAAGATGCTCTTGGTAAGAATCTGATTTGTTCTAGCCTATAGAGACATTCTCTTCACGGATAACTTCTTTTTAATTATGGTATTGATTGTTATACTTATCAGGTGGGCAAGCAAAGACACTCATGTTTGTTCATATTAGTCCGGAGTTAGAAGCCTTTGGAGAAACAATTAGTACACTTAAATTTGCTGAACGGGTTGCCACTGTTGAACTTGGTGCTGCTCGAGTTAACAAAGATAGCTCAGATGTGAAAGAGCTTAAAGAACAGGTTCTGTCTCTATCTATAGTTTGCTATTAGTTTTGCATCATAAGATCCAAAAATTCACTTTTCTCATGTTTTCATTCCTTGCTAATATGATATGCATTTTCTCACTTAACATTTGATGGTGAATATCTTTTTGTATATTGTTCATTTTAGATTGCTAGTCTTAAGGCAGCCTTAGCAAGGAAGGACGGAGAATCAGAGCAACTTCTATATACACAATCTAGCACCCCGGAAAGATCAAGAATTAAGTCCGGCATGTCTTCTTCTTCTCAATCTAGTTGCCAGAGTTTTGGAGATATCTCTAGCAACTGTCGGCAACCAATGGAGGAAGTTGGTAACATACAGGTAGGAGTTTACTGTCATTCTCTTATGGAAATTATATACTGCTGCACTATGTCCAGGGCTCATGCAATTTCATTTCCTGGAACTTCATATTCCTGCACTGGCAATTGGAACAGCATTATTCTTTGCACATAACATTTCTTTGGATTAAAGAATGGAGATAGCATAATGAACTGGCTGCAGGTTCGGAACCATTCTGCATCAAAGCCAAGAAGAAAAAGCCTCGATCCTCAGGACTTGCTTACCAGTTCACCTCCCTGGTCAGCCATTGGGTCTCCTGCACTAAATGGAAGGGAGGAAGACAGGGAATCGAGTTCTGGTGATTGGGTTGATAAGGTAATGGTGAACAAGCATGACATTTTAAGTAGAGATGATAACATGATCGGACAGTGTGAAGTAGACAACAGACTGTTGTCTGAAAAGTTCTATCAGAGTTATCCCCGGGACCCTACTAAGATATACCCGGAACAACAGATGAATAGATTGACAGTAAACAGAAAGGAAAATCAAGACTACCATGTACAGAGGAATCGGGGTGAAGTTGCCTCTACTGATGACTCTGATCATGATGAGGCTGCAGCCAGTGATTGCTCGGAGCCAGACATGTCTTGGCAGTGCAATATTCCTAAAATTTCCAACATTCCGAGTGGTTTAGGATCTAAACCAAAGAAGGCTCAACCCAAGACAGCAACAAAGATTCCTGAAACAAGGTAACCTATCCATCTGAGCACTAATCATTTACTCTTATTTATTTATTTTTTGTTTGGTGGCTTTAGTTTTAGACATATTAATGCTGCCTTGTTGTGTTTATTTTACATTACATTGTTGTGATGCGAGTATTTCAAATTATTCTGTCCGTAGGAGCTTAATTCCATCATTAATTCCTTCGCCGCCAACAAGGAGATTATCCAGTGGGGGTAGTCCATCTTTGAACAAGCCGGGTGGAAGGCAGGCTGTTCTTGTTGATGGGAAGAGGAAAAGTGGAAACGCAAAGTAAAGCGTATACTACTATACCATATCTGTGAAGGGAAATGGCTTTGTTATCATTTTATTATTTTTATTTTCTCTCGCTCTCTCTATATGTATATTTTCTTTTTTCCTTTTTGTGTATCTATTCTTTAGGTATAGAAACAGAGAAAAAGAAAAAGAGGAAGGAAAGTTTTCTACGCGTCAAATTGGCGTCATATTCCAGTTGTTTTGGAGTTTCTTTGATGGCGGTGGTGATGATCGATCATGATATTATATGTTTGGTTTCCCACCTTGCTGATTGGTGTTGATTTTGTAAATTCTTTGTTGTTTTTTGTTTTGTCCCCACCCCAATTGTTCATTCTCACATTAGAAGAAACAGAAAGAAAGAAAATGAGAGAAAAAAAGAACATATTATTCATTTCTGTGGCGTTCCTTTTTTTTTTTTTTAATTTTTTTGGTTTCCCTCTCTTGTACTGTGAAGTTGAATCCTCACACTGGGTGGGTTGGAGAATGCTAACATGTAACTACTATTAGCGTCAAATGCTGAACTCTGTAAGTGTGATTGATAGAGAAGGCTTAGTGAATTAGACGATAATAATCGATGGAAATTGTGATCCCGAAGCAAGCAACGCAAACAGTTCCATATTCATCAAGGAGGATTCCAACTTTCCAGCTGGGTTGGGTTCAGAAGAAAGAAAATTCCCCCCCACTTCAAAGGAGTGGTTATCTAAACCCAAAGTGGGTGTGGGTCCCAATTCACACATGGCCACGTCATTAGATTTTTCGTTAATTTATTATTATTATTATTATTATTATTATGTGTGTTGGATTTTTGTTTTTTATTAGAAACAAAACGTCACCACAAAAGAAGAAGCCACCACCAAGACTTAATTGTAAGAGTACACCACCCCCACAAACGCATACACAAGGACAAGGTTGACGCAATTTCCAATCTTAATTTTTAATGATTTTTTTCTTTCTTTTTAAAAAGTAAATATTAATCGACAATATTATTTTACCCCATTTGATCAATTAATTAATAAACGTTGAATTTGAATTTATTAAACCATACACTATCATCACCAAATCTTTTGTTTTGTTATATTTTTAATAATTTATTCAACTTTTGACACTTGTGACATTGAATTCTCTTGAAATCATCAATAGCCGTCTTTACCTAGATAATTACATGCTTATATAAATCAATGTTGCTTATCTTCTTATCAAATTAAGTCGAATAATAATTAAATAAACAATTTGCCTTTGTCTTCCTTCGCTCACCTATTTCTTGCCAACCAAACTACAGCAATTTGGCTGTTCGTATTCAATTGTATAAGGGACGGAAGAGAGCAATCATTATTATTAATTATAATATGCGAGTGAACGCGCACTCGTAATATTATATTATACAAGTCAAACATCTTCAACAATCAAAATCAAAATGACCATTTTAGCCATACTTTTATTGCACTCGAAAGAGAAGTTGGCTTAAAATGAAACAAATTTAACTTAAATCCCAATTCTGCAACCATGGGACCTCTGCCCGAGTGGTAGCTTCAAATTGGAGTCCAGTCTTCTTCGAATCTTGTTGGCTGAATCTCTTATTCATCTGTAAGAAATATTATTCACTACAAATAGATAGAATTGGCTCCAAATATGAAGTTAAATTAGGTAAAGATATCTAATTTAAAATGATATTATGTGAAGATTGAGATTCTCTTATATGAAAATATAATAACGTAGCTCAGAAAATCCTCTTCGACAATTTTGCAAACGAACGAGGATAAATAAGTCATTTCATATTATGTACTTCCTTCTATTACAACAAACAGTTCAGGACATAAATGTCATTATCAAAAACTGTCCTGAAATCACAATCTTTTTTTTTTATATTTTATTTTTTATTTTCTCTCTCTTAAACCCCGCGTGTATCTCTCTCTATAGATATCTGCTGCCAATCAAATCACGCCACCGTCACCTGTTACTCTTTCTCTCTCTAAAAAGCTCACTTTCTCTCTCTTAGGGTTTATTTTCTTGCGAAAATTTCCTGTGATGAGGTGAAGTTTTGGGCCAATGAAGAGAGTGGTGTGGATTGAATGCTCAATGTGCAGTTCTCTCTTCTCGATCTGTTGATGTGAGTTTATGCTTATTTGATTTTTCCATTTTTAAACCATTTGTTTAGCTCTTTTGGGGACTACCCTTTACTCAATCTTAGTTTCATTTCACTGAAGTTTTTATTTTTGTACGCAGAGATTGAATCCTGTGAAGGAACATTGTTCTAGTTGATTTAACTGTTTTGCTGTTCTCCTTTTTTTTTTTTTGGAGAAAGAAAAGGAATTGATTTGTTTTGGATGGGTATTTGCTGTGATAAATGGATATATGAAGGATTCGAGCAAATGGGTAAAGATTTTAGTTGTTCTTATGTGGTGGATTGGTGAAAAATGAGGGATATATAACTTTGATTGTTGGTTTTGATGAAATGGCGTTCTGCATTGTAGGATTGTTTTGTAAATTTTTGCTGATCATTAGTCTATAGACTTCGTTTATGATTTTGTGTTGCATTGTATTTCACTTATCTGGAGGAAAGTTTATTATCAGTTTGAGAGATTTATACGATTTGCTTTCTTAAAATGATTTATGTTATTGTGAATATGATATATGGCAGTTGCAACGTTTATATAAAAGCATAACTAATTGACTTCTTTGATTGATTAGGGTGTTTTGAGAAAGGGGTCTTGGAAATGTTGAAAAGTAAACGAACATGAGCCAAACTGAAGTATCCCAGATGAAGCAGCCTCCTCTTGTTCCGCTTGCGACTTTGATTGGTCGTGAGCTGAGGAATGAAAAGGTTGAGAAGCCCTTTGTGAAGTATGGACAGGCTGCATTAGCGAAGAAAGGAGAGGATTACTTTCTGATAAAACCTGATTGTCAGCGGATTTCTGGAAATGCATCAACATCATTTTCTGTCTTTGCGGTGTGCTTTTTTCTTCTTTTCTAGTTAATTTAGACATAATCAACTATTCCCTGCTTGGCTTCTTTGAAAAATCAGGGAAAAGAAATCAAAGGTGAACTTAAATTACAGTTTTTAAAACTTATCTGGGAATATATTAGTGTCTTCTCAGGTAAGCTAAAGAGTGGTATTTTGGTTTCGGTGAGTTGGGTAAAGGGGGTTTTTAAGTTCTTGGGCTCCAATTATCCTGACCCATAATTTGGAAATATAGTTGGTTCTCTTGTTCAACTTCCTTTGCAACCAAGTTGAGAGCATATATAAACCTGTTATAGTTGCGATACCCATAAATTTTTGATACCACATTTCTTGGCAGATTTTTGACGGGCATAATGGTGTATCAGCTGCCATCTTTGCAAAGGAGCATTTATTGAATAATGTCTTGAGTGCAATCCCTCAAGGCGTTAGTAGGGATGAGTGGCTTCAAGCCCTGCCTCGGGCGCTTGTTGCAGGTTTTGTGAAAACTGACATAGAATTTCAACAGAAAGGCACGTGCTGGTTTCCTTTGGACATCTTTCAAATGTCTGAATTGCATTTTCTTTTTGGGTATGTTTATCTTTATTGTTCAATGTACATTACAGGTGAAACTTCTGGGACAACAGTGACATTTGTTGTGATTGATGGGTGGACTGTGACTGTTGCATCTGTTGGTGATTCTCGTTGCATATTGGACACCCAAGGTGGTGTTGTTTCACTGTTGACTGTTGATCACAGGCTGGAAGAGAATGTAGAAGAGAGGGAGCGTGTCACTGCAAGTGGGGGTGAAGTAGGAAGGCTGAACGTCTTTGGTGGGAATGAGGTATTAACATTTTTATTTCACAATGCTATTCTTGGCCAAAATTCATATTCTTTTGTGGATCTCCTTTTGTTTTCCATTCCCTTGTTCATCTGGCAATCTCTATGTGGTATATAGGTTGGTCCACTTCGCTGCTGGCCTGGGGGATTATGCCTTTCAAGGTCAATTGGTGACACAGATGTGGGAGAGTTTATTGTTCCAATACCACATGTGAAACAAGTGAAGGTGAGCAATTTGGTTGCCCTCGGTAAGTTTTTACTTCCTTCCGTGGTTTTGCATTCTGAAGCTCAATAACTTCTTTTATCTTTACTTAGCTTTCAAATGCTGGAGGAAGACTCATAATTGCTTCTGATGGCATCTGGGATGCATTAACTTCTGATATGGCTGCCAAGTCTTGTCGAGGTTTACCAGCAGAGCTTGCTGCAAAGCTGGTTGTTAAGGTGAGTCTAGCATTATTGACCTCTTCATGTACATCTTGAATAATAACACTGGTTTTGGCTTAATATAAATACCTGTTTTTGTGCTTTGCAGGAGGCTCTGAGGTCAAGGGGACTCAAGGACGATACAACCTGCCTTGTTGTTGATATTATACCATCTGACCATCCTGTCCTGCCTCCAACACCTAGGAAGAAACAGAATATGCTTAGCTCCCTTCTCTTTGGGAAGAAAGCTCAGGATTCTATGAACAAAGCATCAAATAAGCTCACTGCTGTTGGAGTTGTGGAGGAGTTGTTTGAAGAGGGTTCAGCTATGCTTGCTGAAAGGTTTGTTCAACATAACAGTTCTTTCATGTAATTTAGTAGTTTCTTTCTTCTTTGAATTTTATATTTCTAACCTTGTATCGCTACATACATGCATAGAAACCTAAGAAAGACATGCATATCCATATTTATGAAAAATATTATAGCTTTTATGAGAGAGAACAATCACAAGTCACTAAAGAAGACAAGTACCACGTGTAAGTGTAGTAATTTTCTAGTTGCATTACTTGTGATTGCATAATATTGCAACTTGTTAATTATACAAACTGATAGTACCCAGAGCTCTTTTGTCATCTGATGGAATAAACTAGAGACTTTTTTATGGAATTGTTTCTAACAGGATCTGGTATATCCCCCTCTTTTCTAAGGTCATAGTTTTGAACATTTTCATTTTATTGTCATATTTGCAGGTTGGGTAAAGATTTTCCATTGAACACAAGCTCTGGGCTGTTTAGATGTGCAGTCTGCCAAGTGGATCAACCACCTAGTGATGGCTTATCAATAAACTCTGGGCCTTATTTCTCACCCACATCAAAGCCATGGGAAGGCCCTTTTCTCTGCGCAAATTGTCGGAGAAAGAAAGATGCCATGGAAGGAAAGAGGCCGACTACACCCATAGTGACAACGTAAATTTTCATTTTATAAGATAACGAAGTAAATATTGGTACGTTTTCTCTGGTAGTGTGAGCATGTTTGGTTTTTTCTATTTCCGGTGGTGATTTTAATAGATGTGTAAGAAATGAGGTAGTAGAGATACAGAGAGTAGGTGTTTTTTATTCATTGTTTGTGGGATTCTGGTTTTGTGCCTGGCTATTGTACTGACCAACTGAAGAACAAAGATGGTTATCTGATTAGATATGTTTTGTGACAGTTTGATTGCTAACAGTTTGAATCTGTAAGTAAGTGAAAGCAAAGAATGCATTGTGGCATGTGTTATTGCTGCGTCAATTTGTGTGTTCAGTTGAGAGTTAAAAGGCGATGTTTTCACTCTGCTGCTATCTGAATATGCTGTATTATAACAATATATAATTTTTTATTTTTACAAAATTATGTGCAAATTTGGATGGACATGTTCCGTATTTGGTTGCTTTTACTATTAGTTATGCTATCCATATGTTCCTCTGAAATCGGCAAATAAATTGTGCTTTAATGAGATATTCCAATTTCTAAAGAAATTCTTATTTTGTTTACTCGTCTCTTGTTTTTTTTTAATTGTTTGCCACCAGAGGTATGGAGGATGTTTTTGATTAACATTCCAATTTGAGCTGAAGTTTCTCCCAAGGCTTAAAAGATAGGAGATGAGATGCAAAACGGAAGATCGTATTGCGCTGAGTTTGATTAAGATTATAAGACAGGAATCTTAGAAAAATGGGATAATAACATTTTAGCCCCTGAGCTTTAGTGAAATAACAAATTAGGATACATTTGGACAGATTTTAACAATTTTATCCCTGTTGTGACTGTTGTCTAAATTATTAATAAAAAATTATACAATTATTTATTTGCCCTTATTAAAAAAATTACATCTAAAAAAATTCAAATTAACCTCTCTTCAAACCCTAATAACTTGACCGTACTCAACTCTTAACCATCTCAAATCCCTACAATTTTACTGTGTTGTATCACTGTCCTCTTCTATTGCACCCCACCAACACCATAATTTGAAACAACTCTAACTTTATCTTCTCATTTTCCGTGTCTTTATTGCCTTCGCCCACCAAATCATCACCTTCTTTGACTTCGTACCCCTCATCAAATGTCACACCACTTTCACCACTTTACCTCTCTTTTTGAACATTTCCTTCTCAATAACTTTACTTTTCTTGTCATTGATTATTGTAAATAGGAGAAGATGAGGGAATAAAAATGAGAAAAGAGAAAGGAAGGAAATGGTTTGTAATAAAAGAGCTCTTCTCATTAATTTTTGCAAGAAGAGAGGATCTAACTTGTCCAAGAAGCAAAGCTTTGCTTTTTCGGAGAAGATGACGGAAATTAAGGGTCGGTTTTTAATTTTGTCCTTAACTTATAACTCTGTCATAATAGTAAAAATAAAAATGTTAAAATATGTCTTTGATTTGTTATTTCGCCAAAGTTCAAGGACAAAATATTGTTACCCCCTTTAAAAAAACATAGATCTATTACTCTTCATGAGACATGGGCCTAATCTCAAGTAGAATAGTCCTGCTCCTCCATTCACTTATTTTAACCTAAGGGTAGTTTTTTAATAAAAACATTTATTAAATAATGGGTGTCAATAAATAGCCACACCCCACTCCACCCAGTAGGGATTTGGGCATCATATAGCGAAATTATCGGAGCAACTCCAAAATTTAACCATCAAGCCATGCATGCGGCAGCACAACTCCGGAGTTGCAGCAAATAAAATTATGTTATAATAGATTCCCACTAAACTACAAGTATATTCATTTGTTTAAGGCCCAAATTAGTGAATAATTGTTGTTTATAGCCAGCGAAAGCTTTGCCATATCCAGAATATGCATTAGTTTTTCACTTCACCGTCCAATATTGTATGCATGCTTGGTTCAACTCCCGCCTCAGAGTTTCGGTAAAATAAAGTAAAATTTAGCCATCTGGGTATTTTTTCATTAACTACAGTTTAGTTATCAAATAAGGATTATGAGCAGGATAGAGTGGAGTTCCTAATTCACCCAACATTGATAACGCAATGACATAAAAACGGGTAGATCGTTCATTTATCAAACAACTGGACATCCAGACACAGCAAGCAACTGGTACAGACATGAAAAATAAAGACCTGAAAATGGAAACATGAAAAATAAAGACCTGAAAATGGAAACTTTGGCGACCAATCATGACACATAATCACGGAAAAAGGTTGTCTTAGTTTACCAAAACGGTTAGAGACGACTCCTATACGAAAAACATCACACTGACTGGTCACAGGCTTGATAAAAAGAACTTAGTTGGCAGGCAACCACTGCAACTCAATGCCATACTTCCAGGAATCAACAGAATCTCCAGGCTTCAGATCCACCACAGAAGTATAAGCAGTACAGCCTCCAACTCTTACCCTAATCCTACGTGCAGTCATGGATGAATCTTTCAAGAAATGGCAACAAAGAGTTTCTCGACACCCACTTCCCTCAACCTGCTCCTCAAACAGCCTACAGAAGCTGTTCGAAGAACAGTTTAATGGTGAGAGGAGGATATTCTCAGAACAGTTAAATAACATGACAGTGTTACGTGTAGATATGTTAAAGGGTGAATCATCATCAAGCCTAAATCCTCCTAAACTGAGATCAGAAGAGAAACAAGTGTTTTTTGGTATTGAGGGAGGACTGATAACAAGTTTATAAGAACTTGGAATAATGCTGATAATTTTGTAGTAAAAACCTTCAGCTGACTGTAATTGGAGAACATTATTTTTACAGTATACTCTATACCTGGGGTCTCCACAGTTTTCATTGGTGCTAAGAGGATATGGAACCTCAATGCTGCCACATTTTGGACAAGTATCATTGCCTGACACATGGATTACTAAGGTGAGTACAAAAATTATAGCAAGCATTATCTTGAATCTTGTGTTTAGAGCTGAAAATAAGGAATACAATCACAGTGAAGCAAGAAAAAATATGATTTAGGAGCCTATTTATACAGAATTAACGAGTGAGCAATTTGTACTCCTAATTACATGTAAGAAGAGTGAAAGAGAATTCCTAAGCCAATCAAAATGCAGTTCCTCAGTGCATTACCACTGGTCTTGTGATCTGACACCTGTCAGGATCTTTGATTTGTTGGCAGGATTTATATATACTATCACTAAATAATAACTGAATTAAATAGTTATCCAGTTTATGCGAGCCCCATGAAATTTGAAGCTTATTAGCTATAACGTGTACCGGCCAAATAAGTCAGTTATTGAATATTAAACTAGTAATTTTGCTTCAATTATTCGGTCATTAAGTTGGTATCAATTCAATCCAACACTGATGAATAACAAAGCAATCAATGACAGAAGTATATGGCTGTAAGTGTGACAGAGAACACAATGGATCAAATATAACAATATGCAAAACTATCAAATGAATGTCAAAATCATGTAATAAGTCTTGCACGACATCTGGAAATTCAAACAGACCATCTCAAGTTTTAATTAAACTCTGTGTACAAGGATGCATAAGTCTACATAAAAAAGTAATAGACGAGTGCTGGTCCTAGAAGACAAAGAAAGATGGTTAGTCTGTCCCACCATATGATTTTCATTCTGTACTGTGGATTCCCTTTATAGTTATAAATGATTCTTAAAGCTGACACATGGTAGGGAATTTAGGTATAAACAATATGGGCACTCCAAACCCACTTTCCTTGTTTAGAATATCCAGGGGCAATTTGCCTATTGAGAGGATTCCATTTTCTAAAGTGGCCCCTATAAAATAATAAAAAACTTAGGGTTGATTATAAGAGGTAAGGGCAAATTGACAACGTTCAAAGGTAGTGTGAAGCTTTATTTTTTTTACATTATTAGGACATTAATGTGTGGATGGGCGTATTTTCAAGGTCAACAGAACTTTAATAGCGCACATAATCTACCAATACAATAACAAGTAGAAGCTAATAAAATGAAAATTCACCATGTGTTGACTGATACTAACCCAGGTGACTCCAACATGCTCAAAGAACCTTAAATGTTCAAGAAGATCAACATAACTTCTCTGAATAATAAATCCTAGATTGTAGCATCATGGTGCCATTCAGAGAACATTAACAAAGAAATTATTCAAAATGGAAAGAGAGCACCTAATCTAATGATTCAACAAGTGCAATATAGCCTGGGCCAGCAAAAGACAACCCAAAACAATCAATTTGATGCACTTCAAACATCATCAGCAGTGTCATCATCAATCAACTTAATGGAGGCACTATCATGGAAGTCCTTTCAGTGGAGTCCTTGAAATCCTACTTATAATCTGATTTTAAGTTCAGGCCAGGCTACATATTGTTGATACCATAAATAATCAAAGTATCAATAAAATCGAATTCTCCAGGTCTGAAAAATGAACTTCGTGAGAAGTTATAGTATCTATGAGTGAGAACATAATGAGTGCAATATCATAGCAAACTCTCTGAATGCCATATGTGTAATTTACTCTCATAGATATGAAAGAACATAAAATAAATGGCATCCTAGCAGAAATCTGAATTTTCCATCAGAAAACAATGGCAAAAATTCTTTAGGGAAATGGCGACAAAAGGAGTTTCCATATTATTTCCAGAAGTTTCTTAAAATAATCAAACCATGCATGTTTTGCTTTACATATGCATCACCATCCACATCAAACAGTGTCTTGTATAATTTAACATTTCATTTGCAATAGAATACTTAATATATCTATATTGTGGAACCTACGACTCCCAGATTGGAACAAAAATATTATATCATATAGGAATACTTTAAATTACACCGATAGTTGTTATGCTTCTATGATTCTGATATCACTAGCATAGGTTTTAAATTATTAGGAAAGAGAAAATATAAATAAAAACCTCAAACTTTTCTTTCAATTTACCAGGAAAGTAGAATGAAGCAGTCAAACTTTTGCTGAAGAACATGTATCCATTAATCATTGAGAAGAAAGTGTTCTTTGTTCTCCACTATACCATTGATAAAACCCAACAAAATGATTCATCCAATGAATAAATGGAACTAAAGAATTTGCAGATAGCAAGACAATGAGTGCACAAAAGCACAGCACAAACTTTTTCCATAAGTCATTCAAGAAAAATTCAGATAGCAAGACAATCACATTTGTCTACACAGGTAAAATAAATGGAACTAAAGAATTTGCAGATCACACCTGCTAAGAAATATTTGAGTATCAATCTCACCGATATCATTAGTTTTCATAAACATATATCATGGTTATCTCGTATTATATCAAATCCTGATTGAGAAATTAGTAATTTTTCCAAGAAAAAGGAAAAAAAAAATTCCTTGCCTCCCTCACAAACCATCATCCCAGGAGGGTGGGGGAGAAAAACAGAAAGGGAGAGAGAATGTGGCAGAAGTAATCGTAGTCAAAGGGAGTGGATGAGGTAGGAAAAGGCAGGATAAAAGACCAGGCCATAAACAGAAACAATAAAAACCATAGCATCATTTTTTCCTTCGCTGGTTACAATCAAACCAGCTAAAATGGCATGTGTTTCTTACAAAAGTCAGAGGTTCCAGCTGCTTCCATTTTGCAATGAATAAGATTTCTGCACTGTGTCTATTGACTTGCTCCTAAAGCAATCCCTCTCCTGCAAGTAAGACAAAAGTGTGTTGATCACAAGTTTAAGAAATTAAGAGAGAAAGTACCACTCACTAAGACCCTAGTTTGGTCAGTAATATATCTTC
The DNA here is from genome assembly GCA_028052125.1 of Melia azedarach. Lineage (NCBI taxonomy): Eukaryota > Viridiplantae > Streptophyta > Magnoliopsida > Sapindales > Meliaceae > Melia > Melia azedarach. The sequence continues at coordinate 379,673 of CM051397.1, forward strand.
TCGAAGAATCCTTGACCGCCAATCAAATTGCCATAACTAAGAATGGCAGCATTATGCTGGAAGCCTGTGCCATCCTTTGCATACATGAATGGGATAAGAAACTTACGCAGATCGTCAAATGATATTTTGCTGATGCTTTCCCCAGGCTTTACTAGGCGAATTGTACCTACAGCAGACATGTTGCAGCGCAATTTAGTAAGGACACGCACGATGTACTGCACGATGGTTGAATATCAATAGTAAGTTCCCTGGTAATCTACAAAATGAGTCATATGGATAACAAGAAATTCATTTCTCCTCCCCTGTTCCCTACCCATCTACCATCCGCCATCAAAGTGAGTATGAAAGAAGTATTAGCCATGTCGGATGCCAATGATCAAGACAATACCACTAGCTATGTGGCATTCGTCTTTGTGGTCCTTGCTCACAAAAATACAACAATACAAGTTTAAAGGCCAAATCAGTCTCTGCTTACAATGAATCTTGCTTGTGCAAATACAGTATAATACAGATAATATCGAGGCAAAATTGTCTCTTTGGATGCTCTACTGGAAAGAGAAGATTGCAATGTTTTTCAATTTTCTTTCAAAACATTCTGGCGAGCCTTCTTATATTACTCCAAATACATTTCCATTACATTTGAAAGGAAACAAAATCTTTATAAGAAAAGAACTAGAAAAAGGAAAAAAGAAAAAAGAGTATCAAAACAGTTGATATTGTTGCTTATGATTAAATAATTAAAAATGGATGTGAGCAGTAATTATTCTGACGTCCAAGCTTTGAAAAATAATATGCATCTCTTAAAAACTTTGGCTTGTAGCACATAGGAAAGACTGTTCAATGTTACATGCAAGAGACATCAAATATTAATATTATACTTAAAACTAAATATATAAACTCCGAGGGTAATATAATTCTAAAAGTTTTCAAAATAAATATGTAGGCATGTTAATCATGAAATTGGCTATTAATAAACTTTCTATAGGCAAACAACTTCACTGAAAAATTGGATTCTAGTTCCTAATTTAATGGTTTGAGATTCAGATTTTGGGACTGAGGCTTAGTAGATTTAAGTTGGCTTGAGAAATTGTCAAGTATGGTTTCTCTTAACTAACATTGAAGAATTGTAGAAACCATATGAACATTGCATTTACATTTAGTTAAGATTAGAATTACCAGACGTATCCAAACATTTTTAATGACTAATATGTCTCCATAGTAAAACAGATAACAGAGGACATCAATGAAAAGAACAATGACAGAGTTAAAAGAGGTAATAGAAGGCAACTACCATCGCGACGAACACATATCTCTGGGATATTCTTGATTTCACCATTAATGCTGTCATTGTAAATTCTCGTTTCAATGTCACCCTCAACATAAACAGAAGAGCTGTGACAAAGCCTCATTTGTTAGATCAAAGCAGTTGAGGGAAAAAAATTCACCTCTCAACGGTAAGCAGAATTTAGTTTTCTTAGATGTGACTGCATACTTTTTAGCAAGCTGTTGAACTGCGTAAGCCCCAAGTGCATCATTATGCACAGCAATTCTATGCCACTGAGCAGGTTTCGGCAAGTCTTTCGCCCCGACAATTCTTTGGTCAAACATGCCCCCTGTTCCAACTGAAAAGATGGTTACAGTTCTGCCATTCCTTAAGATCTTCTGCACAGGGGCTTCTTTAACTTTTCCACAAATAATCGCCTGTAAAAGTTATTACAGCTAAGGTTAAATTTTCATGTACAGAAACAACACCTGCACAATATAATTCAATAATGTTAATTGTTCAGAAAACTGAGGATAAGTTCTTGGATTCTTTTCAATAAATAAAGCATCTGAGGCTGCTCTAGACTACTAGATTCCAAATCAGACAAATGGCAAAACTTCTTGCTACAAGGTCAAAACAAATTCAACAGAATCTTCTGTTTCGTAAACTCACAAAATAGTGCAAAACAGTAAGAGGATGTTCAGCTAATGTATGAAATCTGAAAGCTACTTCTTTTTGTTGCAAATTATCACCGGAAAATAAATATTAACAGCTCTATAAACTACCCAACAATCACCCCATGCCATCATCATTCAATTTTCAAGAACGGTGGCCTGTGATATCAAAATATTTGTCACATCCAATCCTATATAAGACAATTCCTTGAATATCCAAAAAGCAGCTAAGTACTTCTTTGCGATAAAATTCAACATCATACCCTATGCACGCCGCGAAAACCCCAACCTCTTCTAGGATCAACACCTTGAGGCTGTAACTCAGGCTTTCCACCAAGAAAATCATCAAAATCTTCCTCCACTTCATCGATATTCTGATCATCATTGTTGCTATCATGTGACCCACTCGAGTACCACATCTTTGAGCTCTTTTGCACACCCACCACTACAAATGTAAGAAAAAATCATCACAAGTATTCACCCGTTTCCATTATTCATCTATGACCAAAAGCAGTTCATTGAACACAGTTTATCCGCACAAAAAAAAATGTAAGACAAATGTAGCTCAGTCGATTTCATTCAATTTATTTTTTTACTAAACAAAAAGATATAACTGAATACAAATTACAAAATCATCAATCTGGGAGAAAATAAATATAGATGCATACATACCTGAGAAAACAAACATTTTGCATATGTATTAAAACATCCATATAAAATATTTTCAAAATGGATTTTTTTCCAAACCCAGAAGAACCCAGTACAGAAGTATACAAATTCCAACTTGCTTGAACAAATAATTCGAAAACACCATCCATTTATTCATACAAATATACGAAGTATAACAAAGAAATTAAGAGAGAGCAAGAGAAACCTAGTGAAGAAGGTGTAGAAGAAGCATGGGCTCTTAGCAACTTAGCAAGTCTAACAGCAAGTGAACTCATTTTCAGAAAACTAATTCACTGAAGGGAATAAGCGCAAGCAAGGGGAGAAGAAGGGTTTTAGTTCAGAATATCGGGTTTCGGTTTCGGCAACAAGGCTTTACTGTGTCTGGATCCGGTTCTTTATCATGGCCCATGGATCTTGAAACATAGAGCCAGTTTATTAGGCTTAAAAAACAGAGGAATTAACTAACAAGAGGAAAGTGCGTAATATTACAATCATCATTTAACAGTAAGTGAAAAATATTTTAAAATGTTTCATGACATCTTTAAGGGTGAAATAAGTCAGAAATTTTGGTTTTTTCACAAAAATTAAATCATCAACTAACAATTTAAAGGAAATAAGTGTAAATTTCTCTAAATCTACTATATCTGCTATTGAAGTGTGAATTTTTGCGAGTTATATATTAATTTTTCTTAAAAAATATAAGAAAATTGCCTTAGACCCCTATCAGGTTTGAGTTAATTTCCCATCACCTCTTAAGGTTTCAAAAATACTCCATTCTATCCGATCGTTACTTCATATAAGGAAAAAATAAGCCTTCAAAGGGTAAACTAGTAAATGACTTGCAAAACTATAAAAAAAAATTAAAAAAACATCTGACTTTTGGGATTTGTCAGATGTTATCCAAACAAATTCCAATGTCTTAAAAAAGAAAAACATATTTGAGTATAAGGTTTTTCTCTGTCCTTAACTATTCCTATCGTCTTCTACTTGCTTGGTATTGAAGATTAATAAGGTAAATGCTAAGAAATCACAAAAATAGAAACTTCATTTGATAAACAATCGAAACATCGTAATCTTTGGAGCTGAAGTGTGAGTTAGAGTACGAAAATGTAAGTATTCTTACAAATAAAATGGAATGTATGGCTTATATTCTGTTTGAGTAAATGTATTTTTTTTCTGCTCTTTGTTTTTTCTTTCGCATGCAAGCATCTGGGTTTCGATGTTGTTGGTGGGTAAAGGTTGTATGGGTTGTGGGTTTTGTTTTTTAAAAGGGATGATTTTATTGGTGGTTTTTTTTTTTTTTTGGATTATTATCATTACAGTGGCTATTGATTTCTATTGTTAATGGTTGTTGGTTTCATATGAGTTTATGAGTCAGTTTTTGGACATGGGTTTTGTTACGGGTTTTTGTAAGTTTTGAGACTTAGGCTTTGTATACTTGTGGATTCGGCTTTGACTTGGGTACTTAAATGGTTATTAGTAGCTATAAGTCTTTGTATGTTTAGGATCCATGCACATGACATTCTACATGCTTGTAAATGAGTTTGTCCATAAATGATAAATAGTAGAAATTACATTAAAATCATGTGAGATGTATGAGAAATATACTTTTAAAAGATAATGAATGGACAATAATATATATTCGTCTTTTTTTGGCATGCTTGTTCCTTTACTGTTTTGGCTAGGCATTAAGCATTTTTTTCCATTTTATCCCATCACTTTTAATTTGCAACGATGATTAAAATTAAAAGTGATTGATATTTTTCATTAATTGTTATGTTGTGTTATGAGATGATGGTTAGTGTTGATCATTTTGCTTGGATAATAGCACTGTATAGAATGATACTGTCAGTATTCATGCATTTTTTATTGGTACAACTTAACAAAGTTACTTATATGATTGTGCCTTGCTTGTGAACAGGGTGAATACAGAGGGATTGATAAATTTAACAGTTTAATATAATGGGGATGAATTGGACTATGGGTTAGCAAAGGTAGATTTGTTCGAGTTTAATATGCATTATTAATGATGTGGTGAATATAGTGCACAAAAGACATAAGTTGGACAAAGAAGAATTTATGCTGACAGCTATAATTCCTTAGTAAAAAAAAAAATATTTGAAGACAAATTTTGAGCTGCTTGATATTGTAAACATGGTGAAATTAAAAGGGTTTGAAACACTAAAGCTTGAAATGGAAGCCAATGTGGCAATAATCCAAAATGGCAGCAATCAACCAACCAGCCCCACATCTTGTAAAGCACCTGTTTCATAGGTGATAGAAGCTCAAACTCAGCCTTCAGCATTGAGCCCCATCCCTGAAGCTCTTATACCAACTGTAGCAACACCATTTGCAAGTATAAATCAATTTACATAAACAGAACAAACATTATCTGCATTGGAGGATGATTTGATTAATGTTGTGGACAAAATTTATGCAGCATATGAAGAGGGCAGAAAACTGAAGGAAAAAGATAATATAACAACTTCAGTTGAAGATGATTTAATTAATACCTCAAATGATGATAGATCTAATAATACCAAAAGTGTAAACTCCATCAACTGGACATATAATGATATAAAAAATATTGTTGACTCTAATGATAAAGCAGAAACTGAGTTTGTCCCCGAAGTTGAATATGATGATAATGGAGATGGAATGTTTGAATGTGAGAGTAATGATGAAGATGTTGCTTTAGATGATAGTGATACACATGAAAACATACATGTGGTGAACATGGATAAAGACATTAGATACAGGTTGTTTATACACAACAAGGAAAAGGAAATCGATTTAGAAGAGGGACTGTAACACTCCAAATCCGACATTACAAAAGTGGCACTAAACTAAAGTGTTGCGAAAAATTTTGAACTTCTAAAACAAATCCTTACCTCAAAGAAATTAATGCTCTGATACACTTTAAATAAAATTTAACACCAACTACTTCGTCTCATTGTTCAACAATATATAACCAGTACTAGAGTTACCAATATTCAAACACTAAATATAAAAAATACATCAAAATTATACAATACAAACTCTTGCATCTATAATTACACCAAGCTCTAACTATAGCAAAGCCTCGTCCTGGAGTATCCTTGGTCCCTCACTTATCCTGACTCCAATAATTACCAAAAACCTAAAAAGTAGGGATGAGCTAGTGTTCAGTAGATGTTTATATACAAAAATAATTTTTAAAATTTGCTATAAACAAATTTGAACATATAAAATACTTATTGATTTCTAACAATGAGTGTAATAGAATATCAAGTCAAAATCTCAATTTTGACATTTGTATAAACAATGTAAAACACATTAATTCTATTATAAAAAAATAATTTTTATTAATTTTCTTTTTCGTATTTTACGAGCATTATTCTAAAGGATTGTTGCCCTAAAAATTGGCCATATGTACTTTAGGAGCATTATTTTCAGAGATCGTCACCCTATAAAAAATTACCTTTATGAGCATTATTCCCATGGATCGTCGCCCAAAACCCTGTTATCACGTCACAACAACAACCATAACCATCACATTTTTATTTATCAAATTATTTCAGAACATTTCTTTACAAATCATCTATCTATAAAAACACAACACATGTTGATACAATTTTCTCACTGTATTTGTAAATATAATATTCATATAAAAATTATTATTTAAATTCGATTTAAAAAATAATTAATTGAGTCAACACATGATAATTCATAAATTTCATAAACATTTATCAAAACTTTAAATGTAATAAAATATCCTACTTTTCAGTTTTAAAATCAAAATCTCTCAAATGCATAAAAATACCTAACTGAATATTGCATAATAATTTTTACTCCTTTGATGACTTTTCTTTTTACACCAAATCTCTCTCCTAAATTAATTTAACAATATAATAAATAATAATTTAAATTTAATTATCTAACAAAATATACTTTTTATACATATAATTATTCTAACTACATATAATTCTAAAACCAAATTATGTAATATAATTTACTAAAATTTAAAACTAAAATATCAAAAGAAATAAAAAATTATAACCAAATTTATTAGATTTCTTAATTTCTTAATTTTCTTTTTCTCTTTCTTCTTTCTTTTCATCATGTTCTTCTTCTTCTCCTTACTTTTTCTTTTTCCTTTCTCTTCTCCTTTTTTTCCTTTCTTTATCTTTTTGTTTTCGTTTTCTATTTCTTGCTTCCAATTTGTAAAAGCGAAGATTACATATATGCATGTATGTGTGTATACCTACCGCCTTACACAAAAAAGAAATCTACTTTTATTTTTGTTTAATCAAATCCTTCCATATGGCTATTTAATAATTAAAGGAGGCAAATTCATCATTTTTTTTCTTTCTTTTCTTTTGACCTTACATGTAGCATATAGAAAGCCAAATTACTTTCTAATATCAATTAAATCTCTTAACTTTTTCTTTTCCTTTTTTCACCTATAATAAAATTCATATCATCACATAATTTTATTCTTCTAAAAAATATAACATATTCATTCTAATAAAATAATTTATCAAAAAATAGATATATTTATCATATAAAATTTTAAATTCTATATCTTCAAATACTATATTGAAGATATATGGATACACATTCCCATTAATTCTAGAATTCGACGTATTACAGGGACAAACTTTTAGGTCAGTTGATGAGTTTAGATAGGTGCTAAGGGCTTACGCCATCCAAGAGGGATTTTACATGGAAAGGATAAAGAATGAGAAGCATAGAGTGATAACTATTTGTGGAGTAAGCAATACATGTAAGTGGAGGATTTATGTCTCGTTGTTGGTTAATAGTACCTCGTTCATGATTAGAAGCATCAAAGGAGTGCACACATATTTAGGTGTGGTGAAAAATCCTTAAGTAACAAGTAAATGGGTGGCTAAAAAATTGTTTGAGAACATTGAAACCAACCATGATATTAGTACTGGAGCTATAACAGATCTGTAACAGATAAGGTTTGGGCATGTAACGACGAGGAAGAAACTGTACAAGGCAAATGAACTAGCCTTACATGTTGTAGAGCAAGACTACTGCGAGTCGTATAAGTTACTACAAGACTATGTACATATAATTTTTTCAAGAAATAAGCACAAAATTGTTAATATACAACAGGAGTGGGTAGGTACAAAGGCTCACTTTAAACGTATTTTTATCAGTTATATTACAATGGTAAAAGGGTTTATGGAAAGATGTAGACGGTTTATTAGTGTTAACGAATGTTATTTAAAGTATAGGTTCAGTGGGGTGTTGTTTTCGACTGTTTCCATGGACGCTAACAATGAAATATATCTATTGGCTGTTGCAGTATGTAAAGTAAAAAACAAAGAAAGTTGGGGTTAGTTTTTTACTCTGTTGAAGGAGTATATTATGTTGTTGGATGAAATGACCCTCACCATTATGTCTGACAGGCAGAAGAGATTGGTTACAGCATGTGCTCAGCATTTTGAAAATGCCCATATCGAATACTGTGTTAAGCATATGTCAATTTTTTAAAGTAATTTTCTGCAAAGATACTCAAGAAAAAATTATGGCAGACTGCAAAGGCAACAAACCATATTGATTTCAACATTATAATGGATTCCATAAAGTTAATTTATGACAAGGCATACATATGGATGATGCAAAATAGCCTTACATCATAGAGCTGCCACTTTTTCCGTCATTTTTTTCAATTTGATCACGTGACGAACAATAGGATGAAATCTTGGAATGGTGTGTTGAATGACTATCGCAGAAAGTCACTCATTTATCTATTAGAGTTCATACATTTGAAGGTTATGAAAAGGTATATACAAAGAAGGGAGAATGTAACATAATAGGATGGTGTGCCACCGCAAGTTCGTATGAAAATAAGAAAGATTGTGAAGCCTACTAGAAAACTGGTTATTATTAAAGCGAGTCCAACTGAGTTTTGAGTTACTGGACCATGTTGTTGAAAAAGAGAGACATTATATTGTGAATCTGATTGAGTCTTATTGTGAACGTGGAGAATGATAGATTAATGGAATCCCTTGTAAGCATGCATTAGTATGCATTATGCAATGTATTGCTAATCCTATTTTTCAACAACATGGTCTCTCCACGTTCACAATAAGATACACATTTTAAGATTTACTCTCACATAATACGGCCATTACCAGATCATGCAAACTGGCCTAAGAGTAATATGACTCAGTTGGAACCTCATGTGTGAACAATTCAAGTTAGACAACCAAAGCTCAACAAAAAGAGAGAACATCAAGAACAACTAACATAAGCAATGAGATACACTTTTAGATGTGGTAGGTGCAAGCAACTGGGCCACAATAAGAGAGATTGCCCACTAGGTAAGGTATTTCCTAACTTCATGTTAATGACAAATAAATACATGTTTCCAAAAAAGATTATTAATTGAGTAAGCTTCCTTGCAGGCATCATCAGCTTCATCAGCTTCTTTACAGGCATTGCCAGCTCTATCAGCTTCTTTGCATGCATCACCAGCTCCATCAACATCAGCTCTATCAGATTTGAGAAGAGGTAGAAGTGTTGCATGCCTCTCTCTCTCTCTCTCTCTCTCTCTCTCTCTCTCTCTCTCTCTCTCTCTCTCTCTATATATATATATATATATATATATATATATATAGGTAAAAGGTAGAGAAAACCTTAGGGTGAATGTTATATTATAGGGGGTAGCAGCACCTAACAAACTATTAAAGGATTCATATTAATTGGTAATGTAATATTTTAATGTTTGTGCATTTACTCAATATAATGGTCATTGCATGTTGCCATGTGCAAGTTTTAATATTTTTCATTAATGTTTATATAATGTGTTGATAGAATAGTTCAAGCTCAGTGCATTTTTTGCTAACTCTAAAGACATAAAGTACAAATTAATTTTTTGCAGGCTTTTGTAAAACTACCAAAGTATATATTTCTTGCTTATGGTAATCTGTGCATGAGAGTTGTGTTCAATAGTATCGCATTGGTTGAGGTTGGGTTGAAGATGAAGACAATGCATGCACATTTTGGATAATGATATAAATTTTTGTTCATAACCATGGATTAATTACTATATATCATCAACTACTTAGTTTATGTTTGTACCAAACTCCATTTAGTTTGTGTCAAAAACTTGAATGTGGATTTATTAGTATGTTGTCAAGCAAATTTATAATTGTTTTATTGATTTAAAATGTCATTATCTTTAACATCTACCTTCCTTAGTAATATAGATACACAAATACATAGCATCATCCAACACCATTATCAATAATATTATAATTGTATTAAGCTTCTTTTCAATGTTACACATTCCTTGCTGTCCAGCAATGCATCTCCCTAACCGAGTGCTTGTTACCTTCATCTAAGCATCATTTGAAAATATTGTTAAATTGTTGCAGCTTGTTGTACGAGCAATGCATCTTTCAAAATTATTGTATTCATTTTTTGACGGCTTCCAAAATCTAAAAAACCCATATGATGACTCCTGCAAACAAAAGACATACAACTTGTTAGGTTTTTTTTTCACTTTCAGATATTCTTACCCTAGCTCTTTTACCATAACCTCATAATTTATTTCTAAATTTGATCAAAACATCATTTATTTGCATATCATCAATAGATCTTGAAGGCATTATTGACAAAAAGTTGTTGATTATTTGGTGACTGGTTGAATGCTGGTGTTTTTGTATTATTTTAGTAGTTGCTGAAGTTATTTGCTTATGATGGGAGAAGGGAGGTGAAAGATGGGTTGAGTGAGTTATGAAGTTGATCGATTGTAATGGAGAAGAGGGAGGGAAAGAATGGTTTCTGATTACTGCAATTCTGTTTCGGGGGAGGAGTGTGTTTTTATAGCCATTTTTTGGCTGTTGAATGTGAAAAACGGTAACATTTTGCCACTGTCCAGTTAAAATCTTTAACCAACAATTTTAATTTCTTAAAATCTTTAACCAACAATTTTAATTTCTTAAAATCAACATGATATTAAATATTTAATTATTTATATTATTAATTATCATATACATACTCGTTAAATATTTCAAATTCTTTAAAGTTGGTAATATTTATTAAATATTGCATATAGTTTTTAATTCAAAATATAAATTAGTTTGTCAGCTAACAATGTTTATTAGCGAAAACATACGTAAAAATGACTAAATTATTCTTAAAATAAAAAAATTCTTTAGCTCCAGTCCATTACCACTGATTTGATTCCCTTGCGAATTAATAATAATAGTTAACCCTAAACTTTCTACTTCTCCAACTAATTAAAACTTTTAAGTTGAAATAATTATTAAATTCATTACTTCCCTCCAACGTTACATCACAATTAAAAAGGGCTGCCGTGGGATGATCCGTGGGATCCATTTTGTTTTATCACAGGGACATTATGGTAAAAGACCCATTTTTCCGTTATTTGAAGTAACAGCTGGACGAAATAGGATATTTTTTAAACTGTAGGGGATAATGAAAAATTAGCTCAAACCTGACAGAGTCTAGCACAATTTCTCAAAAATATATAACACAATATTTTACCAAATATGTCTAAAAGAGAGAAAAAGTTGCATTTTTCATTTTAATTGTGTTTTAGATATTAATTTTCATGTTAAGTTAGGGTTTAAACAAAAAATCTCTCTCGTGGTTACACCGCTAGAAATTATTGGATACTTTTTCAATTAGGAACACCAAAACTTTGCTAATGAAGGCATATACATGTTGATACAAAACGGCTGTACAAACAAACAAATGCGAGGACGGAACTTGGGACAGAATTTTGGCGTTGGCAGCTGCTATATATATATATTCAACCGTCGACAAATTTGGCCACGAGACAAGACACTTTGTTTGAATTGCGAGGAAAATTTGCTCTCAACTTGTAAATGATGATAGAAGGAAATACAGCCAAGCAAACAAATAGGGACGGAAGTCTTTGAAGTGTGCACAAAACTCTACCAAGTGTCTTTCCTTTTTCTGAGTGCTTGCTCGAGGCTACAATAAATATTTTCTCAGGTTTTGCCAAAGCCAGCCATACAACCAAAAAATTGAAAAAACCAAGATAAATACCAATTAACTCTACCAAATTCTCAAGTTCCCAAAATTAATTTGCCAAGATTATTACTTTTCAGCTCCTATCACCAAAATAGTGCAGTTTAAGCATCGTGCAGACTCATCCATGTTCAGAGTTAAGATCAACGTGGTGGGTTCCGGGATGATGACCAAGAAGGTCTCGAGCCACCACCAGGACGCCACCTATCTGTACGGTCATCTGGCCTGCTACCACTGCCCCACCGATCAGCTTCTGGTGGTGCACCTGAACCTTCAGTTCGCCTGCTGCTGCCCCATCGATCAGGTTCTGGAGGGGCCTGTCCAAATCCTTCGCTCCGCCTGCCACCACCGCTGCCCCATCGATCAGGTTGAGGAGGTGCTGCTCCTGCACCTTCAGCTGAAGCTCTTTCACGCAGGTGCTTGGGGACATATTTTCCAGGAGTTGGTGCAGCTGCAGCTGCAGCTGCTGCAGGAGCAGCAGTTCCAGGCTCCAATGCACGAGCAGGAGGCTCATAGGGTTTGGAAGCCCCGTCCGATGACCTCCCCAAGAGAGCTTCTCTTCTGAGTCGTTCTTTTTCTTCCAGCTCTCGCTCTCGTTGCCTCTGCTTTTCTGCAATCTCATCCAATTTTGCCTTGCGTTCAGTTTCTTCCTTTCTTCGTCTCTCAGCCTCTGATGTTCCAGGATAACATTAAGCAAGGAAGTTGACAATAAATAAAGAAAAACACTTCAAAATAATCCAGGAAAGCTATAAAAATTCAACAAAGAAGTGGAACAATAATCTAGTTTCCATCTCCCTCAGAATGCTCTAGGAAACATAAGCATGTAAATATTATCTGTGAAGAAAATATATATACCGTCCCGCTTACGAGCTTCCTCCTCCTCATGCAACTTTTTCAGTCTTTCTTCCTCAGACCTAACATAGAAAATTTTCTTTCTCTTAGTTACCCTCTCCTGTTTTCTTGCCTGAATAATTAGGCTGATTCTCTCCTCCCTCTCCACTCTGCGTTTGTCGAACTCTGCTCTCCTACGGTTCAGCACTCTGTCCTGGAATATTGTCTGAGAAATAACAAAGAAAATTGATTTTTTTAATCAGTGCCACGCTAAAAGCCTGATGAAATGCCTGTTGGGTTGTATAAACAAGCAAAATTACAAATTATAACAAATGAACACCACATTAGTACGATCCATTGGCTACAGACCTTATTGTCCAACATCCTTGAAAGCCTATTCTTTTCCCTGAGGTCGCCATCGTGCCGTTGCCTGCTTACCTCAACCTCCAGCTGCAAAACCGAAAAAGAAAATTTAGATTTCTCATTCAAAGGGCAAGAAATTAATAAATCAATCACAAACAGATACCCAAGATCAAAAACAAGAACACAATATGAGAATTACTCATACCATAACCATCTGAAATATGTTGAAGGCGAATATATACAAAATTTTAAAACATCAAGCAAGACTAAACCGCTTCAAAGACAAACAAAAACTGAAGGCATGCGTCCATCAGATGTAAGTAAAGTAATTTACACAGGAAGTGGAGTAAATAAATATATACCTGTTGTTCACGTTCATGAAGGATCTGCTCCTCCTCCAACCTTCGCTGGAAAGCAGCTTCAATCAAAGGTGCAGCTTCTTCTCTTTTTGCTCTTTCCAAATAATCCATTGTTTTTGCAAGTTTTTGTAACTTCTTTTCCATGTCCTGCCTCTCCCTCAGCTGCTCACTCAGAGCTCGCTCCATCAAAGTCTGTTTTGTTACTTTCTCCTGCATTTAATAGAAATGATACAATTGTCAAAATTGCTTATCCTGCCCGAATAAAGAACAGTGTAACCAAGTATTAACTCACCCCTTCTAAGATGGGCTTCTTGACCCCTTTCTTTTTGCTGCGCTTCTCAGCTTCCTCGAGCATTGCTTGTGCTTCCTCAAGTTCCCGCTCCTCTATTTCCCTACGGATCCTTTGATTCTTCCTTTGCTCAAATTCAGCTGCAAGCCTCTTCTGCTCAGCCTCTTCTGTTATCTTCTGTTGCTTAAGCCTCCTAGACTCCTCCTCCCTTTCCTTGAAAATTGGAAAAAGAGAACATTAAACTTCATTCAATTCCAAACTTAATCAAAGACTGCAATCCATCAATTTTACATAAGCAGTATAGATGGATATACCATTTCAATAAGTTGACGTTCATGCTCTTCCTTCCTCTTCTCAATGATTGATTTTCGAGCAAGAAGTCTCTTATGTTCCTTATCCACAACCTCCCCTAAACCAGACAACATCTCACCTAGTTTTGATGCTTTATTTGCGGGAGGATATATCATGGCCCTTGCTTTACTTAAAGACTCGGCAAGAATAGCTAGGTGATCCCTCAGACCATCAGATTCAAGGCCCTAAAAGAAAAACAAGAAAATGCAATCAAATCAAAATTCAAACACCAACACTTCATTTGCAAGAATTTGAACAAACCACATTCCTAGAAAGCCCATTAACCACCACACATTTGTAAAAAGTTACAGTTACAGAAAAAACGAATGGGTGGAGGCCAAAACATAAGCAGGGAATACAATCAACATCTCCAACTCAGGATTTGCCTTTTATTCTTCACTCATTGATGAGGAGTTCAGTGGTAATCAAGAGTAAAAGAGATATACACGGAGCACGGACTTACCAAATTACCAAACACTACAACACCCCTCATATGGTCAATTTTCATAGCAATGAAGTTATGTTTTACGGCTTCAACAGAAATCTTCTCCACAACAGAAAAATCGAAAAAGGGAATCATCTGGGATAAACTCTCAATTTTCATCATTTGATAAATCTGAGACACCTGTAAAAGCATAGGTAAAAATTGAAAAAGAAAAAAAAGGTTAACCACCAAAGAGAAGGGAATAATACCTGTAAAACAACTATGGAAAGAAGCCATAAACACGACTTTACCTGCTGAAGCAACCTAAGTGTAACAAGCTTTTCAAGGGCAGGAATATATCGGGAAAGCTGCACTTCTGGTACAGAAGAAGCTGAAGCAAGCTTACCACCAAACTTTGAGATTTTGGTCAACAGAGGCTGCACCTTAGAGGCAAGATCTAGAGGAAAAAACTCGTGCTCTAGAAGATTGTAAAGATCTTTAACTTCCTGAGTTGCACAACTCATTACACCTTTCGAGACCTGCTTGAAAGGACAACCAAATTAGATGATAGTCACAGACACTAATAAGCATATCTAGAATATTTCAAACATCAACACATGAACTTAAAATTCATTGTGTTGCAGGATTGTTCTCATATTTTTTTGTTCATTTAAGTACATGGAATTCTGGATCCATTAGTGAACATATAACTCCAGTGTGTGTAAATAAAAATAAAAAATAAAAACCTGACCAATTGGACTTACCAATTCTTGGAGAAGGGCTGACCTTGAAAGCTGCAATAAATGCTAATCATCAGACAATAGATAAAAACAAAGCAGTGTTAAGGCAAACCAAATTGAATAAATGAAATTACCGCTTCTCTATTATCAAGTTTAGGATCAAGATCAAATCCTATAAGATTAGCCATCCTTAAGTTACGCTCCTTCTCATTCTCAAGTTCTAAATGAGAAGCACTACGACTGCGATCATAAGGGACCACCAAAAGTGCAGCCAAAACAACTGATGATGCTATCAGTTGCAAATCCTTCAGGCTTAAGTTTTTATTATAAGTTTTCTGAAGTGTAAAAAGCTTGAGCCATGCATAAGCATGATAAAGATGGCTTGAAGATATCCAAAATATCTCTGTTAGTTTGGCATAGTAAACAACTAGCAAAGATGGCTTGGGTGTTTTCTTAACCATGCACATCAATCCATGAATATCCTCAACAGAATAGAAAGCTTCCTGCATAAAACAATAGAGAATAACTAAAGGCGTTAATCCATTCCTCAAAACAATTTACAGATAACATAAAAAAACATAAACAAAATAAATTGCACAGACCTGCCAGAGCTCGAGGTCAGTAGCAACCTTCAGCTGTTCAAATCTGGTGTCAAGATAGAGTTGCAAACTCTCAGGAGCTGAAAGGTCAGGTCGGTCCCTTTGGTCTCTGTATTTGTTAAGGTTCAACAAATGGTTCCTGATAATTTCACACAGTCTACGAAATTCAGTTGTACGCTTGTATTGCTTGCAGAACTGGAAGGCACGATGTGCAGTCATCTACACAAGACATCCAAAGCAAATTAAACTTCCACTCCTGTCCAATTCAAAGTAAATTGTTCCACTACTAATTTTTTAAAAGATCATAACAAGATTTAGATGATAAACATATGGTTAGGGTGGTAAAAATTACGACGAGGCCAGAAAAGTTAAAGTTTATTTTCTTCTAAATGATTTTGCCATTTACAAATTGAGATTCAAGAGAAAAGGTCAGCCAAAATGATGTTAGGATAATAGGTCTTTCTAAGGAACATTTGTACTCTCAATTCTAAAGAGGACATTTCATATTCCAATTGGCCCATATCCACATAGA
Organism: Melia azedarach; assembly: GCA_028052125.1. Lineage (NCBI taxonomy): Eukaryota > Viridiplantae > Streptophyta > Magnoliopsida > Sapindales > Meliaceae > Melia > Melia azedarach. The sequence goes on from CM051397.1 coordinate 395,804, forward strand.
AAGTTTTTCTAATGAAAATTACCTAAACCTCAACCTTCTTGCATTTCTTATAATCAAGAGCTTACCTCCCACAATAGGGATGACAATCTACTTTTCTTATATATTCAGAATGAAAAGTCAACAAATAAAAAATTTAATAATAGAAAAGAATCAACAATTGCATTAAAAAAAATTGGTTTCAGAAAGGAAATACCGCATATAATGCCTCCAACTTTGAGTTGTTCCGCAATATTTCAAGCACGGTTCTATAAGTCTCCCACAAAAACTTGAACCAAGGTGTGACAAGTTCACGGTCTGACCTATCCTTCCCCTTCTCTCCACTAACATAACTAAGCATCAGATCTTCTGGCCTTTTATCTGCTTCAAGGTCATCAACATCAAGAGCTTCTTCTAAAGCTTGTGCCTGACTACGAGCCTGCTCAGCCTTCTCGGTGGAGAGATGCATGAAGTGCTTGATTACCTCCTCCAAAGAAGTGACATTCACTTGTTGACAAACAATGCGGTATTGGATAAGACCATCCTTGGCAAACTTACCTCTACGCATGTCAACACAAAGCTCTACATACTTAAACATAATCTTTTCCAAAATCTTTTGCCATGCTCGATGTCTCTTAGAAGTAATCAGATCATGAAGGACTTGTAATGCATCTTGCTTCTGTCCCACATTGATCAAGGCTGCATTGAAACATCAGATAAGTCAGATCAATATATATCACATACTGACAAGACGATGTTCACATGAAACTTATATATAACATCAAAGTTAAAAGCTTCTAAAAGTAAAAAGGAAAAGTTTTACAGAAACTATATATAGATAATTCTTCCCATGCAAGCAGACAACAACCTGAAAAACAGTGATAAAACTGTTTTTGATATAGAAAAATAAGCTATAATTGTCACTGACCTTCAGCCTGATTTAAAGCAGCCTCTGGTTTGGCATAAGTCGCCATAACTTATCTAAATTTTGCAGCCCACTCAACAACGAAACCAAATAATCTCAACCAAAATCTGTACAACATTAAAAAAAATAAAAAATACATATCAGAATATTTCCATCTACAGGCAAAACCAAAACTCATCAGCAACGCACAATGCAACTAGAGGAAAGCAAAATTCAACCCCCATAAACAAGTAACCATATTGCAACCAACCAGAGAATTATACACCGAGATTTATTGAATTAAAACAACAAGTCTTTTATTTATTCAATTCGGATCTTTCAAACATCGCGAGCTCAAAGACTTCTTTATATATTACAATGTTTATTCAACAAATCCAAATCGGGAAAACCAATCAAAATATTGTCGCAAATCTAACTCAAAAATCACCGCCTAACTTGCACTATGTTGAGTATTACTGATTTCCACCCAAAAATCAAACTTTACTTATCAAATTAAAAAAGTAAACCAAACCCAGATCTCAAAATCGCAGTGCTATGATTTTAACGTTGTATTGATAAATCAATAGTAAAAACTCAATGGCTGGTAGAAAACTCACGTAAAATTACGATTCTTCGATCAAAACAAAAACAAGACGGAATTCCAATAATCGCAGAAAGAGAATAAATAGACAACGGAAGAGAGACCAACCTGAAGAGACACTACTGCGAAAGAAAGAGAGCAGAGAGTGGCCGCTCTGTTCTTGTAAAAGATAAAAAGGAAGTCTAGGGTTTTACAGATTTGTTCGTCCGATTTTGGATTCCGTTTCATTTTAGGATGACCCAAAAATTTAACTTGTCTTCTATTGGGCCCAAAATTGTAATTTGAGGCCCATATACTTTTTTTTGGGGCAAAAACCATATCTTTTACGGATAAAAAGAATTAATTTTTAATTATAGACAAATTAGTGAACTTGAGAATGTCCAAACATTGTCTGTATAGGATTAGGAGTTACCTATATTACAAGTAGTCTATAAGAAAATTCTTATTTATTAACTTTGATACAAACTTTTGAAAATATACAAATAATTTTTTAATAATATCATTAAATTAAGAATATCAAATTGATCTAACAATAGCACAAAAATTAAAGTGTTGAAGGAATCAATTTTTATTAATGATAAAATTTTATTGAGAAAAAAAATAATAATTTCACGCGATTTTGAGATTTACACGTATACTAATACTATACTATTTTTTGTGTTGGAGCAAATGCAAAATCGTTATAAATATACAGACAATAATATTGTTTAAAATAGATTAGCAAATTGGGGCATTTTAATGCAAACAATTTTGTGATATATTGTAGAAGATAAAGATTTCATGCTTCGATTTGAACATGACCATAAAAGCAAACGTCGTGATTGTATTGAATTTAATTTGAGAGATATGCAAAAGATGAAGAGGGAGATTGTGTTAAGTAACATTCAAATTTTATTAATTTGAGAAATATTGTTATCTTCAAAACTTTAATTACTGAATTTAAAGCAATTTAAACACATTTTAAAGAGAGATATATGGAGAATTAAAGTTGCATGATCCCACAAAAAATGCAACTTCTCAACCCACGTATACATCTCCATTATCTATTCTTTAGCTATTTGTGCTTCATTTGATCAATTTTGAATTTGCTTAGAGAGCTCGCAAGTTGACAACAATGGCAGCAGATTCGGCTAAGAATAATACATGTAGATGTAGGATTCTCAGTAGTGATTCCAGCACCAGCAGCAAGTTTCAGCAACCGAACTCTCCACTGTCATATTTCTTTAGTATTTCAATTGCTCAGGCTCACCCGAAGATAAGGATCAAGATTCCTAAGATGTTGGGGAAGTCAATGCAGAGAAGAAGCTGTGATTTTCCGGGCAGTGATGGTCAAGAAAATCACAAGCGAGACATGAAGAAACGGGTTATGTCGAGGAGGATCTTCACAGAGAAAGTTGGTTTGATGTTCTGCAAGGTCTTTGGTCAGAAGAAAATATCAGGGACTCGCCCAAATGATGAAAATGGGGATATCTGCAGCAATGGAGATTGTACTTCAGGTTTTTTGGAAGAGGGGAAAGAGCCAGAGATGAGCTGGGAAAATGTTGAAGTGGATGATATCCAAAGCAGCAGAAATTATGTTCATGGTGAAGAGAAGCAATCTGGGAATGCTGGTGCAGTCGACGAAGGAAGAAAGCAGAGGAGACAACAGCAAGCAAGCATCGTATATAACAAGAAGCCAAATTTCTTCAACAAAAAGAAGAATGGATTTTCCTTCTTTCGAAGCAACTGTAGGAGCAGTAATTGCAGTGCAAATGTTGTTGTCGGGACAACTGATTTTCTCATTGGAAAACTGGAACGTTCACCACCGGAATCGCCTAGGCTACAATCGAGAATAATGACCACCAGCCAGAAGTTGAAGATTGCAGAGGGAGAAGAATTATGCAAGAAAAGGATTCTGATGGGAGGGAAATGCAGGCCACTGAATACTTCTGGTATCCTACAGTATGATAAAGATGGCATTCTGTTACCAGATAACCTTCCATAAGGCCAAAATAGCTTTATTTTTCCGACTCTTGTGGGTTTCTATTGGTTTGATTTGGTGTTTGAAATGTCATAGCATTTTGAAAAGGCTGTAGCAATGTAGCCACTAAACTTCTTTCTACCAAGTTTTCCTGCAATCTGTCTGTTTAATAAGATTTCAATACAATGCAGACCGTATAAATAGTAAGTAAAGATGTACAAGTACCTCCATTTGCAAAATAGCAAAATAGAAATCCTCAATATCAACTTTCTATTGTATACATACATATAGTTCTGACAGCAGAGGCTGCTGAAGAGACAAGCAACAAAACCTATCATCTCCCATTTCACGATTATAGCTTCAAAGGTTTCAACCCAAGAGATGCTCGGATCCTGTTAGCTTCAGCAATTTCTGGATCTGGGTGGTCTGTCCCGTCATCTTTCTTTTCCTTCTTCTCTTTCTTCTTCTTTGGTTCTGCGCGGGTGCCAGTATCCTCTGGTTCATCTGCATGCCTTCTAGGACTCATGCTACTGCGAGCATGTCTCTTGCGATCCCTACTTCTGCTTCTTGAACGGCTCCTGCGCCTCCCACGATCCCTATCTCGCCTCTCTCGATCCCTCCCTTCCCTCTCTCTATCTCGATCCCTCTCACGAACATATTCCTTCTCTTCCCTTAAGCGATAGCGATCTCTTTCCCTGTCTCTTTCTCGACCACGTCCTCGGTCCCTGTCATAATCCCTATCCCTGTCATAGTCTCGGTCCCTGAGAAAGAGAAAAGAAACACGAATGAACTCATAAGCTGAGGAACCAGATTTACATTCATAAACTTCCATCGAAGAAAATTCGTAAATCAATGAACAAAGACTCTGAACTGTGTAAGTGCAACAGGAAGGCTAACAGATGTCCTTGCAAAGTATGCATTCACCACAAAAGGTTGGGAAATTATATATTGTGTGCAACCAAAGGTCAAAAGTGAATGCAAGAGCAACAAATCCATAAAATAGAATGCAAAAATATTGTTCGATCCATCATACTTCTCACTGCACACTGCCAGTGCAGAGAAACCTGGCAGGATCACTGGGTATTACTATAGGAAGCTGTTTTTGATCCACCAATGGCTTTAAATGCCAAGATGAGAACATAAGGGTTTAATAAGATAGTTATATATCTTGACACACAATTATCTCCATACAACAGCTTCCACCATACATTACCCACTAGCTATACAGAAGCTCCCAATTTTTTCTTAGTAAAGACTAAATCATTGGACAAAGTAAACTTCTCAAGAATTCCCCCAAAACCATCAGTATACAGAAGATTTATAAAACAACCCACAAAAGGTGCTGATTGTAAAACCAACTTATTGTCAGAATAAAGCTATATAGACTCAAACTGAAGATCCAGATCTTAAGCCTGATTCACTTTAGAATTTCTGGACACACCCAAGCTAAAACTAAGCTTCTAAAATAAGAGGAATTCTATTATGTGTGAATTTACTTCTCATTCTTAACTATCATTTTTTCCAGAGACTGAACTCATTTTCACTAACCCTTTCTCATCTCATCAGTTTGTCCAGCCAAAAATCTCTTCAAAGAATGCATAAACATATTTGATGTCATAGCACTTTGTGTCAGGGTTATCTTCAAACTACAACTTCTGCTTGATGACTAACAATTCTACTTTTTCCTACTGGATTACAATCATCGCATATATTGACTTCATACAACCCCAACAAAATTTAGGCCCAACAAAATTCATGTCATAAAAATCCACTAGATAGTAAAACATGCTGCCAGAGGATAATGATAAACAGAGAATATGGAAAACATTCTAACAGAAGAAACAAAGAATGCCAAAGAACAATGGTTCATACCTGTATCTGTAACTGTCACGGTCGCGTCTTCTATCTCTATCTCTATCTCTTTCCCTTGTTGGGCTTCGCCCATGGTGATAATCCTGTTAACATACAAAAAACAGGTCAAAAACAAAAATTATGTAATAAAAAGAAAAAGAAAAAGAAAAATGATCATTCATCAGGGAAGACATGATGTGAACCTTTTCATAAGCCCCATCTTCCATTCCATCATCAAGCTGATCATTCTCCTCTTTCTCTTCTTCTTCCTCAAAATCATCTTCTAAAACACTCTTTCGAGGTTCCAGAGTACCAACAGTCTCAAGGTTCCATCTATAGGAAAAAGAAATATATAATATGCAATCTGTTATCCAACCCACAACATAAAAACACTTCTTATGACAAATGCCAATGCACCGTTACCAACTTTTAATGCATTTTTAGTCTCATTATGCAGTAAATATTCAGCCAAGAACCGATGCCTGAAGCCATTAAACTAAACCAAACCAAAGAACAACACTAGTGATAGGCAAATGAACCAACAGCTAAAAAATATTACCGTTTCTTAATGCGAGGCAACGCGATGTCACACGAATAATCTGTCGTCAGAAGTTCATCAATCACCTCATCCACATGAGTCAAAGCAAATCCTAAAACAAGTTGTGAAGAAAAAAAACGCGCATATTAAGTTAGCATCCATCCATCAAGATAATTAAAGATTAAAAAAAATTAAAACCACAACAAAAAAGTTAAACAGATTAAAAACTTACTCCCATCAGCTAATTTTTGCCTCAATTTTCTGTAGTCATTATACAATGGCTCAAGGTAACGATAAATATCAACATCAGTCCCCGTTAGTCGCAAGTAAAACGCACCCAGAACGCGCACATATCTGTAACAAAGAGCCTAATAAGCAAAAACCCCAAAAACTAAACGCTAAAATAAAGTTGTGTTTTTCTTTTTTTTTTTAGCTTACTTGTAATCGTCATTTTTTATGAACTCAACAACGATATCTTTCTCCGGCTGGATCTGGAGCATTTTCATGATGAGACACATGAACGGAGTCGGCTTACGGTTGCCGCCAAAGGTGCCGCCGAGGTGGTCGAGTTCCATGGCTTTGTCGACTAACGTCTCCGCTGTCAATCCGAAACACTGTTCTTTCCAGTAAGTGTTCTGGTAAATCTTCGACCGCACGATTTTCTCCACAAGGTTTTGTGGGTTCGTTCCTCGTATGCTCTTCGCTGCCGGGTCCGTACGGTTCGCCATATTTCTCGAGCTCTTAGGAGAAACGGGGCTAGGGATTTGTAGTAGTATAAGAAGGATGAAAAGTGTGGATGAAACGGCAGCGTTTACTGTAGTTAATTTAGTTAGTTGATCGTTAAATAAAATAAAAGATTTATCGTAAAAATAGAAAAATAAGAAACATTTTTTTGTTGTATAACATGATTGCTTTATTTAACTCAGATCTTAGATTTTCACTCTAGACTGAACTTTTAAAATAAAACAAACAATTTTCTCCATTATAGCAAACCATTTAGTAAGACATTCCAATTTTAATCGAATTTCTCTCCCACAACCACAAAGTTCGTTATAAAAGAGTTGGGAAAATTTTCAACAATAACTAACTTTTGCACCCAATTTCCTTAAACGATCACTTTTCAAAACTTTCTGAAATATATTTAAAAAATAACTAATTCAATTTTTTTAAGACCAACTCATATTATATGTACACTAATATTAATAAATAAAGAAGGAACTACTTACATTGCTGTGAATGAATAATAAAATGAAAATCCGCATATCGCATATTTTTAACAGAGAAAAATAAAAGATAAGACAAAATCTTAGATTGAGGCCATCCAAAGAAATCAAAGATTGTGTTTATTAATACAAGAAAGAAAACAATAAATACAGTTAATCATTTCAAAGAACAAGACAAATCAGGAAAAAAAAAATAACAAATAGGTGGGTATTTAAAACTAGAGTAACTAAGTATAGAAGAATGCGTATTATCTCCACTAATTAATATCCTAAAACTTACCTTTTGATATGGGGGAAGAAACTACTATCCTAACAATCTACAAATACAGTCAGATTTAGATACAAGTTCATCTCATCTCATCTCCGGTGTGTGGTTGCTTGTCGTAGATGATGATGTTGTCCGTCCATTCAGCATCCCGTTATCTGCAGGTGGAGTCACTCCCCATTTCCCTTCAGATTCTGAGGGCTCCATCACTTTTACGGATCCATCTGTCAACCCCACAGCGAATTGGTTGGGTTCAAGGGGATGCGCCGCAACAACAAGTGGGTACACACCTTGGCTTCTGTTGTCAAATAATGTTATATCCCATTAGCAAAAATTTGAAGTCTCATAATAGTTATTGTATGCGTTTTAAGGAAAGCTGTGATGCTCCGACTTACCCGCTTAACACTGACTGGGACAGATACGTGGATGGAGCAATCTGGCATCTTAGTCTGAGGGTATCGGCATCAAACACCCCAATATTACCATCACAAAAGGTAGCGTAAACTAATTGGCTGTTACAAGAGTATACACCGCAAGACATGGGTGCAGACAATGCATCTTGGGGTACCCACTGAAATGAAATAAGAATGATTTGTCTTGTAGTTAATTGCAAATACACAATCAAATACTTCAGTGTACTATGAAGTACATACCTGCCGAATGCGTTCCATTTTGGAGGCATCATATATTGCTAATTGTGTCTCATGAACTACCAGCATGCGAATCTGATCAGTGTGGAAGTATACTCGTGTGTCACCGGTTGGCTGTTTTCCAGCAGGAATTTGAATTGCAACTGATTTCCTTTTCTCCCATGTATCAATGCTCCACACACAAAGCTGCACATAAAATGTTACAATTTTAGCAAGTGATAAATTGACAAAAACTGCTAAGAGCTACAGAAAAAACTAAAAAAAGAAAAGAACTGATTCCAATTACCTGAGCATCAGCACCTGACGAAACCAAAATATTAAGACTGGTGGAAAAGGCTAAACCAGTTATACGCTTCTGGTGGCCCTTCAATTTTGATTTCACCTACAATAAGCAAATGAAATCAAATCAACCGGAGCTTGAGAGAGGGCAAATCCCAGAAAATAATAAAATGAAAAACAGTCTTAGTAAGCAATCACCTCATCCACCCTAACATTGTATATGTGGATGGTTGAATCCTCCATTCCAATGGCTATGATGTTATTATCCTGAGGGTGAAATGCAAGGAAGGTTGAAGCTGGGGGAGGTGACATGAAAGTTGTCATTACCTGCAAAACAAACAATTCATGAGAACTAAATTTCCAACAGTCACCAAAATAGCAAGACATCATTGTGCAGGCATACCTTAAATGTCATCATGTTAAACAATGAAACCTTTCCACCAGTAGCTGACATTACATACGAGTCATTCTTAGAGAGCGCTATGCATGGAACTGCTTCTTCAAGGTTGACACCTGTGACATCATTAGTCATAAGAAGACCACTGCTTGGTAGCCAATGCTGCGGGACAACACTGGCAGTGGCCTTTAAATACTAACCGGCTTCAGATATCACTTCGGGAACAAAAAGTTTCATTAAACATGTAAAAGTTAAACAGAAAAATTACTTTAAATAGTTTCTTCCAAAAAAATTGCTGGGTCCATCTGTGCAATTTATTACCTTTCCACTTGGATTCTGTTCATTTCGGGGCCACTTCCAGAGCTTTTGGACACCGTTTGAGCCAAGTGCCAAAATGCCAACAGCAGAGTTTGTATATAGAAGCCTAACAACCTGGATGTAAATGCAACAGTTGAAGCATGAAATAGGGAAAGAAAATTTATATGAAAATAACTGTATGAAGATTTTAACTCACCTTGCTAGATGCATCTGTGCTCTCAGGCAGGGTAACTAACCGGCACTGGCCGCTATCCACAATTTCAGCTAACTGCCAGGGCTTGGGTTTCTCAGTAACATCATCCACAGTTCTTGGCTTATCCATGCTTCTACTTGCAGGATCAACTCCATTCTTAAATAGAAAACCATAAGAACAAAATTAATGTTATGCCAATAGAGGACTTAGCTAAGTTGCAGAAGCTGAAATTAACAGGATACAAATTTCAAGTAAGCAGAATGGCCTAAGCATGAGGAGGAAAAGGAATTCATGCTATTTTTAAGCAAAATTACATATTGCAGATACAATCAGGAAAAGCATCTAAAAGCATGCTCCCTACACATCAGGAATAATGCCCAATTATAAAATATTAGATTCACAACTGGCAAACAAAACCCAAAGTTGCCACCACAAACATGCAACTAATACACAGTTTTTTACTCAAGGAAATATAAAAACGAAGTCATAAGTTAGAAGTATATAGCTGACTTACAATGATTGGAGATGGTCTGGCAGGAGAGTTCCTTTCCACTTTACAATTAACTGGACTGGCACTTGAAACAGCAGAACTGGCAGAAACCTAAGGAATAGACACAATAGAGCAACCAACAGATGTCAGGATATGAATATTGTCAAAGAACCAACTAAAAAGGGTAACTTGTTCTCACCTTAATTGCAGCAGATTCAATAGGTGTTCTCAGTGCTTCAAAAGGTGGATTCTCAATTGCTCTTAAGGACCTCAGACCTACAGCATTAGCAAGGATCTTGAATCCATTGTCTGCTGTAGTAACAGCTAGTAGATTTCCTTCTTTACTGAACCTTAATCGTGGAAGACTCTGATGAAATTAACATGAAGATGTAAGTCCTAAACCAAAAGTTGTAGTATTTTGCAGAGATACCAGTGTCAAAAATGTCAACTTACTGGTAGTCCACCATCTGCATCAGTGCTGGTGAGAACATTGATATTGTCCATGTCCCAAAACTTTATCTGGCTGTCTTCACCAACAGCCAAAAAGTGATTTTGGGTCGTGTCAAACTGCACTACACCAGCAGATTTCTTTCTAAACCCAGCATAGGTTCTCTTTATTGTTCCTTCGCTTTCATTCCATTCAACTAAGAAAGAGTCCCCATCTTTACTTGTGCCACAAGAGAACAATCTGAAAAAAAAGAATCATAAAAGGAAGACATGAATCTAATATAAAATATAGCGAGCACTATATAGTCAGCAATATGAGTGTTCAAAAATGAAAAACAGATCCAGGAAAAATGAACAAAAATAAATTTCACCTAAATTATTAAAGATGACATTTCTCACTCCAAAGATCTTACCTGCTTCCATCGGCACTATAAAGCATAGTAGTGCACCAGTGGCCAGGAGCATCATAGTCAACTCTGGAACCCATATTGTCATACAACCAGGCCTTTATTTTCCCATCAATGGCAGTTGAAAATATGAACTGCAGATTCAGAGTGAAAGATTAAAACCAGTGAAGCACGGATTCACTAGAACTAGGTCGAAGAATTTGAGAACAACCAGTAAATGACAGCACTAGAAACCAATTCTTTACAGCAGCTACCGGTCGTACCATATCTGAACATCCATGCACTCAATGGATGCTGCCATTATTATTATAATTGACAAGTGATTATGGTGGGAAGAACCATAAAGATTTTCCCAGACACCCACCCAAAAGATTCCAGATAAAATGAAACCTTCTGATTGATACCTCCCATCCTAAGGTAATGAGACATTAATAATAAAAGTTTATGGCTTTAAGTTATATGAAACAGATCATATCTGATATTTAACATCATAAAGTGCATGAAAAAAACCAATAAGCTTTTTCCATTGACTGGCATACCTGAATGTTCTCTTTGTGATGAGGACAAATGGAATATACTGGTGCCTCATGACCTTCAAAGTTAAACAGTTTCCGTCCCGTCAAATCCCATACCTGTTTCACTAATTTCATTAAATAATCATAGAACCGGCCATTTAATCACAAGCTTCTTAATGAGAATTTCTATCCTAAACCTTGATTATCTTGTCATCTCCACAGGTAACCACACATAGTTGTTTGTTTGGATGAGCAAAGGCCAAGTCATTCACACATCCAACATGAGCATCAATCTGTAATGACAGATGCAAGTCCAAGTTAAAAAATTACAATTTTCAACCAAAAACTGGTCAAAGTTCCAATTTCCACGTCGTAGGTTAAATGGAAAAATATCCACTGACCTGTAAATGCTGGCGTAAATCATTTGATCCAGCATAAGCATACAACTGAATTAAATGTTTGGTAAATGCAACTCCTGCAGCAAGAAAAGCATATAAGATACAAACTCAGCACCTTAAAAAAATAGTTTGCATCATAGGACACTTACCCACAAAATTTCCATCTGGACTCCATGCAACACGGCTGACGGAAATTGGTACATCTTTGACAATGGAAGCCTGAAAGAAACTCTCAATTATAAGACATGGACACAACAGAATACAAGATATTCAATAAATTCCACTGGAGTTTCCACACAACATCGTTGTAGCACATCTAAAATCTAAATCCATCACAAATTAGTAATATAAAAACCTGAAATGGCAATGTACAAGTTGCCATATCCCAAATCTTGAATGGCTTTGAAACCAGCCTATCCCGCATTGCAAGTTCCCAGAGTGTAATCTCACCATTACTGGAACCAACTGCTCAAATGACAATAGAGGCCAGCAAATGAATGAAAATGCATTAATCTATTTGACCAGAACTTATCTACAAAATCAGTCTAATAAAAAGGATGAACTCTCGTACCAAGGAGCAGTGTTTGGTGGGAAGGATGAAAATCCATGCTAATTACAGTTGAGCCTTGAAGCAAAGTCACAGCTACTGTCCTTGGCAGGTCATCCAGCGACCAAGCTTGCTGTCGAGATGTTGAATATGTAACCTGAAGATTAAAGCACAAAGGTCCAAACCAGCATTGGTAATTAATACAAAGTAAACAGATCTTAGAATTGTTTGGTAGCAGAATCATAAAAGAGATTGTTAATTATCCCAAAATTGTGAATATGAAACAAAAGAATTTAGAAACCACCTCCTCCACAGATTGAGTAGGACGCAGCCGTTTCATAAGTTGTTCATGCTCAGGATTCTGATAATCAACCATTCCTGAAGTTGGAGGTGTTCTTGGGTGTTTCAAGACCGAAACTAGTCAGATAAAAAAGTAGACATTGTAAGCATAAGTACACCACTGGGATATACTTCATAAACATAACTAAAACTCAACTTGGCAGCTCATTCCTATCTCATTTCAAGGTTAGACCTTCTAGGTCTTCCAGATGAGTTAATGCTAAGTCAGTCCACCAAGGCACAGTAAACAATGGGACAAATATCACCAGAATCTTCAATAATAGACTTAAGAAATAAAGATTACAAGCATCTAAAAGAACATTACAAATCAATTCGAGGCATCCACATATTAGCAATGATGGTTCTCTTTGGGAAAAGGAAGTAATAAGTAACTAAACTGAAAGCTAATCAACACAATTTCTAAGAAGTCATGTTCCTGTTGCTTTTTCCATCTATATCTCAAAGCTCTTATATCCAACTAAATGGCCAACTCCATCTCAACTGAAGTACCTTGATTTTGTGGAACAGGTATGGATGATGCAGTAACAACAGCTGCTTGAACAGATGAAGATGCAGAAGCATTGGCCATCCAACCTGCCAAAGCACTGGCATTTGCAGCAGCTGCAGTAGGCGGAAAATGCTGTACAAGAAAAAATGTATCAGTCAACGTTTTCAAAATTCGCTCCTAAATCTGGTTTACATACATTTAGAAAAACTAAGATGTGAGCATCATACATTGTGTGTTCCAAGCGAAGTATAAGAAGCAGGCTTTGCAACTGCTGCAACAGGAAGATTGACAGGTGTAGGTGCAAGTGGACCATTTGGAGGCGTACATGTGTGGTCAGTAAACAAAGTCTTAATGTCAGGGTTTGGCCTCGGGTTCTTGCATAGCTGGTGCTGCCAGTTCAAACTGCATAGGAGTGTCCATGTATCAAGTACCAGAAAAATATTTATAGGAAACAATAAGGTAAATAACTGAAACACTTTCTCTGAGATGAGAATAAGAAGGAAAAATGACAGCAGACTCCTATATCCATACCATCAAAATGTGACAAACACATGCGGACTAGTAAAGGAATGCAGCTTCCTCTTTTTCATATAAGCATAGAAACATAAGAGGGAACACAACTCCAGTTTTCACAAAAAATGGCTATTCTTCAATAATTAAATGACCACAGAATGTTTCAATATAATACAAGTACAAGAAAGTGGACTCAAGCTAAGCTAATCTGATAAGGTAGACACACAAACAAACAACTAAGTTCCACCCAGAAAAGAATAAGAAACGAAAAGAACAATGAAAAGGACAGAGCGTATTTGGGTTGCTTCTTTAGCACAATGACTGACTGACAGAAAAATGGAGCAAAACCAAAAAGAAAACAAAGAAACAATAATTTTCCTTTTATCCAACAATATATCACTTTACCTCTGATTGATTAGAGTCCGCAATCTTGACGACTTCAGGGTGGGAAAAGCAAGCTTATCACGGAACAAGGGGTTTGCTTCTATGAGTTTTTTGAGCTCTATCAACATTATGCCACGAGCTGTTTTAGTGTCACCATACTTGGACAGCTGCTCATTTTCCCTGTATTAAAATCCAGGAAATACAATTACATAAAACATATTTAGATGGTACCAGTGTCATCAACTCAAGAATTTACATCAAAAAGGCAACACCATAAATACATTCCTACTAATAACAGTTAAAAGCACATGGATCTATAAAGACACAATCCTCTGTAGGGCTAGCAAGAGAGCGTTGGGAAGGTAGAGTAATAAATAAAAATATTGAAGCTTGTTTTAAATATTGGTTGATCTTCGTATGAAAGTAAACACTTTTCAAGGCTCTTCACCTAAGTTAAGTTTTTAACTTGAATTCAATTAAATAATCAGCAACCAAATTGATCATAAACAGAATCAAATTATCAATTATACTTTGCTATCTAAGAGATAAATGCGCAACCATTCATGTTGGAAGGGGAGTACAGAAATGAATTTACCTGAAATTGGTGAGAGTTAACAGCTGCGTAATTTCTTTGTATAATTCCTCATTAAATGTCGAGAACACTTTCAAATCATTCACTAATATATCAACTGCCTTTGCCTTGTCTTGCCTGTAGTATCAATTAAACACATTACAATCCTCCATTACAAAGACAGAACTATAAATAATTTTAAATAATAAGCAAAGATTGCATATACCTATCAAGCGCCTCAAGATACTTCTGCTTCCTAATTTCAAAGAATATCTTCATGGAATATCGGTTATCATCAACTTTGGTAAATCCCGTTAAGTATTTCTCAACTTCTTCCCAATCTCCAGCTTGAACTTTCTCCTCAAAGTACTTCATGTTGAAGAAAAACCCCGATTCTTTCTCAAGCCTACACACAAAAACCAAAGAGAAAAGTTTACACAAAGATCCATTTCCAATTAAGTAATTATCATTTAAAATCAAGATGAGGTCCACTCACTTAATCTCCACTGAACCAAACCTATTAAAATGACCATTTTGGCTAAGCTCTAAACATTTACTTGTCGTTCTTGCTAGTTGCTGGCATGCTTTTTATTAATTTAAACTAGATGATGCAATGGGGACTTCCCGGAAAGCACGGTTGAGTGCTTATGAGTGGAAGCGCTTCATGAAAAAAGCCCTTGAAAATTAATTTTTCAAAAAGTAACTTCCAAATTTTTTTCTTATTAAAAATTACTTTTACAAAAGCACCTATCAACTGCTTCTCCAAGAAGCTTAAGCAAATTTTAGCTCACAAAGCACGTCAACCAAATTATACAAAATTAAACAAATTCTGTCCAGCCAAAATGACGCAGCCACAAGCACAAAACACGAAACAAAATCCCAACATATGAAAGACATCCAAAATCCCATTTCTCCTACCAAACCCAACCCAATTTCACATAATTCCTACATATAACCCTCCAAAAATCTCATAATTTCCGGATAAAACCCCAAAACAACACAAATCTAACAAAACCGTCCTCCGAATTCAACTCATATGGCAAAATAGAAAAAAAAAAAAAAAGGAGCGAAAAAGCCCATACTTGTGAACAGACTCCTTGAACTTCTCTTCTTCGAGAAACTGAAGTATAAGAAACACCAATTCCCTGCTCAAAGACGACATATTAACTCACTCAAAACGACCAATCGAACTCAAATTCCCGCAAAAAATCTTCACGAAGCTGCAATCGAAGTACTTCCGACTCCAAAGCCCTAATTTATATCACGAGTTTCGAGGATTTCTAGGGTTTCAAAGGCTGCGTAGAAGAAGATAAAGAAGAGAGAGAAAGAAAGAAAGGAAGGGAAAAGAGAGAGAAAAATAAAAGACTCAGTCTCGCTATGTTCGATGCGTTGTACAGAGTTCTTTCCTTTTCTACTGATCCATCTGTGATAAGCACCTGTACCTATATAAATGGCATGGCTACTTATCATGGTGATGATCTGGTTATCATGACCTGTGATGATAGGTACTGAGGCGGATTCCAAACCACTAATTCAAATTTAGTGAATATTCGCTACATAAGTCCAGTGGGCCCTCCCTGTCTGTCACTTTCATTTTTTTGGCAATTTTTGGGATTCAGTTTTTTTTTTTGGAAAAAAAAAAGAAAGAAAAGACTGAGAACTGTTTTCTCGCGAATTTGTTGTTTCTTTTTCTCGCGTTGGAGGAATCCCACGCGCAGTCGATGAGATTGGCTGTGGTGCCCACGGACCACCTTGTTTTGTCTGGTTCTAGTGTAGTGAGCGCGTCCTTATTGAACCAACTTTTAATGAGTTTAATCCTTTTATTTATTGATAAACAAAATTCTAAATTAATTTAAAATTTTTTAAATTTTCAACTTTTGACTTTTATATAACAAGTTTCAAATTTTGATTTTATACGTGTAACATTACATTGACATTGGTTGAATGACAATCAAATTTTGCTCAATATCAATTTTAGATTAAATCAAAGTTATCACGAGAATTTGAATAAAACAACTTAACTTTCATATTATATAGTTAAGAGACTAACTTTCATGAGTTATTTTATGTATTCTTTTTTAATAATGACTTAGTTGTATTGAATAAATCTCATTTTGGCATTCATATCAAGTCTGATATATTTTTATTAATTTTAAAGCAATTTATTAATACAAAAATGTGGAGTGGAGGGAGGGGCAAACAAGTAATAAGTTAATTAGGGGTGGAGGTGCAGTGAGATTAGTGTGGTCTAGGGGACAGCAGATTCAGATTGTTTTAGACAGAAAATGATGACGATGTTAATGAGTGAGTCAGGACCGTTAGTTACGTCTCTCTTACTTTGTTTGGGTTTTGAGTTATGACAAGACAGAGACTAACGATGCAATGCCCACATTTATTTAATTTAATTGCACTATCCGTGTAAGACAAATCCCTTTTCTAACACTGCCACAGTGGGCCCCACTATCTTCTCTAATTTTTCGATGGGATTAAAACGAAGACATAGATAGGATCTGAGCTTTCGAGAAACCACTGACCAGTGCGTACTTGGATCTGTTGTAACAGAGAAATATTAATCCATGAAATTTGGTGTTGTTTCGCTTAAAGACCCGTTTTCGGCAGAGGTGGTAGTTTAGGACACAATAATTATTCGGGACACTTATACAATTATTTTCCGTAGATTTATATTTTAAAAAATTAACACAGAATATTGATCCTATCATAATTATTTTTGAATGATTAAAAATCGGATTGTATTTATATTTAATCATCTTAATTTATTTATTTATTTAAATAAAATTAATTAAATAAATAATTATATCTAAACAAATAATCTTATTTAAAAAAATATTTAATAAAATAAAAAGAATATTATATTAATTTATTTGTACCAACATTTCTCTTATATAAAGATCTAATTATTATCTCATACATATATAATATTTAATAAAATATATATTTTTTAAATATCTCAAATAATTAAGATATCCTTGAATTGCTTAAATATAATAGAGTGAAAGAAATTTACTATTAAATGGTATCATACCTAAGCTAGTTAGTATGGATCATCGGCTAGAACCTTGAGTACTATTTGTGTAGTCGGAAGGTTTTATTGTTTTCTTTGAGATCATTTTGAATTTTGTTTATATTGGATTTTTCTTAAAAAAATTCTCTTGTGAGATAATCCGATAAAGAATTGTGTTCTCCCTTTATAAAAGAAATTTAGAAAGTAAAATTGGACAAAATTGTCTATCATCTTATAAAAATTTGTTTGAAAACTAAATTTTTGACATCTTTTCCTAAAACTTCTTTTATAAACTTGCAGTCAATCTGTAATAAAAAAATTTGTTAAATAAATCATCTTGAAATTTCATAATGTATGAAACAATTAATAAATTTTTCATTTTAATGGTGAAATAATTCTTTTGAGCATCAATTCAAACACTCAAATGAAACCTAACTATGAATTGCTTGTTAGATTTAACAGTTTTTTGTTTAAATATCCCACCATAACCTATATCTGAAGCATCTGTTTCAACTATCAATTTTGTACTAGGATTTGGAATAAATAAATAGGGTAAAACTTTAATTTTTTGTTTAAAAAGTTTGATTATATTGGTATGTTCTTCAGTCCGACTAAAAGGATTTTTCCTTAATATTTGGTATAATGGTTTACACAATTATTTAAGATTTGAGAAAAAAATCTGCTAAATAATTTAAAGATCCTAAAAGCCCCTGTAATTGAGTTTTTTTCTCTAATCTCGTCGAAAACTTTGAAACAAATTCTATTGACCTATTAATTGGTTGAATAGTGCTTTTATGAATTTCATAGCTTAAAAATCTAATTTTAGTTTGAAATAGTTTTATTTTAGTAGCCGACACCATTAATCCCTTCTTTTTAATTACATCAAGGAATATATCTAAATGTTTAAAATGTTATTTTATGAAATTTGAGAAAATAAGGACACCATCTATGTATACAATAGAAAAATGAGTATAAGAGTTAAAAATGTCATTCATAATATTTTAGAATTTTGAATGAGCAATTTTAAAGCCAAATAATATCGTGTTCCATTCATAGTAACCAGATGATACTATAAAGGTTGTCTTATATATATCTTTTTCATCTATTTGAACTTGTCAAAATCTACTTTTTATATCAAATTTTGAAAATATTATACTATTATATAATCTTTTGAGTAAATCTTTTTTATTAGGAATCAGATACCTAATCTATTGAAAGACTTTGTTCAAGGGTTTGTAATTAATATCCAATATTGAGACTTATCTTTCTATTTTAAAATTTTTATTGACATAAAAAGCTGGACAATTTCAAGGAGACTTGGATTTCCTAATTAGTCATTTATTGAGTAAATAATTTATTTATTTCTTACAATGCTTTAAAATGTCATGATTCACTTGGATAGGTCGGGCTTTTGTTGGAATTTGTTTTTCATTGAAATATTTTTCATATGGCAATTGGACTATATGCCTTTTTCTTTCCCAAAAAACATTGGGTAGGTTCGAACATATTTCTTTTTCTAAGAGTAATTGACACTTTTGTACTCGAAATTTAACAGTAAGATTCTTTAACTGTTTTTCTACTTTGTCATACTGAATTTCTTTTTGTAAGGCTTGAATATAATTCTTTTTGTTGGATATAATGTTAAGTTGTCGAGTAATTAAATTTTCTTGGAGTAGGATAATTTCATTTTGACTAATGGAAACAAAAATTTAAACATAATTTGTTTATCTAACATTTGAGTATGATTCCTTTATCATTAATAGTAAAAGGATATATTTGTGTAAAAAATGTTGTGTCTAAAATAATATTTTGGCTAAGATTTTTGACTAAAATAAAACTATTTCTAAAATAATAATTATCATTATAAAATTTTGCATTTAATAATTTATACCTAACATTGAGATTAGAATTGTTTGCACCATGTAATCATTCACTAGTTTTTTCATAAAACTGAGTTGGAATTATCCTTTCTCTGATACAATTTTGATCTGTGCCTAAATCAACTAATGCATTAGTTTCTAAATGAAAACTCTTTCTTATATGGAGTGATATATGAATATACCATTTTTTTAAATTAATTTTACTAACAAGTTGAATAAAGGTATTGTCAGGATCATTAGTGGAGTTACCTTTCTAAGCACATGAAGTGCTATTTTGAGAAAGTACTAGATATTTGTTAACCAAATAATCACTTGAAATGCTAAAAAAATTTCAATAAATACTTTTATTAAAATTTGTCAAACACATAATTTAGCGATTTACAAGTGCTAATTAGCACTTACAAAGTGCTTATTATCACAGCCAAACTCATTATTAATATTCGGGTGTAAACAAAATTACCACATTTTTAGTATTATTTTGAAAATAAACACCTTTGAAATATTTGAACAAGTGTAATTTAAACTAGAAAAATTAAGACATACCCCTAAAAGTTTACCTCAATTGACATATATCCCCTGAATATTTGAGATAAATAAATACCCTTTTGATATTTGAACAAAAGACAAATATTATACGAAGTTAATAACTTTTATACAAAATGATTGTTGTGCTTTTAAATATTTAAAAGATATATAAATAGACTATTTTATTCATATTATTAATATATAATAACTAATATTACTTTTTAACTTTAAAATAACATAATGAATTATATCCTTAATGAACAATAATCATTTTAATGATTATACTTTGATTTTTTTATAATTTGATCCTAAAATATTATTATTTTAGATAATTTAATTTTTATTAAATTAATTTATTGTATAATGGACAATTTTATTTTTATTATATTAATTTATTGTAAATAAACCATTCAAATATATTACAAATAAAGTTAAGTTTTTATGTGAACAAGACACAATTTTTTCTTATATTAATATTATATGAAGTCTATTTTAATATTTTATACACAATAAATAATATAATAAGAATAAAATTGTCTCAATTTATGTAATATTAGTTTAAAAGAAATTGTGTTTCATTCATATAAAAATATTGTGTTTAATTTTTATTAAATTAATGTATTGTATAATGGACAATTTTATTTTTATTATATTACTTTATTGTAAATAAACCATTCAAATATATTACAAATAAATTTAAATTTTTATGTGAAGAAAGCACAATTTTTTCCGTAAATTAATATTATTTGAAATCTATTTTAATATTTTATACATAATAAATAATATAATAAGGATAAAATTGTCTCAATTTATGTAAGTTTATAATATTAAATTTTTATGTGAATGAAACACAATTTTTTTAAACTAATATTATTGAAAATCTATTTTAATAGTTCATGTACAACGAATTAATATAATAAGAATAAAATTATCTAAAACAACAGTAATTTAGGATAAAATTATAAAAAAATTAAGGGTATAATTGTTAAAAAAATAAATTAAAGATATAATTTATTATGCTATTTTAAAGTAAAAATGTCATATTAATCATCATGTATTAGTAATAGAGATAAAATATCTCATTTATATGTCATTTAAATATTCATAAGCATAATAGTCATTTTACATAAAAATTAGTAACTTAAGAGAGTATTTGTCTTTTGTCTAAATATCATAAAGTATTTATTTATATCAAATATTTAGAGAATATTTGTCTTTAAGTTAAACATGAGGGGTATTTCTTAATATCTCTTTAAATTGTATTTAAAACATGTTTCCTTTTAATATGAAATTTAAATGAATATAAAATAATTAAGACAAATTTTATATATAATAAAATAAAAATATTTTAGTTCATTACACTAAAAAATTTAATCTGATTTCATATTTTAACATAATTTAAAAAAATTAATTTATTTTATTAAGATATAATTAACAAAATTTTAATATTAAGTTAAAAAAGAAATACTTTTAAAATATTTAAATGAACAAAACTCAATTATATTTAAATTTCATACTAAAAAACAAACAAGCAAAAAGTTATATAAACGATCATTTGTTCATAAATCGTATTATTCATATAATTGTTTAACATTTGTTTATGTATATGTTTATTTCAAATTAAATATTATTGATATAATTATTATATAAGATTTTTATAGTTATTTAATTTTTTTTCTTCTAATTTTGAATCTACCCAAAAATAAGAACAGCATAACAGGAACAAAAGTCAGTAGGGTGTCTGTCCCTTTTCGAAATTTCCATATTCTATAATAGTAAGTGTTTTTTCTAAACTCCATGGTACACATATTAAATAAAATTTGTATCTTATTTGAAATGTGGAAATAACGTGACATAAGTACACAATAAAAGCATATTCATAATATTGAAAATTATTTCACACGTGAAAATTAAGTATCAAACAAGTGTGTTATAACTTTTATTTATAAAACAATAAATAATGCATTATTATATTGTGTGTTTTGGACCGTAATTTTATACTCTTCAGCAAAAACGAAAGGCGTCCCATCAATCAAATGCAAGTTCTAGATGTCACCTGCGAGACGTTTCAGTCAGCCACGCTCTTGGTCGGAGCGCATGAAGCTTGACGTTAGAGGGTAAAAGCAGCGTATGGTGCACACGTTGTGAGTCATTATGACAACGATTCAAATGTTTTTTCAATTTATCGCGATAAGGTTCGGTTTCCCACTGTTGGGATCCACGCGCTCCTCTGCATGCGTTTCACCGAATTCTCTTGTCAAATCCACCGCATAATTCAGATTCAGATGTTTTCTTTTATTTATTATGATTGTAGATAAATTTAAAGCTATTATTTGTATTATTTTCAAATGCAAATTTATTATTTTAATTTTTTAAATAATAATAATAATAATAATAATAATAATAATAATATGTTGCATTAAAATCAAACTTTATTTGATCGTAGGAGAATGCGTGGTCATTTTCGAGTATGAAAAATCAAAGAAAAATGATGAAAAATAGTTACTAATTAGATAATAAAGAATATCACCATTATGGTTATCATCATTTACACAAAATAATGATTACAGTACACACAATGATATCACCACCTTTTTCTAAACAAGATTGGAATAACCTTTTAAAAAAATATTCCCGTCATTTTTTTTAAACAAATCAATAAAAGTTTTGTCGATAAAAAAGAGTAAAAATATACTCATTTCATAAATTTATCAAAGAAGTTTCTGGTAGAAGGCTTTCCACCATTATATTGTGCTACAACTTTAGAGGGCTCTGGATTTGGAACCTTAGTCTGATTTTGGAATTGGCTCCACGGAAATCCAAGCTGCACACCTGTGGTACCCAAATTGTAGGCAGTGAAGCACTGTTCGCAACTTTCACAATGCAGTATCCTATTTACATAAGTTCTAAAGATTCTCTAATATAATGAATCTATGCCTTCTAACGACTAGGAGCAACTAGAAAATGAATGATAAAAATTGGAGGAACAGAGTAGTTTCACAATATACAATTAGCAAGCTTTAAAGTTTTAATGATCATAACAACGATCTCTTTTCTTTCACCCCATTGCTATATCATTACTGATCCAACCAAAAATATATACAAACACAAGCTCACTTTAACAAACATGTATTGTCACTGCATAGTTTACGCTAACATTCTCAGTTTCTTCTACCGATGATGAGGGAGGTTTGTCTTGACTTCAGCGTGCACTAGTTAGGTGGTAGTGAAGGCCAAGAGAGAAAGAGATGATGACAGTGAAGGCCTATGGCAACGACGACGACTTGAGGACAAGTGCAAGTGCTTGTAGGATGAAGCCGCGAAAGACAAATCATCGACTTTCAAAATTGAAAAAAAAAAAATAAAAAGCAAAGACAATGAATTGACGATAGTAGCATGGTGGCAAAGCTGAGTGCAAATATTGTGTGTAACGTGATGGTGGGAAAGCCAATATCTTCCTAGCAGTGACAAAGAGTTGGCGATGAACATGCGTGGTGATCGACGACACAACTGATTTGGGTATTTTGTTAGGGATTTAACTTTTAATGTTTAGAAATTTGGTATTTTTCCTTTTCTATTTTATGAATTTTAATTAAAAAATTACCCATTTAAATTGTTGCAGCCATTTTTCTTCATTTTTTAATTTTTATTTTTATAAAACAATTTAAATACTCTTTCTGTTAAATCAATTAACAGTGTTAAGAAGTGATTGCCTATTTTTTAATTTTAACCATCTAAGTGATAATATTCCATAAATAAATAACAAAATGATAATATTGTCATGAATATTTTTAATATTATTTATTTAAATATGTAAAATAAGTGAAACAAATGTGGCTATGACAATTTTAACTTTAATGGTAATGGACATTAAGGTCCTTAACGTTTGGTTAATTAGCCATATAAATTCTAATAATTTCAAAATTTATCTTCAAAGTCTTAGTGTCCATATAAAAATATGATTTTATAACAATACCCTTATTAGTTATTATACTTAATTCCCTCAGATTTTTTAAAAATATAACATATTCACCCTTAACTTTAAAAAAAGATAAAATTACTCTTAATTAATTATTTATAATAAAAATAAATATTTTATCTTTATATTATTACCTTAAACTATTAAAAGGCATATAAAATTATTATAATATATTATTTTTATCTTTTAATGATTAATGTAATTTTATTTAAATATTTAAATTTAAAAATTATAATAATATTCTAATCACTAATTATTTTCTTTAAAATTTATTGTCAATTTCTTATAAAAAAGTAGTTACAACATAAAAATTTTAAATTTATTTGTAGAAAATTATAAGATATTTTTTAGTATTAATTGTAAAAAAAATAAATGGCATATTTTGGAGATTTTAACAAAATAAACCATTTAATATTGTTAAAATTTCTAAAATAGAGTATTTAACTTTTATAATTAATAGTAAAAAATTATATCATAAATTTAAAATTGCACATTGTAAATTTTAACTATTTATGACAATAAATATTATACTGTAAAAATTATCATAATTAATATTTAAATTTTTTAGAGATTTTGATAATATTATTATACATAATTTATATATAATTAATATTGTAAAAAAATTGACATCAAATGTTAGGAGAAAAATAATTAATTGATAATTTTTTATAATAGTTTAAAATAATAATATAAAGATAAAATATTTATTTTTTATTATAAATAATTAGTTATGGATATTTTTATCCTTTTTAAAGTTAAGGGTATTTTATATTATTAAAAATTTAAGTAAATATATTTTATTTTTTAAAAATTAGAAAGATTTAAGAATAATAACTAATAAAGATATTATTATAAAATTATATTTTTTTTATGTGTATTAAAATTTTTAAGATAAATTATAAAACTATTAAAATTTATATAACTAATTAATTAAATTTTTATGACCTTCGTGTATATTACTCTAACTTTAATTCAAGTGAATTGTCAAAACTTGCCGAAAAAGATAGTCAAAAGAAAGAAAAAAATAGCCAAAAAAGAAAAAGAAAAGGCAGTAAATATTTCTATTTTTTTATAACAACATGACGTAGTATATAGCATATAATATAACAAAATAAAAAAAAATGAATTTTATATCTTTCGTCAACGTTGGACATTCAAACTTAAATCCTCTTTTTTGTTTTTTCTTGTTTATTTTGTTTTATATTTTATTATTATAATTGAGCATGGGTATTTTTAATCAAAATATCAGTATTGTTACGAAGTGGTTCCGAGTTTTTAACTATAAAAATTAAATAATAAATTAAAAAAAAAGAATAGATATGGCAAAATATCCAACAGAATTGAATCAAAATGAAAGTTTGATGTCGTTTAGAAAGTTTTGATGTCGTTTAATTGCTCGGCTTGTCAGTTCCCGCCATCGTGGTAAGCATCGTTTCTACTTTCTAGCACTCTTTTCATGTACGGTCATTTATGGTCACATACATAAAAGTGACTTACTTTCATCTAAATGCAGCTAGTGATGTGTTAAAAGAGTTTTTGTTTTGCTTTATTGGTGTGATTGTTCGTGCTATAGCGTTGTTCGAGTTCATATTTGATTGTTTGGAAGATGTTTGATTAAATACCTCAAAGAAACTTTGATGCTGCTTCTGGTTTCTTTTATTGTTTTTGTTTTTTTTCACCGTGGAATCTCGAATTTGTTTATTTGCTTTTATTTTCTTTCATTTGGTTACGACTAAAATTTGATGTTTCATACTACATCGAGTCATTTCTTGCCTGAGTTGTGACTTGAACTAGTTTTTTTATCCGGTTCTATATTCTATACGGGATGGATTTTATATGGGAATTGATTTGAATTGTCAATTTAAACCTAATTCACATTTGAAGTTTCGCAAACTTTCTTATTCCTGCAGGTATGTATCTCGATTAGGTTCTAGAATAAACTGTTTTTTGAGGTGGTTTTGATGGCATCCTTGGCAATAAAATCTGGTGCATTAGTTACTTTACCGGAGCTGCACCCGTCTTCTCCATTCTACGAGGAAGGGGCTTCACTTAGGGTAACTGGGAAGTAAGATTTCTGCCCTTCCAAAGTTTAGTGGATATATATTTTTTTTGACTATTTTGCAATTTTTGTTCATGTGTATCTTGTCGTTGTCTACATTTCAAAGTACACTTGCAATAATGACTGAATTCATCAAGTTCTTGGTTTTGTTTGAAGATTCACATGTTGTAATTTGAGTTGTGGTGATGTAGTTGAGTTAAAAAGTAGTGTTCAGTGAGGATTGTAGTCATGTTATTTTCTGGAAAGTGCTAATCTGCAATGGAGGAGTTGCTGATGATTGTGATGAGTTGAAGGTGTGGGTGGAGGTGAAAGAGTGGACTTAGGTGGTGGCATTAGTGCCAATGATAAATAACAGTGGCATTGGTTTGATGATGTTGGGGATTGATTAGTTAAAAATGGTTTTTACTATGGCATCAAGGTGGAACAGTGGAAGTGAGGTGACTAAAAGTTCGAAAGTTTGATTTGGCACGAAGATACATATTAAGTATAAGGATTTCAAAATCTTTGCCTTCATTTCCTGTGAAAAGAACAAGATTTATTCAAGATTTTGAACATAAAAGAATGCTGTGAATGGCATCATATTGTATAATAATAAGGTGCATCAAATAAATATGTAGCAAAGAATTTCAAGTTCAGTGGGAAAACAAAAGCTTCAAATAAGTATGCAGCAGGGAATAAAAACATGTGCATGAGGGCATGACATAGTAGGATTTCTTTAATATTCTTACAACTAATTTTTCCTATCTTGTCTGGGCTTCTGCAAATGGTTGTGATGTGTTTGCAGCTCATAGGTTTTAAAGCACAATTTCTTTGGTGTTCTTTTGTTAGTAAATGCCTTCAAGAGATGAATTTCTCTGATGTGTCAAAATTTCTCGCACATTTTTGCTAAACCATGCAGCTACAGATTGTGATAATCTATGTTTTTGTGCATTAAGATCGGTGTCCTTGTTTGTATGCCCTTCAAAACCAATGTAATTAAATGAATACTTTTATGTCTGCCACACTAATCAATAACAAGTTAAATCAGCTAGCACATTTGGAGAGTGTGGATCAACCATTGATGGTTTTGTTCTGAAGAATTATTTTACTTTGGATGCCATGTTAAGTCGTAGTAGGTTTAATCATATAATAAGGTAAAATGTCGGAAAGCTGTTTACAATCATCTAGATATTGGTAATCTGGATGTTAACGAAAAAAAAATTATTTATCCAATCAGGTGTCCTTTTGACCAGGAAATTATCTTCGTCGGTGCCAACAAATGATGTTTGTAACATTTTTCATTGGTAAAGTTTTCTATTATGCATTATTTAGCTGGTAAGTGAGATAAATTATTGGGAACAGGTCAACTGTTCTAATAATGTATTGCTGGTGCTGATATGATAGGCTGGATGATTGTACCATGTTGGATTGATTTGAACAATTATTACTATTTTTATGATAATAGCATATCATTTAAAGCTAAAAAAATCTTGTTTTCCACCAGGTTACAGCATTATTATGTAGAGACAGCTATAGCTATTATTGCAGATGGAAGTGCTACCCTAAATATTGATACACAGCATCTAAGAGACCTTAGCTTTCGAGTTGGATCAATCTACCAGTTTATTGGTGAACTTCATATTCAACAAGAAAATGGGGTAAGATTTTGATATCACTATACAACATATGGTTGAAGGCATCCTGCATTTCTATAGCTCCCTCCATGTATTAATTGTTAAATTAATGCACAGCAATCTTCCCTTCTGTTTCAGGCAATCTTGCAGGCTCGAGTTGGTAGGAATGTTGATGGCCTTGATCTTAACCTTTATCACCAGTCTTTGCAGCTTCTGAGACAGTTTCATGCTGATCGCATGAACAATTCCAGCAACTTAATGCAGTTTTAGAATTTGAAGAGACTCACTCAAAGGTATCAAGATAAATTAATCAGATACGTTTGACATGTAGAAAACGAATGAAGTGTTTTACTGTTTTCAGTACTAAACTGTTGAAAACTGGTGAACTTACTTTTTCAGCTTATATCCAGGAATATTCAGCAAACTTTAAGTTCTTAAGGTGTTCGTTTATTAAAAAGAGTCTTGCATTAGAGATCGAATATGAACTTAGCTTACTTTACTGATGTCAATCAGTAGCTCTAAGACCATGCACTTAAGGGCTAAGGACCTTAGAAAGGGTGATTAGATAACAGTAATACGAATGGCATTCTAACTGTAGCATTAGTGATACTTTTTGCATCTAATTCTTATTATTTTAGCACCTGTAGTGTTT
This sequence comes from Melia azedarach, assembly GCA_028052125.1. Lineage (NCBI taxonomy): Eukaryota > Viridiplantae > Streptophyta > Magnoliopsida > Sapindales > Meliaceae > Melia > Melia azedarach. The sequence goes on from CM051397.1 coordinate 423,808, forward strand.
TTAATATTGTGGATGCGTCCCACTAAAAAAATAGTTATTTTGCACCTGCTCTTCTTCAATGAATTAAAATAAGTTACCAGAGTGCAACTGGGGGGGTTGAATGTTGACTGTCAAATTTTCTCCTGATTTGATTCCTTTTGAGCAAATATTTGGCCTCATTACAATACAATAGGCTACACTGGCATATTGATATGCTTCTTGATTGTGTTCTCTTCTCAATGAGGTGAAGTTGCCAGAATTTGGTTGTGATTGATATAGAACCAGATTTTTATTCTGCAGCTGCTAATACTTTGCAATATTTTAGAAAATAATAAACATCGGAAGATTTTCTGCATGCACATGTTTCTAATTCTGTGTTATGCAATATTTTATTATTTAAGTAATTTTGGGATAAATGAGATCTGAAGATCTGTATCTTAGGAGGCACATCTTAATCCCAGATCCAAATAGATTATGTCCCTCACTTTCAAATATAAATTGGTTATATTCAGTTACGTTCATAAGAGTTCTTGATACTGCCTGAAATACCTTTGGATAGATTTTGCATTACTATGTAGTTTATGGTAGAAGTAGATAAAAGTGCTTTTCAGAAGCATTTATGAAATGCTTTTGTGGAATGTCAGTCTCGTGTTCATTATTGCTTTCGGAAACGGTAGCTGTCGCCTGTTGCCACTATTTCTATTCTGCAACTTTTTCTAACCCACCTACTACTCCATTTCCATTGTCATTGTCATTTCCTTTTTGTTTCAACCCTAATATTAAAATTCCAACCCCACTAACGATTTGTTTTTTTGTTTAACATACTAATCCCTAAACAATGAAGTTTTTATCACTCAAAGACAAGCACGAAAGTTCTCTACCATGAAATATTATAATCAGAAACTCTTGTATTCAAAAGCCATCACACAAAATGTTCATAAACAAACCCTAATAGAAGAATAAAATAAAAAAACCCAAAATCTTTATGTAATTAAACAATGATTATTATGTTAAAAAAAGATGAATCCTAGAATCATAAATAGCTAATCTATTTAGATTATCTTGACCTCATTAGAAATCTATATTCTAGATTATGATTTTCTATGGCAAGTTGAGCTAAAATAAATAAATAAAAGGGGCCTTCACGCCTACATGACCCATGCAATCTTTCTAGGTCTAATTAAATTACAAAGCCTGGATTTCCCATGAATTAGATAGGTTAGGTTAATTAATTAATAAAATGGGTTCTTTTAGGATAGAATTGAGTATATTATCTCATATGATACTATAATATTATTATTGTTATATGTTCTATATTATCTACTTATTTTTATTTTTTTTAATATATATAAGATATTTGTAGGAATAAATTTGTATTAGGGAAAATTCTAATAGAGATGGGATGCACAATGAAAATATAAAAATTGGTAAATTGGTGAATTATGCAGTAGAGTTGGATGTGTGATAAAATGCAGGTTAAGATTTGGAAAGTCAACAAGTCAAAACCTACCAAATAAATAAAAAGAGATGACGTAAGGAGTTTGGCTTTGGTCTGTTACCGCTCGATGTTAATAAAGTCTGTGGAAACACATGTCTATCATGTCCTTATCCACTACGCCGCCCCACATGTGATCGTTGGTGGCGTACGTGTCAATTTCCGATTCGTAAAAAAAAAATACGCGGGTAGTGGTCCCTACTTGGTAATCTTGTGGCCCCCACGGCAATCAATCACTGATCACACTACTCGCTTTGCCACCGACTGCTTCATCATGCGGTCTTAAGTGGGTTGTTACAACTGACAATTGGTTTATTCTCACGTGTAGCTGAATATGTCTGTGTGTCTTATCGCACCCAAAGCTGTGGTCCTCGTCCGTTGGATTAGGATAATGTTGATTTATTTTTAACTGATTGTTTGATGATCATTCATAGGGCAGCCGCGTGTAAGAAAAAAAGGTGTATCCAACAAGAACACACACAAATATCTCGTGATGTTACCGACAATAAATAAAATCAGACGTAGGTTCAGGGCAGAGAGATGGGGTCTTTCTTTTCATTTTGAATAAATAATATTCTAATGGGGGATCTCGTGTGATCTGACTCACCGGCGTCAAGTGATTGGTCAACTTCCCATCATATTATTTCGCGGGATTGGACCCACGTGATCTTGACCCTGCCTCTAGGTGCACCTAAACAGTTTTCAAATTATGGATGGAATAAAATTATACCCAGGAGAGGAGCTTCTGTTCATTCATTACATATTTTAGTTCATTTTGGGTTTAGCTTCTGTAACTTCTCTATTCTCATTTTCTTCACACTTTTAGCATTGGTACTTTCTAAGTTTATTACTAGCATTGTTGCACGGAACCATATCCATCCGTCTCTTACATTATTACATATCATACGTGGTAAGAAAAGGACACAATAATTCATGTGCCAAAATTACAAGTGTTGATTTTGTGGTTGATTCACACCTAACTTTCTTTCTTCGATATTTGGATTTGACTTTTGGTCCATTGTGCATCGATTTGTCTTTGATTTTTTTAGGTCACAAAAATACAAATTTCTTTAATAAGCTCCAATTTTGTCAAGATTTTTTCTTTTGGTTAGTTGTTTATACGAGATTTTCCCTTGTTTTTAAATATAAATACATGTAATTATTATGTAACTTTAGATAGCTTTATCATGTAAATTATTAAAAAAAAGAAGAAAACTATTATACAAATATAAACCAAAGCATTCTTTGAATAAGTGTGAGTACAACTTAAAATTCTATATATTTTTCAACCAATTTCGATCAATTGAATCAATTATTTTTTATAAAATATTGTGAAGTACAGGTAAAATTTATTTTAGTTTTACAAAAAATATTAAATTTTTTTTATATATATATTTTTTAATTTTTGCTAGCACATAGCATGCAAGGGTCAAGAAGCGCTGGTCGTACAAGAAAATTTAGGCATTATATCATATGATGCAAAAGTCAATTAAATAAATTAACATTTACCAATCATTTATTTTTGTTAATTCATTTGCTTGGTTGGCATCTTCTCATTGGTTATTCGAATAGTCACCTCACTTTGACTTTCACCCCCACTTAGTTAATTAAGTAATTGTATTCTATTCTATTAAGTATTAACAACTAATTATCTAATTATTTTAATCAATTTTAAATTTGGCCGGTCTTGGCCCATTTCTGTAAAAGAAGCGCCTGGCTTATAATTAGCCATGTGTAAGGTACAAATTTTTGGGCACTGATGATTATGTTAAGTTGACTATAAATATACAATTAAAAAAAATATTATCAAATATATATTACATATTAAAATTGCTCATCCGGTGGACATTCTATTAAATTTAATTATTATTAATTTTTAATTTAAGTGATCTGTGCATTTTTTTCATTAATTCTATGCAAACTTAACATGCCAATGAATAATAATCCTATATGATTGGAGCTGTCAACAGTCCAATATGTCTGCCATTGTTTAACTTATTTTCTATTTTGAATTATATTTTTTAACATATTAATTATTGAGAACAACATGGTCAAATCTAGGGTTTTAAATTGTTACCAAGCAATAATAATGTCATCATTTTCTTCATAAATTGTCCATATAATTTTATTCTTTCTTTATGCTTGAAAGTGGATTTGTATGGAAAAAAATATTTTCATAAAGCTTGTTAGTACGTGTAAATTAACTTTTTGTTGGGTAATAAAAATATAATAAAAAACATCTGGCAAAATATAATTAGTAATTAGCAAATTGACCCTATGCATGAAATGAATGTGGGTTTATTTGATTTTCCAACTTTGATAATCTCAAGAAATTATGCAAAACACACTTCAACAATGGATTAGATTGGACTTATTTTTAAGAAAAATTATATGACTTCCAAAATACAAAATAGAAAGTATTATTATTATATTGAGTATGTAATGTACACATGAAACTAACAAGAGAGCTTTGAAACCACAAAAACTAAAAGCACTTTTAGTTAAAAAGCAATTCTCAAACAAAAGCAAATACGCGAAACTGAAGTTAGTAACAGTGCTTTTTGTATGTATAATAACAACGGCAACGACAGACTGTGCGTGTCTTTGTTTTCTTCTCCACAGATAAAAAGAGGGAGACGGAAGACGACAAAGTTCTTTCGTTATGGATTGCAATCTTTCTCTAGATTTGCTCTCTAGAATTCTCAGCTCAATTACAACTGATCGGGACTGCGTCAGATTCCGCCAGCTGACGCTAGCTTTCCGTCAAGTAATCCTGAGTCAAACTCTGGATTTCTGATCTGGGTTCTTTTGTTCGAAGGTCTTGCATGCTTGCATACACTCTTGTATTTGACTTTGTTGTTTTCTTTTGTTTGGTTACTGAGAAAGTTAAAGTTTTTTTGCTTAGCATGGTGTGTTATGCATGGGAAAATCTCCGGTGGGTTGTCTGTATTTTCAGTAAAAATTTATGTTTTCTGGATTATCTGTTTGCTTTCCGGGAAAGTTTTGACAAAAACTAGAAGACAATGGAAATTCCAATGCTCTGTCACGTTTCAAGTTATATTTTCTTTTTCTTACTGTTTTCTCTGCAAACAAACAAAAGGGTCACCTTCGGTTTGATTGGTTGCTGAGTTCATGGAAAAAAAAGATGAGATAAGAAAGCTTTGAAAGCTATACTGCTTTTTCTCAGGAACCAAACAGCCCTTTTCTGAAATAGGCTGCTAAATTTACATTTTTTATGATTTTTTTTTTGCTGTCTGCAAAATTCTAGATCGTGTGATATTGGAATTCCTTGTGAGAAAATGAATATTCTCTGCAATGTCTTTCACAGTCACAGTTTCTTGTTTTTACTATCTATTAAATTCAGAGATTCTTGACTTTCTGAGTCGGATCACGTCTTTTACTTCTGTTACATTATAACTCAATTTGTTATGCCTTAACTTTGTGTTTGGTTCTCAGGAAAGGAATTCTGGAAAAAGAACAAAGAAGTCTTCCTTTCTTAAGAATCTGTAAAATGTTTCCCATAAATGTATCTGATATTCTGATGATTTTTCATTTTCAACGTCCAGATTTTGAGTCTATATAAAGGGAAACAAATAAGAAAAACCACAACTTGATTGTGGTGTGTTGTGGAGATTTAGTTAAGGCGATGGGGCATTTCTCCTCCATGTTCAATGGATTGGCGAAATCATTTGCGAGCAAAAAGGGGAAGAGTTCTGAGAGTTGTGATGGAAGAGGAGCTGCTGAAGCAATGGCAAAAGAAGCTAAAAAGAATGACTTGATTTTAAGATCTTCTGGTTTTGTAAATGTTGATGGTTCCAATAATTTTGCGTCAGTTTTCTCCAAAAGAGGCAACAAAGGAGTGAACCAAGATTGTGCCATTGTCTGGGAGGTATGCATTTATCATTGAATTTTAATAGAGTTAATTGTCACTCTTGATTTTCTTGTGTTTTCTTGGCAGCCAAACGACATGTTACTGATCAAATAACATAGAGCATTGATCAATTTGTGCAACCATATGCTGAACTTTGTCTCTATTTTGACTGAAAATGGGCATTATTTTTGGTGTTGGATCAGGAATTTGGGTGCCAAGCAGACATGATTTTCTGTGGGATATTTGATGGGCATGGTCCATGGGGTCATTTCGTGGCAAAAAAGGTCCGAGAATCCATGCCTTCATCATTGCTGTGTAATTGGCAGGAAACTCTGGCTGAAGCTTCTCTTCTCCCAGATATTGAATTTGATTCAGACAAAAAACTTCACAGATTCAACATATGGAAACATTCTTATGTCAAAACTTGTGCCGCTGTTGATCAAGAACTGCAGCAGCATCGGAAGATTGATTCATTCTACAGTGGAACAACTGCATTAACAATTGTCAGACAGGTATTCAAACTTGTCACAGACTTTGTATCTTACAAGTGTTTCATCATAATTTTATAACATGTTTGTTTTCTGCTACGCCAGGGTGAATTCATCATTGTAGCTAATGTTGGCGATTCACGAGCTGTATTAGCTACCACTTCGGATGATGGAAACTTGGTACCAGTGCAGCTAACAGTTGATTTCAAGCCTAACTTACCTCGTTAGTTTCTATCTCTCTCTCTCAAAACAAAGGTGAAAAATCAACATTTCTTTACATTCTCGTTTGATTATGTTTGCAGAGGAAGCTGAGCGTATAATTCAGTGCAACGGACGGGTTTTCTGTCTTGAAGATGAGCCGGGAGTGCACAGAGTTTGGCTTCCGGGTGAAGAATCTCCGGGGCTAGCTATGTCTAGAGCATTTGGTGATTACTGTGTGAAGGAATATGGACTAATTTCTGTGCCTGAAGTAACACATAGGCAGATAACTAGCAGAGACCAATTTGTTGTGCTTGCAACTGATGGGGTATGTATGCCATCCATTATATAACTAATCATTTTCGTGTTATATTTGTCATCAAAGAGTCCTTAAAAATAAGCTTAAAATCTTTTCTCCTGTTTTTTTTTTCCCCCAGGTATGGGATGTAATTTCCAATCAAGAAGCAGTTCAGATTGTATCTTCAGCACCAGACAGGGAAAAATCAGCTAAGCTGCTGGTTGAGTGTGCTGTTCATGCATGGAAACGCAAGAGGAAAGGAATTGCGATGGATGATATTTCAGCCATTTGTCTTTTCTTTTACTCTTCAACTTTGTCTCAGCAAGTTCACGCTGTTGCAACTCCAAAATAGTAATGAAAATGAGCAAGGAATTTGCTCCTTGTTGACCATTTCTCTTATATATTGTACCTTGTTCAATGTAATTGATTCAAAAATTTTCATCTCAATCGTATGTTCAACCATTTTTGTTCGTTAATCCATAAATTGATCGGCAATAAATTCAAGGGATGTTTTAGATTAAGATTTGGAACGAAAACACTAGTTGTTAAATATATTATTAACAAATATTAAATTAAGTAGAAGAATGACTGTTAGAAACTTGACCTAAAGTCAGCCTGTAGAGGAGAGGCTGCAAAATAGAAAGACAAGCTTTCCAATTTTTGTTCAAAGCAGAGAAGTAATGCTTAACAACCCTATGCAATATGGACTTCATCTGAAGGGGAAGTTGCCATATTCAATAGCCGGGAATCAATTGGATTCAAACCCGGATGAAGGTGAACGTGGTAGCCATATTGTGAATCAATCTTTGCAGACAGAAAGTTTGGTGGTAAATTGAGCATGTTACATGGTCATTAGTAAGTGTAAATGGTGCATTTATTCTTTGAGCAAAGGGAAAAAGAATGTAAAATTTTCGTTCCGTACAGAGCATAAATCAAGCCCAATGGGGCATATAAATCCCACTCAATATATACACTGCCAAAATATTGGAACTGTGCTGTAATCTCTCTCTTTCCTAAACACTTCAGTATGTACAATTGCAACTACAGAAACTTGTGCACATTTTTGGTCCTCTATATGTCTTGTTTAGTGAAATACTTGAGAAGATGCATAAAATTCACTCTCATTAAATACTGGTCTTAAATCTTCTTGACACATGAACTGTAAAGGAAAGGAAACAAGATGTCCCCTCACAGATTTCAGTCTCTCCATTGGGTCTGTCACTTTAATTTCGCCATTCTCGTTGGTTTCTAGTTTCTCTGGGGCTATTCCCAAGTCGATCGTGGTGTGCCCCAATTTCTCTTTCCTCTGGTTCATGCTTTGTCTGAGGGCAGCCCTGTATTTTCATTGCAATATAAAACTGAGAAAACCGTTGTGTGGGAAAGAATGAAAAGATGATAAATATGGTGGCATTTTTGTACCTTGAGTGTATAAGTTCGTTTGGGATGCAATCAAAGACATCTTGGTAAATCATGGTGTTCTCCTGTTGGATATTATAGATGTCAACTTGATGTACCAGAAGAAAAGAAAATGCGTCTAAAGAATGACCAAGATTACACATATTTTACTTTGTATAAATTATTAATTTTACCTTTGCAGTTGCTAGCCACAAGTCTCTATATGTTGTGTCCGCTATAGGATCACTTATTCGGTCCATCTGAAGAAAGTAAGAGAAGAAGAGTCTAATTACACCAGAAAGTTGCTAGATTATCAATGATATACACCCAACTTTTTGGTCACTTGTCAGGAAGTTACTTATTCAATTCCTGCTTCTGTAAGAAGATATCGAATGATGTAAAATATCAAGTGCACGAGGTAGTGCAGATACATTTAAGATCTTCAATGTACTAACCTCTCCAGAATGAAGACCAAGATGCTCAGACCACAGTGAGCACCGAAGAGAATAAGAGAATTTTCCGGCTTTCCAAGGCACTCCATTCATAGATGATTCCAAGAATTCGGTATCTTCAATAAGTACACCAATCTGAAAAGGCAATACTGAAATTAGAGAAGAATAGGCGAAGGATATGCAGCAAAGCGTTAGTATTAATGAATCAAATTATGAGAAGTGATTGATCTGGGAGTAACTTGCTGAAAATGAATTGTTAAGACAAAATAAATCATCCTCACATATCTTGGTACAATTAAAATCTACCTCAGAGTCTCTTGATCCGAGTAAGCTTCTATCATTAATATTGGATGACCCAATCAAGGCAGCACGGTCATCTATTATGACCAGTTTGCTGTGCACATATACCTGTATGAAAATCAAGATTACAAATTCATGAAAGTGTAGTACTTCCTATCAGCCTTGTGATGCTTAAAACAAAGCCATCTGATAAAATGAGGCTGTTTAATAAATTGGGGCATGTAATTGAAATTATACCTGACTTGTGGCCACAGGCCCGCCATCACAAAGTCTTCCATATGATCTCAAACCATAGAAACTAATGTAGTCTTGTGTTTTGGGTCCAAGCAACATACGGAGGTTATGCAATATCGAAGTTTTCTCACTGGAAATAGTCCGATACTGCCAATGAATTATGGCTCTAACAGTTGCTGCCCCACCATCATCAATACCTCCCTGATGACAAGAATTCAGCAAAAGAAAGGTATTAAGTATCTTGTGTATTTATCACTAAACCTTGAGGAAATACAAACCAAGAATATCAACCTGGAAACCTGGTATGAGCGGTAAGACAATAATGACCCTGAAACATTTCTGTTCTTTGTGTGCTCGCATAATACGCCTGTATAATGCTTCCGAGACACGATTCTGTATAATTTCGTCCCCTGAAAGACCTGAAATGAAAAATTGGTTCTGGAAGAAAGAAAGAAATCATAACCAGCAAAGTGGTCAGCATAAGAACTAAACATCGGTTCTGTATAATTTTGGCTCTCACATAACTTCAAGGTTTTAAGAATAGGGATTGTTCCCTTTTCTAAAATGAGTTTATGCTACTATGCATTAATTTAGTAGCACAAACTGTAATATATTAACTTCCACACTGATGATACATATAGAAGACTAAAATTATAATCAATTACCAGCATTAAAGGAAATGAAAAAAGTTCAGTTTATAAAGCTTACCTCAATGTAAACAAAGTGTTCTGCACTCTCAATGAGTGAGCAATAAGCACTATGAATGCTATCTTCAGTTTGAGTTGTTCCTGCAGACCACTGGCTGATGCTTCTGATAATCTACACGACATATTCATTCGTTATGGCAGGAAATAGAAATTACCAACAGAAACTAAATTCCAGATATAGTTGCAAGTAAGTGTAAATCTCAATCACAAACCATCATAAAATCTCAACACACTATGAGATCTTAATAAAAATTCCAAAGCAGTAGCTAACCTGACTGCGGCATGCCAAACGAGGACCAACTTGTCCACATTCACTAATATAAATATCATGATCCCCTTCCTTAGATGTTTCCCAACACTCCTCTGACGTTTTGAAGCCAAATTCCGGCACTGAATTTGAGTTCATTTCATGATGAAAATCCACAGCATCAAAGTCATCAGCAAAACCTATCATCTGTCTATTTGGAGCTAAAGCTTCAGCTTTCTGCTCCTCGGTTGTATTCAAGCCATTTAACTTGTGGTCTACATTAGGAACAACTGGTTTATCAGCTTCCTGAGGCAACAGCAATGGAATATCTTCCAGTGGTGATTGTGAGGAAAAGGAATCTCGTCCACTGACATCTTTCTGATTTTCTTTCGTCTTGTTTTCAATGTCTATCTCTCGACTTCTTCCCATGTAGTGAGGGAGAACCATGTGGTGATGAGGGATGAGGAGTGGAATGTTTTGTTCATTTGGAGCTTTGCTTCTCTAAAACATGATTACTTAATATCAGACAACTTTAACGTAAAAGAAAAAAGTGGAAAGCAAGCAACAGAAGACATCAACCTTAGCATGGTTCCAGCGTTGAACAAAATGCCTAGCAATATCACGACAAGGGGGTCCCCAAAGAGCGCAATGAACATCATGCCATGGCATACGGGGATACTTTGCACGCTCCAATTCATCTTTCATTGTGTCCTCCCAAGAATTTGGCTCAGATTCTCTGGTCAAACAAAATTAAGAAAAAATATTAACATAAAAGTTCAAAACTGACCACCATCCACTTCCAACTCTTCAAATAAAGCAGATTCCAGCTAAATTGTATCTCTAATAGTCATTCTAAAACCAATTTCTTGAATCAAGAAAGAAAAACACCTTGGATTGTAATAGTCCTTCCCGGGCCACAAAGAAGGAGGGCAATCTCCCACTTTGTGTTCAATTGTGTCATAACGACCAAAGCATAAATCCAATCCTCCAATGAAACAAATACGGTAATCAACAATGACAAGTTTCTCGTGGTGTGACCTGCATGTTATTTATAATCAGAGATCTTAAACAAGAACAGAAGAGGTCCTTAGTTTAAGTTTCCTGAGCAGAATACCATAAATAAACTCCAGTCGAGAAATGGTCAGGATGCCGCAGTACTTTCACGTTCTCATTTATTTTTAAGAGCCTTTTCTTACTGTACATACTGTTAATTTTCAAAGCAATGGAAACCTCCTTGTAAAGAAGAATGTAAATCTGCATAATTATTAAATGAAAATTGATTAGTGTTTATACTTAGGGAGTAGATAAAGCCAGCAGATGTGGGATTATTGACTGAGAGGATGGAAATTCACATGATATTGGTGTCATAACTCCAAGGACACAGTATATATCAAGGATAGACAGAGTAATTTTGTTTTCACCTGAACTCCTTCCTTGGCTTTTGCTTCTAGCAGTGCATCAAGACGAGAGGAAGAATGATTTTCAAAAGGACGTCTTAGGTAAAGCTCTGGGCAAAGCCACCAGCCGGTAATGAATATCTGCATACAATTTTCAATCATTGAGTATTGCAATGCATGAGTGCTCGCATATTGTTCAAACAATTTCCTTTTAGCATGGGAGAATTAAACCTGTGATTTTGCGCCCTCTATGGAAGAAGCAATTGCTTCAAAAGCTGCTTGACCATCTATAAACCATTGAGCTTGACTCCCATCTTCAATTGAGCCCCTTGGAGGAGCAAAGGAACCAAAACGGTGAGGATGACACCAACCATCAAGAGGTCTTAGAGCAGCGTCGTTAATTGCAGCAACCCATGCTTTAACTTTACCACTACTTGTGCTTCTAACATTTATGCTCCGGTTTGCACAAGAAACCTTTTTCCAAACAGGTAATCCTAATTAAACTGATATCATAACTCTATTGAACAACACATGATTTTAGCTCATTCAAGTATGACATTCATGAAAAAACAATATAAATCAAGGTCTCAAGCAGATCAACTTGTTATCGTCCAGTTTTTTTACCTTAAATGAGTAGCGCAATGGATTGGATTCCTTTATTTGGCTTGCTAAATACATCTCTGATCCCCCATTCCCATTTGCGTTTGGCAGAACATCAAAAACAATTATGTCTAAGAGTTTGGTGTTAAAAGGATCTTCCAGCAAGACCAAGAATCCAGGTTTCAGAACGGCCCACACCTACACGGAGATACAGTAAGACATGAGAACAATAATTGCAACTAACGTAAAACAGGAAAGAACATGTAAAAGTCAGAGAGGAACATAGTCAAATATGACTTGAAATAGAATTGGTTTTATGAGCAATGTAAGAGTATTTGTGCTCTAGCAATTACATTACAAGGATAAATATAAGTAAACCATGATTCAAAGGATAAAGAATTCTGCTACCTTTTGCCAGTTGTTGCTACAAAAACCAAAGCAACAGTCTGTGCAACGTATTGTATTGTTTTCAGCTTTGCTGATTTTTGATAAATGCTTCACCATAACATAACCTTCTTTCAACTTTGGACCATATTCTTCAGCAAATGACAACCTAGATACCTCCAAAAATTTGCATACCTATAATCCACAGCCACTTATAATGATGGATCGGTATAAACAGCAGGACAAATAAAAATCTTTGTTAAAATTAACAAGAAACAACAACAGAATTGATAAAGATAATTACAGGCGAATTATCTGTGCTCACCTCTCGAGAATTTATGATATCTATGTTTCCCAAGAAGTGATTCAAATAACTTTGCATTGCCACCTTTTCTCTGTCTGCAATTGTCTGCAGCCTTCCTAGTGCTGGCCGCAGAATTGACAAAGCTGCAATAGATGGAACATATCTGCATAACAAATTACTTCATAAGAACTGTAAATGCAATGATATGAAGGGCTTTATGATGCAAATCCCTGGTCACTACAGGAGACTTGTAGCAAGAAATTACCTATTTCTGACACTTTCACTGTGATGTAAAGGTAGCGCTCCATCATCAGGTTCATCATCATCTTGGACAGCTGTTACCTGATCTACTATTCCTAAACTTTGAAGCCATTCTTTAACCTATCATGCAATAATCCAACAAGAATTAAGAATCACAAAAAGCTGGCAAATAAAGGATGCAGCAGCGTGTTGCATTTAAAGGCAAAACCTGCTCTTGCTTCTCATGAAGTTCGTTAATAATTGCACGTTTCTTCACCGCGAAATGTAAATGTAGAACTTGTGAAGCTTTCTTTACTAAGCACCACTTGAACTGTCCAATAGAACCACAGTCAGTACTTGAACATTTCTTTCAGCACATCTAAAGCACATAGTACATAATCAAGAAGTACCTACTACTCAAAAATCAATATTATCAATAAAGGTACTTCCAAGACAATACACAATAAAAGTTAAAAGACATTCAATAATTAAATGAAAAGGAGAACAGATTGAGATTCTCTATCTCGAGTTTATGTCTGTCTGGCTGAACCACACAACAACCAGTCTTTTAGTATCAATTTGAAAGGAAATAATTGTCTCATTCACTCATATAGTGGCTGGAAGATGCATCAATCAAAATGCCATAAGCATCAAAAAAAATCTTGCCACAAAGTTGTACAATTTGGCAAGTTCTGGCTACTAACAATCAATGACTTACTTCCAAGCTCAATTATTTAGACAAAACAGTAAAATCTTTAAACATGAAATAAAGAAAGCAAAAGACTTTAACAAACATGGAAAAGATACAATGAAGAAATTATTAGTCTTTACATTACAGAATTAGGTGTTAAACAAAATCCCGCCAATCAACTGCTCCTCAACACCAAACTCAACAGTTTTTCATATTTTAAGTTCCAAAACAAAAAAACTCCCAACAACGGAACAGAAAAAAAGGACAATTTTCATTAAAAAGAAAAAGGGAAAAAAAATCTGTGCCTGTTTGTACTGAAGTTCAATGGTGTAGGACAAGAGCATGGGACTAATATCACTAGTGTCCGGTCTAGACACAGCGACGATCGTTGCCTTCGGCAACTCTTCGAAAATCCTTTCATGTTCTACGCATTGCATGGAGGAGTTATAACGTGGCAACGCTGATACCGTTTGATGCATTGGGTGATGATCATCGGACCGGCTGTTTTGAACAATGAGTCTCTCCGTTGACATAGAAAAACTCTCGTTTGAGCCCTGATAAACTCACTGCAAACTCGTTTTTGCATGACCTTTTAACGCTTGCTTGTAAGAAAGACAAGAAAACTGAGTTGGGTCTGGTTCGGTTTTGCGACGAAAGATTTGCAGAAAGGAAAACGTAGCAGTTTTTATAGTTAAAACAGCAAGTGAAAAATTGGTCGTAAGAGCCGGGAAGAAAAAGAAATGTTGACGACGCGATTCGATGACCAGCTGTGACATGGGATTTTTATTAAACTCTATTCTGATTATGACACGTGTCGGAAAGGTCGTGTTAACTTTGTTGAAACATACGTGGAAGTTCTTAAACTAAGGTTGTATAGAATTTTTGTGAATTCCTTGTTCATTTGGGTTAGTTTTAAGTTTACTTTTCTTATTTTGGTTGGTTAAGCAATCTTATTTTCTCCTAATTTACGTTAAGTTCATATTGGCAGACTTTTGAATTTAACCAAAAAAAAAAAAGAAGCAAAATCGGTATACACTAGGATGGAAGTGAATTACCTATTTTACCCTTGTATTGTTTATTGAATTATTGGATTTTGGTTTGCATGGTCCAGATTCATGCCCCTTAAAAGGAAATCAAAATACCCACAAAAATTTAGCTTTAACTTCTCAATGTATGTACACGTACAAATATGTAGCTCTATAAGAGGTGAATCATTTTTCATTTTTAGCAAGAATAAAGTTATCTTGATTTGGTCAATTTGGTCAATGTCGATGAGGGCAATATGGTCAGGTAAACTTGTTGGGTGAATGGCATATTATTTAAAAGCAGAATCAGTTGAAGAATATCCCGCTTGATGTGCTAAGCACTGAGAATATGCTAAACAGGAAAATGATTGCAAGCAGCAAGTGTAGTATGCGAAGGAGGGAAGCCACGCCCACACATCGCACTTTATTTAATCAATATTTAATTAATTGGCATCTGGCATATTTTTGTTTACTTATGATTCTCTATTCCACTTACAGAAGGAAAATCAATTAATTAATAATTAAAATTAATTATTATTAGTTTGGAACAATTTGTCGTGCACGACTGTATTATCTGGCACAGCTTGGACGTCTGCCAATTTGCCCTGTTCTTCTTCCAATTTTAACCGTTGCAGTATTTTCAAAGATAAGGAAAAACCGTTACGAATATGTTCAAGTACTTTTTCTGGTTTGTTTTCTATGGTCTCTCATATGTTCGCGAAATTGCTGTAGTGCTGGCAAGTTCAAGTGGGTTGAGCAGTTGGTTAGTCAACTAACCAAAAATCTATCCAAATTCACCTGCTTGCTATCAATCACTTGGTTTATCTGTTAATTAACTCCCAAACTTGGAAAATCAAAGGTCAAACTTCAGTTTTCTAGTTTTGCTTTCTGGCAACTTGGCACTTCTTTGAGATCGGTACAAAGGTACATTCTCATGGTGATGCTTTGAGCTAAATTATTAGTGATTAAAACGGGATGCAAGTTTTGAATGCTTACCTGATGCTTTGAATAATGATTCAGTCCTTGTCAGCAAAGTCGTCTTCAAGCTCTTTTCAATCATTTTATCAAATCACAACTGAATACATAAATCCTGACTTGCTAATTTCCACCCATCTCTTGCATCTAACTCTTCTTATCCTTCACATTGTTCTTGGTTCTCAAACTGATAGTTAAGTTAGAAAACCAAGCTATAAGGCCAATGATTTCCTCTGAGAGATTTCTTGACATCAAAAAGGTATTAGAAACCAATGTACTTTAACAAGAGTATTTGAAATTTTGCATGGATCAGTCTACCATAGTATTCCAAACACAAGCAAATAAGGCATTACAATTTTATAATCGTAATTACGTGTTTCAGACATCCATTTATAGGTTGTCTTAACATCTAGCTCAACTCACCTAGATAGAGCTTGAATTTAATGAAAATTTTTGCGATAAAAACAAACTTTTGAAGTCGGTTTTCACCAAGCTTGAACTCAATATTCAGTCAGAGCTCCAGTTTCGACAAAGGCAGTGAACCTTCGCAAGAGCAGCCATATAATCATCAGACCTGAAATAATAAGCAATCTACATGAGGAATAAATTGCTACATAACTTCGCTGCTTAATTAATGTCGATGCATTCTGAATTAAGACCTCTGTCCGTATGGAGACTGACATGCTGCAAGTATATGAAGCTTGGCCGCATCAGAATTTTTCTGCAAATTGAAAAATTGCTAACATGTAACCCCTTGTATAATTGAACTCAAATTGTCATCCATCTTGATTCAAATGTTCTGGGTAGGTTCAATAATAAGTGAATTTCTCAATTGTCACTTGAATCAACAGTTCCCACTTCAAACAGCAATCATTGACACGAATATACTACCGCTAACCAGGTAGTCAATTTTTAGTCTACTTTCAATAAATATGCAATATAAGTACAGTTCAGGCATAGTCAAGCTTGTGGATCTTTAGTAAGTTTTGAGGAAGATACCGGATATATCGATCAATGTATATAAACTGTGTTGAAACAGATACTCCTTGTGAGGTCCATAAGAAGAAGTATATTGAGTTTTGGAACAAACCTGAGATTCATAGTACAGCCCAGCATATAAAGAAGCATAAAAATACTCATTCTCCTGGCCACTTGAAAATGCAGCAACAAGCTATACAGAAAATATAACTGCTTTGGTCAAATGAAATTCTTGCTATAAATGCAACTGCAAAAACCAAGTACAATGCGATGAAGAGAGCACATGATCAGTTTCTTCTTACATAATTGATTTGATAGAATATGTACTGTTCTTGAAGCATTTTTATTAAGCAACGTAATTTACATAGTAGTAGATAGATAAAGGTAGAAATCATACGTGAAACCTTATTTTCATCTTACACAAGTTGCATAACCAACTAATGAAACATCGGAATGTACTAAAGGTGCACATAGAAACTCAACAGCTCAGATAAAAATGTTTTAGTAATAAAAGAATATTGAAGAATACCTGTTGTGGATCACCGCCATCTTTAAACATGTTATAAGCTTCCCTCATCACAGGACGAGGATCTCTACCAACCTGCATTTAGCTTTTAAACAGTTAAAATTACTGTATTGATAATTCCACATGAAAATATGGGAGTAGTGTGTAGTCCATATAAATCAGCCATAATTAGGAACCATTAAAAGATAAAATTCTGCTTAAACTCAATAATGCACTGAGATTGTCCCTGGAAGCATATTGTAGCTAGACATTCACTAATCACCTAGGTCACTGCATTTGTGCATTGGTAACTTTCCCTGTCATTAATTCTTAAGAATATTCTCATTTCATCAGCAATCTCATTCATCATTTAATCGATTCTATAGCAATGGTCACTTGGTAACATTTTGACTAACATGCCTCAAGAAATCGTTCCCTTGCTCCATCAACTCCATACAGCTGAGCTTCGCAGAGAAAGCACCAAATTGACTCCTCTGTATCATTTGGATTCTGAGCAACATCTAAGCGAAACTGCTCCGCGCCTTCTTCAAACCTATAGAAACGGAAACTCACTTCAATCTCTTCACAATGATCCCGATTAGTGAAAAGAAATAAACATAATGCATTCCGTTTCTATTTTTGCCAAGTAAACAAGAAACACAGAAAGGAAAAGGACTTAAAAATTTTAAAATTTTAGTACCTATCAAGATAGTAAAGTGATAGCCCCCTTTGCCAAAGATCTAAACAACACCCAAACCATCAATTACATCATCATTCAACAAATTCACATTTTAAACCATTGAAACACAAAAGCAAGAACTTACAAACATACAAGCCTTTTGTCGAGAATCGAACTCAATTGCCTTATCAAATTCAGCTAAAGACCCCAAAACATCTCCCTGAAAAACAACAGAAACACCATCAAAATCAAAACTTTGCATATAAATTACAATAACAACATTTACCAAAACAAAATTAACCTGTATAAAGAGCAACATTCCACGTCGAATGGCGATAACAGCTTCGCGAGCATTGTTACTGCCGCCCGTTAAAGCATCCCAGATTGCGGAAACTGAAGGAAGGAACAATCTTCTGGAGAATGTTGGTGCTGGGTTCTGAAGGTTTTGAACTCTTGGACTAAAAAAGACTGTGTTAGTGTTTGTTCTGAGCGAAAATGGAATCGAAGAAGTGAAAGCTGATCGGTGAAAGAAGGAAGACGACGCGGGATTGAAGAAATGTTGGGTTAAAGCCATTAATCTGATTCAAAAAGAAGGAAACTTTGAAATGAAACTGCTTTCAGCCACAGATTTTGGTGGGTCTGTGAAGACTTGGGGACTTGCAGATGGAAAGAAGGAAGGAAAGCGAGAGAGATAAGGCGCGAAAGGTAACTGAAGTTTATGGTGATTATTAGGGCGCGTTTGGAAGTAGTAGTTTTTTTTAGGAATTTAACCAAAAACAACCATAATTTCCTTTCCCAAATCATAAATAATCACCTTAACTATTTTTAATTAAAACCGACCACACTTATATTATTTGGACAAAATTATCCTTAATTGTTAAAAAAAAATTATTTTCTTTAATTTCAAACATCGTTTGTCATTTCTTCGATTTATAGGTACGTCAGTTTTAATTTTTTTAAAATTTGAATTTTTATTCGTGTAAGAGAGGGGAGGCATCCGCCCCCATCGTCCGTCTAGAAAAAAGAAAAAATCTAATCGTCGTGAATCCAACCCCATAAATATAATCTTGTTGCACTCACGAGCAAACCTTACTCGTGAGTACAACAATGCACTCACTAGCAAAGGCTTGCTAGTGAGTTGCTTTACTAGTTAGTAGGTTTGCTAGTCTGAGAGTGAGTAGAATCTGTACCCTTCGTAAGTGCAGTCACGAGTGAGTAATTCTCTGTACTCTCGAGTATACTACACTCTCGAGTAGGGCAAAATATTCCTATATTCAAATTGAAAAGGATAATTTAGTTTAGAAATTGTGAGAGTGGTTAGTTTTGATTGAAAATTATAAATGTGATTATTTTTTAATTTATAAAGTAAATTGTGGTTATATTTAATTAATTTTTTTTATCTATTATATAATATATATGTATTTTTTAAAAAGAAAAGAAAAGTGTTCATTTCGAATAATTTTTTAAAATTATATTAAAAAAAAAAATTAAAATCATATTGTTGGTCTCCTATCAGCTTATGTGTGCGTTCCTATAAAAAAATTACTTTTAACATAATGAGAATAAATTTTGGGTAATATGAAAATCAAGTTTGTTAGTGGGGTAAAAATTCAAAAGAGTTCGTTTGTATAAGACAAAAACGCAGCCGTGTTTATTAACAGAAATCGCAGGTCAGCAGAGTCTGCGATGTATAAAGCCCATTGGCCAATCGCCAGTAAATTCAATTTTGGTAACAGCCAGTTGCAATCAAGATAGTCCAAAGTCCCACTTGGGTTGAGTGACAATAATTTGTTCTGAAAATTTGGAAAAAAAAATCTGACTAAAAACAGCGTAAATTTGTTTGTAATATTTAAAAATTAATTCTTTTTATTAAAGAAATATCTTCTCCATCACAACAAAATCTCCAATATTAAAGACAAAAATCATAAGCTAATGTGTTTGCTCAACGAACTATTTTCAATAACGTATATGTTATATTATACTATATTTTTCCAAATCAGGAAGATAAGGTCTACGATGTACATTTTTGTCAAAATTAATTTAACTTATTCTTTTATAAATAAGAAAGAAAATACTTCAATCCTTATCAGTTATTATATCTTTCAAGATTGATGTGCTTTGCTTTCTCCAAGAATAAAAGCAACCCCCAGAAAACAGAAACAGAAAAACAAGAAACCAAGTAATAAGACCATTTGATTCTGAGTTAGCTGTCAGAAAATATATCCGAAACACAATGGAAACAGCTGCAGCAGCAACTGGTTTGAAGAACTACTTCAAGATGTTGCCAGACGACTGTGTTTCTACAGTTTTCTCCCTCACTTCTCCCTTAGATGCGTGCAGATCATCTCTGATTTCCTCCTCCTTTCGATCTGCGATGGATTCTGACTTTATCTGGGAGAAATTTTTGCCCTCAGATTGGCTTGAAATCGTCGCCGGATCAATAATCTCTTCTATCAAGTTTTCCTCCAAGAAAGAGCTCTTCTTTCGTCTCTGCAATGCAGTCCTCATCTTTGACGGAAAAATGGTAAGCTGAAAGTGCATACCAAGCTGAAGATAGAAATCTTCTCCTTCATAATTTTCTTAAATATTTCTTGATGAAACTGCAGAGCTTCAAGTTACAGAAATCGTCAGGAAAAAAATCCTACTTCCTGTCTGCCAGAGCTCTTTCCATTACGTGGAGTAGTAATCCAGTTTACTGGAGCTGGATTTCCATTTCCGAATCCAGGTTCCTTTTCATTTTAATTCTTTTTCCTCCACTTATTCATAGCATCCATCTTGAAGTAACAATTATTGTCTGAATGAAATATACATAATTACAGGTTTTCAGAGGTTGCAGTGCTGAGAACGACAGACTGGTTAGAGATTGAAGGGAAGATCAAGACAGAAATGCTGTCGCCAAACACGACATATGGAGCTTATATGGTCCTGAAAATCAGCGGCCGAGCATATGGTCTTGATTCAGAAACAGCAGAAGTATCAGTTGAAGTTGGAGATCAAATTTCCTCCATTGGAAAAGCTTATCTGGGTCAACGAGAAAGCAGCAGCAAGCAGAAAAGTAGTTCATCAATGACGAAAATAATGGTGACATCAAAAGGAGAAGATGACGAACGGATTCCTTGTGAAAGGGAAGATGGGTGGGTGGAAATTGAGCTTGGAGAGTTCTTTAATGGTGAAAATTGTAAAGATGAGGTGGTGAAAATGAGTTTAAAGGAAGTGAAAGGGTATCAACTAAAAGGAGGAATTATAGTTGAAGGCATTGAAGTTAGACCTAAATTAATTAAATAATTAATAATTGTGAAAGGAAATAGATTTTTTTTCTTTTAATAATATAAGTGATCTTGTAATATATTATTGCCAACGTTGAATTTTGAATTTTATTTCCCCTCACCTTCATAATTTTCTTGTTATGATGACATTATTCCGACGAGTTTTTGTAACATGTAAACAAAATGTTACAATTATGGTGTAAAATGTAATGAAAAATTCTATTTCAACGCATCTGATTATGCAAATGATAGTGAATATTAGTTACTTTTGAGACATCAAAGATTTGATTGAAACCCTATAGTTGGAGAAATGTCAAGATGATGTCAACACCGCATGTCATTGTGAATATGAAACTTTTGTTCGGTTTAATTAATTGGGTTAGGCAATTCAATAAATGAAGTTAGAATTACGTATATGCAGACCGCTTGGAATAATAATGAGAATAAAAAAGAAAAAAAAATGAAGCCATAATGGCTTTGGAGTGATTATTCATCGATCGATTTCCATAACTAATTTTATAGTTGGCTAAATATTAGTTTGGTATGTATATCGACGAATACCCAATTCAAAACCAAAATTTTGGTATGTGAAAACCCATTAGTTTATTATTAATTACTTATTTAGATAGTTGTATTTAAGTAAATTTAAAACTTCATTAGAAATAATTAATTATTCTAATCGTAAAAATAATGTTAAAATATGCAATCAACAGCAAGAATAAATAAATAAATAAATATTTGTGGATGGCGGGCGCGTGGAAAATTTTGTTTTGATATATATTATTATGCGTGTAAATGAGTAAAAGATAAAAACAAACAAAATTAATAATAAATTTTCAAGTCAAATTGTCGAGCACTCTGGTCTGAACGCCAAGTTTGAACACGTGATAATACATTCCTATAATTATCCATGTGGTGGGTCCAAGTTTCATTAATTAACAGTGAAGTCTTTTTCAAGATTAGAGCGACTTTTAGGCATTTGCATATCTAAAAATTTATCTTGGAATACTCACGGTTGCGTTAAAAAAGAAAAATAAGAGAAAATACAAGAAAAAGAAGTTAGGAAGCTCTTCCAACTAAACCATAGTTTTATCAAAACCAAAAGCACACCTTACCAGGAGCAGAACGAGGTATAACATGACCTACAACAAACTTGTTGTCCTTCTGCTTGTTTAGATAGGCAACGGCGGGTGCAACTTGTCATTTAATAATAAATAATTCTTTCATTCCCTCGCCAATTATAATAGAAGGTTTTTCTTCAAATGCTATAGCTATAACTTTGAAATTTCTTTGTCAAAAAGTTAAAAGGCCTCCCTTCGTCGTTCAAAATTGTTACGTGCACAAGCCTCAGACAAAAACTTTTAGAATTGATATTGAAATACGGGTGATTCGGAAATTAATGCTGCCAGAAGACTGTGTTTCTGTGATTCTCTCCCTCACTTCTCCATTACATGCATGCAGGTCTTCGTTGGTATCGTCTACATTTCGATCAGCAGCAGAATCTGATATTGTTTGGGAGAGATTTCTGCCCTCTGATTATCGCGATATTGTCCTCAGATCTTCCACTGCTGATTTGGATCACTTCTCTTCCAAAAAAGAGCTTTTCCTTTATCTCTGCAGCAACCCCATTCTCCTAGATAGAAAGGTACATATATATATGTAGTAATTAATTAGACACAGTTTCTTTCTATCTAATTATTATAATCTTTAATTTCTTCTATGTCAAAAAATATTAAATGAATAAATAATGTTTTCAGAGCTTCAAATTGGACAAATCATCTGGGAAAAAATCTTATATATTATCTGCAAGAGAGCTTTCCATAACCTTGAGTGATAATCCAGAGTATTGGAGCTGGAAATCTACACCTGAATCAAGGTTAATTTTTGCCTAATTAATTAATTACTGGTTTCGTCATTCTAATTTCTAATTAATTTGCTTGTAATTAAACACGTCCGATCTCCAAATTAATTAATTAACCATTAATTTCCAGGTTTCCAGAGGTGGCAGAACTGAGAACGATCAGGCGGCTAGAAATCGAAGGCAAGATTCGAACGCGAATGTTATCACCGAACACAAGTTATGCAGCTTTTCTTCTAATCAAAGTCACCAATTGTTCATACGGGCTAGATTCAATACCTGCAGAAACATCACTAAAAATGGGAAATCTTGTGTCGACTACGAACACAGCTTATTTAAGTTACAAAGACAGCAAGAAACGTCAAATGGAGAGTCTGTTTTACGGCAACCGAAAGCAGATGCTGAAGGCAAGAGTTGCCAAAGGAGACGGTCGGGTTCCGGTGGAAAGAGATGAAGACGGATGGATGGAGATTGAATTGGGAGAGTTTTTTAGTGGAGAAGATGACGAAGAAGTGAAGATGGGGTTAAGGGAAGTGAATGGTTATCAGTTGAAAGGAGGGTTTCTGGTTGAAGGGATAGAAGTCAGGCCTAAATGACAAAAGAGTGGGAAAATTCAACCAACCATATATACTTTTTAGGGACGCTTTAATAAATTTGTGTCGTTAATTTCAAAATATAAAGATATGAGTTTTTTTCCCTGTTTTTTTTTTTGTAATTGATAAAATATTTTAAAATAGTGGTATGTATTTTGCTCATCATATTGTGAATGTGATAATATTGGTGACATATCGAACTATATATATATATGATCAGAGAGAAACGAATCATATTACGATTAATGGACCACAGCAAAGCCACAGCCCATGGGCACAGCCACACTCAACAGCGGTGATCGATCAACATGAAGATTCTCAATTAATGACTCTATAATCCCTTTAATTTATAGATTTTTATTTTAGGATTGTAATTAGTTTTTTAATTTAAACGCCAAAATAATAATTTTCAATTCTGGTTTGCTGCTGCTATATACCGTTTATCCATTTATGACAACAATGACAAAACCAATTACATTAATGAATATATTAATTGCTAGTTCATGAACTAATCCAAAGTACTCGACATATGTACGTTTATATAGATGTGCTCATTTCTTCACTTCATGTCGTCATTTGAACCAAACCCAGCTCCAAAAATGTCCTCATATTAACGTTACAAACAATACATTTCCTACTATATATTAATTCTGACATAAATTAATTCAACAGGACACACAACGCAGAAGCTGTAAGAAATTTTGTTTTTTGGAGAAAAAAAGAGAGAGAGAGAAGATGAGCTTGGATGATTGGATCTGCTGCCTGAAGACTGTGTTGCTCACATTTTATCGTTCGCTTTGCCCAATGATGCATGCCGGCTCGCACTTGTATCTACAACAGTTCGTTTAGCTGCTGATTCTGATAATGTGTGGGAGTTGTTTCTCAAGTTATGTAGTACAACACTCCTAGTTGACCAAGGTAAAACGGTAAACAAATTTTTAACCCCAAGTAAAGCATTATATATAATAAGTAAGACACACATATACACATGGACGATATAATGTGTTTGTATATGTATGTATGTGCGTATTGTAGCAGTTTAAGGGTGTGGTTCTGAATGCACAGGCGGTGGAACAAATATGAATTTCAATATAAAATAATAATTCATATTTGTTCCACTACCTGTGGATTCAAATTCAGCCTTAAGATTCTGCTACAAATGCACATTGTAGCTAGCTCTAGGACCCATGAATGAACATCATGAGCTGCAAAGGCGAATCTTCTTAGTGAAATAATTATTTTCTTTCCTTCTTTATTAAGAATTTTTTTCCTTTCTTTATTAAGTTTTCCTTTCCCTATTATATTTTATTTCCTCTTTCTTTTTTATATAAAACCTATATAAAGGCTCCATTGTATATTAGCTTTTTATCTTAAGAAATATAGATTCAAGTTCTTCACATGGTATCAGAGCCAAATTTAGACTTGTATCAGTCTCGGTTTTCCTTTTAGTTGTAATTCAAGAATTCTGTCTCTCGGCATCTCAGAACTGTTGTAGTGACAGTCGCGTATGCACCTCACGCGCCGCCGTCTTCATTCGTGCGTGCACCTCAAGCTTCGCCCCGTCTCGACCTTTGTTTGTAACACCGCCGGCACTTACAGCTTCAGAACAAGTCGGCCAGCATAGTCGTTCTCTCCATTGCCTATCACGTGCCACAAATCTCCGCCGCAAAGACAACGTTTTTACGAATCTATTGATCTTCGATCTGGCCGATTGGCGGTGCGTTGTGCCTCACCTCAGCCACCGTTCGACTCAGAATTAGCCAATCGTCCTTGCTCTGGTCCCTGAGTTTCATCTTAGTCAAACTTAAAGTCAAATCTAGTTCTGCTCATTTTTGCTCTTGCTGATCACCGACGCGTCTTGTCAAACACCAAGTCTGAATTGATTTTCATCTGTCACAATCTAAGAAACTTCCAGCAGGTCAACCATCATCGCCGGTCTAGGTTGCTTTGGTATACTCACATTATGGACAGAACTAATATTTCTCACCCTATTCACATTAAGTTAGATGAACATAACTACGTTTTATGGGCTCAAGCAATGTTAAGCTTCCTCAAGGGATAACTTCTTTGGCGATATATTATTGGCCATATTACCGAATCTATCAAAACAGATGAAGACACTAATGCAAAGTTTGCTGAACGTTTAAAAGAATGAGATAGCAAAAATTACCAAATTATTACATGGTTCCGTAATACTTCTATCTCCCTTATCTATCTATAGTTTGGAAGGTTTGAGACAACTAAAATATTATGAGACTTTCTTGCTCATCAATATACTGCAACTGATCTGTCACACCAGTATTAGATCCTATGCAAGCTTTATCAAATGCGCCAAGGGTCCGGTCAGTCTATCTTTGACTTTTACTTGCAAATACAGTTTCTATGGGATCAGCTATCACTTTCAGAACTAAAGTGGACAACCTCTGAGGATGCAGCAAGATTTATAGTTTATAGGATCAAGATTTATCGCTTATAGGGACTAACAATGATTGATGATATTTCTTATGACCTTACGAGATACATTTAAACCTATTAAAGTTTCATTTCTCCATCGAAAACCATACCACCAGTTTTTGTATTTTTCTTGGTAATTCTCTTATTTCTTGGCATTGTAAAAAATAGACTGTTGTTGCAAGATCTAGCACAGAGGTTGAATATCATGCCTTTGTCGATACTACTCAAAAGATTACTTGACTTTATTGGCTTTTTAGTGATATGGGTGTTCCTCATACTAGTTCCACTTCTCTTGCCTGCGATAATAGTAGTGCTATTCAAATCGCTCACAATAATGTATTCTATGAGTGCATCAAACATATTGAAGTTGACTGTCACTTTATTCGTCAGCATATCACTTAAGGCACTATTATTCTTCGTTCGATCTCCTCTTGAAATCAACCAACAAATTTGTTCACCAAAAGTCATTATTCAGGTTATTTTCAAGATCTGATGTCCAAACTTAAGATCACCTATACACAGTCATCTTGAGTTTGAGGGGGGGCTGTTAGTGAAATAATTATTTTCTTTCTTTCCTTATTAAGAATTCTTTTCCTTTCTTTACTAGGTTTTCTTTTTCTTATTATATTTTGTTTCCTTATTCTTTTTTATGTAAACCTTATATAAAGGCTCCATTATACATTAGTTTTTTATTTTAAGAAATATAGATTCAAGTTTTTCGCATTTATGATGACAATGACACAAGATATATACATACATATATATATATATATATATATATATATATATATATATATGTGTGTGTGTGTGTGATGAAATTCATTCTTTCCACTCAAATTTGTCCTTACTACGGTCAATTTTTGGGTGGTCAGAATTCCCACTTTTTATCATGAATTTGATTCGGTCAGCATCTTTGAAAACAGCTTTTGTTTAATTTTTTAACTTATAGGCCAATGTGTGTGTGTGTAATAGCATAGTACTTTTCATACCAAAATGAAATGTAAGAAACTCCATCTTTTACAGGCATTTTCCTTAGAGAATTCAACGAGTAAGAAACTCTACATGCTAGGTGCAAGAGAACTTTCAATTAAATACGCAAGCAATCCTCTCTACTGGACTTGGAAAGCTCTCCTGCATTTCAAGGTTTTCACGTCATCTTTCAAAAATGAAACATTTCATTTCACTCCATGAAGTACTTATTAATTAAGATTGTATTTCCCAGGTGTTTAATTTTGGGAAATTTCCTAAAATAGCTATAATTTTTTTTTGAGTTTACGTAAATAATTTCTTATAAAAAAATTTTACCAATCTAACCCAAAATGTATTTTTCAAACTAAATTATCATCAATAGCTTATTTTAATTTTTTTACAAAAGTCTATTTTCTTTTTACTTTTTCTTATTTCTCTAAAATTTGAAACTTTTGGAAATTCAGACTCTCCTCTGTCAAACTTGTTCTTTTCTTCAAAATCATCTCTCTTACTAATGGTGAATATGACGGTGTTGTAGCTTTGTCGGAAAAGTCTTGGTCATCTATACTAAGTGAATTTTTTTATTATATAGATATGTATTTTATGTGTTAATTAATTAAAGAAAAATTTCTCAAATGTGAATTTATAATTTAATGTTGATTAAGTTGTAATAAGTATTGATTTAAGTTTAAATTACATTGACTGGTTTGTTATATGAATGTAAAAATCAAGAGCATTTGAGAATGTAAATGTGTTTTACGATTTTGGGTCATGGGTTTTTCCCCGAAAAGTGAATTTCGGGTAAGGCCAAATTTTGCCTTACCCAAAAACCACTTTTTGGATAAGGCAAAAATTTGCCTTACCCTAAATTCATTTTTAAGGTAAGGCAAATTTTGACCTTAGTAAAAAACCGCTTTTCGGGTAAGGGCAAAATTTGCCTTACCCTAAAAATGAATTTAGGGTAAGGCTAAATTTTGTCTTACCCAAAAATCACTTTTCGGGTAAGGTAAATTTTTGCCTTACCCTAAATTCATTTTTAGGGTAAAGAAAATTTTTGCCTTACCCTAAATTTATTTTTAAGGTAAAGCAAATTTTTGCCTTACCCAAAAATCATTTTTAGGGTAAGGTAGATTTTTGCCTTACCCAAAAATCACTTTTCGGGTAAGGCAAAAATAACCTTACCCTAAAACTGAATAAATATATTTTTTTGAGTGATTTTTACATTTTAACAATATTATACCCTTTATTAACATATGTATAACAGATTTACTAATATTTTTCATTCATTATAATGGTTAGTAGAAAAATACTTAGTAATGTCATGTTGTCCATATTGTTATAATAATCTTATAATAAATATATATTGATGTTGTATTATTGTAATAAATGAAAACAAACAATTATTACTAATATTGTCATCGCATAATTAATTGTCTTCGTTGTCATGAATGGATATCTTAAAATTCGATATTTTTTTATCCGAAAATTTCAACTTTAATGTTTTACGACATACTTGTTTAATTTATTCAAGAAACAAAATATAAGCATGATTATATTTCAATAAATAACAAATGTGGAGAAATTTTCCCAAATTTTTTCACTAATAATAATAATAACAATAATAAAATATAATAATAAAAAATCATTTTTTGGGTAAAGCTTTTGCCTTACCCTAAAAATAAATTTAAGGTAAGGCAAATTTTTGTTTTACCCTAAAAATGAATTTAGGGTAAGATTAAATTTTGCCTTACTCAACTTTTTGGGTAAGGCAAATTTTTGCCTTACCCGAAAAGTTTGTCTTACCCTAAAAATGAATTTAGGGTAAGGCCAAATTTGGCCTTATTCAAAAAGTGATTTTTGGGTAAGGCAAAATTTGGTCTTACATTTTTGTTTTACCCGAAATTTACTTTTCAAGTAAAAAATCTACAACCCAAAATTGCACAACATATTACATCCTCAAATACTTCAGATTTTTACATTTATACAACAAACCGTAATTTAAACTTAAATTAATACTTATTACAACTTAATCAACATTGAATTATAAATCCACATTTGAGAAATTTTTCTTTAATTAATTAACACATAAAATACATACTTATATAATAAAAAAATATATTTTGAGTTAGATTGGTAAAATTTTTTTATAAGAGATTATTTACGTAAAGTCAAAAGAAATTACGACTATTTTAAGAAATTTTCCTTTAATTTTTTCTTATATTAGTTATCTATTTTAGATTTAATTTTTCTCTGAGATTAAAATATTTAATTTACATTAAATTCACTTAAAATATTTTAATCAATTGACAAAAGCAAAGAATTTCATTTGGACCTAATAACATTGACTAAACCCAAGGCTTCCGCGAACCCAATACTCCATCTCTGCCTTCAACGGCCCATAGCCATAAGACATATCCAAAATTAGTGGGATAAAGTTGTAATTTGGTAAAATCCGAGGGTCAAAACCGAAATCAAACAAAAGTGAGATTTCCCAAACCTAAAACCCTAGCAATCCCTCTTTATAAAACCCTTATTTCTCAATCTCTCCACGATTCATCTGTCTCTTCAGTTCATGGCCTCTTTCTCTTCCTCTCTTGTTCTTTTTCTGTGTTTGTAGCAAATTTTGCTTGTTTGCGTATTTTATGTATTGTTGTTTGATGTGGTTGAATTGATACGTGGTTCGTTGAGTTTCAGATGAATTACATGTTGGGGTTTCTGCGGGTGTGAAAAATTGGGGTCAGTGATGATAAATGACAATCCCAGCTCATTATGAGGCCTTTTGTAGGCCAGGGAATGGATTTTTTTCCAACATTTATCTGAGTCAAATCTTAATTTTTTTTCCCTATCTTGAGTAGAATCGATTTGAATTTGCTGTCAGAGTATGTTTTTCTTATTGTTTGTGATGCAAGTATTCGATCCTGATTTGCTAAACTGGGTTGTGAATATTTGTTGTGTATGTATATGAATCTTTCGTTCCCAATGATGTTTTAAGTTTAATCATGCTAATGTATATCTGATTCTTTAATGACTGACTTCTTGTTTTCTGAGGGAACTATTGTAAAAGACCTTTTTTGTTATTATTATTATATATTTTTTTAAAAAAGACTAGTTTTTGGTATGTTGCTCGAATATGGGAGCTGACACTTGAACAATGGGAGTTGATACTTATGAGGATGTTACTTGTTTAATTGAGAATTGTTCCCAGTGATGCTTCACTTGACCATGCTAATTCTGATAATTAGATGAATGAATGCTTATTTTTGTATTTTCTGAGGGAACTATCTATTCTTATGTAATTCTCTTCATCTTTCTTTTGAGTTTCGTTTAAATGTTGTCTGGTCTCAATCTGGCTTTAGCAAAACCAATTTTTTTTATCGTTTGCGTACATTTTGTGTTTGCTGAGATTGTTGCTCATTGGTGTCCGGGATGTAATGTGAGTCTAAGATTTAGCCTTAGATTTTGTTATCTTTAATGTTTTATTACACGAGCCTGTTACCGTTTTGTGCTTGTTGATGATGATTGACGATGATGATTGTTTCTGTTTATATAATTATCTAGCGTTCGCCTCATTTTGAACACTAATAATATGATGGGGGTTTCTAGAAAGGAGTCCGATACTTTCTTTGGAGGCAAACCTGTGATGCTTTTAGATTCCAGAGTAATTGTCAGAAATTAATTCTTTGATGTTGACGGTCCTCCTCTATTGGAGGTCCTCCATCTGAGTAGGTCTCATATTCCATCGCCTTGGGGAGCAGCGTTGCTGCATTGACCTGACCGTTTGGGGACTGCCCATGATGCATACATTTTCATAATTTTCTTCAAAAGCCTGTTCTTCCATGTTTAGTATTGCATTTGCAGGTCTACTTGTTCAAAACCGGAATAATGTGACGGGGGTTTCTAGATAGAAGTCCAATACTTGATTGGAGCAAACCAGTTATGTTTGTAGATTCCGAAGTAACCGTCACAAATTAATGCTTGGATGTTGATGGTCCTCCTTTAAGGGAGCTCCTCCATCCGAGCAGGTCTCATATTCCATCGCCTTGGGGAGCAGCGTTGCTGCATTGACCATTTGGGACTGGCCATGAGACATATATTTTCTTATTTATTTTCTTATTTGTCTTTGTTTAAGAAAGTGGGCCGAAGATGATATCATTCACAAAATACGTCTTTGGGGACTGAATGGCCTCTTAGGCCTTGCTGACATTCTGCAATTCTGAGGCCTTACTCCCGTTTTATACTATCCTGCTTTGTTTTTTGATAGTATGATTTTTCAGCAATGTTTTTACATGTTTGTTGAATTCTTTGTTAATCAATTAATTAAAAATACAATTTTACTTCACATCATTAATTTTTTTTTGTACAAACATATTTCATTGATATATTTTAAATTTTTTTTTATTGAATCATAATATCAAAATATTTATTATATTACAATATAATCTAAATAAATTTAAAGTAGTCAATTAAAAATAATCCTTATAAAATAAAATTGTCTTCTTTTTTAGAGAAAATAACCAACAAAAGCCACCATATTAATAATAAACAATTAATCTCGTAATTCTATCTTCCCACCTACCCTAAAACTCATAATCCAATAATATTATTACTTTGAAAATTGATTATGGCTAAGTAAATAAATAATAAAATCGTAGATCATATTATTATTATTATATAAATTGATTTGGTATGAAATGATTGGTCAGAAAATATAGTAGGTTATTTCGAGGTACATAATTGTGTGTATTTTACAAAGGAGTACATAGGTGTTTGATTATCCGTTGTTGTGAAATGACTAAGACACGTGAGTGTAGGTTGGTTGTCAAATGAAGATTCAAAATTGAAAGAATAATTTGGTTATTTTTCATAATTAAAAATAATAAATTTGGGGACGTACTTTTTTTATTATTTTATTTTAATCAACTTAGAAGAAATTATAGGAGTATTATTGATGTTGCAATCCAATCCATGTGTGGAAGTAGAACATGATAAATTGATAATGGTTGTTCACATGGGCCCATTTATTATAATAAGGTGAATGATTGATAAAAAGAGAGAAAAAGCAAAGAGGGGGAGGTTTATTGTAATAAATTGGCTGCCCACGTGATGAGATGATTTTTTGAGATGCTAGTACTAGTAGTAGAGTATTATTGACACATGGCTTTCGCCGCAAAAAAAAAAATGAAAACATAATAAATCCAAAGGAATATTTTCACATGCCTCCTTTAAAATTTATAAAAATTATAAATAACTAGAAAGTTTACAAAAATTTATAGATAAACTCTCTTGCTACAGTAATATCATCTGTTGACTATTAGTTGACCAATCAAAAGTATTAAAAAGTCTAAAATTCCTTTACTGAAAACTTATTATATTTTATATTCTTCTTTAATTAAATTCAACATTTCTTATATTTATTTTTAATTAAATTAATATTTATCTTAATGTTAATTTCTTAGGTAGTGAGTAACTCTAAACTCTTTTAACCCTAATTAGATATATTTTCAATAACAACATTAATAACATCAGTCACTCACTACCTAAGAAAACCATCACCTTGCCACCTTACCACTCAAGAACAACGACAACCTCTAGATAACAATAGCAATACTACACTTTAGTAGATAATGAAGACGAAAGTAAAGGATGTGTGGAGATAAAAGTAGGTGGCGGTTAGCGGAGATGGAAGAAAAGGAAAGGATGTGTGGGGATAAAAGTGTTGGCTAGTGAAGATGGATGTAAATGGTAGCTAGGGTTGCATATTTTTTTTATTTTATTATTATTATTATTATTATTATTTG
This sequence comes from Melia azedarach, assembly GCA_028052125.1. Taxonomy (NCBI): domain Eukaryota; kingdom Viridiplantae; phylum Streptophyta; class Magnoliopsida; order Sapindales; family Meliaceae; genus Melia; species Melia azedarach. Next base: position 456,188 of record CM051397.1, read on the forward strand.
TATTTAGTTTTTTAGAATTTTTTTAGTTAAGACATGAGAAATTATGAAGAAAAAGGAAATTAGAGATAAATTTACTTTAATATCTAGTCAATTAACTGAAGTTAACTATTAAAATTAATAATTTTGTTGTTAAGAGGAGATACCTGTGAATATTTACAAACGTTTTATCTGCTTGCGATTTCTACAAGTTTCAGGGGAGGTGTGTGAAAATACTCCTAAATCCAAATTTATCATAATAATTTCATTTATGTGTAATTTTAGTTCTAACTCTATTTCAAATCTTAAATAAATAAACAAATAATATTTATATTTATATTTTAATACCCAATAGTCATACAAAACAATTATGTACACTCTCTCTCTCTCTCTCTATATATATATGTCAATGTAATAATAATATTATATTTTTATCATATATTTCATATGAATTATTTTTCACTTTCTAAAAAATGTAAGACATATGCAATGCTAGAACAAATTTATACAGACTAGTATGTAGAAGAAATTGCATATATAACATTAAATATATGCGATGCTATTTTACAAATACTGTAAATTAAAACTATAATTTGCAATACACCACTAACAAGTGTCGGATTATAGAGTCAAATATATTAAAAAATTGAAGTAATATTTAAAAAAATAAGAGAAATTATATTATATATGAGATTGTAACATTAAATTTAATGTATGATATCAATCAATCATCATCATCATCATCATCATCATCATCATCATCATCATCATCATCATCATCATATATATATATATATATATATATATTATATTTTATATTTGTTAAAGTAACGCGATAACTTTAACAATGTGTAGTCATTTTCATCTCTTTGTGGAGCAAGCTACAATGAGAATACTTCCTTTTTTGATGTTACAAATACAATTGAGCGTTCAATTTTGATGTAAATTTTGTTTCAATATTGTGTATCAACTATCAAACAACAATTCAGATTTAAAAAAAAAGTTGTAATTGTGATGAAATATCAACCTTTTTGACCATTTGATTTTATATTCATAATTTTGTAAATACAATGTAACGATTAAAGCCGCGGAATAATCCAAGCTCTTCTTCTTCTTCTTCTTCAACTTCAACTTCCCGACATCTCTACCTGAAACATAAAATCCACTTGCCACGTGTCCGCTCTTTTCCTGGTTAAACACGCACAGAAAACTGTTTCCTCCTCGTATAAATGTATTCTCTTCGTATGCGAGTGCAACAAATACTGTTGTTCAGACAACATCATTAATCTCCTGTTTATGTAACAAACACACCTCTCTCTCCTTCTCTGTGTCTTCAACGATGTCGGCTGGCTCCGAGATATCGGACAAGTTAACGACAAGGACTCTCAGCGAGATATCGGAAGTTGAAACGATAAAAATCAGTGTTGATCTTGTATCCGCGACCAGAAAAAATATCGGGTTCTTGAGCACCGTCAACGAGTCTCAGTGGCTACACGAGAAACCAACACTTGTTGAAGCCATTAGAAGGTGAAATTTAAGTTTGTTTTTTGGCTAAAAATGTAAATGTTTGGCAGAAAATTAAGTTTTGGTTTGCAGGTATGATGAGCTGTGGATGCCGTTGATTTCTGATCTGACGGTGGGGACGACGCCACCTATGGTTCTTCCTCCTGTTGATATTGAGTGGGTCTGGTTTTGTCACACCTTGAATCCGGTAAACTTGCTACTTTTGTCAACTTTCTGTTTGGTTGATGTGAAAGTGAAGGGAAAATAAGATAAAATGATTTAGCTTTTTGGTTTACCATTTAGCCTTCCATTTTTGTTAATTAGCGTTCTGAAGCCCTTCGCTTCCATTTTCTCAGTAACCAAATGCAATCTTCCACTCTTTCAGTGAGATAATACCGGGTTTGAGATTATACCGCACAATGTAAAAGTTGACAACTTTATGTCTCAGGTCAGTTATAGGCAATACTGTGTTTCAAGGTTCTCAAAACTCATAGGAAAGCCACCGATTTTCGATGAGGAAAACGAGGAGTATGCCTTGATGAGATGCAAAGAAAAATGGGTTCATAGATACCCATCTGAGTCTTTTGAGAATGAAGTGGATTCAGATTCTCAAGATCAAATTTATGTTACAAATGAAGGTATATTCAATGAAGTGAAAAAGCAGAGATGTTTGTACTCAAAATTTTCAGAGCCATACATGTCTGAACTTGTGTATTTAATAGCCGCCAGACAACGGTACAAAGGATTTTTGTTCATGTTGCAGAAGTTTTCTGCCGGGTGTTCTGTTTTTGTGCCTGCTTCTGACATTCAGCTAATGTGGCTGACCCATCTGGTTGGTTTTCTTCACCTCAATTTTGCATTTTTTGAAGTTTGCTTTGTCTTTTCTATTTTGATTTTAGTGTTTGTTCTTTTCTGAATGGCGAAATTCTCTGTTTTTCTGAATTTCTCTTTCAGTTATCTGTCTTTAATCTTAATGCACACTGCATATTATCCTTTCAGATACTTCTGTTTGTAGTTTCTCAAAACAAATATAAAATACTCTTCTAAATTATGTTTTACATTTACAAAGATTAGGTGAAATTTGATGTTGATATATCTTCCAGCTGCTTGATTCCAAGAAATTATCGAGTGTGGACATCCGTGCTTTATAATAGGCAGATTTGGTGCAAATCAGTGCTCTTTGGAGTTATATAGTGTTGTTTTGTACTAATCTGGATTTTAAAAATGTGGGCATCTGCAGAAAATAAGACTAGCTTTGTTACTTTCTGTGATCTTTAAATATTATATGACTTTTCTCTTCCACATTTTGGTTTCTAACTTCCTAATGAATCAACCAGAGCTACCCCACAGTGTATGCAGAAGACTTGAAGGACATGTGGGACGATATGGGGAAGGTGGTGGGTGTATGGGGAAATGTGAAGGCAAAAGAGGTAGAAGAAACCAAAAAGCTGTGGGAGAAAACTTTTGATCAACCTTATGAGAAAGCTGGAGGCTTGCTAGCCTTGGAATTGGATGGGGTTGCCGCTGTCACACCACCTGTTAACTGGAATGTCTCAGATACAGATGTCAACAGAAAATACAAGTCCATGTTGCCCAGATTCCTACTTGAGGCTAGTCCAGTATTTTTTCTCTTGTTTGATTATATATGCATATAGTTTTTCAATTGGGGCCACAGCTTTATAAGCTTTGGTTTTAACATCAGAACAATTTTAAAAGCTGAAAATTGCATTCCAAAAGCTCTTCTGGCACTGGAAGGCATTTTTGGGTTACAATTAAATAAGCACTGCTTTTATCGTGGCCAGAGCTTTCAGCACTTTTTGTCTTGTTATCCTTTTCTCTTTTGTGGCTCTTGATAAATTTAATCTTTCACTAGTGAGCACTATTCACGTTAGGTTATGGACAATGACTGATTTCCTTGCATAGTTCAATGGCAAGTGTTATGGATGAATTGAAACACTTTGACATATTGAAGTTGTAGAATTGTGGTTATTTTGATTAATTCTTTTCTTTCTAAAATGGTCTTTTAGGTAATACTTGTTAGGATCTTTACAATTTTTAGTCTTCTGTCTAAACTTAGAAGTTTAACCTGGTAAATTAGAAAAAATTAAAAAGAAAACTGGGAAGTCTTTGTATTTAATGACTTCTTCCGTTGGATTCTTGTTGTAAAAATTGTCATCATTATGACGTTGTATAACTCTGAGCGAGACCTGTAAGCAGAAAATAAACTTGATCAAGTTATTAATGGGCAAACTGTGAAAGAGAAGACAATTCCATCAGAGATTCTAATGATGACTAAGCACTAATAGGATCAGAAAACTTACATTTGAACTCCAAAAAAAGCTAGATGGTTTTACACACTTAATGTTATCAAAATCTTACATAAGCTGCACAAAGAAATTAGGCCTTAGTTGGGTTCTAACTAGTTGGTGAGAATATTGATTTCAGTTTTACATGGCAGGTCTGTTTGTTTCTGAAGCTCAAATCCGGGATGAAGGCAATGCAACAGGATGTAAAATGTGATTTCCTACGTCTTCGAATGGTAAGATGTCACAGGGAGCTCAAACTTGATAAAACCATCTCCAACTTCTCCCACAATTCATGGCAAAAAGCTTGGCATATCTACTGTGAGTTTGGAACAAGAGGTTTAATGCTTGAGCTTCGTCATCGTGGTGGTGGCTGCTTTAAGGGAAGTACATTGCAAGGCTTTGTGGAATTTCATTGGAACAATTTACTAAGAGCACCCTCACTTGCAATGGAAAAGGAAATTGAAAAAGTCAGAGTTGTTACTTCCATAACGCCTCCAGTTCAAGCCCCATACTTGCTGAAATGTGTGCCTGACAGAGTCACAGATGATTCAGGAGCTATGATATCAGATGTATTTCTGAGGTTAAACAGGTATCGGCCTCAAGAAGGTCGGTGGTTGTCTCGTACTGTTCTTGATCATGCAGGAAGAGAATGTTTTGTTGTTCGGATAAGGTAAACTTGCTCTATACTTAATCCCTTATAATCCACGAAAAGAAAATTTTGATTTGCTTGAATGTGTGAACTGCAACAATTTCAGAGTGGGAGGAGGGTTTTGGAGAAGAGGTGGAGAAACTCCTTCTACTGTGAAATGGGAGGACAGGATTATTGAGATACGTGAAGGCTCTTGGTCTTATGTTGCTGGTTCCATTGGTAGAGCTCCTGGTATGTAGTTTAAATATTATATTGTTACTTATCAAAGAACTCTAGATTCTAAAGGGATTTCCTTTGAACTGTTTGGTTTCCAAGAAAATCTAGGAAGGAATATGTGTAAAATTCTGCATCGCATGTTATGTTGCTGTTTTGGCTTCAAGATTATAAGAATTTTTCCTCAGACCAAATGGGTTGTCTTAGGCAGTCTTCTTCACTGGATTTTAGTTTCTGTTTGTCAATAGTATGGAATATTCTAAGAGTCAAAACCTTGTTTCCTTGTGGTGATGAGAAATGCAAGAGAAAGCTAGTTTTCTGTGGAAGTGTCCAGTAATAAGCTAGTTTTCTGTGTATAGTTTTCTATGCTTCTCCACAGAACCAAAATTTAAGCATTTTGTTGTTCTTGTTACCATCTAGTACAGAGAAAGTAGTAGGAACTGCAAAGCCTAAAGAACCTACGGCAGAGTGTCAAGCTGCATGGCAATTCTCAACAGGAGATGAATTGATGATAAGTTGGGAATCATCGTCTATATCATCAGGCTTGAAATTTACCCTGAGAAATGAAACATCTACGGATTCATCGGTAATGTGTAGATTCTTCCTTTTGAGATATAAATAATTTGATGCAACAGTGAATTTAACTGGTAAACATTGTTTGTCTGCAGCTAATGCTGTTGAGAGGGCGGAAAATACAGTATGGAGGGAGGAAAATTAGTCTAGAAAGTAAAAACCAAGGAGAGCAAAACAAAGAAGAAAATGAGGCAGAAGAGAAAGAGAAAGATGACGATGACGAGGGTTTCGTGACACTCATCCGGTTCACAGATGAGAACCCGACTGGAAAAGTGACCGCTCTATTGAATTGGAAGCTATTAGTAATTGAACTATTGCCCGAAGAAGATGCAGTTTTTGTACTTCTTTTATGCATCTCTATACTTAGAAGTGTATCTGAGATGAGGAAGGAAGATGTGGGAAGTTTGTTGATCAGAAGAAGATTGAAGGAAACAAAACTTGGTCTTCGAGATTGGGGTTCTGTTGTACTTCCTCCTTCACCCTCCTCCATTACTTCACCATACCTTCAACCTTGGTACTGGAATGCTAAGGCTGTAATGGCAGGAGGAAGAACAGATTACGTTGCTAACCAACCGGCAGCTTTAAATTATTCGTTGGCAGAAGGCGGTGACAAGTTATACAAGAGAGGAATTATTATTAAATGAGTGTAGATTGTTTCTGATATCAGTATTTTCGTACAGAAAATTGCAAAAGCTGTACACAAGTAGCAGATTATCTATCTATCTATCTATCTATCTATATATATATATATATAGATATCTAAATGTTTTATGATATCAGGAAGCATATGCTTCTACGAAATGAGCATAGTTTATGCTCGACTATGCACCAGCATGTGCACTTTGCATATGGATTTAATGAATCGGCAACTCTGGAGATTCCCGGCAAATCAAAGCTTAATTTATGGGAAGATATCTGCTAGTGGGATTGAATTTAAAGATTGAACAGTTGCTAAATAATTGAGGAAAACTAATAATATTTGGTGGATGGAGCAAAATCATTTGATCATGTTTTTATATTGATACTGGAATTCTACTCATCCTGTGTGTAGAATCAATGTTTAATCTTTTTTATTTTTATCTTTCAGAGCAGACTCTCATTGGTTGTGTTTCTATTACCTTTCTTCCTAAGGGGACTTAGATTCTTCTTTCGAAGATTGATGTGAAATAATTTTCAATTGTTTGTGGTTCTACCGTAAGAAGTCTAACAGGTAGTGCTGTCAACCTTTCCTTTTAATATTATGGCATTCAATTATTAATTAGATATGATTAGTTATATTTCTAAGAAATGAAACTCTAATTTTTATTATAATAATGTTTTTTATAATATTAAATATTGTTTAAAATTGTAAATATGTCCACTAGTTTGACAGATTTATTTGTTAAAAGGAGATAATTTATATCTTTATTTATGAAAACAGATGAAATCAGGGAGTCAAAATTTTATTTAGTTATTCATTGTGTTAAAGATTATCTTTTTGTTTAATGTAATACGAGATTGGAAACCTAAAATTCATTTATCATTACTAATCCCTAATCGTGTCGTGGTTGACTTTGATTGATTCAAAGTCATCTATACCTTCTAGTTGATTGTGGTCCCTACCATTCAATTCCCCATCACTTAAATTAATTTAATTTAATTTGGCCCATTTCATTTGTTTATTTATTTATTTTTTTGGTTATCGATCTACTTCAGAGAAGAAATGGAATAAAAAAATTTGAGTCTAAAAGAAAAGATATTTCAGTTATTTGATGGAAGTTGGTTACGGACCAGTTTGATACAAATAGAAAATATTATGTCCTTAATTAACAAATTGCAAAACTATAGGGTTTCGGATGCTATCATCCCTTTTCAAAACTCAACAAATAGATAGGTACGGTCAGGCCTGCGGGTCCCACAACCACCGTACAACTTCGTAAGCACGGCCCTGCATATCAGCTTCGTGGAAATTGTGGTACGTACATCATCGGCATCTATTTGTACTTTTAGTACCACTACTTAGACCTATCACCACCTGTCTCCAATCACAACCACCTATTTACGATCGAAATCTAATCGAACGGTTCAAAACAATTTCATACGATTCCTTTCTGCTCGGTAATTTCATGTAAAACGTTGTGCATTAAGTATCAACTCTATTACCCAAAATGCCCTTAAATTTGGAATATTTTTCATAACTTAAAATAAAAAAATAAAACTTATCATAACTCGAATCGGCTTGATATTATTAACACTATTTAAATAATCAGAATTTAATTCATATAATTTTTAATACTTTTAAAAAAATCTTCCCTAATTAAGTTGAATGCATACACCCATAATAATAAAGTGTATGATAATAATTTATTAGATGTGCAAATTACGTTTTAATTTTAAATATGAGTATTAATATAATTTTAAGTGATTTTTTTTATTACAAAATAATTTAAGAGTAAATATAATTTTGTTTGATCTAAATATTCTAACAATACTAATTATAAATTGATCCCGACTTTATTGAGGACTTTTCATCTAATGTTACAAATCCATAAAAGCAAAAGGTTAAAATTGATGATAAAATAAGATTTTAAAGTTTATACATAATTAATTTTAATTTAATGAATCTGATTAATCTGATTTAGATTTAATAATTTATTTTTCCATAATTTTTTTAAAAAATTATTTAGGGAGTATGAGAGCAAGGAGAATTTAGTCATTCCAGAAATCTGGCCTATTCTAATTTTGGATTTTTCATTCATGGACATTTTTATCCACTGTTAAATTTCCTTACACCAACACAATATTTCAACCAATGAAAATCTTCCTCATTACAAAAGTCAAATTGACAACCACAGCACGTGATTAATCACATGACATATCTATTCTCAGCCAATCATTTATCGCCGCTCCATTTTTATAACCATGGTTTCCTCCATACCAAATTATTACTCTTATCTTCTTCTTCCTTCCCCCAGTTCAGTTGATCAAAATCTGTGTGCTCAGTTCATCTCTATTTTCACTCTCTGCAACTCTATTTACAAACTGAAAGCAAAGCTGCGATTTTCTCCCGAAAAACTGGTCATCTGTTAACACAATGAACCCGATCCGAGAAACCCGCTTTAGTATAATTCGGATCCTGTTCAAACCCATTCATCTTCCTCTCTACTACCTACGCCTTCTCTTCCTGTTTGTTCCCACCTAAAAAGCTTGAAAACGTCGAAAATAATCCGTAATTTCTCCGAAAGAAGCAAACCCAGAAGCTTTAATTTCCTGAAAAAGATAATAAACAACGTTACACTCTGCGAGAAAAGTGAGGAGAACCTTAGTTTTAGCGAATTTTAAATGCCGGCTTTATCGGCGCTCGATGTCTTTACGGACGATTTACTTGTACGAGTTCGTGAGAAAATCGGCGACGAGTCCGACAGCAAGACGTGGCGACTCGTTTGCAAAGAGTTTCTACGAGTTGACTCGCTGACTCGGTCGAATCTCCGAGTACTACGAGTCGAGTACTTGTTTCATCTTCTCCGTAAATATTCAAATGTTCAAACTTTAGACCTTTCCGTCTGTCCAGGTGTCCACGACGGAACAGTATCGTTGCTGCTGAGTCAGAGCTCGTTGAGTTGGACTCGAAGCTTAAAGTCTCTCGTTCTGAGTCGGTCAACTGGGTTGAGATATAAAGGTTTGAACTTTTAAGATGTTCTTTAAATTTCTCGTTGACAATAATTTAATGATGTGAAGTTTTGCTCCTGAATGTTTCAGGATTAGATATGCTGATACGAGCTTGTCCGTTTCTGGAGCGTGTTGACGTGTCATACTCTTGTGGGTTCGGGGACAGGGAAGCGGCGGCTCTGTCACGCGCCGGCGGGCTGAGGGAGGTGAAGATGGACAAGTGCTTGAACCTGACGGATGTTGGGTTGGCAAAGATCGCCGTACGATGTGTGAACTTGGAGAGGTTAAGCTTGAAATGGTGCATGGAGATAAGTGATCTGGGCATTGATCTTTTGTGCAAAAAGTGTCAAGATTTGAAGTTTCTTGATGTATCTTATCTTAAGGTTTGTAGTTCATTGACTTAGATTTTCTGTTATGTTATGTTTTCTCTCTAATGTTTGATTGCTGGGAAAATCATGGAAAATGGATAAAGAAAGAAAAGGAAGATCTAGTTTTGAAATTTGTAGGCCGTGTAAAAAGTTAAAAAAGATTAGAGTTGAGAAGGTGATATGAGGTCTGCTAAAGTTGGGGAAATGAGAGATTAAAGCAACTTCAAGCATGCTTGAAAGCTGAAATCAAGATGCCTGGCTATATCTGTGAATAGAACCAGTAGCCATCACTTACAAGTTGGTAGCTAGTGGGTAAACTTTAACCGCCAAGTCAAGAGTACGTGTTTACCAAACACTTTAGACGCTGTTCTGTTGAAAATAAGTTAAAGCACAACAATTACAATAGGTACAGACTTACCTTAATTGAGAATATGCAAATTAGATAATACTTTTTCTTTTCGGATGTTTACACCTTTTTGGATTTTAATTCTGGCTGCCTTGACAATTAAGTAGAGGTAATTGTATTGATAATGTTGATGAAATTTAAAATGTGCATTGATACAGCTGACGAGTGATTCGATCTGTTCGATTGCGACTCTGCCTAGGCTGGAGTCTTTGGCTATGGTGGGTTGTCAATTGGTTGATGATGTTGGATTGCAGTTTCTTCAAAATGGGTGCCCTTTGCTGAAGGTAACCAGTTTATATTTATTGGGTAACATAATAACATTGCAAGCTGGGATGTACTAGAATGACAGTACTACAAATAATGCGTGTACCCTTCGTAATAGATTGCAAATTTAAAACTCATGATGTGTATTTGTTTCCTATGTGCTATAGACAATTGATATATCGAGGTGTAAATCTGTCAGTTCAATTGGCTTAATGGCTATAACAAGAGGGCATAACGGTCTTCTGCAAGTCAATGCGGGCTACTGCATTTCTGTGAGTACATTGCTTAACTATTTAGTTTTGCTGGCTTTTATAGGTTTAACTTTTCTAAACTTGAATAGGCACTTTACTACAGGAGCTTTCCGCAGCACTTCTCCACCACATAGCGGAGTTGAAGAACCTTAAAGTGATCATGATGGATGGGGCTCTCATTTCTGACTATAGCTTACAGACCATCAGTGTCAATTGCAAGTCTCTGGTTGAAATTGGATTGAGCAAATGTATAGGGGTGACCAACATGGGCATCATACAACTTGTCTCTGGCTGCATTAATTTGAAAATCATCGACCTAACATGTTGCCATTCGCTTACTGATGCTGCACTTTGTGCTATTGCAGACTCCTGTAGGGGTCTTGTATGCTTAAAGATAGAGTCTTGCAATATGATCACTGAGAAGGGTCTTTATCAGCTTAGATCTTTTTGCTTACAACTCGAGGAGATTGATCTTACAGATTGTTCTGGTGTAAATGACAAAGGTAAAGTTTAAATAACCAAATGAATTTAAGGGGCTTTATCATCAAATGTTATTGGGTAACTATGTTTATTCTGATTGTTTTACTTAATAAGAAAATTGGTTTTCTTGCCTGCAGGACTTGAATATCTCTCTGGATGTTCAGAACTGTTATGCTTGAAATTAGGACTTTGTGCAAATATATCAGATAAAGGACTCTCTTATATTGGTTCTAACTGTCCGAAGATTCATGAGCTGGATTTGTACAAGTAAGTTCAGCCTGAGGTTCAATTTGATAACATAATTATGATTCAACTGTGAGATTGGTTTATTTATTTGTTTATTTTGGTTACAGATGTACGGGTATTGGAGATGATGGTTTAGCTGCTTTATCTAATGGCTGCAAGAAGTTGAAGAAACTTAACTTGTCATACTGTGTTAATATTACTGATAGGGGGATAGAGCATATAGCCTCCCTGGAGAAACTATCTGACCTGGAATTACGAGGGCTTATGAAAGTCACAAGTGTAGGTTTGACAGCTCTTGCTGCTGGGTGTAAGAGACTGGCAGACTTGGATTTGAAGCATTGTGAGAAAATTGATGATTTGGGCTTCTGGGCACTGGCCTACTATTCGCAGAACTTGCGACAGGTATTATATCCTAATTTTGTAGACATTGCATATTTGGACCAATAACAATATAGTCGATGCTCCTGAGGATAAGTCCTCAAGTAACATTTCTTCTAGACTTCTATGTTCACCAGAATGTCCGGTGAGAAAGATCTAGCTAATTAAAATCTCTAGTCAAATGGTTTGAACTTCTTGAATTAAGATTAATTTAATATTCGTTGATTAAAATCCTTGATTTTGTGCTAAAATGCGGGGCTGTACTGATGATGTCAGATAAACTTGAGCTATTGTGCTCTCTCAGACATGGCTTTGTGCATGGTGATGGGGAATTTGACACGGCTTCAGGATGCTAAGCTTGTGCACCTCACCAATTGCACGAGGGAAGGTTTTGAGCTTGCACTCAGGACCTGTTGTATCCGGATCAAAAAGGTCAAGTTACTTGCTCATCTCAGGTTCTTTCTTTCCTCGGAAATATTAGAAGCCCTGCATGCTGCAGGTTGCAAGATTAGATGGGACTGATATAATCTTTTAGCGAGTTACGTAAGCTGAGATCCTTGATCCCCTCTTCACGAAAAGGAATTCCATTTCACTTTCCTGGTTCATTAGTTTCTACGCTGTAATATATTTCTGCCGACAAAAGGAGAGCAGTCCTTGATTTCTTTTGTATGCCATATGCGTGCATGTCTTAGACTTCCCAAGGTTACTTCTTCGATGGTCAATATGGAAAATATGGGTTCTGAATTGTGGTCAGGCTTGTAATTTACCTTTTTCTAATGATACGATACAAGTTTATATCTGATGAGATGACTTCAATATGGTTACTTTTCATGGAATTTACGGGGGTCCATTTTTTTGCTTGTTTGATGGGCTAATCTGGAAAGAGCTAAAGTTCCAGATTCACTTCATTGCTATAGACTTTTGGTCCTCCAAGTTTAGAATCAGGATTAACCTTTTAATATATATTTATATTTATATAATCTATGTATTTCCCACATGCTCAGAACTGGAAACTGCCCTGTAGGTCAATAGTAGCAGCCAATTTAGCCAAGAAGCCAAAGTGAAAGGAATATTAAACAAAGCTCTGTAAAGAAAGCATAACTTGATCTTTACTTTGAGAGAGAAAAGCAGAAAGCAAGTGAATTTATACCTCAAAAGGCAACACGTTACTTCGAAAACAAACCTACTCTGCCGTCATCACATATAAAATTTCCTCTGCATTCTTATAAGAAATTCACCACCTCCTCTTCTTTCCTTCCTGTCATATCCACATGGCCTTGGTTAATTTTCTTCTAATTCTTCTTTTACCATTTTTCTCTTCTTTTTCCAATGCAACTTCTGATGATAAACAAAGTTTGTCCACACAAAACCTGATAACACTAGCTTGCGCCAGTATTGGAAACCAGGATTCATGCCTCTCGAATTTACAGTCAGCGCTTGAGAACCAGGGCGCCGCATCTCCAAATTCAATCCTGAAAGCAGCTCTTAGGGTTTCCCTTAATGAAGCAAGACAGACAATTCAAACGATAACAAAATTCAACACTTTGGCTATCAGTTATCGTGAACAGTTAGCCATTGAAGACTGCAAGGAGCTCCTCGATTTTTCTGTTTCTGAATTGGCCTGGTCTTTGGGTGAAATGAAAAAGATTCGAGCTGGTGATAAGAATGTTCACTATGAAGGAAACCTTAAGGCTTGGTTAAGTGCTGCATTGAGTAACCAAGACACATGCCTGGAAGGTTTTGAAGGCACAGACCGGCGTCTAGAGAATTTCATGAAGGGAAGTCTGCAACAAGTTACACAACTCATCACCAATGTGTTAGGTATGTATAGTCAGCTACATAGCTTACCCTTCAGGCCACCGCGAAACAATGCTACGCAAAAGGAGAGCTCAAAGTTTCCGAAATGGATGACTGATGGTGATAAAGCACTTCTGGCTAAGAAACCAGCTGGTATGCATGTCGATGCGGTTGTGGCGTTAGACGGGAGTGGCCATTATCGTTCAATATCAGAAGCAATTTATGCAGCTCCAAGTTATAGCAACAGGAGGTATATTATTTATGTGAAGAAAGGAGTTTACAGGGAAAACGTGGATATGAAGAAGAAGAAAACCAATATAATGCTTATAGGAGACGGCATTGGAGCCACTGTGGTGACAGGAAATCGGAATTTCATGCAAGGCTGGACTACGTTCCGCACCGCAACAGTTGGTAAAAAACTACTGACGATGCTTCTATGAATTTTTATTTTTCTCCAACCTTCTGCAATCATACTAATTTCTAAATGCTTGCAGCTGTCTCCGGCAAAGGATTTATAGCAAGAGACATGACATTTCGCAACACTGCAGGACCGCAGAACCATCAAGGAGTGGCTCTACGAGTAGACTCAGATCAATCTGCGTTCTACCGTTGCAGCATGGAAGGCTACCAAGACACCCTTTATGCTCACTCTCTGCGCCAATTCTACCGCGAATGCAACATTTATGGCACCATAGACTTCATTTTTGGCAATGGTGCAGCTGTTCTGCAGCACTGCAAAATCTACACTCGAGTTCCATTACCTCTACAAAAGGTGACAATCACAGCACAAGGGCGGAAAAACCCGAATCAGAGCACCGGATTTTCGATACAGGATAGCTATGTTTTGGCTACTCAACCAACCTATTTAGGCAGGCCCTGGAAACAATATTCCAGGACAGTTTTTATGAACACTTACATGACTGGTTTGGTCCAGCCCAGAGGTTGGCTTGAATGGTACGGAAACTTTGCTTTGAGCACATTGTGGTATGGCGAGTACCGGAATTATGGCCCCGGTGCATCTCTTCACGGGAGAGTCGAATGGCCTGGTTATCACATCATCAGAGATGCTTCCACGGCTAGCTTCTTTACTGCACGGCGGTTCATCGACGGAATGTCTTGGTTGCCGGCAACCGGTGTCAAGTTCACAGCAGGCTTGGGCAATTAAGTGGTTTATCATATTGGATCATTTTTCAACAGTTAAGACCATTTATATGTATCTATCTATTTAAAATTTTAAGCTCTTAGGCCGTCTGATTTGGTGCATTTATTGATATGTGTGCTTTGGTCACTAGATTCATTTGTATTTATTTGTATATTCTTTAATATTCATATTTTACCCTATATAATCTTATCTGTTCTTAGTTTAAATGTTCATCATGCTTCCTTGTCATATATTTCTGTGCTTGAAGGAACTTGTACCTACATAAACTGCCGACCATTTTTATGTAGGGCTCGTATCAAGTTGGGCCGAACTGACCCATTTTACACTTCTTAAGTCATCACTAATTTGATATATAACACGTCTCCACACCCAGTCAATACTCGACCTTGAAGCCTTGAAGCAAATTTAACTATTTTGGGCAGGAACTAAAGTTTATAATAGGATATTGTGAGTTCAATGAAAAAAAAAATCTTAAATTTAACGTGTTAGATTTCCAGGTGTAATGTAAAAAAAATAAAAGGTTTCAAATCTGATATAAAAAATTTCAAGTTGACATTAAAAATTCACTCCTTATATGTGAAATTTGAACCGGACAATGATTCCTTGGTTCAAATTTGTTTTGCTCCAGGCTTACATCCTCGGATACAGATTTCACTATGGCCAAGATAGAGAAGTATTAACAGGTTTAGGAATTCCTACAACTCTAAAAAAGGCTCCTAAGGTAGTTGTCTTGTTCTGGGAGCCTCCACCTATTGGTTGGGTCAAAATTAATTCTGATGGTCTCTCAAAAGGTAATCCCGGGCATGCCGCTTGTGGAGGGATTTTTCGAGACGCATCTGGTTACTGTCTGGGTGGTCTTAGCATGCCATTAAGTACTCAAACGGCCTTCCGCGCTGAGCTGATGGCCGTCATCACTGCCATTGAACAAGCTGCTTCAAGAGGTTGGATGCATATCTGGCTAGAGTGTGACTCTCTCTTGGTTATACATATGTTGCAAAATACCAAACTTGTTGCCCTTTGGTCTTTATCAAACCGCTGGCTAAATTGTCTCTCTCACATTGCTAGAATGGAGTTCCGTTACACTCACACGTTTAGGGAGAACAATGCTGCTGCTGACGCCCTTGCTAATGTTGGTTTAATCTGTGCCAACTTCACGTGGTGGAATGATCCTCCTCCAGGAGTACATCCTAAGGCTTTCCTAGCTACCGCTTCTTCTAGATCTCCTTTGGTACATATCCTTTGAGCTACACTGCTGTTGCATTACAGAGGATAAGCTATACTCTGCTGTTGCAGTACAAAGGGTTGCTTGCTGCCTCCCCTGCTGGACTCGCGGTTCACCTATTTCCTGCTGTATTTTCTCCCCTGCAGCAGTTTGTCAGTTTCCTGTTGCAGCTTGTCTAGTGCTTGGTTTCTGGGTTTATTCTTAGTTGCTTTTCAAGGAGCAGAATATTTTGTCTGCTCTCGTCTTCTTCTTTTATTTCTTCTTGTGTTACACTTTCCTTTACTCACTAGTATACGACTTATCCTGAAATTGGACTTGTATTCCACTAACTCAAAACCACTTTTACTAACTAAACTGTACAAAATCCTCAAGTACATTAGATTTTTCCTGCCTAGTACACCGCAAAAAGACCCATCTTGTGTCTAATGTGTTGACTGCAGGACGTGATATATATGATATTCAACTACTAAATTAAGTGCTGTCCAAGCCAGTTACCCGAACGTGGGCTTGGAATATTTTTTTGCGAGTAATGTCTAAGCTATTGATGTGATGCATATGATTTTGGTTGATTAACTTCATTTGTTTGCCCTTATTGCAGGGCACGTCTTTTAGAAGTTTAATCCTCTAAATCCTTGACTTCTTCACAACCTTCCCAAGATGGGATCTCTCATTTATAATATTTAGCCAAAAAGATTCTTTAACAAAACCTGAAATCCAGCTTCTTATATATATCTTCTGCTGCATTCATGTTCATCCATGGCGGTGCCTTTAAAATACAGGAAATTAGTTATATGCATTTAAGCAGGGAATACGCGTTTATTTTTATATATAAGGCTTGCTGATTTCCCCGTAGTTCATTTTTCATCCAAGATCTTGTTTCATATTCATGGCTTCCAAGCAATCAACTCTGCAAATTATCTCTTTCATTTGCCTTTTCTTCTCTCCATCTCTTGGAAACTTGTTTACAAGCTTAACCTCGTCTACAGTTGATCCCTTTTGCAAACTCACCCCTCACCCCGATTTCTGCAAGACCAATTTACCCCATGATAAACCTGGTTCAATTCATGACTATGGCAGGATTTCTGTCAAGAAATCTTTATCCGAAGCTGAAAATTTTCTTTCATTAGTTGAACATTACCGCAAGCTTCCCTCAACTTCATACTTAACCACCATTCGGGCACTCGAGGATTGCAGCCTTTTAGCTGGAAGGAACATTGATTTCTTGTCATATGCTTCCAAATCTATCAATTCTACGAACAGTCTGCATCGTTTGCAAGCTGATGATCTTCAAGCTTTGCTTAGTGCCGTTTTAACAAACCAGCAAACTTGTTTGGATTGTCTTCAGGAAACAGCATCAGCTTCAAGCATTTTGCATGCTCTATTAGATTCCCTCCTGAATGGAGCTAAATTTCACAGCATCTCTCTTGCTCTTGTTATTAATGGTTGGTTTCAGACAACCAAGCATGGTAGATGGCTAATAGAAAGAAAATATATATTTTCTGATATGCACATTGGTAAAAATGGTGATTTACCATTGAGAATGTCTCGACGGGATCAGGAAGTTTATGAGTCTGTAACTGGAAGAAAGCTTCTTCAAGCAAATGAAGACAATGTTGAAGTGAGCAAAATGGTGGTTGTGAATCCAGATGGAAGTGCAGATTATACCACCATTAATGATGCAGTAGCTGCAGCACCAAACAACACTGACATCAGCGATGGATACTTTCTGATTTATGTTGTTGCTGGAACGTATGAAGAATATATTTCCATTCCTAAGAGCAAGAAGTATTTGATGATGATTGGAGCTGGTAAAGGCCTCGCTATAATTACTGGCAATCGAAGTTATGTTGATGGATGGACTACATTCAACTCTGCGACATTTGGTAAGCCAAAAGAATTTTACATTTACCATTACGCTTTAATGAAATCTAGCATGTCCATAAATTAAATGTACCCCTGTGACCATAAAGCTTACTTTCAGGGTCAAATTTATATAATTTTTATGCACCAATTAAAGCTGAAATTGTTCTTGAAGTTTACTTGGAAAAGACTTCTGCAGTCATACATATTTTGATGATAAGAAAAATAAAATTTCCGTTGCAGCTGTCGTTGGGCAAGGATTTGTTGCAGTGAACATAACATTTCGCAACACAGCTGGAGCAATTAAGCATCAAGCAGTAGCACTCAGAAGCGGGGCTGATATGTCTACATTCTATAACTGCAGTTTTGAAGGTTACCAGGACACTTTATACACTCATTCTCTGAGGCAATTCTACAGAGAATGCGACATTTATGGCACAGTTGACTTCATATTTGGCAACGCAGCTGTTGTTTTCCAGAACTGCAACATGAATCCTCGGCTGCCATTGGCAAACCAGTTCAATGCCATAACTGCACAAGGAAGAACTGATCCTAACCAGAACACAGGAATTTCCATACAAAATTGCACCATTATAGCAGCCGAGGACTTAGCTTCTAGCGATAACACGACCCAAACTTACCTGGGAAGACCCTGGAAACAATATTCAAGAACTGTTTACATGCAATCATTCATGGATAGCTTGATTAATTCTGCAGGTTGGATAGAATGGTCAGGTGATTTTGCACTGAGTACATTGTATTATGCAGAATTCAACAACAGCGGTCCCGGATCGAACACTACTGGCAGGGTTACTTGGCCTGGTTACCATGTAATAAATGAAACTGATGCTGTTAACTTCACTGTCACCAATTTCATACAAGGAGATGCTTGGTTGCCTGACACAAGAGTTCCTTTCAATCCCGGTTTTCTGAATTATTGAAATGAATAATATTTTATATATAATTAAATTTTAATTTGCTGCTTCCTTTTGTTGTTATTTTTACTTTAATTTTGTAGTATTTTGTGATACCTGTTGCGGATTTTCTTTGTTACACAGTTACACTATGATAATTGCTACAAATTTTATGGTGGAAACTCAAGGCTTGAAATGTTGAAATGTTGAAGATTGCATGCATTGATTCAAGGCTTGCCTGTACTCATTTAAAACGTGCAAAGGGCACACACTGTGTTGAGATCTTTGAGGATCCACTCCAAAATATGCTAATTAGGGAAATAATTTACTCGATTAAAGGAGGCATGATCTCCAAATAAATCAGTAATTGTTTAAAGTTCCATATATTAATTAATTAAAAGCAACGCAAATTTGTCTTATTGAATAACAATTAAACTAATTTGTATTTATTTAAGTAAATACAGAAGAGACTTTTGACTGGAACCCCAAGTGAATACATAAGTCCAAGTTCTAAGGTTTTTTTTCTTTCTAAAACTAATTCATAGATTTTTCAGTATATACAGTATACACACACACACACACAATTTAGTTTAATTTTCTTGTTCTGCCTATTAAAACAAAGTAAAAAATTTAATTGTATTTTTCAACTCAAATTACCTGGTATATTGATTCTTCTTCATATATAGAATCAAGTGAATTACTATTTTTCTTAAAATTTGCAAATATACTGCTATTCCAGTCATCGAATGCTAGAAGGGAAAAATATAATCATAATAAAAGCAATTCAATTCATTCAATCATGAAGAAAAATATAGAGGAATCAAATACTCAAATAACAATAAAAAAACCCTAGAAAAGACAATAATTAGAGTTTGAGAGACAAATCAAGTCCCGAATCATCTTGATTTAATAATGGATTCTTTCCCTTCAGAGTATCACCACCACCATTGAAGCTCAGAGAATCGGAACCGTTTTGAGCCTGCTGGAACACACTCTCCAATCTGAGTTTATCATAAGCTATTTGTGCATTATTATTCATCACTGTTTTTCCATTCACAAAACGATCCCGTAGAGGAATCCATGGATAAGAAGGTTTACGAATCATTGACTGCATGCTAATTCCAATAGGTGGTCTGTTGAATGATCCATAGAAATTAGGGATTTGAGATATAGTTGAGTAAGGATAGTAAGGAAAATTGTGATGCCCTAATCCTCCTCCCATGTCCATCTCCTTGCGCCGTTTCGCTAATGCTCTTTCTTGTTTGTGTGCGTTTTGATGTCCTCCCAATGCTTGAGACGTCGAGAAATTTTTGTTGCAAAAGCTGCATGAAAATCCACGGCGTCTCGACTGCCTTTTACGAATGCTTGCATGGGAAGATGACTCGTTTGCTTGAGAAGAAGTTCCCATGCTGAAAAGCTTCAGTTCTACTTCATGAGTTTCTGAAACAGAATCATCGGCAGCAATATTTTGTTTTTGATTGAACAAAAGATTAAGATCTGATTTGGGTCTCCTCGGCTTCAATCTTTCGACAACTTCTTCTTCTTCTTCTTCTTCTCCGAATTTCTCCTTCACTAGGATAACTTTTTTATCTTTGTTAGGAGAAATATCTCGAGATGTTGCTGAAATGCTAGAGCTCTCTGATGTTGCCATGGAATCAAAAAGCTCTTTTCGCTTTTTGTTCAGAGCTAGACTAGAGGGATGAGATATATGTTCTATTTATTGAGCTATATCTTTGTAATTATGGAAGGAAATCATACTGCGTGATTAATGTTAAATTAATGTGAGATTATATATTTGTTAAGTAGCCAAGTGAATGAGTAACAAGATGTTTGTCATCACAATTATTCCAAATTAATTCTGAATTAATGAGAAAGTACGTGTAATTATTGCCAAATATTGTCAAATTTCTAAAGATATACATTTCAAAATTCAAATGTCAACTCTGACATTGTATCTTCGGAGTTTAATCTCTTATTAATTGCATGCAGGTGAAATGGGAAGGAAATTAAAATATTTAGACAAAAACAAGATTTAAAATTAATTAAAGGAGTTTTGTAATAGGTTTACGTTTGTTTCTCGGAAAATAATTACCTTTCAAATTTGATTAATTAAGGAAACAAAATCCTTTGATGTCTCCTCCTTATGTATGTATGAATGGAGAAGTTACATAAACGTGATAAATTAATAATTAACATTGACTCGTGTGTTATTTTATATTTCTGAAAATAAAAGTAAAATAAATTCAATAATTATCTATTTGATTAATGCAATTTTCGAAACCACATATTACAAATTTATCTTTCGACGAGTACATATACCCATTAAATAAAATAATATTTATAATGCAGCTGATCCATCGATGAATGTTCTCTTGTTAATAATAATATTCATGTAATTATTTGGTTAAACTTAATTATGATCAATTTGATAATCACTTTTCTGTATTTTTGGCTTTCATTTGTTTAATTTTCAACATGTTAAAAGATGTTTGAAAGGGAAGATAAGTAGAATCCCTAAGTATTTCGTGAATATTATTTTTTTTCCTTTTACCATCAATTTGGTCTTGTGAAAGTATTCTCTACAGCACGAGCTAAAATAGAAAATTTTAAAATCATTAATATTCATTATTTTTTTAAAATTTAGAGACAAAAATATTATTACTTCATTTCAATTTATTTACTAATTAATATATTTATAAAGATTTTATTACTCCTTAGCGTGTACTCTTAGATTTGAGAACAACTTGGCTAGTATGAATCCACCTTCAAATTATTAAACATATAAATAAGCAAATAATTAATATTTTAAAAATATATCAATACATACCCAGTTAATTATTAGAATTGAATATTTGAAGGGTTATATAATATAATAAAGTTGAAGAGGTCAAATTTTACAAATATATAAATTAGGAGCAAAAAATTATATTCTATAAGAAAGATGACTAAGAAAGCAGTTTAATGTATATGTATGCTTGGAAATTGAAGTTATTGTTATAATTGTCTTATCAATACCATCACCGAACATTGTATTATAATGTGTTTTATAAAAGACACATTTTCCTTATAATATGTGCCTGCATGTCTTCACACACACAACACAAATATGGGGTTTCAGGTCTTTCAGGCTAAATTCTACGGCTGTTGCAATGGAAGCATAGTTTCCCGATGGAGACTATCACATTTGGTTGTTGACAATTTGCAAAAGCATGCATGAAATAGCACCTGGACTAGGAGAAAACAAGCTCGGGAATATAATTAATTGAGTGAGATTGGCCATTAATATAACAGTGAGTTACAACAAAATTAAGAGGGAAAATTGAGGAATATTATTGTGAGTTTGTGTGACTTATATTAACGGAAGGTTTTTATAGTGAATTACTTTGCCTTAATTGACACCCATTTTTATTTACTTATGTTTGTAAATTTTCCATAAATTTGAAATGGTGTCCTAGCTAGCTAGCCTGGTAAAATTGTTCTGGGTGTATACAACTTAAAAAAGCATATATATATATATATTTGATTATCAAGTCCAGCCTAATGCATCTAATTTTGTATGAGAGCGACTTATAACGTGCACTTAATGAACTAAACCGGCCAGATTAATTTGCACTAATTAAGTAATTCTTACTAACTTCTCCAATTAAGTATTCAAAACCAAATATATGTACTAATCGTTTAAATTAAAAAAGAAAAGAAAATCGATGAACGTTTGATTTGATAGACTTGATCTTATTATTTTTGTTTTCTATGTGTAAACACATAATAATATTCTGTTTTTTTTTATTTCATTCACACGTTTGGCAGCTAATTTCTCAACTATTGCTGCTCAAGCTCAAACAAAATAATCAAGCCTTAATTTGTTTAATTATCTTGGAAAATTTGATTATCACTCTCATACTTAGTCACTTTGATAAGTAGGATGTATAAATAAGATGTAAAATGAGAATAAAAAAAAAATTAAATGATAGATGTATATATATATAAAAATGATTTCTTAATATATAAGAGAATAAAGTTCAACCTGTGGCGCGTCTATTTTCTTACGAGGACTTGTTCTAAACAATGCCCATTTGTTTGAGAATGAATGAGCAGAAAGCGACAAATATAATTACTTAATTACTTGATATAAATAATATAAAATTGTAAGTTGTTGAACAGTATGATTTTCTTTTCTTATCGGGTCTTACCTACTTTTTTTTTTCGCTTATACGTGAATGCAATAACAAATGACATCCTATCTTTGTTGACAAACAATTAATATCATTAATTACATGGCAAATATTGCTGTAAACTGAAGTTTTTGGTCTACTATATGATAATCATATATAAATGGAGAAGTTGCATACTGAGAGAGAGAGAGAGAGAGAGAGAGAGAGAGAGAGAGAGAGAGAGAGAGAGAGAGAGAGAGAGATTTCTTGCAATTCCTCGAGTATCAAGAACTAATTAATGGATAATCTGAGTGATTATTTTTCTCTCCTTCCTCTTATGCTTTCCATTTTCTTTCATCTTTTGCTTGTGACGGCAAAAGATGGTGACTCTGTAATTAGAAAAGCTTGCTAGAGCACAGTAAATCCTCAGACTTGCATATAGTTTTTGAATCTGATCCTCGAAGCTGAGCTACAACCAATTTTAAAAGCTTAATTATGTAAATGAATATAACATATATGAGAAAACGAATGGGACAATGGCACTATATGCGAAGGAACTAGCTAATGCAACATGTTTCAGATTGAGACATAGATTGTGAATTGCGTTGATTGGTATAAATACACGATGTTTAAAATGGACGAGTATGGTTTTTCTTGTTATGATAAAAGAGATTATGAAGATGCACAGTGGGCAGTTGGTTATTGTAATCATGCAGGCAGTGAACATTTAGATTCTCGAATGAAGTTAAATTTCATGTCCGAGAAAGCAGACTTGTATGATTTCAGTGGTGATGTAAAGGATATGATATACCTAATACCTCCCATTTCATTGATCAAACAATGTTTAATTTCATATTAATAAATAGGTAATATTACTAGTCTCCGAGTTTGATATTAGCTAGATTTCACATGTTTTAAAATATATTTTTATAAATTACAAGTTCCGTGAAGATAGACCGTGGCATTGGGATTTTGAACTAGCTAGCACCAGCGGTAGCATTAGCGAGAAACAATTAAGACTAATCATGTTAATGCCAGAATGAGCACAAAACAAGTTATCACCAAACAAGCAATGGAGTACTCCTATTTGGGTGATCTTATCAATATTCCTGAGAATTGGTTTGAATTCAATGGAATCTTTGCATTAAACACCTTGTATTATGCTGAGTATGCAAACAGGGGACAGGAGCATTTATAAAGGGTAGAGTCGAGTAGTTTCCACAATTAATTAGGGATTCCATTTATTCAGAGTCTTACTATATATCTAGACTAATTAACTGATCTCTATGTATATGACATAATTATCGTATCGTTTATTATTATTATATATAATTGACATTTGTAGGCCAGTATCTAAACAATCACTGCCCACATAATTACAAAAGACCCAACTCTCTATTTAGCTTCTTCGTGATCTCCCCATTTAAAACCAGGGAATCCCCGCTCGTCCGTATTCTGCAAACCAAACTCGTAATCGCGAGTACAGGCAAAAAATACAGGACTTCATAAACCTATCCGTTGCGTTCGTTTTTGCCTCAATACAGTATGATAATGCTTCTTTCGTCTTTTCATATGTTATGTTTAATTCAACGTCGAGGATCCAACTCGAAAACTGATATGCAAGTATCAGGAAATTCTGTGCTAGTGCAAGTTTTTCTAAGTTTCATTTTTTGCTGTCATGCACAATAATAATATTTTGGTTCAGAGCAAAAGATGAATAGAAATTAATGAAGAGCACTAAAGAGCGATTTCGAAATCTGTCATATATGGTAAGTTTTCTTTTCACATTTATTTATGGTTTTTAAAGACTTAAATGAAGAACAAGTATTAATTGTCCGATATTAGGAAATTATTTCATTGGTTTGCTATGAAAAAAAAATGACAACATGGTTGAGTGATCATCATTTTTTTCCACGAGTGTCTTGTGTTTTCTCTTTTACGTGAGGAAACCAAGGGCCAAGGTAATGTGACAAGAGCAGACGGAAGGGAATCAGAATATATATATATATTTAGGTGACCTTTTAATCAATTCTTAGGGTTGGTTAATTGTGTTAAACACCTTGTATACTAACAGCGACAGTCCAAGAGCCTAGTGGCCTCGACCATATACATCTTATATAACGCAAATCAAGTACAAATATTTTATTATTAAAATTTTATTAAGGGAAGTACGTGACTTCCACAATTTAATACGAATTTCATTCATTTATTTTGGGTCTAATAGGTCCTATTGGTTAGTTCTAACTTAAATTTGCTTGAGATATGTATGGCGGCTTGACTTTACCCCGAGTAGTAGATGCTCCTGGTCCACGGTTTACATATTCAGCATATAATACTTCTCACATAAATGAAAATGAAATATGAATTTGGAGAATTCCAGGTCTTTTGACTACATTGGAAAGATGTAAATTACACACACATATATATAAATAACAAACATTAAAATATATGAATTAATCAATACGGATTTTTTCTCTCTTTGCCAAAGCTTTTCTCTCAAAAAAAAGGTTGCTAATTTTCGTGCAATTGTTGTGCAAAAACAGTGCTAATTTTGTGCAAAAACAGTGTTGATTATATTTACACTACATTAATATTTTAAAATTTTGACTAATTTTAACATCATAAAACTTTAAAACGTCGACCCTTTAATTTTATTTATATTATTTTTTAAGAGATCTCTAAAATTAATTATATAAATAAGATTTGACAACTCATTTAATTAAGCAATTGAAAATGGCGTGAATTTCATTATATAGAAGCTCGTATCGATCAATTTACTCCATATTTTTTTTTATTATTATTATTATTACATCGAATATTAACTCAATCTGGAATCAAATCCAGTAATTAATCAACAATGTCTCATCAGTGTTATATCCACGCCGATTTTACATAAGCTTGTGAAATTGGTTTCAGCTCGATTGGCTTCGAGGATCTGATTCAAGAATGGATTGCAGGTCTGAGGAAATTCTGTGCTATTAATTGCAAGATTTTGTAACGAGAGAGACGCCATCACCATTTTGATCAGCTCTTGCCGTTGCAATATGTTGGTTGACAAGCAAAAGATGGGAGTGTGTGTGTGTGTATATGTATATATATATATCATAATCATTGGTAACATATATACTTAAACAATGTACTTGGAAAACAAAGGTTCTGTCTAAATCACATTGTATAAACAACAATTTTTACTTGATCACAGATGAAGAAGTGCTTCTAATAATTGTTGATTTCATTAAATAACACGCTTGCATTTACGTATAATGCAGGAAAAAAGAATAACTAAAGCCTTCATCAAATGATAAGTTGAAATCAATTTACACATTATGTATATGTGAATTAAAATTGGAGAAGAAATTTTAAAAAATAATATTTAGTTCAATCCAAACAGATCAACTAAGAAAAATTATCTATCTAAATATATTTGTTGACACTCGAATTATATATATAGAACTTACGCCTAAACTAACTCCTGATTTTTTAGCTTTTTTCAAGCAAATCATGTGGCTAGCTATTTTGTTAATAACATTATTAATTCTAAGTGGTGAAAGTATTGATTAGTTTGTTAATTTTCTCTATTTTTGGAGAAATCAAATTAGTAAATGAGAATACCCTGAAGAGCATGCAGTTTTTTTCTGTTAGCCTTTAAATTTCCAACTGATATAACAAATTAAATTAATTAATTTTCAAACCAGTGATCTTTTTGTTATAAAATCTTATAAATTAGTAGAATATTAGTGTGAAAGTACGCTTCAGGCTTACCGGATAAGAGCCACCGATCATATTCAATTTAGCAACTCATAAATTAATTAGGGTAGGTATTAATTTTTTTTTTAAAATAGAATTCTTGTTCTTTATATTCTTTGATATACCAAAACGTGGCTCAATTCCGAAGATGTCCTACGGGGATGATCAGAAAAATGGGAAGAGGAGGGTCATCGTTATGGTGTTGTCCTCCGTCTTCCTGGTCGCCATGGTTGTTGCAGCCACCGTTACCTTCGGCCGTCGACAAAATCAGGAAAAGACCAAAGTAGAAGTAACTGCACACAAGCAAGTTTCATCTTCAATGAAGGCCATCAAATCCGTTTGCCAACCCACAGATTACCAAGAAAAATGCGTCGAGAGTCTCCAAACAGAGGCGGGAAACACAACAGATCCCAAAGAACTCGTTAGAGCTACATTCCAGGTGGCCAAGAAAGAGGTTATAAAAGCTGCGAATACATCAACTACAATGAAAGCAATCGAGAATGAACCGCGCGCAAATCTAGCTTTAGAGGCCTGCAAAGAGTTGATGGATGAAGCCGTTGAAGATTTTGAGAGATCTTTCGAAGAGATGGCCAAGTTTGGAGCTGGTGGCAAACTTGGTCCAATAGTGGATAATTTGAAAACCTGGCTAAGTGCTACAATTACATACCAGGAAACTTGCCTGGAAGGATTCGAGAACACGACGGGAGACGCCGGAGAGATAATGAGGAAAGTATTGAAGACATCAATGGAGCTTAGCATCAATGCAATTGCAATAGTGAGCCAAATTTCTTCCGTACTTGGGACATTAGACATGGAAAATACACCACGTTCCAGGAGCCAGCGCCGCCTTTTGGATAATTCCATTCAAATACTTGGTCATGGGGACTTGTATCCGAACTGGATTCACCGCCGCCGGCTTCTTCAAAACCACGCTCAAATTCTTGGCCATGGTGATTTGTATCCATTTCCTAACTGGATTCACCGACGCCGGATTCTTCAAAACCACGTTCAAGTTCTCGGTCATGGAGATATGCTTCCATTTTGGCTTGGACCCAGAAATCGTAGATTGCTTAGCTTGATAGATCCGGCTCAGCTTTATCCTGACATTGTTGTGGCAAAGGATGGAAGTGGAAATTGCACTACAATTAATGAAGCATTGAATTTAATTCCCAACAAGAGCAATAAAACAACGATAATTTACATCAAGAAAGGAATTTACGAAGAGAGAGTTTTTGTCAACAGATCCATGTCTCATATTTTCATGGTGGGAGATGGTGCAGACAAGACCAGAATCACCGGATCGTTGAATTATATTGATGGCACGCCCACCATGAAAACTGCGACAGTCAGTAAGTGAAAAATGCATTCAAATTAAACCTTTTTTGTTGTTTTAGTATTTGGAAAGAAACAAAAGCATTTAGGATGATTTTTAAAGAAAACATATATAATAAGATATTAGTTTTTTTTTTAAAGAAAAGAGGAAAATGGGTTAAAAGAGTATGAGAAAAATGATTTTAACAAATTACTTTTAAAACTCTTGTAGAGTCAGATATATATTTGCTTTTTAGATTAAATGCTTTTTAAAATTAAATAAACGTAGGTGTTCTCGGAGAGTACTTCATGGCTAAAAACATCGGCTTTGAGAACAGCGCTGGACCCAAAAAACATCAAGCCGTAGCCCTAAGAGTCGACGCTGACATGTCAATCTTCTACAACTGCTCAATGGACGGCTACCAGGACACACTCTACGCGCACGCCAAACGCCAATACTACCGAGACTGCACCATCACCGGCACAATCGACTTCATTTTCGGCGATGGTTCCGCCGTCTTCCAGAATTGCAAACTCATCGTCCGAAAACCCCTCAACAACCAGCGCTGCATCGTCACCGCCCAGGGCAGGAACGTCTCCTACCAGCCAACCGCCATCGTTATCCAGAACAGCTCCATAATCGCTGATCCCCTGTACTATCCCGTCAGGCACAAGATCAAGTCATATCTAGGACGGCCCTGGAGAATTCACTCCAGAACTGTGATCATAGAATCCTTCATCGACGATTTGATTCAGCCGGAGGGATGGCTGCCCTGGGTAGGAGAATTCGGAATACATACTTGCTTCTACACCGAGTATGGAAACTGCGGCCCAGGTGCGAACAAGTCGGGGAGGGTGACATGGAAGGGAGTGAAGAGTATTGACCGGTCGGAGGCGCGAGAATTTACTGCCGAGAAATTCCTCAATGGAGATGCATGGATAAAACCTAGCGGAGTTCCGTATGTTTCAGGGTTTGTCACTACTGAAACGTATTGAAGAACAAATAGCTGTATGATTTATACTTGACAATAGGAACAAAAATGTACGGTAAAATTGTTCAATGAAGAAATTCTACACCACTACTGTTTAAAATATTCTTGGTATATTTGTTTATGTAATAAACATTTCGAAATATGTAACTTAGAAACCACAAAAGATTTAAAACTCTTCGATTTCAAAATTAAAATTTTGATGATTTAAAAATTTTTAACACCAAAAAGGAAAAAATGCCCAATACCTTTGTTTTTCGACTTTATATCCCAATTATTTAAATTTTTTTTAATACTCTATCATTTTTGTTATTAGATTTTATTACTTTTTGAGTGCATTTACGAATTTACTATTTTAGTTATGCTAGAAATTTGTATTTTCAGTACACGTGTTATTTTGTTATTAGATAATATATAACTAAGTTCAATGAGCTATTGCCACCATTATCGATCACCATCAACTTGATCATTATCTAACATTATTTTTTGAGATTACTATATATATTATTAGAATCTTTGTTGAACGTTATATAAGGATACCATCATAATTGTCATTTTAGTAATTATTCGCTATAGATTTAAAGTTGAATTTTTGGGCATTCGAAAATTCAACTTTAAATTTACGGCCAATGATTGCTCAATTCACGATGATAATAATATTATTACATAAAATATTTAATAAAAATTTGATAATATCTACAGTGACTCAAGCACATGAAAGTTGGTGATAATGACTAATGATCAAGGTAACAAAGATGAATAACAATTTTTAGTCAACTATCATTTATTTTGATTACTATAAATATTATTTAAATCTTTTTCTACGTAATAGTATCATCATAATTATCGTTTGAATAATCTTTTGTCGTAAATTTAAAGTTGAATTGTTTAGTACTAAAAAATTCAACTTCATATCTACAATGAAAGATTGTTCAAATAATAATTACGATGGTGCTATAGCGTAGAATATTCAACAAAAATTCAAATGACATTTACTGAAATAAATGACATTTTACGATGATCACTGACAATTAATGGTGGTCAACATTTTTACCAAAATATAAAATTTAAAATTTTAAACAGTTAAAATGTACTTTAAAATGTCCAAACTATTTGAAAACTATTGTTGCAAAGAGAATATACTTAAGACATTGATCTAATTAAAAATATTTAAAAGAAGAGTTTATTGGAAATTTAAAAAAAGCCAAGAATATTGATTATTACATTTTGAGATTTGGCATCTGAAAATAATATATATAATGAACTTCATGTTCTTAATTTTTTCTCTAAGAAATTTAGAATAAACTACTAAGATTTATATATATATATATATATATATTTCTTTAATTTAACCATTCTTTCACATAATTTATCTAAGTGTTTGACAAGTTTAATTTGTTGAACTTGAATAGAAGTAAAGAACGACTTATCATTTAATTAGTAAAGACAAAATCGATATATCGTTTTCCAACATGGGCGACTGGTCACTTGCCCTTCTTTTACAGAAAAACTTTGTCGTTCAATTTGTCACTGAGATTATAACATTAGGATCCCTGTTCTTTTATGATTTCTCACACGATAATAGTTTTTCCATTTATATAACGTATATTACCCTTTTTTTTCCCTTTCTTCTTTGAGGTTAGTGACCTCCATTGAAATGACTCAAATATGAAAACCCTTAATGCTTAGGTGAGCAAAATTCCATTCATCTTAAGGGTGATTTGGTCATTTCACTAAGAATACAACCGACAATGAGTCAATGACGGACCTTTGTGGTTGATATATACAAACTAGATACTACTAAAAATAAGTAAATATTATAGGGATTCATATGTTATTATGCTCATTCTCTATAAGAAGGAAATAAAACTCCTAATTACACAGCAAGCCCCCTCTTTCTCCCACGCACGTACAATGGCGGCTACATCGTCCTCGTTGTCCTCAAACTCCTCAGATTCGTCGACATCGGACGCGTCATCCTCCTCTCATCGCCGTCGCCGACACCGCAGACGCCGAGATAGAGACAGGGAGTCACTAAAGATCCGTAAAAAGTCGCGGTCCCATACAAAACGACGTCGCAGACACCGTAGCTCTTCCGATTCTCATTCTTCCCAATCTGATTCCTCCAGGTTACCTATTTTCTCTTTTTCTTTAGGTTTTTTTTTCTTGGTTCTATGATTTGGAGATTGATATTCGTAGCTTCAGACTTGATGGGTACTAAATATATTTGTAAAAATCCCTTTCTTTTTTAATATAAAGTGGTGTTTTTTTGGCTGTTCTAGTTGAATTTCCTTTTTATGTTGAGGTTTAGGTCGAAATTTTGGCAGTTTCAATGTAATATTTGAAAATTTGTTAAAACTGAAAAAGGTTTGTGTTTTTTGTTCAGTAGAATTAACGTTTTGGCAGCTTAGAAAACAGGAGAGATAGTTTGATCTCATATGATTTACTAGTTCAGCGGCTTAACTTTAAGACCCTTTCTGTTGCTTTTTTTTTTGTAGTATTCCTCTTATAACTTGTAATTAGGATGAATTAAGACGCAGTGAGAATGCATTAGGGAAGTTACTAAAAGTGGTGGGCTTTCAGCAATGGTTTCCATTACTTATTATTAGGAATAGAATTCAAGATAATAAGTAGAAAGTGTTATTTGACTGGTTGGAGTGCGTTATTGTGATTATGATTTTGAAATTTTAAAGATGTCCCAAATAGGAAGTGTGTGGATTGAATGAAAGAGTCAATGTTAAGGTGTGTTAAGCTAGTGAGTTTCAGATCCTCTGTACTTACAATGGGGAAAAATGTTTTCATAGTTCTGTTACAAGATCTTTCTATCTTTGGGTGCAGGGACAGAGCCCCTTTATGACCACTGGATTCTGAAGTCCCTAATGAGAAAATCTTTTTAGCTAAATGAGTAAACAAGATAATATTTAAGCCCTCAGTTAAATTAGATTTAAGGCTCCAGTATCTTATTGTTGCTAAAAGCAGCCCCTTCCTAACCAACTTTCCACCTCCGTCGCTGTTTGGGCCGGAGTCTGTTGCCTTCAAGAACTTCACTTTGTGGTTTCAATTTGATGTAATATGTGCATATTCACTCTTTGATTATATCATGTCATGTCATCTAGTTGCATCTTCAAAAATGTTCTTAAGCAGCAGAATTCCTCTTCTTGCATGGATTTTTCATATTAATAACTAGATAGAGAAATTGGGATGATTGTCTTCCTAACATCATGTATCCTTGCTTGAGCACTTGTAGAAGCGGCAATTCTTCTGACAGTGATCATGAAACTCAAGAAAAGAGACACAAGAAAAGTGACAAACCAAAGAAGGTGGTTTATTGATACTCCATTTTTGTTCCGTTTTAATACTACTGGTCTATAAATCTCACTTTGTTGCCCCTTTACTTTCTAGACCAAGGAAAAGGACAGGAACAAGGGTCATCGACATAAACGTCATAAACATAAAGTTAAAGAGGTAGGCCAGTTTCCTCTCTTTAGCTTTCCCACCTTTATCTGATTCTGTCAAAACTATGCCTATATTTCATCCAAGTCACTTCCATTTTCATGAATGATAATTATCTTCCGTGGTCAGTGAATACAAAATGAAAGATTTGACAAGAACTGGATAAGAAAATAGTGTTTGATGTTTACCTTTGCTTTCAGTCTTCTCAATGCGCTCAGCATTATTATGCTTTAACTTTTAATATGTCTGCTTAGCTTGGTATGATTGCTCACTGGCCAATGCATCTAAAGTAATCCGTCAGGGTGATATTAGTGTTTAATATTAAATGATTGTATTATACATCTATATCTGAGGTCCTTATAGTACTTTCTGCCTCTTTTGTAAATGGCTCTTCGACATTGGAGCTGGGATCTGTGACATGGTGACTGGGTGCTATTGACTTGCCTGGATTTTTTTTTCTGGGTCGGGTTTGTCCTGGCAATCGGAGCCATATATAGAAGGAGAAAGATGAGGGAAGTAGTGGTCCTGTACAGCTTTCAAAGGTACTCCATTGCCCTTTGGTAGTTTATCATCTGCACTCTCTAGCTTTTGTTGTTTAAAGTTTGCAATAACCTCTGTTATTCATTATGTGCAGTTTTTAGGGCGAGACAAAGATGATGGAGTGCGACGAAGTGCTGTCTCTGGCAAGAAGGTGAAGCTATTCTTTTTCTAAGGCTGTAAGAAGAGATATTGAATACATTGGTTATTATTAGCTTATTTTCTCATTTGTTTCCTTTCAGATTCAATTAAAACTTGATAAGACAAAGGAAGATAAAGAAGCTGAAAGCAAAAGAAACGAATTGCTGAAATTCTTAAATGCTAGTTTCGATTGAAGATTGGAGAGATCAATGTCAAATCTATAGAATCAAGAAGTGAAGTGACAGACTAGAGAGAGCTAGTTTGTCTCACTCAGCTTAAACATCCAAACTTTTGTTTCCGAGAAACCAGGTTTTCAAAGATGGAGTCACATTCATGTCTTCTGTTTTCAAGAGAAATGTAGAACATTGTTAAATTAGAGTCTTCAGTTTCTTGTGACAATTTTATGGTGAGTGCCCCTGATTTGGGTGTTGTATTGTATCGGATTGGTGCTTCTTTAAAAGTTGCTTGGTTTGAACAATTGTGCAATGTCTTCTCTCATAAAGCATATCATGTTGAGAGGAGTGAAATCTTTCTTCTTTGAGAAATATATATTTTTAAAAAAGCAAATAACGCTTGATTCTCAAAATTTCAACTTTGCACCAGTAAGGAAAGGCTTTGCTGAGGACTTGTTGATCCGCATTTTATTTAACGAATTTGGATATTAAAGATTTTAAATAAATAGATGGTCCTCTGAGAACTGAAGATGTTTGATTTATATCAAATGGAGGTTTGAATGGTTTAAACCATTTTCGAGCAGCCTAGAACCACCAAAAAAGTCCAAGGACACGCAAGGAATGTTGCCGAAGATAATGGCACAAAGTTTAACACTTTTTTTTTTTAAAGAAAAAAAAGAAGGGAAAAAAAGGAGAAAGAGACAAAAGAGGAGGGCGTTATAGTAATATGGCTGCTCTCATATCCCTTTATATATTGGACTAGGGTTTACTCTTGCACACTGACCAACCCATAAGCCTCCGTCCTCTTTACTAGGTACCAAATCAAGATCTCCATTGCATTCTGTTTTCTCCTACAAGACAGCAACAGCAAGCAAACATCGCGTTCACTAGCTAATTTTCGGTTTTCTCTTCTACCATTTTACCGTTGATTTGTCTAATGTCGCACATAGTTCTTCTTGGAAATCCTCATATTGGTTTCCAGGATTTTATCTGTGCGTATAGCGAAATTTCTATCCTCTCTGCTTGAGCCTTGTTCTTATTTTCTTACCTATGGACATGTGCTCCAATGTTATTGGATAACAATTTCTTTTCTATTTTAGAAACACCATTCGCTCTTTTTTCAAGATTTTTGAGATGCTGTTTCTCGGTTATTGCCTATTTTAAAGTTTAGATTTCTGAAAAGTCTTGAGAACCACAAGACGGAAAAATTGCCGCTAAAATGAAAAAGGAAAGAAACTTGATTTGCTAACTCTTATGGGTGATGGGCCTGAATTACATTCAATCCATAAGTCACAAAGCAGAAGCATTTTATTTTCCTTGAAAGGGCAAAGCAGAAGCATTTGGGAAAAGGAGTCTTTGACCCAGAAAAAACAGTCCATGCCAAAAGGCATTTTCTTCCCTACAGAAATTTGAAGTGAAGAAAGAGTCATAAATCTGTTTTTAAATGAATGATAAATCTTGAAGAGTTTGAGATTTTAATTTCATATTTAGCACTTTGATTAATATTGTTAAATATTAATATAATCTATTTGATAAAGTAGAAACAGAATGTCTTTCCTAAGTTCTCACTAAAAAGCAAATTCCATTAGTTATTAGAACACTAATTAACCAAACGGTGACTACAATTGGGAAAAAAAATCTATGGGCTAGTTCTATTTCCAGCAAAGAGATTGGAAATGGATAAAGAAATACTACAAAGCTGAGTAAATATTGTATTCATCCTAGTTAATGGAGATTGAGAGCCCGGTTTTTCTTCAAAACCATCCTCACAGGATTCTTCATAGCTCATGGCAGCAGTGATCCATTTCTGAACATCATTATAATTTTTGCTAAGATCTTGAAGATTAGGTTCCTTTGGTTTCGTTATGTGATCTTAGAGAAGTGATGCAGAAACCTTGTAGCTGGTGTTTTCACAAGTTTTTGTGATTAAATCATTGGTTGATGCATGATTTTTGTAATCATTGCTGAGAATTTGGTGGGGAAATAGGGCAATAAGAATTACAATAAAGCAGGGTATTGAGATTGTATTCATATCTTTGCTAATTGTTTATAGTGTCATGCTATTTTGTAGAGAGAACTAAAAAGAGGGGCTTTTTCATAGAAATAAAGAGGATCTGTGGTTGATAATTCTTGTTACTGAGAAGGGCTTTACCACCCAATTTTACTGCTTGCATGATCTAATTTAAAAGTCTTTTTCTTGTTGGGAAAATTGAAGCACTACCAAACATTTGTGTGGGTGCCGTGGCAGCTTCACCCATGTGTCGGCACCACCTTAAATCATCCATATTATAGGTTAAATTTGGAAGTGCTTTTGCAGAAAGTACTTTTATTTTTTCCTACTTATCGAAAAAGCAATTCATGATGGCATTCGAGTTTGATTATAATTTATATGACAGTGGTTCATTGTCACATCATAAATTTAATAACCATTCAGTGTACTGGAGGCTAATAACAGAGGAAAGGTACATTCAGAATTTAAATTTGCTTGATAGTATATATAAAACCAAGTTCTAGCATTTATTTTTTCTGTCCTCATCTGCAAGAGCCAACAGTACTTTATCTTCGAAAGCCAATCTCATTAATTGATTGAGAAAACTGAAGTATCAATGACGCTCAACTATCAAATCACTTTGCATTCAATTACCTCAAGCACTTAGCTCCATGTATGCAGCAATGTCGCCCGCTTAAATAAGCAGAAAGGAAAAATAAAATAGTGCGAGTGAAAATGGAGGAGATAAGACACAGAATGGAGAATGTAAATGGCATAAAAATATACGTAGCAGAAAAGTACTTGTGCTTGTTGTCCTGTTGTACTCTTCCTCCTTGGCTGCCCTAAACTTTGGTAAACCTGGCGCCACCAAATTCTTGCCTTAAGCTCGCTCGGATACCCGTGCAATTGCCTCAGATCTTTGCGGCTAGGGCAACACTGAAGCTCCGGGATCTTTCTTCAGGTACAGCTGCATTCACATTGTTGGTGATCTTGTTGCACTCACTGATTTTCTAAGAGTTGAGAGATTTTTTGTTGTGGTGCAATAATTGCATGTTACTTGTGCTTGTTTCCCCCTGGAAAAGTGAAGGCTTTTGTCTGCCTCAGTGTTCCTTTTATGCCAAGGAATCCGAAGATTAAACCTTTAGAGAGCATGAGAGCTCTGTTTGCAGACGAATATTATATTTGCAGAGTTCAGGTTATTCCTTCTAATGTACATTTTGCTTGGTCATATTCAGCATATTTTAGCATGATTTAGTACTTATTCTTCAGGTAATCTCTTTTTTCGGGTAGGTTTGTTAAATCTATTGGGAGTTTTAACTCAGCTAATGCATGCATGCATCTAAAACTTTGCATTAATTAATCTGTAGTGAAAGTCACATGCTGCTGCATTAATCACTTATATTTGACAATTGACTAGTGATTCTATTTCACAGCTGTTGTGAATTAAAAGCATTTCAATCCCAGAAGGGCAGTAGCTAATTCTCTTTGTTTTGCTACAGGAATCTGGAAAGATTGAAGCAGAGACTGCTAAAGTTGGTACGGCAGAAGTACTCGAGCACATTCTGGCAAATCGTAAGCCACACTTGCCCAAAGAAAATCCCATAGGAATCAATCCTGAAAACCCAGTCACCCTGCCCTCTTGGTATTCATGAGAAGGGGTTAGTTTTCTGTGCCACCAAATTCGACCAGACAGGCTCCACAGGAGCGTCGAACTACTACCCAGCAATGAATTTGTAAGTTTCTTAGAATGTTTCTAACTTTCCCATTTGTAAATAAAATATTCATTGATTTAATTCTTACTGCAGAAATTGGGAGCTGACAGCACCATGGGACTGGATTAACTGTGAAATTCCTATGTTTATTGTTGGAGAACTTGACATGCTGTAAACAAACCCAGGCATCCAGGAATATGTATACACTGGAAGTTTCAAGAAAGATGTGCCATTGCTGGAGGAAATTCTTGTAATCGAAGAAGTTGGTCATTTCGTCTGTTGATTTTGATGAAGAAATAATTTGTATTTCTTAAATGAAAATGGTACAATACATAGGTATATATAGAGGCTAAAATTAGTGACTATTTCAACTAATAACTACTACTAACTTGTTCTACTATTTACCATCTTCTAACTAATAACCAATTTACATTAAATACATTAATATCATCAACCAAGAAAAAGCTGAAGAATCAACGCTCATATTATATTATATTATATATATATATAAAAAAAATAGAAAGAAAATAATTGAAAAAATAAAGAAAGAGAAATGGAGGAGATAAGACACAGAATGACTAGTGTTAATGGCATAAAAGTGCATACAGCCGACAAAAGAGAAGGTCCTGTTTTACTTTTCCTTCATGGCTTCCCTGAACTTTGGTATTCCTTCATTAGATTCTTTGCATTAAGCTCTCTCGGATACCGCGCTGTTGCCCCGGATCTTTGCGGCTACGGCGGCACTGAAGCTCCCGACAGCAACTCATTCACAAGCCACACCTACTTTCATGCTGTTGATGACAAAATTGGACTGATTGATTCTCTTGGCGTTGAACAAGTGTTTGTTGTTGCACATGACATGGGTGCCGCCATTGCTTGGCATTGGTGCATGTTTGGCCCCAAAGAGTGAATGCTTTTGTGTGTCTTGGCGTCCCTTCTATATCTATTCCAAGGAATCCAAACATGAAACCTGCTGAGGCATTGAGAACTTTCTGTGGGGAGAATCATTACACTTACAGATTTCAGGTTTCTAATCTCTTTGGTCTTTCACATAATTTGTTTGCCCGAATTTATGGTGCAATTACGTCATATAATTTGCCTTTTGGTAGAGGAGCCTGGAAAGATTGAAGCAGTGTTTGCTAGCATTGGTACCGTAGAGGTATTTCCGGCAAAAGATAAACCCGGATTCGAATATCCCACGCTTGGAGAAAGTTCCACAACGGAAACAGTCATGATGAGAATCCTATTAACTTGCCCTCTTGGCTTTCGTCACAAGATCTTAATTTCTGTGTCACCAAAATTGACCAGACAGGCTTCACCGGTGGTTTGAACTACTACCGAGCCCTGGATTTGTAAGCTAAACAACTACAATTTAATTGACTAAATAACTAGTATGAAAAACATTAATGTTTCTAATTTCCCTAGGGAGCTTACAGCAGCATGGACACGAGTACAAGTACCGGTTAAATTAGTGGTGGGAGACAATAATCCAGACGTATGCAGCCCCAATAGGAGTCAAGGAATATACATACAGAGGAGGTTTGAAGAAGGATATGCCTTTGTTGGCGGAGATTGTTGTAATGGAAAATGTGGGTCATTTCATTAACCAAGAAAAACCAGAAGAAGTCAGCACTCATATTTATGACTTCATTAACAAATTTTAGGATGACCTTGTCATTGATTCTATGCATGTATTTTGAGTTCTCTGTTGCAATTCCAATGATTCCTGCAGCTTCATTATTTCACAGTAATAAGGCAAGATTCTGGTGCCACCAGGTTTACAAAGTTCACAGAAGCCATGGAGGAGGAGTACAGGAAAGGGCCTTCTCCTTTCTCAGCTCTATATATGTGCATATTTTTATGCCATTAACACTCATCCGCGGTTCTGTGTTTTAAATTATCTCGTCCATTTCCCCTGCACTACTTTTCCTTCTGCTTAATTATTTATAATCCAACAAATTCAAAAAAAGAAAAAGAAACTATGCAGTCTGGTTTAGATTCAATCTGCTTTAGAGATTGAACTAACGAGTGATTTTTTGCTCATCCCTATTTACTCATATTTAGGTCCAAAACGTAAAAAAAAAAGATAGAGGGTACAAGAGATCCAAATATGGTTAAATTATAAAAAAGAAAAATAGAAAACAAGAAAAGTTGAATTGAAAAACAAAAAAAAAGCAACCCAGCAGCAAAAACAAAAAAAAAAGAAGAACTGCAGCTGAAGCAGCAGCTTAGCAGCAACAGCAAAAAAAGCAGCAAAGAAGACAAAACCAGGAGCAACAACCACAGCTGCAGCTGGCCAGCAACAACCCAGAGCAGCTAAACAGCAACATAGTTCAGCAGCTTCATAGCCAGAAGCAAAAATCCAAAGCAATAACCGGGTGGAATAAAACAGCACAGCAGCATACTGTTGTAGCCACAACTACAAGAGCAGAGCTGCAGCAGAATATCACAGCAAACTGAAAACTGTAGCGACAGTAAGAGCTTTGGCAGAGACCAGCAATAGTCCATCCAACCCAGCAGCTTACAAAAGGTAGCAGGAGATACAAAAACAGCAGACGAACCACGCTGCAGAAGAAAAACAGCTCAACAGCTACGGGAAAAGAAATATTATCCTAATTCATTGTCATATTATGATTACACTGAAACAGACCGACCATAGTTGTTTCAAATGCTTCCTATTTTATATCAAAGTAGTCAGTGCATTACAGTTATTATGCTGTAATTCGATGTTTGATTTCGTAGGAAAATAATGAAAATCAAACGTAATCTTGCATTGTCAATTAATCCTGTTTACTTACTGTCAAAAGTAATTTGCATGATGAAAAGAACAAAATAAAAAGACAAACGAAAAATACAGTAGACAGTACAAGATTTTAATGAAGATATAATTTACAAGAAGATATGACCGGATACAATAATTGTCCCGCCCAGTACTCTTATGATTGATTAATGAATTACAGTATAACGACAGTAATTAATTGACTGCTGTAATGATATAAAAACAGGGTATGGGAAATGCAACAGAGAACACAAATGAAACGCTAATAACAAAAACACAGCAGATCAAGCTTGAATAAATATTGCACACAGCAGATTAAAACTTCTTAATAAAATCATAAATATGATTGTTGACTTCTTCTGCTCTTTCTTGGTTGATGAAATGCCCCGCGTCTTCTATTACAACAATGTCCTCCAACAAAGGCACATCCTTCTTAAATCTTCCACCGTGTATATATTCCTTGAGGCCAAGTGGGGATGTATACACCGGATCATTTTCTCCAGCAATGAATTTAACAG
Organism: Melia azedarach; assembly: GCA_028052125.1. NCBI lineage: Eukaryota > Viridiplantae > Streptophyta > Magnoliopsida > Sapindales > Meliaceae > Melia > Melia azedarach. The sequence continues at coordinate 495,905 of CM051397.1, forward strand.
GTACTTTAACTTGTACTCCTGTCCATGGCGCTGCAAGCTCCCAGTTTCTGCAGTTAACAAGACAAATGGGAATGTTAGATACATTAATGTTTTACATACTAATTGATTGATTGTAATTGTAGCTTACAAATCCAGGGCTCGGTAGTAGTTCAAACCCCCGGTGAAGCCTGTCTGATCTAATTTGGTGACGTAGAAACTAAGTTCTTCTTCTGAAAGCCAAGGGGGCAACTTAACAGGATTCTGTGGACCCTTTCGAATCCTGGCTTTTTCTTCCAGCATGGAAAGTCCGAATTCTGGTTTGTCTTTTGCCAGAAGTACCTCTGCAGCGCCAACAAGAGCAAACACTTCTTCAATCTTTCCAGGTTCCTGTAACAAGGCAAGAGAATGGTTAATGAATAGGATTACGATCGATGCAGCTAGGAAATAATACAAAAGAAGAGATGAAATTACAGACCTGAAATCTACAAACGTAATAATTATCTCCGAAGAAAGCTCTCGTTCCTTGTACTGCTGACATTTGTGGATTCCTTGGAGAAAAAGGAACGCTAAGGCTCACAAAAGCCTTCACTCTGTCAGGGCGAAACATGCACAAATGCCATGCAACCACGGCACCAAAATCATGAGCCACAAGATAAACTTGCTCAACACCAAGATAATCAATCAGTGCAATTATGTCACCAATGATATGAAAGTAAGTGTAGCTGGAGATTGAACCGGGAGCTTCAGTGTCCCCGTAGCCCCGAAGATCTGGGGCAACGGCACGGTAACCGAGGGAGCTTAACCCAAGAATCTGATGACGCCAGGAATACCAAAGTTCGGGGAAGCCATGAAGGAAAAGTATAGCAGGGCCTTCTCCTTTCTCTGCTACGTGCATTTTTATGCCATTAACGCTAATGATTCTGTGTTTTATCGCCTCCATTAATTTCTCCTTCTCTTATATCTCTGTACAGTATTATATATTGATTGATGTTGATTTATCCAGTCTTTCTATTAATTTCTGTTTGTCTATATAGATTAAAAGTTGCTTGAAATGATACAAAGGCCAATTCAAGGTCAACTCGCTAATTTTATTAGCTAGAATTAAATAAATATTTATTAGGATATTAATTATATTGTTAGCTTAATTAATAATAAAATATTCATAAAAATGAAACACGAGGCGTTGATTTTAAGTAAATGAAAAAAAAAAATGAAATGCAAGAATATTTCGTAATAGAGAAAGCCTTATTATTTGTTTTATGTGAAACAGGTGATGGTAGGATCGCGGTAAGAAAGATTATATTCTTAGTAATGGAGCTAAGCTACCACAATGTGAAGGAGTGTAGTATCCTTCCTGGCTAGCTAGAAGAAATTAGAGGAAAGAGTTCAAATAATAATTTTATAATACAAAGTCGTGAATCTGAACGTATGCCTCCTGGTCTTGGGGATTATTATATTCATTAATTCCATTCCTAAAGATCAAGTCGTGAATATCAGAGCTGAGCTACCGTTGAATATTTCCTCAATATGCTTGTTAGTTAAGTCAATGTAAACATATATATAATTTTATTCAAAGTTTACAAAAATTATTCATCAAACTATTCAAAAAAATGAAACACAACCATGCGAGTCTTTGACCATTTTAACATGATTATTGTGTTAAGAGTGTGACAGGATTGTCGGTGTTCACATTATAATTTAGCTGAGTTTCTTTTTTCAAAATTCTATGAATATTGAAAACGCAATGTGCTGTTAACTTGCCCTCTTCTCTCTCAGAAGAAGATCTCAGTTAAATTCGGAGCTCACAGCGGCAAGGACAGGAGTACAAGTTAAAGCACCGGTTTAAGTTTATAGTTGGGGAACTTGATCCGGTTTATACATCCCCAGTTGCCGGCAAGCAATACATTACACAATGGAGGTAATTTCAATTAATCACTGTTGTAATTGCACTGTAATAATTCACAGTAGGGAAGCCATGAATGATCTTCCATTTTGCTTCTGTTTGTACAATATTTTTTCTTTCGTTCTTCTTTCCTGTATATATAAATTTTCTTCAGATAATATATATTTTAGTGGCTTTGATTAAAAGTTTTAATCAACGATCGACATTAATTATCATGTAACTATTTTATCTAAATATATAGTGCGTGCATAAGAGATCATCATATCTCTGTTTTATTTATTTACTTATATATTATAATTCCTATATAAGTAACTTGGAATTTGCAGAAATTGGGAGCATACAGCAGCACGAATTAAGACATAAGAGCAAGTGAAACTGTGAAAGTACGACTGCTGGGGGAAGGGATATGTACAAACGGTGATTCTAAGAAGAATGTGCTTTTGGTTATGACGGAAAATGTTGGTTACTTTATCCATGCTCACATCATATTCATGACTTCCATCACTTTCAGAATATTGTTTTTTAGATCTTGAAAATATGGAACCCATAAAATCACATATAGTTTCAAAACCATTTGGCACCAAGTACTTCAAAGATGCTCAAACCCTCTCTGCCCCTGCATTGCCAAAAGTACATCCTTTATCTTAAATGGTCTAAGGCTGAAACAGATCTCCGCACCTTCAATATTACAATAGAAGTTAATCTTGGAAGAGTCTAAGCAATCTCAATATACTTGAAAAACGCAGATTCATAATTTGAAATAATAAATTGTCTCAAAACAGGGCATCCATTGTGCTAGTAATTAAACTGACCGGTGAAAAATAATTAAGGGAACCACAATAGATACCTCTAAAGTCTCGCAAAATTTGGATTGCAATAGTAAGAAATGACACAACTGCCTCACAATTAACTAGTAAATTTAACTTAAACTCTGAATCCTCTGCTGTTTCTCCTTCCTCTAGCCCTCTCAAACTTCCTACCATTTGATCGAACATAAGGCTTGGTGTGGCTGTGAGGGACACCAGGAGCTGGACCAAAGTGCTTCACTGCTTCACGGGCATTCTTTGGACCTCTGAGAAGAATCTGTAAATGAACATAAACATAAGATCACTCAACCTACTTCAACACATAGCGTTCGAGAAATTAATCAAGGAATGTTATGAAGGAAAGGTGCAAAATTCAGGAAAACAAAATACAAGATGGCAATATATCATCATATTGTTAGCAAGAACCTCAAAAGGAATATGCTGATACCAAACCAGTTGCAGTTCAGTATTATTATCAAAATTAGATAGATAATCCATGCTACATTTGAAATTATAAGGAAATGAACCATGTAAACAGCACTGAGTTGTTCAATGCAAAAAAACAGAATGATAAATCAATTCCAGAACATTTATGCCAAAATGTTTAAAGATTCCTATCTGCTGATCAAGCAAACATACATTTTACCCTGACAGACTATACAACTTCAATTATTTAATCAAGCCACAACCACAAGTTTCAATTATTGAATCAAACCACCAATCACCATAAGTAATCCGCAACAATAAGAACAACAAAAAAATCATCCTCTGAATTTAAGAAACATACCGTGTTCTGTCCCAATGGTGCCCTGAGTGCGAGCTGGTCAAAAGTCAAGCACTCTCCGCCTGCCTTCTCAATCCTAGCTCTAGCAGTCTCAGTAAACCTCAAAGCAGTAACCTTCAATGCCGGCACTTCATAAGCCCTAATGTCGTCAGTCACAGTCCCAACTAAAACTGCAACCTTATCCTCCTAGTCAATCAGAAAACCAATAAAAAACCACAATCAAAATCAGCATTTATAAAGATCCAAAAATACCCATTATTCTATTACATTATAAAATGTAAACCTAGCTATTAAATCACAACGACAATGACAAAAATAACACCTAAAATGGAACAAAAAGAAAAAAAAAGTACTAACTTTTCCTTTCATGAAGTTGATGAGCCTGGAAAGAGAAAGCGGAGCCTTGTGCACTTTGCTCATGAACAGCCTCTTCAATATCACCTTATTGAAGTTGCTGTCTGTTCTCCGTACGAGGAATCGGTACAACTAATACACACAAATAACCATCACAAATTTAAAAAAGAAAAAGAAAAAGAAATAATCTTTGTGGTATTTAAGCACGCATATACCATTCATAAACATGTTTTGCACAGAAGTACAGACCTTGACGAGAAGTTTAAGGTAAATATCATCGGACTTGGGTGCAGTTCTCTTCGACTTCTTGCTCTTACCTCCTGCGACCAGATCGATCCCCTGAAACGACGGCCCATTAAGTTAGTTCTAAAACTGTAGTTACATGTACATACAGAGAGAAGGGGACAGAGAGAGATAGAGAGAGAGACCATGGCGACGCTTGGCGAGTGGATGGGCGGTGGCGCGGCGGGCGAGTGCTTATGGTGCTATGAGAGAACGAAAATTGAGGTAGGGTTTTGAAAGAAGTTTTATAGCTGGGTCTTGAGCGTGCGCCAGTTTGTATTGGGCCTCATGGACCTTCTTTTTTTTTAAATTGGGTCCGTCCAGGCCCAATTCAAAAGTTGCAAAATGGTACGTTCGAGATTAAAAATGGATCTTGATTGTACATGAATAATGTATATGAGAATCAGATTTTGAACATAACTTAGTTTTGAAGAAATAATGATCATCATCATTATTATTATATGTAGGCTGAACTTTTCTTTTTGTTATGTCCTATTTATAAATAAATAATTACTCACCAACTTATATATACTTGATTGATTACCTCAGTAAGTTTCTGTTCAATGAAGATAATTTTCTCTTCAAGACAAAAATTATTGGGAACTCTTTTTTCAGGTGACTATCTTTAGTTATTCATTTAATTTACTGAATCTATGACTAAATAAAGCCTTTCATATTGGTATATATGGTTGTCATCTTTTTTCAGTGGCTCGGTTGGATTAATTTTGTATGTTATGTTTATTTATTTTACAGTAAGAATCGAAACAAATGTAAAACATAGTTAAGCATGAAACAGCTGCGGAAAGGTAAGAATTATACTGCGATTTACTTACCTCCCAAAGACCTCCCCATTGAGATAATATTGCATGTTGTCCTGTAAGCCAAGCAAACAGGTAAAAGGGACAATGAAGAGCAAAAGCATTCCGTCAATTTTGAGACACGAGTCATCTGTTTATCAATCGATGGCTAACATTCTCATTACGGTGCCACGTTTCAAGTTACTACTTGAAAGCTATTAGAGACCGAGGCATTTGAGGCAGAGCTGTAAGGGATGCAGGTGGAATTGGAAGTTTAGACTAGTAATTAAGTGAAGAAATTCTCCGAAAATAAGATTGAAAATGCATATTGGTTGAACTTGAGCCCTGTAATCCAGAGTTGAGCCAAGATTTCTTCAGGTAAGAAGAAAAGAAAAAATGGTTCACTAAGTAAGTATGACTCCTAATCAGACAAACTACTTGGTTAAAAATGACTATTGAGAAAAAATGAAAGACAATAACTTACGTTTGTTTAGCCAACATTTTTGTAAACCCAATAGCAAGAGCATGCGTGTTACTTTCCTTCTGCCATTATGGCCTGGGAATGTACGTTTTGCACATCAGAAAGATGTAAAAAGAATGTAAGCATCCACACTTTATATCCCTCAAACTAAAAAAAAAGCAGCAGAAACGGCATATATAACTGATCTTGAGCGGCATAATATTAAAGCAGAAACTCAACGCAAAGTAATACATATAGCATCAGCAATAACAATTGTGAACAAGCACATACACATGAGCGGATATAGGGCGAGAGAAAGACATGCCATACCACGAGAATTTCTACTTCCACTTCGTCATCAAAAGCACCACCTGGTGATATACGACCAGGGCACATTATGTTTGCACCAGCAAGGACAAGTTTTATAGCACCCGTCCACCTGTAACCTTTTCATTATATTTGGATCTATAATACCAAGAATACATAGAACGAATACTTTTGCTCTTGTAGAAAAGCGAAATCCACTCAGAAGACAAAACAAATTTAAGTGATGTCCTTTTCTTTTACCATTTTCTTCCCTCCTATTCATATCTGGCTAAATCAAGAGTGCACACAATACATATGTATCGTGCAAACTAGAAATGGTCGAAAAGGCTTATAAAATACTTTTTGAATGTGGGAAAATTAGGGGATAATAAGGCTGAGGACCTTCCACAATCTTGCTCGTCTTGTTGTTCAAACAATTGTATTGCCAAAATACTTATTTAAGAAACATAAACCAGATCTGCAAAAGATTTTCTTTCCCCAATACCCACACCTTAGCTCAATTATATCTCTGAAAATCATAATTTGTGTGTAATTATAGTGAGAACCGCAAGCATAATGAAGAACTAGTTACACAATGGAATGAATATACATTCACTAGAGGTCAACATGATAGCGTTCATAGCGTCGTATATTCTCTTTACAAATGGCGACATCACGCATCATCACCATAAACTTTCAGGCCTGCTCACTCATTTTAATAATCATCCACAATATATATGTCATATAAATTTTGTGTGCACGTGGACAACATTCACGTATATATACCAGATGTAAGAGTATTCAAATCAATACATATCTCTAGCCAGAATCGTCAGATCAGAAACCCATTATATAGATTATCCTTCCAATTCCAAACCACTATCTAAATGTATTCCAATTAGCAGAAAAACAGTCTGTGCTACAAATAAACTTCAAAGATTAAAGTAACAAAACATGATAAACGTTCAAATATTACCTTAATGCATGGCAACTCATAATACAGGATTATCTAGAATGTTTTCAAATTTTACAAAGTACTCCACATAGAAACTAAATTACCCACCTAAATTCACACTATTTCTTTGGCTAAAACGGGCTTGTTTATGTTTTCCCAAATGGGTCTACAAGCTTTTTCACTATTTCTTTTTCCAAGCATAATATTAAATTCACTCTATTTTTTATATAAATTTTCACGTTCTCAATAAAATAGTATTATTATTAAACAGTAATGGGGTTATTACGCAAAGGTGGATTGCTATTATCATCAACCTTTTCTGAAAAAAAAAAATTGATTCATCAACATAAAGAATAATAATAAAATAGAGATTTTGACTTATCATCGTAAAAAATATATATCAAAATAAAGAAAATACTAATTTTATAATAAAAGTGACCACCGAAAAATAAATTATATCATTATTAGTGATTGATGATGTGAATGCAAACCCTTTAAACACAATACAAGAATTTTTTACAATTAACCTTCGGTCTCTTGTTATTTTATTTTTCGTCATACTCTCAAAAGTTGAAATATTTTAAATTTATAAGATGAAAAGTTATAAATAATAACAACGAAACTCTTTATCTAATTCGTTGGTATATAGGAATGTGGTCCAAACAAAGCACTTTCATAATTATTTTTTTCATATATATATATATATATATATATATATATATATATATATATGTCGTTATTGATAGGTCTTGAAGCACATCATATAACACATACAATATAAAATAATATCTTAAATGACGCGTATAATAAGTGTATATTTGATTAAATATAAAAAATAATTATCACAAAAGTATTCTATAGTATTATCATGATAAATGTTGAAGAATTAATAGATGAGCGACTTGAAAAGAATCTTTAATAAAGTAGACGAAGGTAGCAAACAAATGAAATTGTTCATAAGCCGTTGTCGCCCAAAAATAAAGGCAAATGGAATCATATATGTATATGGGGTGGAGTGTTATGTCAACGAATTGAAGTTCAACCATTACCTAATTAATTAGAATTAATAGTTAGAGAATGAAAATGAATGGTCTAGTAATTAATTAGTCCAAAAAAGATAAGAATCCTTTATGTCACCCTCCATCTTGAAAGCAACAACAAAATAGAATGCCCCGTGGCATGAAAAGGACTACACCCTACTACTACTACTACTATGATATATATATATATATATATATATATATATATATATATATCTTAAATTAATATTCATTATCAAGCTAATGTAATTATATTAAGTTAATTAGTTCTCGCATAGAAGAAGATATTTTATTTTTCTGCACATGATATGATCCGTTGTTGTTACACCTAATTCTAAACCCTAGCTCTTAAATTAGGTGCAGCTAGAGCTAGAAGATCGGACAACATTCTGTGCAAAGAAAGAAAAATTTGACGCTCAACGACAGCGTTAGGCCACGATATCAAAAATCGCTAGAGTACAAACCCATCTCCTAAAGAAGTCGGCCCACATGCAATCATACATATCAACACTCCCCTACCACTCAAATCAAATCAATTAACGTTGTTACACGTGGCCTAAATCTGACGGTTCAACTTCAATCCTGGAACCGAAAATATTATTTATATCATGGGATACTAACACTTAGCTCCCGGACCTGATCTTTTTTTTATTTTTTTAAAACTATGTAATTATTTGTTCTTATATCAAATAGATCCTTCACTTGTAAGGAGAGAAATTTTTCCCAAAGCCGCGGGGCCCACCTCGTCCCGTCTCGTTTAGGGCAAGTTCAAAGTTAAGAATTTTAACCCGTTTGAAAATTGGGGCAGATTCGGAGATTACATATTTTGTCCAGCCCTGCTCTATTTCAACCGACAAACACTATAGCAATAGTACTATAGTGGCCCAAAAAAATTACTTCAATACTATAGTAAACGGTACTATAGTGGCCCAAAAAAAAGTAATATAATACTGTAACATATTGTTAATGGCCTAAATATCGATCTAATATTGTAGCGGATACTGTAGCTGAATATTGTAGCGTACTGTAGTTTTATTAAAATGGAATCAAATCGAGACAGGTTGAGATCGAGTTAAGTGGGTTAAAAATCGAAATGGGTTGAACTCAATCCCGTTTCATTTTAAAAACGAGGTGAAGCGAGTTCGGGGACAAATCTTTCCTAAACGGGACAAATTTGGGGATGGCAAAATCCGTCCCGAACCCGCCCATTCCCATCCCTATTGACTTGAGTTCAATGAATTCACTTTACTTCTGTTAAAATATAACCGAAGAAATATTCTTTCTTCGGTTTGAAGTTGCATTATGCCCGTCAAAAATCAACATTATAATAAAAAATTATAAAATTATTTTTTTTAAGAGAAATTAGGAACTTACTGAATAGGAATAAACAAATGTTTTGTGGTTATTTATAAAAAATATGAAAAGGCAGAGACTCGAATGTTATTATTTCTCTTCCATGTATCAGCCCCTATGGATCATTCGCCACATAAAACACAAAACAAATATATATCTACTACGTATATTCTCCTTTAATTGTGTTCTCTCTCTCTCTCGTCGCCGCTTCGACTGCAACTTCTTTTATTCTTCCATGGCTAGCTTAAGCTTCTTCATTGGCATTATCGGTTAGTTCTCTTCATTTTCCTCTAACTTTCTCTCAGTTTCAAGAATCATCTACTTAATTTTAATTTTCATCTGCTTTAATCCTTCCTTCTTTTTTAATTATATTTTACTGTTTTTATTTGTTTGCGGCAGGGAATGTAATTTCCATACTGGTTTTTGCTTGTCCCATGTAAGTAAAACCATCGAAATATTTTTCTTTTCTGCAATTTATAGAAAAGTAATTATATACAGTACTGTATATTATATATATGAACTTAATTAATTATGGTATGGTTTGGTTTGATGATGTATCTCTGTCTTGTATTTTAAAATGAAAGTGGATTCCAAACTTCAAAAGATTATTGTAGAAGAGATAGAATTTGGAGTATTAATTCTGTATCTTATTTGAGATTACATCAGGTACTGAAAATTTTAGAATCTCTTCGTTAATTATCCTTATTATTCTTTATATATGCAGTAAATAACTTGTATATTATCTTAGGATGTGAGCAAATTTTTATTTGATATACGTAGAAATTTTTGCCAAGGGATTTACTGCTGTATTGGATCGATTATACATACTTTTGGCAGTATGAAATTAATATTAATTTCTGTGGTGAGGTAATAATAATGGGGCAAAATTTGGAAAGATAGCTAGCAATTAGTTAGAACAGGACAGGGAAGATATTTTCTAAAAGGAAGACTTCTTTGAATTGAAGTTGAACTCTGTGTCCCCACTGAATTTATATTTTATATTTTATATTTATGAAGTGGTTCGATCTTTTCTGTAATTCTTAGGATTGAAGTTATAGGAGTGAATGAATGAATGAATATGAGCGTTACTTATGTTGATTAATGTGTGGTATGATCAGTAAAACATTTTGGCGAATAGTGAAGAAGAAATCAACAGAGAATTACAAGGGAGTTCCATACATAACAACTCTAATGAGTACAAGCTTGTGGACTTTCTATGGAATTCTGAAGCCTGGGGGTTTGCTTGTTGCGACGGTAAACGGCGCCGGTGCAGTTTTTCAATTCATCTACGTTACCCTATTCCTCATCTATGCTCCAAAAGATAAAAAGGTTTTACTTTTACATACATGCATATTCAAATCTAGCTGCTATACCGTATATCAGTATTATATAATTACTACTCATCATTTTCATTGACTAAATTAATTGACACGTGTGTGTTTTCACTGCATGCATTCATTTATCTATGTATATATGTGGATACGGGGTCGGGTGGTCCCTGATCCAGGCCATATATTATAGACTAGCCAACTCATTGGAAAAATTAATTTAGATACTTTTCACCGAGCGACCACCACATGTCAGTTAATCAAAAGAAACCTTTTTTTAGTTGTCTACACTCTTACAAATATTATGAATTAATTTGTTGTGATGTTAAACTTAAACAGGTGAAGACAGCGAAGTTGGTTGGAATATTTAATGTTGGTTTTGTCGGGGTAGTCATTGCAATAACGCTTCTAGCGATGCATGGTAAAATGCGACTTACTTTCGTTGGAATCCTATGCGCTGCTTTAACCATTGGCATGTACGCTTCTCCTCTTGCTGTCATGGTAATTAATAATTAATTACCTACCTATCTTCTTTCCTAATTATTTATTTTAATTATTTTCTCAAAATTAATATATATGTATATATATTTATTTATTTGATCACAGACAACGGTGATTGCCACTAAGAGCGTCAAGTACATGCCCTTTTTGCTCTCATTTTTCCTCTTTCTTAATGCTGGTGTTTGGTCTGCTTACGCTGTTCTTGTCAAAGATATTTACATTGGGGTAATCTGATTTCTTTTCTCTCTTTTACATGCATGTATCTGATGCCATTAATTAGTGAATAATGTGAAATTGATCCCCCAAGCCAATTTTCAGATACCGAATGCTATAGGTTTTGTCCTGGGCTCAGCTCAGTTGATTCTGTACATGATTTACAAGAACAAGTCGACAAAACCAACGGACACAATCAGAGAAACAGGCTCGACACTCCCGGTGAAAGAAGGCATCGAAATGCGTGCCCATGTCGACGATGATCACGGTGTTCAAGGTGATGGTAAAGACGATGAAGAAGCAATTGTTGTCGAGAAACGGAGCCTCAGCAAGCAGGGAAAGAGTTTGCCAAAACCTACTCTTAGCAAGCAATACAGCTTGCCCAAAATCCTCAAGAAGACTGCTTCTTTGGGTCCTTACGATTTATACTCCAGTTGGTATCATCACTATGACACTGACGTCCAGACAGGAAACAACATTTGATCATACATATACCACTTTGATCAAAATTAAAAGCAGACTGTTGTATTATGTGTACATTAAAACTTTTGCTCAAAGGGAAATAGGTAATATCGTATCCATCTCAATTATTGTCTTTATCATAAAATGTCATGACCATTAATCCCTTTCTTTTTGCATCTTATTTAGTTAATGTATTTATATATTGTTTTTATTTTCTTCTTTTTCTAAACAGTTAATGTATTAATAACTGTTTTCTAAATAAACCACGTCTACTTTTATCTCGTCTTTTCTTTTACCGTGGGATAATTAATTCCTTAATTAATTAGTAAATTCTAAATTGTTCATACCGTTGATCGGAGGATAATGTCTAATACATCCCTATTATTTAGTCTAATAACTTATTATCCCTCTTTTTTCATAAAATATATATAGATATATCCTATCACTCCCTAAAATTAATTCTGTTATTGAAAACTCTTTTTTTTAAGAATGCTCAAGTAAATTTGATGTAGTTAGTTTGTATGTACAAATTTTGAGATGTACACAATGACATGTTAAACTAGCTAGTATACTTTTTGTGTTTTTAATAATTTATTCTATAAAATTGAGAAAAAGTCAAAATAGCCTTTCTTAAAATATTTATAAATTAATTATTTTTAATTTAATTTATAAATATTAAAAAATATATATTTAGTTATGTTTTAAATAACATATTAATTTAAAATTTTACACTTTATATTTTTCAATAAATTTTAATTAGTTGATAAATATCAATTAATGTATATAAATATTTAAATTTAAAAATATTAGACAGTAAATTAATTTAAATTATTTTATTAATATGCGACGAAGTGAAGAACGCAAAAACAAAACGAAATCAAGTTTCAAAAGTTTATGATGAAATTTTTATTGAATAAAAAAGTATTGAAACAACTAGTATGTACTCTCATATATAATAAAAAAAATCTAGTATTATAAGTTAATTCAAATAAAAAAAATAACTCTTACCTAAATAAAAAAATTATAAAATAAACAATAAATTGAATTGGTAAGAATAAAAAAATTTCTAAATTAATTAAATTTTAAAATTGTCCTACATTAATATGTTATCAAAAATATTCTAAGTATATTTTTCTTAAAATATTTATAAATTAAGATTAATTGACTTTTTATTATATATTTATACAAATTAATTAACAACACTATATCAATTGTATGAATATTTATTTGAAATAGTCAAAGGAATTAAATAAAGTTCCTCTCTTATCCCAATATGCTGGTAATCGGCAATTTGATAATTATTATATAAAAAATATTAGTTTTCAATAAAGGAAATTGAATTAAAGTTGATGAGATATTTGTCAAACAATCTAGAATAATAGGTTATGAGATCAAATAACAGAAAGTATTGGGTATGCTCAGGGGCAAAGCGCCTTTAAGGTCTTGCAGGCCCCATAATTTTTTTTTAATTTTTTATTATTATATTTATATTTTAGACCCATTTATTAAATTTATATATATTTTAATCTCTATATTTTAAAAAGTTGTCAATTCACCTTTTAATTTTTTATTATTTTTATAATATTACCTGACCAACTTTAATTTTTAACCATTTTAGTCTCTTAATTAATTAGTTCTAACTTCGCTCCTATGTATACTCCTTATTAGATGACATTAAAAATAACAGTCAAATATATAGTGGTTGAGATAAAATCTTTGAAAATCTTATAAATTTTTCTTCTTACTAAATTTATTAATTAATTATTGTCAATTCACGATATCACAGAAAAAGAAAGACTCAAATCATATTGCTTAATCAGGTGTACTTATAACACGTTTCTTATACTAGTTTTAAATATGCATGCATATGTATAACTTTTGCATAAAGGATGGTGCTTTTTCATTTATTTTACCAAATGTATATTTACATAGTAAGTCTTAAAATCACTCTTTAATAACTTCAAAGTAAACACGAAAGCATATGGTTATAAATATTCAGATGTGTAAAATTCGTTCATTTTTTTGGCTGAAGTATGAATATAAATATTCAGATGTATAAAAGTCATTTGTTTTTAATTTATATCTGAATATTTATTAAAATCATTTGAATATAATTAAATTAATTTGTTTACTTAAATCTAATGAGTAAATGTCTGAATAATTTAAATATTTTATTTGCTAATAATACTCTTAATTTATTACTTAATATTTATATATGTCAATAACTCAATATATTAATATAAGATTTTTTAGGACATACATGTCACTATATCAGTTTCAGATTTTTTTATTTTTATAAAAATAAATAATTTAGCATTTATATTTAAACATTTAAAAGAAAAAAAATAAACATATTATTCAAATTCATATTCTAGCTATATTCAAATTTCAGATAAGAAAAATAAATACTACCTAAGTCTACCTTAGATAGTAATATAAAAAGCAATAAAAATTCAGTTTTAATAATTTTATTTGATTAAATAATCATACCCTCGTTTGATTTTGATAGTGAATCATGGTATTTTTTTATTAATAGATAAGTACGTAACTTAATTAAATAGCAATAATTCCCTTTTAATTATAATCACAAATTAATGATCAAATTACTTATAAGACGTTTCTTAAAATAGTTTTAAATATGCATGCATATATAGAAATTTTGTGTATAGGATGGTGATTTTTCATTTATATAGTAAGTCTTAAAATCACTTTTTAAACCCATCAAAACAATAACTTCAAAGTAAACACGAAAGCATGTGGCGGCGGCTGTGTTATATGTATATATATAATTAAAAAAACAAAAAATTAATATATTAATTAGATCATATGAATCTTAATGAATATTCATACGTAATATAATTAAAATAAAAAAGCAACAGTAAGTCTATATTGGACCGTAATATAAAATGCAATGAAATTAAAGAGCAGATTACAAAATTAGGGTGTTGAAGAAAGCGAAAGAAAATATAAAAATTAAAGGGAATAACCGGTCAACAACGCTGTTTATTTCATTTACTAATTACAAGTGCATAATAATATGAAGTAGCTAGCCTTAAGATACCTTGTTGTAAATCCTGTGGAGATGTGAATATTTGTAATTTATCTCCAAAAACTTCACGTCTTCCATAGATGAGACTCATTTTCTGCCTTTCCAAACTCACGAACTCTATCAAATATATCCATTAATTAACAAAGAGAGCAGAGAAATGGGTTTGATTCCTCACGTAGTAGAAGACTGCTTTGGCCTTCTCAAACTCTACAGCGATGGTTCCATTTCAAGATCTCCAATTATTCACGACGATACTCCTTTTCTCGACGACACCACAGTCCGCTATAAAGAGTTTCTCTTCAATGAAAAACACGACCTTTCTCTCCGCCTCTACAAACCCACATCCTTAACTTCTACAAAACTCCCCCTTCTCTTCTACTTCCACGGCGGCGGCTTCTGCTTCGGCTCCCGCACATTCGCCAACAATCACAACATCTGCGTCCGCCTTGCCAACGTGCTTCAAGCCGTGATCGTTGAGCCCGACTACCGCCTAGCGCCGGAGCATAGGTTGCCTGCGGCTTTGGATGATGCGTGTTGTGCTCTAAACTGGCTGCAGACTCAAGCCATGCATGAAAATGTCGACACGTGGCTGGCAGGGGTTGACTTTGACCGGGTTTTTGTGTTGGGCTACTCGTCCGGAGGAAACCTGGCTCACCATTTGGCCGTTCGCTTCGGGGATGGCTCGAATGAGCTCGCACCGGTTAGGGTTAGAGGTTACGTTTTGTTGTCTCCATTTTTTGGCGGGTGTATAAGAACTAGGTCCGAGGAGGAGAGGCCTTCTGAAGGAATCTGGAGCTTGGAAATGTATGACAGGTACCTATTTATAAATACAAGAAAGAATTAATTTAAGAAAATAAATATCTTGAATAAAATTGTATCAAACACAATTATGTCATGAAGTTTAACTTCTTTTTATTTATTTATTTTAGTTGTTATTATGATTGATTGATTAAATTAAAAGTAATTTATGGACTTTTTTAGTACTATTCTTGGGTTTCTCTTAATCTGCACGTAAAAAAAATATTGTTTATTTAATTTAATTTGAAAGATTAAAGAGTCATCAAAGTTCTGCAATTAATTAGAATAAATAATTAAGAACCTCTTGTTCTTTTATTTGGACCACTTTATTATATGTATAAATATGAATTTAGGGTTTATTTGATATATAACTCTTTATTAGAGTACAAAATTTGAACTTTAAATTTTTTAAAATAGAATCTTTCAAAGTATTTTTTTTTTTAAAATGAAATAATTTTGTTTTATTATAAAAATTTCCTTTCAGTTTTTTTCTAACATAGTTTTATTAGGTACATCTAAATTGAAACCATCAAACAAGAAGTCAGTTGTTAACTTTGTGGAGTTCATGGCTTTATCTTATCTTTTGTTTGGTTGGGTGATAAGGCAATATCTTATCTTTTGTGTAGGGTTTCCTACCTCAAATGTGTACGTACTTAGGCTATGCTATCATAGGAAACTTAATAGTAATTTAAAAAAAAAATGGTTTTGAAGATGTATATATGTGTGTGTGTGTGTAGGTTCTGGAGGTTGTCAGTTCCCACCGGAGCTACTCAAGACCATCCGTTGGTGAACCCATTCGGCCCGTCGAGCCCTAGCCTTAAGAATGTGGCCGTGGATCCACTCCTGGTGGTGGTTGGTGGCGATGAGATTTTGAAAGATAGGGCGGAGAATTATGCGAGAAAATTGAAAGAGCTGGAGAAGAAGATTGCATATGTGGAGCTTGCAGGACAGCAACACGGTTACTTCATTGACCATCCGTTGTCAGCAGCCGCAGAAAAAGTAATACAAATCATCAAACGCTTTATGGCTGATAATTAATTGATTACTTCACTCCAATTAATTAAGAAAATTACCAAGTTAACGATGTACGTACCTTATCGGAATTAATAATATATATTTTCAATATTACGATGTTCTACATTTTGTTCGATCTTTTGATATATTACATATGAAGGGGAATCAAAAGAGTATCAATTAACATACCTTAGAATTAAATTTTCTTCGTCTTTATTTATTTGAGGCCTACAGGTCTTGAATGAACAACCCGTTAAATATATTATAATGTAATTAATATACCTAACCGGCCACATGCTGGTGGGGTTCTATTTCTATAGTTAGACATTTTCATTAAAATTAAATATAACTCATTCAACGTTAGAAAAACTATAATTTGTTGATCATAGGATCGATATATAGTTATAGTTTTTGCTAAATTAAAGCGAAAATATATAGCTAGAAGTGACTTCTTTTTAATTACTACAGTACTTATTTGTGTTTTAATTAAATTTGTATATATGTAATACAAGATCATCAATCTAAATTTTTCATGATGATAATAAAAGATATATAATGGATCGAATACATAATAATTGAGATACTTTTGTCTTTTAAATTAATGATAGTGATCTAGGAATAATATTGTCATTTAATTGCTATGTTATCTATCCCATAACCCAAGACGAGACAAATTAAGGACAACTTGGACAACGAGGTCCGTATCTTAATTAAATTATGTGGGCACCCCCCACTCAATTTGGATCGATCATTCATTCCACAAGATCTTAAGTGTGTAGACGACTATGAAATAGAACTACTGTTAGCTAGATAGAACGTAGTCTCCTTGTACTCCTCAAATCAAGCAGCTTAATTTCCTATATAATTTTCTTGCCCATTCAGAGTTTTCTGAGCAATCTTCCTCAGCATGGCAAGCTTAATATTCATTTTTGGGTTGCTAGGTAACAACTAAACTAATGCTTAATTAATTAGTTTCTTTCCTTTTTCTGTTTGATTGATTGATTGATGCAAATAGCTAGACTATATAATATCTGTTTTCAGGCAACATAACGACCGGTCTGGTGTATCTTTCTCCGGCGTAAGTGTACTAGTGATTTTCAACTTCATACTTTTTCTCCAGTAATTAACTTATAGGTACAGTATTAATTTACAGGAAGACGTTTTGGCATATAGTGCAGCGTAGATCGACAGAGGAATTTGAGAGCCTTCCATACATATGCAAATTGCTGAACGCATACTTTTGGGTTTGGTATGGAATTGTGAAGCCTAACAGCGTGCTTGTCGCCTCTGTTAATGGCTTCGGAGCCGTCTTGGAGATTATTTATGTCCTCATATTTCTTGTTTTCGCTCCTCCAAGGATAAAGGTAATTAAATTGTTTAACAGTAGTAGTAGTAGTTGTAGTTTAAATGGTGATGAAATAATCTGACTGATGAATTTCAGGCTAAAACTGCCATACTTGCGGGGGTTTTGGATGTGGTTTTTCCCGGCGCAGCAGTCTTAGTCACCGAATTATTCTTCGACAGAGATGTCCAAATCAAGGTTTCAGGATTTTTATCCCTTTGCTTTAGTATGGTCGCCTATGGTTCTCCTCTTTCAGCGATGGTGAGAAGTACAATTTTTATATATTTTTTTATATATATCCCATCCCAGCTATCATTTTCATGGAATATATAATATCATATAATACATATATTCATGCTTAATTAATTGATGAGTTTTCTACGCCCTGGAATTAATTATAATATATATACATATTTACAGAAAACAGTTGTGGTCACAAAGAGTGTAGAGTACATGCCTTTCCTTCTCTCGTTTATCCTTTTCATTAATGGAGCAGTTTGGACTGTCTATGCTTTCCTTACGAAAGATGCTTTCATTGGAGTAAGTTTCCATTACTTTTAATTTAATTTAATTCAATGTTCTCAAAACTGTGAAGTTAATCACTGTTACTGGATTAATATATACAGTTTTAAAATTGTTTATATATATATAAATATAGATACCGAACGGGAGTGGATTTATTCTGGGCACAGCTCAATTGATACTGTATGCAATGTATTGGAAACCCAAGTCATCCAAGAAAATTTCGGGCGATTTGGAGGATGGATGGCAACACCAAACCCTTATTTCCTCAAATTAAAGAGTGAAGAAGAGTACATGCCTCCTGTGAGCTCTCTCTCTCTCTCTCTCTCTCTCTCTCTATGTGTATATATGGAGCCAATTTCTTTGGAAAATGAAGCCATCAAGCAAACGAGAAAAAATTTAAGGAGGACTCAATTTAGTATATTTGTGTTATTTTCTCTAATTTTAAAAAAAAAAATTATGTTACTGTCGGCATGTCCGAATCTTACACACATAAAAAACATGTCTGCATCATTTCAATTATTATTATCTTTTTTGGTTGTGGATGTGGGCGAGCGAGGTCAACAACTATCAGTCAACCGTGAAGAATAATTTAACCTAGCAGGTTTTTATTTTTATTTATTTTTAATTAAATGCTTCAACCACAAGTCAGGGCCGGGCATTCATTGGCTTTGAAAGTGAGATGGATCAAAATGAAAAGAATTATTGTACTGGCATTTGCATGGCATTCCCTGGCTACTATATATACCATTTCAAATTTTAATTAATAAATTAATTTTTTATTATTGCTTGATGCATGCAAAATACATTTTATTAATTAATTAATTAATTAAATTTTCTCTATATAAGTATTCCTAGTGGGAGATGCATTTCCGTCTTGAAACGTGCTACAGTGTGCAATTCTTTAAAGGAGTCCTAATCAAATTAGTTATATATATACATAGCCACACGATTCATATGATATCTATGACTATGACTATGTTGCCGTGTAGAGCGTGCCAACTGATTCATCAAGCTTACTTAGAACCTATTTGAAATTGCTATTGGAAGAAGTAAAAATAATTTTAAACTATAAGAAGTTATTTTGAGTATTTGATAATTTTTTTAAAACAAATCACTTTTGATAAAATCGCATCATTCTACAGTAAATTTTGAGAAATAAAAAAAGAGTTATTTTTTAAAATCAAAATTTGAAAAATAATTTTATTTTTAAATATAATATTTAATATATCAATTTAAAATTATAAAAAATTAAAATTAATCCTATAAATAATTTTTAAATTTTAATTTTAATTGAGAAATAAAATTATTAAAATCAAAATTTTTTCTTTTCATTATTTTTTACTTTAATTTTTAGCTATGATATATATATATATATTTATAAATTATTTTAAGTAAACATATATTATATTAAGTTATGTTATATTATAATATTAAATTATATTAAACACTCAAGTAGTTTTTATTTATCACTATTTAATGTGTACAATTTAATTATTTGTATTTTTACAATATTTTTAACAATAAATTTATTAAATACATATAACTGATTTTCAAAACATTTTTAAAAATAAAATTTACCAAACACTAAAGTGATTTTCTTTAAAACTAATTATTTCTATAACACAGTAAAAACATGTTTTTTTTAAAATTCACATCAATTTCAAACTGGTCCTTAATTTAAGTGATTGTGACTTCATAATAAATTAAAATAAAAGTTTATTATTAATTAAACTAAATTAAATAATAATAATTTTCTTACATCAGTTATAAATTATTGGATTTAGATATTTTATATTAGAATTACATATATTTATAATTAATATCTATGTTAAATATAATTTTAATCATTAAATATACTTAAATGCAATGAACTATAATTAATGAAAAAATTATATAAAAAAAGAGGTCAGTGATCATTTCTTTATATCTTTATATATATATATATATATGAAACCTCAGCGGGGTTATGTGAAAATACTCCAAACCTCAGCGGGGTTATGTGAAAATACTCCAACAACATATACTGGTATGTTATGCCGTTTTTCTTGTTCGGCCCATCCTAGATCTTTCCAGCTCGGACAACAAACCTACCCGGCCCAGACCGGCCCAATTTTCCTCCGTTGCCAAAAAGATACTAAATTAAATAGCAGGGAGAGAGACCTCCGGTTTCCTTCCAACCACCATTCCATTCTGCGATATACGGAAACAGAAACAGATACAGAACTCAGAAAGAAAACCGGGAAAAATAATATACGATGGGTCTGGAATCATTTTTCCCAAAAATTCTCTGCCTCTTTCTTCTTTTCATCACTTTTACACCATCTTTTGCCGGGAAGCCAACAGCTTACGAAGTCCTCGAAGACTACAACTTCCCCGTTGGAATCCTCCCCAAAGGGGTTCTTGATTATGATCTCGAATCCTCGACAGGTAAATTTTCTGCTTTCTTTAATGGCTCTTGCAGTTTCTCTCTTGAAGGATCTTATCAACTCAAGTACAAGTCAACCATTAAAGGTAACATTTCAAGAGGGAAACTTTCCAGCTTGGAGGGTGTTAGTGTGAAGCTTCTTTTCTTCTGGGTTGATATTATTGAGGTGTCTAGGCATGGTGATAGTCTTGATTTTTCTGTTGGGATTGCTGGTGCTGGTTTTCCTATCGATAATTTTGAAGAATCTCCTCAATGTGGATGTGGATTAAATTGCAATGATGTTAAAATTAGGAAGATTAGAACAAATCTGTTAGTTTCTTCCTCTTAGTTATATATGTTCCAATGCTGTAATCGTGCTGTTGAGATATTGAATTTGGATTTGTGTTTAATTTTGATTAATTGAAATGGGATTTTCTTGTTTTGGTTAATTGTTATTGTTTTTGGAATTATTTCTCTGCCATTTTGTTAGTTTTTCTGGCTCAATAATGGCGCTTTGTGTCAAACTTTCATCGTAGATTGAAATGCTCTGTGAATAACCTTTCTTGCCTTTATCTTTACTAGCATTCCGCATAAAAATGTGTTTAGGTTCTTTTGTTGCTTATCATTAAAATTATATTAAGTTCTCATTTTTAAATGTTTTCGCGGCTGTTCATTTGATTGCCATAGAAGTTGGAAAAAGTACTGAAATTAAGAATTGGTGTCCAGATTTCTCTGTTTGTAAGAATTAAAATAAAAAAGAGTTGGCTACTTGTCTTCACTGAAAGTTTTGCTAAGATCTGGTGAAATTGGTTCAGTTAATAGCTTAGTGATAAATTTAGTAGACACACTGGATTGTTCTAAATTTGATTTTATTTCATACTCCAACTCTTTTGGCTTTCCTCTCTGCCTGTTGTTATTTTTGGAATTGTGATTTTTATGGTCGAAAACAGAATAGCTAGGAGATAACAGAAGGTTACTCAAATGCTATTAGTCAGAATCTGCGGCTATTGCTTTTGTATGCATATATATTCTGATTGTCTATAATGTCAAGGATGAAATTGTGATAGGTTTTATTGTGATTTTTCTGTCTGGATGGATATTCTATTTTATGTTTCGGCAATATTTGATGAGTAGCTGAGATGTATTCTCCTGGAAGATTGCCATAAAGGGACCAAGCCATGGTAGAATGTCATTTGTAAAACCTTATCTTTGTGTGCTTGTTCTTGGAACTGACTTTGAAACCTCTAAAAAGCATCATCTTTTCCTCTACTGTATGTTGAATCTATTATAATTTGTACACTTGATATTGTAGAGCCCCATTCTTAATCTACTTGTTGGAAATAATAATGACTGGTAATATTGCAGATCATAGACTTGTTTATATTGGAGTCAATTAGTTGTGAATGATACAGAGAACTTGGGATGCCTGTTCCTATTTTTACCATGATTCAACTTATCAAGTTTTTCTACAGGTTTAGCTTAGGAGGATTTAGTACTAAAGAGCTTGTTTCTATGTCTTTTTCATTTTTTCATTGCTTAAAAGGTAAAAACAGCTTAGAAATTGAAAAGATCTTGTTTCTGGAACATATTATAGATGAGCATAAAGCCCATCACTGTGTTTATTTTTTCCCCTTTTTTTTTCTAATGCTCTTTTGTTTTAAATTTAGGCTGCATATCTTCATTTTCCCATTTTTTTTAGTGTAACTTTTCTTGTATATGACATAGGACGAAGAAGAAAACTCATATACATTATGTGATTATATCTCCCTGTTGGGTTTTTCTGCTGTGTTTTTCACAACCTCAGTTCTCATCGAGATATCTGTGAATAGATTTGATTCTATTATATTATATGATCACAATTGCAGTTCCTTGCCTATTACGGAATAGAAAAATGTTGTTTCATTAAAGCCTATGTTGCGTGGCAGCACTGTATTTAGAACAATTCCAATTGTATCTGGGACTGAGTGCTGAGTGACCATAAGGGGACCTTGTAAGGGTGATTACATTGATTAGAAGACAACCATCTCGCATAGTGATGATCTTGTGAAAGCAATCAGAAACCATAAGAACCATTATGCAGCACCGTCAAGGTCACTGTTCTGCATTTTTCAAGATTCGTAATGCTGCCAGGCAAGAACTACCCAGACAGACCAAGATTTTCTTTTGTCAATGAAGGCAACTTAGTGTTCACACCTGAATGCGCTCAAAAAACAGCCATATAAAAGTTGCATCCCTTCCGCACAATCCCAGGAAGGACATGTAATGTTTTAAAAGTTTCTATAACGCCATAACCATCATTTGAATTCCAACCAATCGCTTAAGTTGTTACAGAAAGACTTGCCTGTCTGCTTCTTTCTGCCGTTGACTTCAGTAATGTTCAATATTGGCTGTGTTTCATCTGGGTCTTCTCTGTTTCACAGCTGCTACGACACTTCTAATGGGGCCTCCAATCAATATCTTTAGTTGACTTACAAGAAATTTCTCCCTTCCTGTCTACGTTATGTGGGAAATTTATATAATCTCAAACATATTTAACGTATAAGATTATACATAGCTTTTTCAAATATTAGAGAAAATTGAGTTGCAGAGTTACGGTATTTGATTATTGATTGATTCGGACAAAAAGTTAATATTCCAGTCAATCTTGTCAAATAATTGAAAATGGATAGCGATAAACACCTAAACTAGCATTATTTTAACTCGGTCAACGCAAGGAATGGCACCCCAGATTCCATTCAGAATCAAGAAGGAAGTTCATCAATTCGCACAATAATTTTTTTATAATTTTTTGATACCTTCTCCCATGTTAAAGAAGGATTCAGATGAAACTGAAAACGAAAGATGAGGTCGATTTGTGGTATCCAGGTGTCTAAAATAATGGAGATCATGGCTTCAGCTCCAGATAGTTTATTGGGGCTAGTAATATTCGGATAATAAGGGATGATTTAATGAGAGCCAAAGACAATTATTGTGAAGGACGGAAATGACAGGTATCCCAGTACCAATCTATGCTACATTACACGTATAATCTTTTATTTTATTAGAAAAAGGTACAAAATGGACTTCCAATTTCAAACAACGCGGTTTTGCAAATAATCTCAATCTGTACATACATACATGCATTGCATAAATATCTGTACTTCATGCGATGATGACTTGAAAACTCTCCATGTGTACATCTCTTTCGGCTTTGCCTTGTCTTGCCTTTGAAGATTTCAACCATTACCCAATTGGATTTTCTACCTTAACCGTTTGGCTGAGGAGAAAGTAATAAACATAGTAGGGGGTACATACGCAAAATGACAACCCATATTCATCTTTTGTTTCTCTCCTTTGATATTTTTTTATTTTTATCCAACTCTTTTTGGTTCACGGACAACTGATATATCTGTCTCTCTTTCTCTATATGTTGGTTGTTTGATAATCCATTGAGCTCATAAATTCAACATATAAATTCATTTGGTTTCTCTATGTTGACCCTATTTCTGTCTCTCTCTATTTATCTAACGGGTTGGGTTTGATTCATTTTTTTCTCTATTTATGTCCTCTCTTTTCCTAGCTATTCTCTCTTGTTGCAAAGTTGAGCATTTGATCTATTTCTGTCTTCAACAATTCAAGATTGTTCCTTTTTCTCCCTCTCTCTAAAAAAGTGAAGCTTTTGATTTACTGATCCCCTTTCTGTGTTGACTCTACAAAATCTTGATTCATTTATCTCTCGTTTGTGCTATTTGTCGAATATTTTGTATATCCGAATCTTCTATAAATTTAAGATTCAATATTGGTTGGTTCAGTTTGTTCATATATATTTAAATCTGAAGAATGATGATGATGACAATGGAAGGAATGATGGATAAAGCAGTATTGGATGATATAATCAGGAGGCTGCTGGAAGGAAGAGGAGGCAGGCAAGTGCAGCTTTCAGAGGGAGAGATCCGTCAACTTTGTGTCAACGCTCGCCAAATCTTCCTTTCTCAGCCCAATCTTCTTGAGATTGAAGCTCCAATTCGCATCTGTGGTCAGCTTTCTCTCTCTTTCTGGTTCTATTGAATTGTGAAATTAGAGCATTTTTATTTGAGGTTTTTTGTTTCAAGGTTTGTGTTGTGTAAGATTGAGGAAATCACTCATTGAAGGAATATTGTGATTTAAACTTTTTGTTTTTCTTGTAATTTGGTATGATAATGGGAATTGAGGAAAAATTCTTATCTGGGTATGCGTAAAATTAATTTACAGGACTTTGTGGATCCAGCCTTCATCAGATGAATTTTGTTTAACATGAAATGATTATAAAAAACGTGTTTTCTTAGTGTTGTGAAATTTTGAATGATTGTCAATGTGAAATGGAAAGCCAGGATTTCCATTTGTATTTATTCCTTGTTTGCGTATGGTGTCTGGTATTTCTAACATTGCAGGCCTCTTACAGGTGATGTTCATGGTCAATACCAAGATCTCCTCAGACTATTTGAACATGGTGGGTATCCTCCTGCAGCAAACTACCTCTTTCTTGGGGATTATGTTGATCGTGGCAAGCAAAGTTTGGAGACGATATGTTTGCTTCTGGCCTACAAAGTAAGATATCCTGAAAAAATTTACCTCTTGAGGGGAAACCATGAAGATGCTAAGATTAATCGGATTTATGGATTCTACGATGAGTGTAAAAGGAGATTTAATGTTAGGCTTTGGAAAATATTTACTGACTGCTTTAATTGCTTGCCTGTGGCTGCACTCGTCAATGAGAAAATACTTTGTATGCATGGCGGACTTTCTCCAGAATTGGAAAATTTGGATCAAATAAGGGATATTTCTAGGCCTACTGATATTCCTGATGGTGGTCTGCTCTGTGATCTGCTATGGTCAGATCCTGATGCTAATGTTGAGGGCTGGGCAGATAGTGATCGAGGTGTTTCATGTACCTTTGGTGCAGATGTAGTTGCTGACTTTTTGGAAAAAAATGACCTTGATCTAATATGTCGTGGCCATCAGGTAAGCTGCATCCATTTTCAGCAGACAATATCCATTTACAGTGGTATATTTGCGCTTGTATGCAGGCAATAAAAGCATTTCTTAGCTTGCATGCTTCTTCTTCTTCTAGCCAATTTTGTTATTCCTGAGGTTTGAGCTATGAACATTGCTCTGAAAACTCGTAGGAGGAATATATCAGATTGTTGATTAAGACTAATTCTAATTGTTTGGATAATAGTAGATAATCTATTGTGGCTATTAATCTTTCCTGTGGTTCAGATTACATTGTGATATAATCATTGCATCTCTAAAGTAAATTGGCTCATGATTTGATATGAATGCACTTTGCGTAACACACAACCCAGACCAAAACCAGCTCAAGAGGCTGATAATTACTACGTTTAACTGTCAAAATTAAGATTTTCTGGGTTCAATGCAGGTGGTGGAGGACGGATACGAGTTTTTTGCTAAACGAAGATTGGTTACGATATTTTCAGCTCCAAACTATGGTGGGGAGTTTGACAATGCTGGTGCTCTATTGAGTGTTAACGATGGTCTAGTGTGTTCGTTTGAGATATTGAAGCCAGTTGATAGATCATTTCCAAGCACTTCTAATTCAAAGGGGCCTCTGAAGAGGGTATGCTAACATTTTCTGATGATCCATTATTGATATTTGAACATGCTATGCACTGGAACATACTCTTACAAGAGATCACTTTCTCCTGTCTTTGGTTGAACAGCCCCCGAAAACTGGGAAGATTTGATGTGGAACAAGGGATTTTCTGGAGATTTCTTTCAAATAGGAGAGACAGGAAGCTTGATTTGTGCTTAAGTTTGATTCTGTTCCTTTTCTGAGATCATAGCTTGCCGATAAATTTAATTGATATCAAAAGTATTATGAAAAAAGGAAAAAAAAAAAGAATCTGTAAATTAACAATACGCGCTGAACTTCTATGGAGGAACAGAGAGTTTTTGCATTTGACATCCTTTGATCTCTTCTTGTGACAGCTGGTTGGTGTGGGAATGATTTGAAGATGCCTGCCTTGATTCTTGTCTTAGTACATTGTATTTGTGCTTGATCAAGTTTCTCTTATTGCTTAAATACCTTAGTTTGCAGGCAATATTCAAGGCAAAGAGTCTCATTGATGATTGATTTCCATTTAATGGCTAATTTTTGTACATAACATATCCTATTTTAAGTAATACTATTAATCTTTTCAATTTTTTAGCAATTGCATACAATGAAGGGATTCATATCTTCAACATTCAATGAGGATGAAAGGCAATAATACATTTTCCGGTCTATTTTGCATAACATTATCATAATCTGCTTGACTAATGTTAGATGATTTGGCCATTGTTATAGTCGCAGAAGTTGGACAGCAGAGCTGCTTGTTCTCTAAAACTACCCGAAACCATGAGCAGGAGAAAATGAGAAAATAAGTGAAAACAAGATGCTTGAAAACATGTCTAAAGCTTCTCAAAACTGGAATTAAGGATTTCAACATGTTTGATATACAATCCCTTAAATAAAACATTACCTACCTTCTCTGTTATTTGAAAGTAAAAAATTAATGCATTAATGTACATCATGATGATAAATTCATCAGAAACCTGCTAATCAACATGGATAATTATGTTTGCATACAAGTAGACATTTATCGTCGACTTCCTTTCCTATTTCCCTGACTACTGGGAGATGTCTGGTTCATCCTTCCTTCAAGTTTCCTTGCAGCACGTTGAATAGCTGCTAGCTTTTGGCGATGACTATGGCTCCTCCTTTTACTAGATTATTGAAAGAAAAGAAACCGTCCAAAATATTAAGTAAAACTTTAATCCCTAAAGCAACTTAATGACTCTGAACAAATCAAATGCAAGCCTTATTGCAGATTCTATGGCCAAAGAACAGCATGACAAGACATAAAGGTAATTATCTAATGAAAATGCCAGGGACTTGGAAAAGCATCATATTGAGCTGGAAATTATTGATAACCATGAAAGTAGTTATATGATAAAAAGCTAAACTAAAAAGGAGAACAAAACAAAAAACTTAATCTTTACAAGCAGCAGCAAGAGTCTGACCTGACAAACAATAAACCTGCTGTAAGAACCAATCCGCCCACCGCCCAAGAAACTCTTTCGCTAAATTGCATTTCCTGCACCCACTGCTGGAAATCTTCTAATAGACCTATATTCTCAGATTTCTGGGGCATTTTAGATTGCGATCCCTTCCATGAATCAGCAATCTTATCCAAACTCGCTTGACCCCCATAGCAAGATGTTTCTTCCAAATCAAAATCTTTATCATCAGGCAGTTTAACAGCTAAAACCTGCAGCATGACAGAGTTCGGTGCCATTAGCAACCCACTCTGCAGCTCTGCCACAAACAAAGTCGTTTACTCCACATGGTGCTATAACCTAACAAGAGAAATTCTCATCAAAATATTGATTTGGTCAGGCATTTGAAAGAAATATATCAAAGTTCTGATTTTTTAAAGTTCAGATGGATAAATTAAAACACCAGCACACAGACATAAACCACCAGATATGGCTTAATGCGCTAATCTACTAGGCAAATCCAGGGGCTCTTGAACATTGCTTGATGAAGGAAGTACCAATCAAGTTAAAACAGATATTCTTTACCCATCAGTCACATGGTTTATTCCAAAGAAAGGTGCTACAGAAATCTTATCGCTTAGCAGGTAAAAAGCTCCCAGGTGTATGATTAAGTAGTATACCGAACCGCTACAACCCCAAGACATTCACCAACCCAGTACACAACTTCAGAAGTTAGACACATACCTGTGTCTTCACGTCCATGGAGAAGTAAGCATTAGTGCAAGCCTGGTAAACTCTGTCACAGAATGAGGCACATAAACGAGGAGGTCCAGGTTGAATGCCAACATGTGGATCACAAATAGAGCATTCCAATAATTCCCAAAGATGCAAACATTCTTGGTTGGCCTCCCCAGTTGAGGCCAGCCTCCTAATGGATAGCAAAGCAGGATGTGTCTGGGCGGTGTCACAACAGGTCTTTTTGCGGAAAACCCTACAAAGGGTCAAATCATTTCGTCCCTTGCTTGCCCTTTTCGGAGGTTTCCCTTCAGATGAGAATGGTGCAAAGCGACCACCTTGAGAAATGCAAACACCATTACGTTTTCCTGCACAGACATATATTTAAGCAACTTTAAAGCTGGAAACACAAACAGAAAATTTATAATTATTTAATTTAGATAATTTTTTTAGAAAGACGCCATCAATAAAATTTAGACCCGATATATATAAAGGCACAGCATCCAGATTGACCACGATATGCCAACTAAGCCATGCAACTCTAAAGTCTAGCCCCCAGTTGATATGTTGACCTCCAAAGACTTCAACAGTTCAGCTGGAGCATGGCGATATGATATGCTTTTGCCTGAGTTTTACACCACTGATATAATGTTCCATGATAATACAATACTTATAATCCTGAAAACAGCAAAGACTACTTCACAACTTAAGTTGTGGGGGTAGGCATGTATGTCTAAATATTAATATTTGTCATTATTTTGCCCTCTCACCGGTGAATAAGATCCATTTGCCCATATACAAGGTACTAAAAATTTAGTACCGATGCCGCTACAACCAGCATCAAAACATTACTATGCATTACCAGAAACAACTACTGCATCACCAAATTTGGGATGAAATCCCCATCTGACACATTAACAAGGAACTTTCTAACAAAATTTAACAAGAGGCCACTACATTCTCATCCTTAAATACACCAAGAGGGGAAAAAGGATGTACAAATATACTCAGACGAGCTGTTAAAGCAACACTTTCTATCCAGTTCAACTGAATTCATTCTTGTGAATAGAAAAACACCATAAAGACTAGAAATTTAATAACTATTTATTCATCAATTTTTATCTTCTCAAACACCAAATCGTAGCAAAGGAAGCAATTAATAAATAAATAAATTAGAAACAAGAATATTCATATGAAACACAAAAATATCGGAGAAACAATGATTTTGCCTCAAAATAGTGCAAGAACAAGATAAAATGAACAAAACGAAAATTTGCTAAACAGTGGAACCCTAACAGAGAAAGAGAACGGTGATTTACCATGAGAAAAGGAGATACGCAGACTGAAAAGAAGGAGAAAAATCCAGAATCCATAAGCCCTTTTCTGCATAATATCTGATCGTTCGATTCCGATGCTTAACATTTAAAAACAGCTGCAGTGTGCACTGAGAAATGGTTTGAAGGAAGAAGAAGGAATAGTCAAGTGGAAAATGGTACAGTCGCCGTGGGTACCCGATTTTCCAATAGCGTAGTACTGGATCCGAAACGAGGTGGGCCTTCTATTTTAAAAGCCCGAGCCCACTGTAATACATTTCAGAAAAGAGTGGGTCCAAAACATATTGGGCCGGCTTAGAGTTAAATGGGCTTATACCTTTTATTGAAAAAGTTGTGGGATTGTCTCTTAAACCCGGTTAAAACCTTAGCAGGAATCGCCGTCTTCGTCTACCAACGCCTTCAGGAAAAAATCAATAAGAACTCTTTCAGGTTGCTTAAAAAAGTTAAAACAAGTGGAAAAACATCAGAGATACTTTAGCACTCCGTTACTGTTAAAATTAACTATTTTGACTAATTTTAATTGTCGTAATTCTATGTTAATTATTAAAAAATATGAACCATATCTATTTTTTTCTATTATAACTTTATAAATGAACACATCTATGATATGAACTCACTGCCTGTATTTATTATCGATAATGATTTAACTCCAAGATTAACAATTTGTGAAGTTATTTAAATGATCAAGGTCCAATTAGTAGTGCTAAAAGCTTAAAATTTAAATTTCTTTGTATTAGGAGAAAGACAAATTTTTTTCAAAATCAAAAGTTTATTTTCTAGTCAAAATTTTAAAAAATAATAATGAAAAGAAAATTAATATTGAGATAAGCTTTGGCACAAAGCAGACGTTTGATGTTGTGGTGGGGTCGTAACTCTAAAACGAGATGATCAGATTAGTAAGTCAAAACCAATTATGTAAAATGAAGTCGAAATTATATAAAAACTAATTAGATAAAACATAACGTAAATAAAAAGTTATACAACTAGACTCACAGTCACAACAGCTGATTAACTTTAGCAAGCAAAGCAAGAAAAACTTCTTATTGACTTAAAGTATTAGGCGATAGCAGCCATGATGCACGAAACTGAAAAAGAGACTAGTAAACTAAACCGATCGCAATCATAAGTCATTTCCAATCCATGATTTTATTAAAGATACCAAAAAGGCGCACTATTTTGCTGACCCGACCGGACCTGACCTGGCCTGGCCTGGCCTGGCCTGGCCTCACCTCACCTCACCTCACCTCAATTATGTAAGACATATACCGATTCCATTAAAATTTGGATTGTCCCATCTTTAGTAAACATTAATTATCAAAACCCCATATCAAAGCCACACCGCACTGACAAAATTAATAACAAAAGATAAAAAGCAAGCAAAATGCAAATACTACATATCACCATCTTATTCCTTATTTCACCGGCACTACAAAAGCACTTTCAAGAAAACACAACGATATCAAAGAAGCAGAACTACTTATATACACAATACAACAAGAAGCTACAGGACTACATACTACGCCCCCACAAGCTCTCTACATATGTTACAAGTTACAACCCCGTCTCACAGATTATCATCATCATCAAGCTCTGATAGAACCTGCCACTTGCTTCGCATATATATTTATCTCTACACAAAACACATGCCATCTGCATACATATATATAGGGAGGGGGGCATAAGTTGAAAGGCTCCAGCAATCTGTCTTCTTGTAATATCCTCGTCTTCATATATCACATGTCATAAGGAGTAGTAGAGCTCCTGAGTCCAACCTCATTCCTCTTCTCATAGGCATCGGAAGTTGATCGTCTTCTAAAGCGGAAAGACTCTCTACCTCCACCTGAGCATCATCATCATCCACAGCGATGTTTTCTTTCTCAGTAATGAACTCTGGTGAGTTGAAGATAATAAACAATAAATTGTTTCACTCCGATTCCAATACACCCCCTTTGCGTGTGTGTGTGTGTGTATAAAATGATATGTAACAGTTAGGTGGCATTCGTTTCAGCCTACACCTAGCACAAATCATTCCTTATTCCAAACTTCATCTCAATAATAAAACTTCTAAACCACCACATTAACCTGTCGAAACTCCTATTTTTCCAAAATCATTCTACGCTTCTACCAATTTTTATTTATTTTTTGGCCTCTTACAATTGAAATAACCTTGATTAATATTAACGTGTACCCTTAGAACATACGTCAACACACACAATATCTTTCATATGCATACACACACATGTAGCACAAATCGGACCTATTGCTCATTAGTATTATATCGCATACTAAATGCATGAATACACTATTTCAAGAACAAAACAAAAGCCACCAGCCACACAAATCAATATTTGGTGCTTGCCACATCAAAAAGTTTTGCCAAAAATTACGTGGTGGATCCAGTACTTAAATGGGGACTACATTCAATAAAAGTTTATTGTATTACGTGAACAAGAAGAAACAACAAGAACAACTACTACTACATGGGCTTTAAGACTCCGTCAAATAATGCAACTTCAATAAGGGCAGCATGATTTAAATACCCAAACAGCCAAACGTGGCCTCGAAAGTATCCGATAAGCCGTGCACAATTATTATTGTCATGGGATAAGGACAAGTGTGTCGTTGTCAATACAGCATAAACAAAAACAGTAAGATAATTGCATCCACCTAACCTAACATTGCATTATCATCAACAATATTGACTAATCATACACTTACGAAATGACCAAATTACCCTCGGCATACAACCAACTAAATGAGACAAATATATCCACTCCATTTACGACTTCTACAGTTTAACAATACTCTCCGATAATATAGGAGAGGCGATTTTCGTTAACACAAGCGAAACAAGGGCAAATTTGTCACTTAGAAAATCAAAGCTTACCAGAGAAGGGAGATACCGGCGGAGTGGAGCCAGCCGGAGACACCGGAGGCGAACCACTCTGATAACCAGGGTGGCTTAACTATCATGATACTGCGTGTAACCCTCGGCGCATCGAGCGGCGATTGGTCGCCGTCTGATCTCACGTTCCCCCCATCAGTTTCTAAACGATCAAAACATAAAAAGGAAAAAATCAGCATCAAATTCTTGGATAACTAACATCTTTTCTTTACATTTTCATTAGTCACAAATTCATTAATTCATTGTCCTTTGATTTGGATGCAGTCCTCATATCAGTTTAACTGTAAACTTAGCTCAAAATATCTGAACCGTATGATCCGAATAATTTTTACATGCAGCTTTGGTTGCAGTATTCAATTTCATTTTACTCTATTTCCAATTCCGTGAGTTTCCATAGATCCGCTGAAAATGCGTCATCGGCTTATTTCATACCCTTGCCGGAACTTGACCGGAAGTTGAAGGTGGAATGCTTTCGGAGCTTGCCGAGCCCGCTCTCAGGCCGCGGCCCGGCCAAGGTGTCGTCCCACAACTGGTCAAGCAAACCCATAGCGCGCTTTAGCAAGAACGGGGGTATTCTACCGAAGCGGACCGAAGAAGCTCTTTTGATAGAGGAAGTGAGAGTGGAGTAGCATAGATATTTAACGTCGAGGTTGTGAGTAACGTTCGAACAAGTCCCGATTAAAAGCCGAATAGTTTTGAAGGGGTAGAAGGAGATCTGGACCGTGGATGTAGATCTGAGGCTGGGGAGATG
This sequence comes from Melia azedarach, assembly GCA_028052125.1. Lineage (NCBI taxonomy): Eukaryota > Viridiplantae > Streptophyta > Magnoliopsida > Sapindales > Meliaceae > Melia > Melia azedarach. The sequence goes on from CM051397.1 coordinate 529,302, forward strand.
GCGTGGCAAGAGGATCGAGAAGCACGTTATAAAGGATAAGATCGATATGACAGGAGGCGGGCCCAATGACCAGGAGAAAGGTTCATAGAAAGAAGGACACGTGGCGGATAGAGATATGAAGGAGGTGGGTTGTCACGTGATGGGTCCTCTTTGTCTAGAATACTCCTCACTTTATCTAAATGGGCTTTAAATGACCTCGGGTTCTGTTGCAAATTACGAAATGGACCGAAATAGATTCTGGATTTGGGCTCTAAATCAGCCTTGGATTTGGTTAAAATTACGTTGACTTAATGAGATTCCATCAGATTCTCAGCAGCTCAGCCGCCACACATCCAAATGTTTGTCCAAGGAATATACAATCATGTAAAAAAAAAAGAAATGATATTTAAAAGAAGATTTTTGTTCACTCTAATATTAATATTAAGATTTTTCTTTGAAAGGTAATATTAGTGGTTAGAGACTTGCAGGCGTTTATATATGTTCTATTATAATGTATCAAAAATTAGTTCTTATTTATATTATATAAATCAATATTAGAGTGCTTTTTCTTTTTCTTAATTAATATTAGTAATTTGATATGGATTGCGATTTTGCATTAATTCTAATATATATTTTTTTAAACTAACATTAAAAATTAAAGGCCTATTTGAAGTTTATATTTTATCAATACTAACTACATTTGAAAGCAATAGACATTCAAATTAGTAAAAAAAATCAAACAGCTTATCTTCTTATATATCAATAAAAAGGGGTTGATTATACTAAAAAAGAATCGTTTTGATATAATCTTTTTTAAATATTTGTTTGATATGAACTTTTTGTCAATTATTTATTTATTTATTTATTTATTTATTTTTGTGTTGTTATACAACAAAATCTGAATCTCAAATTTGAGATAAAATACAAGTATTTTGATTGGTGATGTCGGTAAAAACTTTCACTTAATAAACAAAAGAAAATTAGACATATTGCATTGATACGAGAAAGATCAAGTATTCATCGTCATAAAATGGAAAGTTATTTTCTCTTTTAAATAAATAACTTTTATTTATATATAAATTGTAACTTAGAAAATTGGAGACATGCGATACTAACTATTAACAAGACAAATAAAAAAAAAAGAGATAAATGAACAAGGAAATTAATGCACAATTTTTAAGATTATGTGATTAACAAGTAATAGTTAAGAGGGAGAATTTCTGAGACCTTTATTTTTCGCATAATACTTCGTTGTTCTCTCTTGTTTACTAAATATTTGATAACCTCGTGATATTAATTATATTACTGAAAATCGTTACTTTTTTTAAGATAATTATCAATTTGTTCTCTTAATTATATCAAAGTTTGTAAAAGTATACGTGTCATCTTTATATTAGATAAATTACAGTTGAGTTGACTATTGCTGACCACCACTGATTGCTATTAACCATTGTCAAATGTTATTCATTAATATCACTGTAGATATGTTAAAATTTTTATTGAACGCTCTATGTAATAGTATTATTATCATCATTATTTAAATAACTGCTTACTATAGATTTAAAGTTGAAGTTTCAGTATTCAAAAATTTAACTTTAGATTTATAGCAAACAGTTGTTCAAATAGCACTGATAATGGTACTATTGCATATAATGTTCAATAATGATTTGAATGATATCCATGGTAATTCAAACGAATGACAATTAACAAAAAATTGTCATCGTTCATCTTTCTGTCACCAATGCCGATTATTACCGCCAATTATATTTATTTAGATTACTGTCGATATCATTGAAATTTTGGTTGAATGTTCTATGCAATGGTACCATCATTATCACTATTTGAACAATCATTTGTCATAGATTTGAAATTAGATTTTTAGGTGCCGAAAATTTAATTTTAAATCTTTGACATGCAGTTGTTCAAAAAGTAATGGTGATGATATAACTGTATAGAGCGTTTAATAAAAATAAATGACGTTCAACGGTGGTCAATGACAGTCGATGATGATTAACAATTAACCCAACTATAAACTATATGATAAGAAAATGATATACATTACAATGACATGTACATTTATAAAAACCATGTCAAGTTACTTAACTTTCCCAAAAAAAGAAGAATGTTTTTACTAACAAAACTAACACACGAGTCTTGGGTATTAACTAAACAACAAAAAGATCCCAGGGTATTATGTGAAATAAACGGGGGAAACAAGAATTCTCCTAAAAAATAGATTGAGGTTTATCTAAGCTGTTTAGTCACGTCAATCATCACTAATATTATCTTTTAATTTAGAGAAACATTTGAAGGCAAGCTCAACAGAAGCTCACAATTGCTGCTATTCCAATAATTCATCCCCAAAATAATATTGTTGGACTTTCACTCCGATTAGAGAATTGTCCAATGGGCTTTCGTGGGATTTCATAACCCACTTTCATGATAAAATTTGTTTAAACTTTCTTTTGAGAATCCAACAAACATGTAAATTAAGAATTATAAAGTTCAAATATCATTCGTTTATGTTTTTCTTTTGGGTGTGAAGAACCAAAAACCAAGTTATATTGTTGTTGCGAAGTGGCGAACAAAATTACTTTGGACAAAATATTTTCCTCAGTTTGCATTGCCTTTAATGAATGGTCAATCGTATGACGATTTTGAATTAGTAGCCTCATTCACCCAGAAAAGAAGAACACAGTAGCCTCATTCTGTAGGAAATTCTACATTCACTTTGGCTTTCTACTCTCCAGGTTTTTCATCTATGTATTTTTGTTGAGCTGTTGCTTTTGTTGGATTTATGGTGGTAGCTGAATTTCTATTTGTTGAAGGATTGTAATATTGAGTGAATACTCTTATACCTTGTTATTTTGTGATAATATAAATTCTATACTTTTTCGCCATGGTTTTTTTTCTCCTATTCACAATAAAGGGAGTTTTTCTACATAAAATTTATTGTCTCTTTTTCATTCTGTTTTGCCTTAATTTGCTGTTGGTGTATGTTCTCTTTTGTTGATCTATTTAGCTTGTATTTACATAACAAGAAGGCAAGGTTTGACTAGTTCACAGTCCTCCCTCATCAAGTGAAATCTACTATCACCTCAAATTTATTATCTTTAATGTATTTCTGCACACAATCCACGCCATCTCTATTATTGATTTCAAGACGCCAAGCTAGATTAGGTAATTTTTCTCTAGTCAAAAGTTGAAATAACAAAATATCGAAACTGTAAATATCGTACTTCTTATCAAACAGTCATCTTCTCATATACTTGGGTACAATCAATCTTCTCAATTCATCTTTTATGTGAGTTTCACCTTCAAGAATATACTCAGATAAAGAAAAGTCAAATGGTTTGGGAACATATTCTTCATAAATTACCATGTGGTGTGATGTGAGATCTGTAAGAACAATTAATCTTCTCAATTCATCTTTTATGTGAGTTTCACCTTCAAGAATATACTCAGATAAAGAAAAGTCAAATGGTTTAGGAACATATTCTTCATAAAATACCATGTGGTGTGATGTGAGATCTGTAAGAACAATTAGCCTAGGGAATCCAATATAGAGATAAACAATAACGTTCGCTAAATATATATTTTTGTTGCAATCTTCAACATGTATTTAAGTAGTAAAGACTGAATATAGGATTCACCATCGTGATAAAGTAGATTATCAAGTGTCTCGTACTCTATAGATTAAAAAAGTAGAACATGAATTTTAGCCTCTAATCAGCATCCGATTAGCTTTTAAAACATTTTTGTGAGGCAAATACAATGGTATTAATACGACATTCATGTGCACCTAAAAAGCCACCGTCAACATACTTCATTAATTATAGATATTGGACAATCTTACAGAAAACTATGATACAAATCGTATTCACTATAAATGTAATGATATTCTAAGGACTGTAGTTGTTTGTAACTGTCCTAAACTCCTTTGAGAAAAAACTACGAATGAGATAATATTTACTATTTGAAAAGGCAATAAACTTTTCTATTAATACTTTCTTATTTCTTATCACGAGTTTTTTCTCGTTTGCCCTCTCTTGATATTTGCTTGTTCTTAGAAATGAACTAATGATATCTTGAAATGCACATCAAACATGTATATAAAGAACATATAAAATGAAAGAATATTAATTTGTTATGCACACAAAGCAACAAATAGTTCAAATTTTCAAGGAAAATATCTGGAAGTCCTCAAAAAAAAAAAAAAAAAAAACCAAGGAAAGAATGGGAACTTTGAGAAATGGAGCTCTCTAGAATTGGCATATGAAACAGAATGAAAGTAATAAGAAAGAACTTTGTTTGTTCTTATAAGTATTAAAGTCTTTACAATTAACCATAAATATTCAAAGTCGCGGGAAAAGTATGCCATTAGGAAGGCAATTCCATTATATCACTAATTTCAATAGAGAAATAATCAATGACACAAGATTTATATGATTTTACAGCAAAACGTAATTAGGCTCGGTTTTCGTTCAATATGGAGTGATCTTAAAAGTACCTCGCATCACTAGTATTCTGATAAACAATTCATTTCATCTTCGTCAATGTGAGTGTATGTAAAAATAGTAGGAGGTCCATAACAAAAAACTAGATGGACTGGCCCTATATTCATGGCAGTCTATAAAGCAAACTCTTGTTGCCACTTCTTCTAATCACTCTGAGATTCTAATATGCAAGTCAAATATATATGGATGCATTTTATAATCCATCACATTTAGAGTATATGCAAGCTATCTGTTACAATAAATGTTCGAATTAATGTTCGAATTATAATATGAAGACAATGCTGCTTGTATCACTCAACTTAGAGGATGATACATTAAAGGTGAAAGAACAAAGTATATTTCACCAAAGTTTTTCTACATTCACAAGCTTCAACAAAGCAATCAGATTGATGTTGAACAAATATGCTACACTGAAACTTTTCTTAATCTTTTCACCAAAGTCATTGCCTGCATCAACTTTTGTGAAGTTGGTATATGATATTGGTATGCATAGACTTTATAAATTGCCCAATTGATATATATCTTCTTGAGAGAGAGAATTTTTCAGGGGGAGCATAATCTTTAAAAGATTATGAGAAATATACTGGTAATTGATATGTTGTACTTTTTTTTCTTTCGACTAAGTTTTATCTCATTGAGTTTTACTAGTAAGGTTTTTAGTGAAACAACATTATATGCGTTCAATATCCAATGATCATATTTCTCAGTATATAATCTATTCCAATGAAAATGGTATAATCCAAGGGGTAGTGTTATAAATGCAGTGGATTCGAACACCAATTTCATTAAAATATGAGTTAAATGATACTTATACATTTAATATATTAATTACTGTTAGATGTTATTAGAATTTCACTTATTCAATTGTACTATATATATGTACATACTACTATATTATTTGATCATTCCTAAATTGAATCAAGGATTCTTCAATTGAATAAAAGAATTTAATTCAGTAACTGAATTTGATAGATTAATTTTATTAAAAAAATAGAGCAATTAAGTTGTGAATTATAATCAAATATTATTTATATTCTTATATTTATTTTATTTATACTTTGAGTTAATAGTTTACAATTCTTTTAAGTATTTATTAGTACGTGATATTAATAAAATGACATGGTTAAGATTTATTTATTTATTTTTACATCTTTAACTTATGAACTCAACTTATTTGACGTAATGACTTCTTAATTTATCATAAAAATATGGCACTTTCGGCTGTCACCCCGATATTTTCCGTATGGGTTACAATCTATAGCGGGCCGCACCATACACTTCCCATGTGTTATAATTTGCCCGTTTCCATTTAAGGTGGAGAAATCTTAAAACATCCCACTAAATTTCTGACAACACTCATCCGTCCAATGAGTGTTTGTGCAATTGCTGGTGGTCGCCTAGTTTCAAACGTGGGCCGTACTATTTTTCAATATCGCACTAATTGGGCCCATCTTTTCGGCCTATGCTATAGAGGTGCTCGGACCGTTTTCTCCAAAACCAGGAAAACATTGTAGAGAAAGCTCGTGAAAACCAGACGTATCGCGTAAAATAATGCTTAAAGGTAATATGGTGATTTATTTTAGCGTTTTAGGTTAAGGAAGGGGCCAAAAACCCGAGCCCGGAATCGCATTTATCCGGATGTTTCCAGACCAGGTATATCTGATCCGCAACTAAAAATCCGGGTGCGGATTTAATCAAACCCGCATAAACCATACCCGCACTTCCAGATTCTGTTTCTTATCGTCAACGTACCCTCAAATTTAAGAAAAGTCATTACATTCCGTCCAAACATTAGTTTTCACCGTTAAATCTAACAGTGATCGTAATTAACCATACAAAATATAATCCTAAAAACTCAAAAATTAATTTTTATATTTTTTTATTCCTTTCCCGTTTCTTTTTTTTTGTTCTCTCTTTCATGGCGACTGTAAGTAGCATTTCGTGACTGTTGCAGGCAACCTCTGATGACTGGTAAGACTGAATAAAAGAAAGCCAAAAAAGAGGGAAGGAAAAAGAGAATTAGAGAAGAAAATATAAAGAATTATTTTTGTTAATTTAAACTCGAAATTAATCTCTCTCATTTCATAACGCGATTTCGATAACGCGAGCAGATTTTTGGGTGCACCATGATAAAATCACCTTGCCGGCAACCACTATCCAACCCAACTTCCTTCCTCGTGGCGCCAGCTCTCCCTCCAATACCCACGATTTTGCTAAATTCCCCATCAACCACCGCTATCTTACCTAATTTTCTATGCTTGCAAAATTCGTCCAAGCCATAAATAGGTGATTAGGAAATAGTTAAACTAATATTCTTTTGTATTTAGTTCCGTCAGTGATTGAGGTTAAGGTTAAAGAAGACAGCAAATACAGAAAGAAAGAGATTTCTGGGCTGTGGCATTTCTTGATGGTGGAGTCCGCTTTGATCAGAAAGTAAAAGGCCTAAAAATTCAGAAAATTAGAAAAGTCTAGTTGTAACCGGGTATTAATCCGGATGCGGGTTACTCGAATACCGCATACCCGAATCGTGGTGAGCCAATTAAGCCCGGATGCGGGTTTTCTGAAACCGGGTCGGACCCGGAATTTTGACACCTAAAACTAAAAGGTTTGGTGAAATTTTGTTCTAGTCTCCTGCAATTACATGCGAACCAGTAAACAGAAGAACAGTATTCCAATGTCTGATTATTGAAGCAATTGAGCTGGATTTACTGAGTCGAAACCATGTCCGATTTCCAGACCTCGACTCACCGAGCAAAGTGGATTTTCACTCCTCAGGAGCTCGTAAGTCTTGCTCTTGATCGTATTTAGTACCGTGAATTTTTCTTTTTCTGTTTGGTTTCTAGAAGAGTGCGAGAGCAATTGAGTAGAGATACGAAATTTTCTGGTCTTAGAGTCATTTTTGGTCGTTCTGCTAGAAACGGAGTCTTCATTTTCTGTTTGTTAGTTGTGGAAGTGTGGAAAGAAAAAGAGAACTGAAATGGTTTATTATATGTGCTTTCACTTGTCCACTGAGCATTTTGGTGGAGTTTCTATTTTTTATTACTTTGAGTTAATTACTGGTACTATTTTACTGTTTGGTTGTCGAGAAACTGTCAGTTTAGGGATAGAAATGCTTTCCTTTTGTCCTGTCATTCTTGGCTCTTACATTTTTATTTTGTTCTATAGAATTAAAGGAGTCTTTGTTACATGTGTTGCAAGATCATATCTTAATTGTAAGTTTGGATATTTCATTTTTTAATTATCAGTTTTGGTAAAAGCTAATCTTTTTACTGATTAGATTGAGAAGTATAAAGCTGCTAATCGAAGAGCAATACAAACACTGGAGAAGGTATGCCAGCAGCCTCATCTTCTGACTCTGTGTGTTCTTTGCATGTAAATTAGAATCGGAGTAACATTCTATGATCATACAATCTGTTATGTGGTGCAACTTTTATCTTTTCAAATAAATTATGCATTCAATGGTTTGATCCATCACCTCTTTGGTAGAGTAGGCTCTTTCATATGTGTTAATATTGCTAACATTTTATTATGTATTGAAGTATGGGACAACACAAATGGAAGTTGATGTTGACGGATCATTTTCATATCCAGAGCCTCAAATTAATGCAAAGGACAATAGTATGTTCTTTGTTGTTTGTTTCTGTTCATGTTTTGCACTCTATTTATTTTGAATAAACCATTCCTTAGTCAGAAGTTTCAACTGTTACCTGTCTTCTTGTTTCTATCCCAGCTGAAAAGCATTCTCGTTCAAAACCCCTCAGTATTGAAGAAGAACATTCCATGCGAGTATTTTATGAGAATAAACTTCGCGAAGTATGCAGTGCATTTTACTTTCCTAATAAAATTCAGGTACATTATTCTGTATCTAAATCATTATAATCTTTAAAAAAGAAAGAAAGAAAAAGATGAAAAAGTCGTATGGATTTTATTTATACCCTTATGGGATTTGTTCACATTTGCAGGCAACAGCTCTCTTGTACTTCAAAAGATTTTATCTGCAATGGTCTGTCATGGAACATCACCCAAAGAATATAATGTACGATTCATGCAAAACTTTCTTACATTCACAACCAAAAGTTGCAAATGCTTTTGTGATATTTTGTAAGAACTTTTTATTGTGAACCAAAAATGCATCAGGTAAGTATTTGAAAAGATGTTTGGACAGAACAAGAAGGAAATTGATGCTTTACTAGGGTCACTTGGTATGACATTTCTTTAACAGTTACCTTTCCCTCCTATTCTCTTTCATTCCAAGTGAAAATTGCACCGTTAATATGCATCTCCTTTACTTCATTATTCACCTGTACCATATTGTTCTTAAGGTGATCATCCCTGAATGGCCATTCGTTCACTTAATAGTGGCTTACTTATTAAAATGAAATTCCTTTTTCATGGGTGCAGGTTAACTTGTGTATATGGAGCTTGTAAGATAGAAGAGAATCATGTTTCAGCAGAGGAGCTTGGGAAAGGGATTTCACAGGATCATCAAATGATTCTCAACTACGAAATGATTGTTTATCAGGCATGATTTTGAGCTCATATGTCATGGTTGTCTATATTTCTCTTTCTCGGTGGTTGGTTTAAAACATATCTTGTCATTAGGGTTTGGAGTTTGATCTTATTGTTTATGCACCATATCGCCCACTTGAAGGTTTTATCAATGATATGGAGGTAAGAGTTATTGATTGGTTCCATACCAATGCTTCTCTTTCATGTATGTAGAAGAAAATCCTCACAACCTTTATTTTTTAGTTTTTATTATTATCTCTTTTGTGTTACATAATGTTTTCTTTCCTTGTTCTGTGTGCTGCAATTGCCACTGTCAACAATAAACTTTGATTTTAGGAATTCTGCCAAGCAAAGAATGGACAATTACAAATGCTGAAGGTAAACTTTGGTCTTATCCTCACAACCTTTGAATTTTGAAAGTATTCTCAGGACAAGGCAATTATTTATGTCAGTTTACCCAGAGGAGCTCAGATTCATATGATGCATGTTGTACTATTTTGTGGTAAAATATGATCAGAAAAAAGAAAAAAAAAACAACAGATGCATGTGATGATTAGAAAGCTGTTTAAATTTTAAAACTGGTCCTTGCAAATTTTGAAGGGAGCTTAACTACAAATCCACTTTCAAGAGGGTGGGACTGAGTGTTGCAGCCATATTGCCTGATGGTTTCAGTTTTGCTACTCTCATTCATTTGTTGTACGCATCCTCATTTTCCTCACATGAAAATTTTGGAAATGATCAGTTTTATTTCCATATAGTGTCTTCGTCAGAGAACATTGATTTAAGATGATACAAGTATGTAAATACATTATGGTCCAATAACTTTCGCCCTACATTCTATACTATAACAGATTCAGGCAAAGCCAAATAGGGATGTTCCTGCACAGAAAACATAACTCAGTTTAAGCAATTTAGTTGTAATATTTATATGTAATGCCGTCTTGTTGCCTTGCATATGCCTGGAGGTTATTTTCATGCAATGGACCTGTCCTTCTCCTAATTCATATGCTAATTATCTATCTCATGTGTTTATATATTGTAGGATTTGCATGAAACTGCAAGGATGGAAGTTGACAAAATCATGCTTACTGATGCACCACTTCTCTTCCCTCCCGGGCAGGTAATCATGATCATTTAGACTCCCTGTTATATCAGAGATCAGATGTTGTAATTACTCTTATCAATTTTTGAACTTTAAAGATTTTCTTACTGATTCTTCAAGCACACAGTCAAGACTAAAACCTGAAATGAAGATTTATCTGTTCTTTCACCTTTTTAACTTGGCTCATCTACTGGCATGGTGCAGTTGGCGTTGGCTGCTTTACTCAGTGCTAACAAAATGCACAGAGTTGTCGACTTTGATAGGTTTTGAACCACTTCATGAATTCTCGTTGGATTATGTGCTGAATATCAGCAATTAACTTCTCTTTTCTGGTTACATATCATGTCAGGCTCATTTACTGTCATTGACCATGAATATATACTCCTTTGCAGATACCTAACAAGCATTCTATCCCGTCAGAATTCTGCACACACCATTTCAGAGCTTATAGAATCTTTAAATTCCATAGATTCTTGGGTATTAATTTATCCTTTTTTCTTTCATATTACTTTGTGATTAAAATCTGGAGGCTTGAAGAGACTATATGTGCAATGGTTACACTATCATACATTTAATGAGAACAATATGTTTTCCCTTGAGCCACATTTACAAATATAGTTTTCATTTTGTTGCCATGAACACAGGTGATGAAATATAAGTTCCCTTCAGAGAAGGATATGAAGCACATCAATCGGAAACTGAAATCTTGTTGGGGCCATAACTCACACGATGAGTACTGTCAATAACACTTATATCTACAAATTTAACCTTCTTGTTACAGTATGCTGCTTTTTCCTCAGACCCTTGCTCTTATCTTGTTGCCTCTCAGGAGCAAGAAACGTGAAAAGAAATCAAAGCACAAGTCCAAGAGTTCAAATGAAATGCAAAATGGGCCTTAAACAGTATGTTTCGGCCTTCGCTCATGATTCTTATTCATTTTCATCATAATATGAGAGCAGTTTTGGCTCCCCATTTTGTTTGGCTGCCAACAATAGATTCTTGTAGGATTATTTTTGCTGGTGACCCAGGCTGTTTTAGGAGATAAACTATTTTTAGCAGCTTTTATACTGACTTGGGATTATTTGAACAGATAAAAGTGGACTTAGCTTTTCACTGTTTAAAGCAAATTCTAGCTTGATCGAGAAATCTTGCCAGGGAAGGGTGATGAAAATATCTTTATTTATTTTTGCAATACGTGCCAAGAAATTATCAGGAATTTCAGTGCAGCAATTTTGTGAGTGAGAAATTTTGGCATTTATGTTGTCAACACAGAACAAATACATTGTTGAACTTACTCGGCAGTTCTGTGAATTAGTGAATTATGTATTTAATTATTTATTTTTCAAATTTCCTTCATCTCTTTGCAGTTTGCTTCATCATTGTGAGACAATGGTGTTTGTTTTCATTTTGGAATTAAAATATAATTTGCTCTTGAAATGCTTTGCAAGTGAAAGTTAAGCAAGGTCATTAAATTAAATCCAATACGTTCATCATTTTTTAGAATAGGGTATGTAAAGAATATACAATTCTCCCTATTTACATGTTATAAAGTTTAAATTTGATGTTGAACAAGGGCGTGCATATCGAAGCACAGACCATTTTTATTAAATTTACCGAGGTTGAGGTGTGGGTATTATTTTTACTAAATTAATTGATAGAAAAAATAATATTGATAAATTATCAAGATGAAAAGAAGTGGTAAAAAGAATATTTTTAGGGAGAATTAATAAGTACCTCTTCAAATTTAGGACTTTAACCCTCAGAGAGAAAGAAAGTTTAAGGTAAGATGCACTTGTTTCTCCTAAAACCATCTACTTCCATTTAATTTCAATGAAAAAATTTAATGTCTCTCCATTTTTACTCCTTAGATTCGTCTGTTTCCTCCTTTTCAGCGTAAAAAATGAATTATCAAATTAAAATTGAAATAAAATTAATACAATATAATAAAGTATAATATAATATTAACAGTTAAGAAATCGAGATTTAATCACAAAATTTCTAGGTAGATTTGTACAATTAATTACACATACTCACGCGATTTCTTCTTCTTCTTCTTCTTCTTCTGTGAACATGAAAAGGAAAAAAAGGCAATCAGCCAACTATTAGTATTTCTACAAGTAAGCAGAAGAAGCAGAACTTGTTGGGAAGTGTTTCTCGTTCTTGTACCACGGTAGCTTTCAGACAAACGGTAAAGTAAGGCGAATGGTATTAGGGGGGGAGGCAAGTGTTTCGTTTCTCAAGGTATTAAAATTCCAAACCTCAAGGGAGGTGTGTGTTAATTCCCCATATTTACCGGGAAACAACCATCCCAATACTAATTGAGGCTCAATTACAAATTTAGGAGCTGTTATTATATATCTATATTTTCGGCAACAAACGACGTCGTCCGCTTCGTTCGAAGCTTCAATTTTCGGCGTCAAAACCCAGAACCCCCCACTAGCTCAGCTCCAGCAACAGCTTCTTCAATGGCGTACCCCGTCTCCATAAGCTTCTCGGCCCCTCTCTGCGCTGCTGAAAACCCAATCAAGGTATGTTACTCTCCAAAACCCAAGTTTTTACTTCTCCAATTTTATTTCAACAACCCGCTGTTTGGTTCCCCGGAAAAATGAAAAGCTCCATCATGTCTTGTCTTTTTTATTGCCAAGCCTTTTTACATGGATAATCTCTTAAACTTAAAATTCTTCTGCAACTATTTTTCAGCAAATTTACTGCGAAAAAACTGCCCTTGCTGGACTATCAAAGAAAGCAACTGCTAAAACAGGTTTTGCTCTTCAATTCTCTTGTTTTGCTTACTTTTGATGCTGATAATTTGTTATTATACAATGAAAAATTCTTTATTTCTTTGTTTTTTTATTTTCGTTAATGCCCCTAACTATTGATCTCTAGTTCAGTCTAGTTGTTCTATGGGTTCAATTCTCTTTCTATGTTTTGAAACACTTGCTGAAATGTTTTGCAAAATGTTACTATTTTGAGGAGAAGTGAACAAGTAATGTCAATGAGTTTTATACTAATTGAAGAAATTCAGATGGAATTAGCTGAATCCTGTCAAATTGAGGTCAGGGTGGAATGAATTATATAAAACCTCTAGTCTGAATTCTCCAGTCGTTATAGAACTTCCATGCAACCACTAAACTGAGTTTAGGAAGTGTAGAGACTTTCCAAGTTTGTTCATTTGCGTAGGAAGGAATTTGTTTGAAGTCATTTGGGAGATTTAAAGATCAAACCTTTTGTTACACTAACTTTTATTTTAATGACTATCACGTGCGCACACATATACACAAAAACAAATAGAAAAAGAAAGTTCTGGTGCTATGAATACAAAAAGGTATACGGAAATACTTGTGCTTGCTTCATAAATTGACAATATGAACTTTATTTGTAGGAACCCACTGTCTTGCTAGCCGCAGCTCAATAAGAGGCTTATTTTCTGTGAATCTGAGTTGTCATCGTCATTTAACTTCATCCTCAAAGCATTTAGGTGGAATTGTTTCTTGTTTGGATGTAAGTTCTTGTACTCATAACACAATAATAACTGGTTATTGGGTTGGACCAGATGTCGACGATGGTTGGGGTTTTGTAGAAGCTTTTATTAATCAAATTACTTAATTTTCTGAAAGACTTGTGAATGGCTTGCATTGTTTCCTTTACTTGCCTTGCCAGATGGATGCTGAGCAATGATCCAAATACACTTGTGTTATATAGGAAGTAAACCAAGTCTGATATCATTGGATGGAAAATTTTAGTTGGATAGTGCGCATTTGGCTAAACGCACTTCTGGATATTTTGGTTTAAATAATTTATTGACTATCAGAAAGACAGTATGCTCTGGCCTTCACTAATATTTCTCTTGAACTTCTCTTTGTTCACTATGTCATGTTATTGATTCCTGAAACTACTATTAAATTAAGTTTCAGCCTGCCAAAGATATAGAAAAAATTACTACTTTTTGAACAAATTCAAGCATAAGTATTGTTTACATACTTGAAACCAATTGCATGAATGAAACGTAAACTTTAGAAGGAAGAAGAAAATTAGTATTATTTTTCAAATGGTAATCAATTTCTGAATAATTCAAAAGATCATAACTTCGCTTATGCGTTATAAAAAATGGATGATATTACTATGTTCATATTTAACTTAATTCAAACCCCAACTTCACCGCATCAATTATTTATAGCCAAATTAATATAATTAAGTATCTTCTGATTTGTGGTAAACAATGTTTCCATTGAGTGTCAAACTACTGAATAGGTCCTCTATTTCTGTTTTTTCTATTTTGCCACACAACATAGCTTGAATGCTGTCATATAGAAAACTTAATTGCGGTGATTATGCTGGAAGTGTTTCTTGTTCAAACCAAAATCAAGTGCTACTGTGTCAGGCTCCTCCTGAGATATTTTGGGCACAGGGAGAAAGGTATTTTCCACTTTGTGCTTCTTACATGAAGATCCATCACATTGCATGTTGTGCATGAAGCAATAGGTATCTAAATGATACACACGCACACACATACACAATTGCGCACTTGTGCACTCCCACGAACACGTGCAAGCGAGTGATTGCATATCGTTGGTGTACTTCTATATGAATCAACTTGCTTCCTGGACCATTAGCTTTAGGTTTCAAATTATTTTAAGAAGATCAAAGCAGCTTTTGAAATGTGTATTAGGGCACATTGCAATTTGCAACAGTGTTGCACTTGCTTACAGTGACTGCTGCGGCTCACATGGATAACCCATGATCCTCTGGCATTCTGTCCTGGAGAATGGGTGCACCAAATGTTGTACAATACCAGTTTCCGAAGCATCGGTTGGTGATTGCTGACAATTAATGTGGTGTGAGCAGATTATGAAGTTCGATGCCATGATTCCATGGTCGGAGCCCATGGAAACAACATTTATTCCAAAGACATTGTACCAGGAAAAACCATCACAGAGTTTTTCTCACCGATATCCTTACACCCAGTTTCTTGAGGTTTTCGAAATTGTACTGTAAAGGAAACCATCTTATTTTCCTGCATTAATGGGCATGGCTTTGTTCAAAACTTTTAAATGTATTCAGCTTTTGTCTCTCACATTGTCTCATTTTCTGTATCATTTCTCTTCTTTTATGGGAAAGCATATTTAGTGGGAACTTCTTCCATACTTCTTTGTATCAAATGCAGCTCAGCATTCATCAATTCAGAATATAGAGAGAAAGAACATAAGATAGTTGAGAAGTGGTCCCCCCAAGTACTTACAGAAACCCTAGGCTGCATCTTGATACCTTATGTCTGACAGAATTTTTAATTCTATTTTTGTTTTTTAGGTTTTTACCAATCATCTCTTTTTTTGGAAAAATTAGCCAATTTTTTTGCTTGTATTAAACTAAAAGCATGCCTAAAGATTTGAATTGGTCTTTCACGATTAATCATGTTTTGTGGTCCCAAATTCTAGGGTTTGGGAAAGCCCTAAACCAAGTACATATTCAACCTCTAGCTTATCTCGACTATTTCTTGTTTCTTTTTTCGCGTACTGTCTGGTTAAACAGTGACTTGTTGTTTGCAACTAGACATTAAATTTTATGTGCATAACCCTCAAAAGATGAAATGAATGAGTTATTGCCTGGGGGAGCCTTATTCGCTTGAAATGAGATTGATGGGATTGATGAACTGAACCTTATTTATGTGAACTTTATTCTCTGTACTTCATTTTCTTCTTTACCCTTTCCATATTTGAGAGAGTTTTCATTTTCTTCGTTCCCCATCAATATTTGAGAGAATTTTCTTGTTTTTAATAAATTGTGTTAGATTGATATAATTGAATGAGTTGATGTGTTCACATATGCATTTAGATGAATGAATTCTTCATTATTCCCGGAGAGAGAATTGATTGAAAGTTGACAAATTGTTAACAAAAAAAGCAGGTGCAAGCTACAGGGAATTGTTGAACACTAGATCTCAGTCAATCAAAAACCTATGTTGATTGCGAAAGAATATATTCTTTGGAAAATGCTATGGCTCTCATTAATAACGCCACATGATGAACTGTGCAAGAGCTTAAGAACTTGAAATTAACGATATTCAGTTTCCTCTTGAATTAGACTTTGACAAGTATCATATATACAAAGATACTTATTGCTTTTCATGGGAAAAGGGACTACTCCATAAACAGACTGAAAAGAAGAGAAATTCTGGATCAAAGGACAGAGACATTCCATGTTCATAGAAACCTAGAAGCTAAGCAAGTGAACTTCTTGTAGATTAAATCTATACATGAACTTTGATTCCCGAAATCACAAACCAGCAATAATTAAACACTATTTCAAGTACAAAGCATACAACTAGAAATCAGGTGAGTAATTTACAAGATTTACTCTCCTCCAAGTCCAACTGAAGAAAAAGGAAAAAGTAGATGGAAATCCAAAGGAGAGAATAGCCATAGTAAGTTACCTTAAATTTCAATTAGTGGCTGTAATATTCTGCGTCTTACCCTGTTCAAACCCTAGAGAAAATGGAAGGAACTTTTACAATTACAAGTGACCCATTTGCCATCAGCGTTGTCGTCATCATCATGGCCATGAATAACCAGAGACAAGGTTGTGTTGTTCAAGATGGCTTTGTAATAGAGTTTTTGCCCTTGTCAACAGTTCTCAACTCCGATGGAGCACTGCTTGAAGTCTCGTCATTTTGCTGCCTCGAAGTTTCCTCTTCTTCTTCAGGTCTGTACTCGTGGTTGCTGCTTGTAACTTTGGTTTGGTTATTAGCTTTCTCTCTTTCAGCTTCTCTATATTTATGCAAGTACCTAACTATAGCTTCAGCATAATTATCAAACCCTAGAGTACTGAGAGCCCAACAGATGTCATCTCCATTGACTGTCTTGCGATTCTCCTTATGACACTTGTCAGATGCTTCACCAGTTACAAAACTTATAAACTCTGTTGCACATTCTTGCATTGTTTGTTTTGCTTCTTTGGAAATCTTTGCACTTGGTGGCAGGATTTGCTTCATTATCCTACCCACGTTGGCAATTGGCAATAGCTTTTCTTGCTCATCAACCATATTTTCTAAATTTTCGATCGAACAACTATCGATATTTTGAATTACACAGACACGTTGCTTTTCACTCTGCAAACTTGCTTTCTATATACTATATGGTTGGGTCCATGTGGGCGTATATGTATATGTATATGCACATACATGTTGATGCCAGCATGCCATCATACATAAATGCCACGCAACACAATATGGACAATGGACATACATACATACATACATACATTATATATACATCGTGTGTCATCATACAATAAGATATCGCCACCAGGGGGGATTCTTTATGTTATAATTAACGTTTGATCTAAAAGTTTTAAGTTATATCAGCTAAGGGTCTAACATTAGTATTTAAGATGTAATAATATAGATGCAAGCATTTTAATTTGATGATATATAACTCTTAAAATTCTTATTTATAAGGATTTACTTCTCAATTATTCTTAGTATACATAAACTTATTGAGTCTCATGCCAAGCAAAGAAACCTGCAATTTTCAGAAGGTCTAATTCACATTTTGTAAAATAAGATTGCCCGCCGGATAACTAACTGTAGAAATTTATTGATATGTAACTGGAAAGCCTGCATGACCAAATTTTCCAAATAAATATTCAGCAGCAAATCAACCTCTTGAGTGAAAGTGAAGAGATAACCTATCAGCTTACAGTCTAGCTAACTCTCATTCACTTCACACAATCGATCATCACCACCTAGATTTTGGGAATATATAATTCAGGAGAAAAATAAAATTAAAGCTTAAAGGTGTTCATGAATAATGGTCCCCTACCACTCAAATCCTTCTTTAATGATATAATCTGTAAACTTTTATGCTTAGATTATATTAAAAATTAAACTTGATTTATTCTCTGTATTATTCAAAATGAGTGGATGATATTAGTGCACGTTTGCAAGATTAGTGATTAATCTAACCCCAGCATTACCCAAAAGAGATGATTATTAACGCAATTTAGTGCTTGATTACTTCATATTTAGGTTAGTTTTTAGGTCTGTTGATTTCCCCCCCAATGGCGGCAACAGCTTGCATTTTCTCCTATGAATTTCAATCTGCAGTTAGGTAAAATTCGGTGAAGCTTATAAATCTATGCGGATATGATGATCTAACAATGAAACCATTGTCTCTACCATCTGTGAACTTTGATTAAACTTACATATTGCCATATGTTAGTCTTTGTTGCCAAAAACAATTCCACTACTACTGCATTCCCACTTTTTAATTCATGGATGCATTTTGTTATTAAAAGTATATGCATGATTAGATCCTTTTAAAGCAATTTGCTTAGTAAAATGAAATGATTACGAATTATTTGTGTGCTTGTAATATATGCTAAGTGTTTTGGTATGAAACGTTTCTGCATTGTTTATATAAATTAATGTCAAAGATTAATAATGGCGGGGTTAACAAAATATATAGAGATCGAGCTTTTGGTACAATCTTTGAGCAATATCTAGTACGGATAATTAACAGCCATTCAATCGAAATTACTTTTTGATATTCTTGCTTTCTTTCTTTCTTTCTTTTTTCAATTTATTTGTTTATATGATCATAATTCCATCATTATATTTAATTAATGATGTATTTAGTGGTTTCAGCTTGTTACACTTGCATATTCATTTCTACTTAATAGTTTTGTAGAGATATATACTTGTTCTCATATCTTTGATTAATATTATTCCTTATTTCATATAGGAATATTGATGAAGATTTAACTTTCTCATCTTTTTGTACTTAATAGAGATTCTAAATACGTACTATTTGAAGCGTCTAGCTGTCAAGAAAAGAGGTCTAACACGCCGTATATACGTTAGTTTAGTGCTAATCAATCAAGTGAAAACCATGTTGACAACATCAAAAAGTTAAAACTTAAGATAATCTTGTCCTTAAATAATAAGGTTAATATTTAGTTATTCGCAAGAGATTACAAATATCCCAAAATTAATGTTCATTTTCTGGGGATTATGAGTTCGTACAATTTGGAGAATAGGTCCTTTCTCTGCCCTGGAGCTCTTTCCATTTTTTTTTTCTCTCATTCTCCATCTTCTCAAACTACCTTACTTAAGATCAATGGACAAATTAAACAGCAGAAATGAATCAAATCATGCCAGAAGGAAAGCATTTTGCTTCAGCAGTATGCCGTTTCTTCTGCTATATATATATATGAACAGCCACATAACTTTACACCAAAGTTTCTATACAGTAAAAATGACAAATATTAGAGAAGATTGCTATGCTGAAAGCAATTCACTCTTGCAGAAAGAAAACATTATATTCTTGTAGGTCTAGAGATTTTCTTGGAACAGGATTGGTGCTTTAATTGATTTATTTAATAATATG
The DNA here is from genome assembly GCA_028052125.1 of Melia azedarach. Lineage (NCBI taxonomy): Eukaryota > Viridiplantae > Streptophyta > Magnoliopsida > Sapindales > Meliaceae > Melia > Melia azedarach. Next base: position 548,792 of record CM051397.1, read on the forward strand.
AAGTTGGCTAATTATCTGGTAACCTAGCTAAATGAAAAGGTAGGTACACTTCAGGAAAGTAGTATATGTTTTAAAGCTTTTTCTTATTAACCCATCTAGGGTTTTGCAAACTTTATTAGCAAAGGTAGCTAGCTAGGGTTTTTTAAATACTGAAATTTGTTCTCTAAAGAGCACTACACCCAAAAGGGATTCTGAAAAAACCAGGGTGATTCGAAGAACTGGGGAAAATATCAAACCCCATTAGTGATAGATACCCTCTACTTAATTTGTTTATAGCTAAAATAAGATTCCTCTCCTTGATCATCACTTTTTTGGCTTACTCAAATGGGTATTTGTTATGATATATCTGGTTGCACATTTGAAAATTTCTTGTTGCTTAAAAAGAAAAGTTTTGCCTTTCTTTCTTTCTTTTTCCTATTGTTAGGGTTTGCTTTTTTTTTCCTTTTTATATATACATAGCTGGAAGGTTGCTTTCCGCACCAAGAGTTGAAGATTAATTAATAATAACCCTAGCTAGAAATATTTACCCGACAAAGGGAATTTGAAACTTCATAATTATCGAGGAATCCATCTTTTTCTGTTAAAGAAATTATGTATGTACTTATAAATTAATTGTAAACATGGAACTTTCAGGTTTCAGCGCTGCTACATAATCAACGGGAACGTGTAGTATTGCTTCATCATCTTTTACGTGAACGACTCGTCGTATAATTCTATTTCCGGCGGAAGATTTGTCAGCCACCATTAAATTAATCAGAAGAGACACATATTAATATTATGTATTTATCCAAGAACAACTACTCGTCGTTCTATTATAATTCGTAGTATGAAAGCAAATTACACTACGCCATTATCACAGAACTATATAAATCCGGAGACCCAGAACATATAGAATCGTAAGAAATGTTGTTTCAGGCATCTAGCAGTGAAAGGAGAAAGAACTTTGGTCCACCGTTCACAGTGTTGCACTGAAAATTTTCAATTGTCAGTTTACAAATGCAGACATTACACTTTAAGCAGAAATGTTCGCAGTATTACAGAATTGATTGATTTTCTGAACGAGTATATCAGTAACTTATGTTCGATAATTTTAGAAACGAAAATAAAAAATGGGAACAACGTACTATAGATATTTGATGATCATATAGCTCTTGGAGGTTTCTCCAACAATGCAGAAAGATAAACCTCATCCTTTGATTTAGGTGAAATAGCCCATTTGTGTTTCTTGTACCTGAACTGCAGGAACATGTACATGTAGTCATCCAAATCCTTCCTATTACAAAAGAATCTGTCAATCCATAGCAATCCTCCTGGCCTTAATACCCGGTCCCAATCAAACAGGATAAAATCCATTAGCAACAAGTCTAACCATCCATCCATAAACCCAGTTGTATGAATCAAGTCCATTGTGTTGTCAAAAAATGGAAGGCGTTGATTCAATGTCACATACATAGGAATCAAACCTCTTAGTGCAATCACCTCACTGAATGGGGCGCCAAGGTTTAAAGCAGTTGAGACAATTGTAACATTTTGTTCTCTCATTCTAGCAGCAAATGTTCCGGTACCAACACCAAAGTCCAGACCAATCCTTATTTCCCCAGGCTTGATTGCTAAAACATCATTGATAAGGAAATCTACGGGGAGTGAGTTATTAACAACCCATTTATGCCTTTCTTTATCCATCTCAAAACACCCGGTACACTTTGAATAACCCCTTTTAGGATTCTTGCTCAATAAACACTCAAAGTTCCTGCACTGATAATTGCTCCACCTTACATTTCTACCATCTGGCAATTTCCATAGAGATTCATTGATAGGATATGGTTTCTGGTAGACCTTGGAAGCCCTTGTCAAGCACCTTCTTCGAGGCAAAGGATCACACCCATTAAGCATGAGCTTTTGCGCAACGTTCCAGTCATCTTTACAGTAAGATCCAATGTCGTATTCCATGTATTCTTCCAATTCTTTCTTCATCAAAACACACGCATGCCCTATAGTGTTGTATATCTTCTCTGTTCCATATATATTAACCTTCCCAACTCTGTTCTCTTTTGGGGTAATATACTTCCGAATCTCTTCTATCACAAAAGTATTAATCAAAGGATCCTCTTTGGTTATTGAATTTCTGTTTCCTTCAGTCTTAGGTAAGCGAATCTGTCGAAGTGCAATGTGAGCACTATAAAGAGGCCTAATCACTTCAGCCTCCAAAAACTTCTTGTACTCCAATCTTGTAATAGGCTTGGCCATAGCATCTTTATCTTTCTCCAATTGTTGCACAGTTTTTTCAAGCTTTTCTTGCAGGCTTTCCATCTTATTTAGCACTTCCCCAACTCTGTCTGACAATGCTTTAATATCAAAGCCATCATATACATCCTTTACACCATAAAAATGGTGGCATATGTCTTCATTGTGCATGAAAAATCCCGCAGAGTAAAACCTAAAGAGACTTGAAATGCTTACAATTATAACAAGTCCTCCTAGCAAAATCTGTAGCCAAGCCATTACTCTTGACAATCTACATTTTGGAAAGCATGATTTCCTCATTCCTTAATTATCTAATTATGATCTAAAAACTTCTTCTTTTCACCAGATCACTATACTTCTTTTTCCCTCAGAATTTCAACCTGTCAAAGTGCAATTTCAAAAATGAAAATTAAATAACAAGCTGAATTCTATAGTCAAAATTCATTGTATCCATGTCACGTGAAAGAAAATACACAAGTCAATAATGCTTAGGAAAGCTTAAGAAACATCAGCCTAACACAAAACTAACTTGCTAATATAAGATTAATTATCCAAACAAGTGATTCAAATTTCGACCATTTTCTAACGTTTTCTCATTAACCAAACAGACGATGGAACAAAGCTGAAGACCAAACAATCTATAAACTTCATGAAAGTATTTAAAAATAAAAAATAAAAGTCATACTCGAAACTGAAACATACCCAGCTGAGAATCTGCGGAAACAAGTGCAAAAACAAATCTGAATCGCTCTTCCATTACAGATACAATAACCTTTAATCAAATTCTGCCACCCCCAAAACCTTCAAATTCCTCATTTGTTTCACTTAAACTTCAAAATTTTACTCCGTATTTCACTCAAATCCAGCTTGTACAGTTCACGAAGGAGCTTTAGAGCTGGAACATCGTCAAGCTTAAGTTTTAGTTATCCCTGAACTGGGTAAAGTTTATGTGAATAAGCAATGAACTTGCTTGTTAATCAAGTGGGCTTTAAATATGCACGAATCTCGTGAAGAACGCCTAGAGAAGATCAAATAATTAAAATAACTAATCATAATTTTAATATATTTTATTGAATCGTTGACTGTTTAAGTTATGCGTCAGGTTGTTTGTGAAAATGACTCCGTTGGGTTTGCAGCAATGGCGATTCTGCGGCAGTTTCGACCGTTAAAGATGGCTTCCTTAATTTATTATTTAGAAAAACATGCGTACGACATGTCGAATATGATCACACATGTGTCACGACTTGCCGGTTAAGTAGATTTTTTTTTTTAAGACCGTATAAAATTGAAAATTTGACCTTTTAATCACAAAAATTTATCCCTTTACTTTCTAAATTGTGACTAATGTTGTTATCTTTATAATAACATTTGTATAATTTCTTTGAAGTTTAAGCACTGTAATGTATCATTTAATTTATAACAAATTATTGTTGAATAAAATTATTAATCATTAAATTAGTGTTTGTTGTTTAACATATGCACCTTTAATTAGCAAATATCAAGATTAAGTTCAATCACAGACCATCATTTTATAAATTGGGCAAAAATCTTTTTTTAATTTAGAAAAAATTTATTCTAATAAAAGTAAACATTTTTTTTCATTAGGTTATTAGACACCATAGTGAGAATTTAAAAAGAAAAATAAAATAAACACTTCATTACTACTGATTAGGACATTAATGGGTTTAATCAACTTTAAAAAAATAATAATAATTTTGTTTTCAATATTTATACAAAAAATCAGTAGAAGAAAACAAGAATAAAATGGCTCGGCTTGCTTAGACATTCTTTATTGGGCCGGGTAGAGCTCACAACATCTATGTCCATGAACCAACAACATTTGTCAGTTTTATATTAGTCTTGAAACATTTGTTTAAATGCAATATTAGGTAAAAAAAAATATATCATCATTGGTGCAATTATTTTTCAATGTCAAATACATTATACATTTTCAAACAATAATATATACTAGTTAATAATTTAAAAAAGTTAAAATTAAAAATATATGTATCTAATATTATATAATCATAAGAATTTAATTGTTATGACAAAAAAAATTAAATAAAATTTTGTGCTGTCCATCGAATTTTGATAAAATATGATTGCTAAGAACTATTAAATTTTCATATATCATTAATGAATATAACAATATAACATCGTATAACTCTTATTATTTATTATACAATGAGAATCTCACTAATCTATTCATATATATGTGTGTGTGTGTTAAAATTTATTATTAAGATTCTTTTGAAATATTTTTCATGTGATTTTTTTTTTTCATTTTTATACAAAACTTTCTTGCAAAAACATTGTTTGTATGGACACACTTCACTATTTTCTCTGCCTCTATATTGCTTTCTTTTATACAGAGAAAAACACTCGTCTTCTCTAATACATACTTTCCTATCTCTGACTCTCCCGCGAATTCATCAAGAAAGATAACCAAAGCTTTGTTAAACCGGGTATATTTCTTTCTCTTTCTTGCTTTTGTTTCTCGGTTTCTTTTTTTCGTTTTATATGTTGAATGCTTCACTGTAAATATTGATGACAAATGTATGATAATCACTGCATAACGTAAAATCCCATTTGTTCAGGTTTTGTCTTTCGCTTTGGTTGTTCATGTTTCAAGCTCTTTTTCAATGGAGGTTAGTGATTAGTTCAATGTTCAATCTTGTTTCACTTTGCATCATGTTTTATCTTCAATGTGGTAACTTTATGCACTGTTCTTGTTGTTTATGATTTTGTCCTGCGTTCTAAACAAGGGAATTTTTTATGGGGCTCGCTGGAGAATTGTACATATTAAGGCTATGTTTCCAGTTTTTGGTTGAATATTATCAGTTTGGTTGCTGTTGTGATGAGTGATCAAGGTTTTGATTCAATGCATTACCCGATTGATTTCTGTTGTTTGTTCTGGTTATGATTTTTGTTCTTGGACTTTTTTAATAGCTTCTGATGTCGAGTTTGTAAGAAGGTGCTTACTTTGAATCTCTCTGCTTTCTCTGCGTTTTGTATCTTTTATGTGTTCGTTTTCTTTTATTTTTCCTTTTCTTTCATACTTTTTTTTTTCATGTTTAGATATTTCATCTGTAGTTTGTTGGCTGATCAAATATATCTGCGTTTACATACTGGGCATGTGGCTCACGGAGAGAAAAACTTTGGGATTTCTATTTCTGAAAGAGATAATTTATCAGGTTTTTCTGTAGAATTTGTTCGTGGGTTTCATTTGGTGATGATAATGTAATTGCTTGGGCAACTTGTTCACGGTTACACATAAGCAATTTCTCCAACTTTGGGATTTCTATTTCTGAAAGAGATAATTTATCAGGCTGCTAGGTTTTCAATTTTGGTTTAAGAGCTTTCAGCTAATCAAAAAGATTTCATTGTCTCTTGTTTTTCTCCTTATTTTTGCCTTAATTCTTTGTCCCGTACTTGTTGGCATCCTACTGCATTAAATATATACAACAGAAATAAAAGATGGGTCTTACTGAAGAAATTTGCATATCATCTGTGTGTCTCTGCATTTTTGTTTTAAAGTTAATGATTTATAGCAATTTCAAGGCATTCAGTAAATTTTTCTCTAAGCATTTCATATTTATATAAACAACTTATGCCTGTATTTTTTCTTACTGTTTGCTATTGATTTTATTGCTCTTTTCTTTCTAAGTGTATATTGTTATGGCAGATGGAGTCGGGTCTTCTGGGTTGTGATGCCAATCCCACAGAAGAAACATCTCTTAAGCAGTTAAATCCTCCCCAACCTGTTGACAACAATGACCTCTTTGGAGATCGGCAGGTGAATCCCCGAATTGGTGATGCATTCCAGGTGGAAATTCCTCCCATGATAACAGGATCTGAGTATATTCAGCTTTTAATGAACCCTACCGATTCAGATTATCTATTTCATATTTCACATTCCTTTCTAGTGGGATTGTCCATCCCAATTATGTGGCTCCATAATGAAGTGAATGATAATGATGATCAAGGGTGTGAAGTTTCAGGCAATTCTGATGTTGCGGCTAATGCAGTTGAGTCAATCAAATATAGAAATAGGAAAAAAATTCGAATTAACACTGGGAAGAAAAGTTCTGAACTCAATGCTTCGGAGGTGAATAACAGAGAAGAATCAGAACCAGAAAACTCTGAATCAAAATTAGGGGGGAGGACTAAATGCACAAACTATTCTCCAGTTCCTGGTTTGGTTCAAGACTCTTGGAGCGATGCTGAAAAGGATATTTTTCTACTTGGCTTATATATATTCGGGAAAAACTTTTTCCAGATAAAGAGGTTTGTTGAGATCAAAGCAATGGGGGATATACTGTCATTTTACTATGGGGAATTCTATAGGTGTGATGGATACCGAAGGTGGTCAGATTGCCGAAAACCAAGAAGTAGGAAATGTGTATACGGACGGAAAATTTTCACTCAGTGGAGGCAGCAAGAGTTGTTATCTCGTTTGCTTCCCAAAGCTCCAGAGGAATCTCAAAATTATTTGCTGGAGGTATGCACGAATTTCTGCTGGAAATTTTTAACACTAGAGCCTTGCCAAATTTGCACTTGAGAAATTCTCTAGAAACCCATTATTCTCTCAGCTCCTCTGTACATTGTGTTCTGATAACACCTAATTTCCACATCTAACTGGCTTGCAAATAGAGTACGTTGTGTTTGTAAAATATGTATCTTATACATGCACAACTTTTTAACTGTTTCTTGTTTTCAACACCATTTTCCTTTTTTGAAACATCTCATCTCAGTTTTGGTCTGTTACCAGATTTCTAAGTCATTTGCAGAGGGGAGAACTTCGCTGGAAAGTTATGTTTTCTTTTTGAAGGCTACTGTTGGAATTCATACTCTTGTAGATTGTGTCAGCATTGGCAAGGGGAAAATGGATCTCACAAGTCTTGCCATGGAGCCTGTGAAGACTAATCAAGTGTTTCCTTTCTGTCCCACGGTGCCGAGTGGCAAAGCTTGCTCATCGCTTACATGCAGTGACATAATCAAGTTTCTAACTGGAGGCTTCCGCTTAAGCAAAGCTCGGTGCAATGATATTTTCTGGGAAGCAGTTTGGCCCCGTTTGCTAGCAAGAGGATGGCACTCTGAGCAACCCAGGAATCAGGGATATGCCACTTCCAAAGATTATTTGGTTTTTCTTATGCCCGGAATAAAAAAGTTCTCAAGAAGGAAACTTGTAAAAGGTGACCACTACTTTGATTCCGTAAGTGATATTTTGAACAAAGTGGCATCTGAACCGAAACTTATAGAGCTTGAAGTTGAAGTCAGCAGCTGCAATGACGATCAATGGGTTTCAGAAGAGTTATCAGATCAGGATGATCCATCCACTGATCGACCCCATTGTTACCTTAAACCTCTTACTTCTAACTGCAATTTGGAGCGAATGAAGTTCCTTGTGATAGACTCCAGTTTGGTCCATGGAGGACAATCATGCAAAATGAGAGAACTCAGGCACTTGCCAGTCAACTTTAATGATACTTCCAAATTGACCTTTCTTCCAAGAAGCAAAGAAGGGCCTCAGCTTGATGCTGCTAATATGCCATTGGATGTAAAGAAGAATACAAGTATTGCTGAACGCAGCAAGGATATATTTGATATTCATGGTCCAAACAGGATGAGGTTCACGGTAGTGGATACCAGTGTAGTCTATGGTGGAAAATCTTCCAAGGTGACAGCACAGAGATATTGCCCAGTTCAATCTAAAATTTCTTCTGATATGATTTTTTTGTCAAGAGTAGATGAAGGGAGTTCCTCCGGTGATTCAGTGGATGAACAAGAGTCAAATACTGACACGCCATTGAATTCTGAGCCAGATGCTTCTGATTCACGGGTGAATGGCAATATTTACAATTATGGTATAGTTGCATTTGATGATGCTAGTTCAAATAAGGCTCTTAACTCGGACTCTGGGAACAACATGGAGACCCACCAGGGTCAAGAGGCCAACAAGTCAGAAGACAAAAAGACCAAGAGGACTATAAAGCACCATTTCAGTCGAAGGGCAAAATCTAATAATACAAATAGTTTAGCTCCTCTTGTTAAACGGAGGAGGTTAACTGCTTGTGCCAAGACAGAGACAAGCAGTATTTCTGAGGATTTCTCAGTTGGCCACGAGTCAAAAAATGTAAGGCCCTGTTGTGCATTGAACTTGCCAGCTGGCATGGAGATCAGTCGAGGTATAATTAGTGAGAGTTGTGGCATGGAGATGTCTTGTGGGAAAAATGAGAGACATCAAAACTTGTCACCAATTGATCTTAATACATCCCGTATTCCATTTGACTCTGACAATGGAGAAGTATTAATGACGGAAGTCGAAGACAGGCAAGCCATGAATTCAAATGGTTTGTTTGTTAATAGGCACAAGCTTAATCTCAAGGCACTGAACACCTCCGTTGATGTTGGTACTTCATCACAGCAGTCTGATGTGAATCCAAGGAGGCACAGCACTAGAAACAGGCCACCAACTGCTAAAGCATTGGAAGCTCTTGCTTGTGGGTTCTTGAACACTAAAAAGAAACAGAAAAGCAAAGAATTTCACACCCAACAAATCCCATTTTCAAATCCTTCCCGCAGGGCACGTAGCAGGGTCAATCCACCGTCCAAACGTGGTAGAGCTGGCATGGATATTGTCGATATGAAGAAAGAAAAGAAAGAAAATAAAAATTTTATCATTCATGAAGATATAGTTAGCCAACCTCTTGACCAATTTGAAAAGAAGAGTCTCAATGTCAATTAGTGATCTCTAAAGTTGCTTACTAGCCTGAAGATCCAATTTTCCAAGAACATTTATCTGTCGTAGATGCTCTATTTCCTATTTTGGGCATTGCAATTGGGTCCTGATCTTTATTGAGGAATTCATGCTGTGTTTACTCCTAACAGAGAGACATGTACTGAGCATGGCCACTTCGTAAATGCTTTTGCCAACTTCTAGAGAAGGCTACACATTGTGTTCAGTCGCGTGTGTGTACATATATATGTTTGTTTGTCTAGAATCCTTGCAACAATTTTAGCAGGAATTCACAAGCATTGTCCTTTCTTCTTCTTCTTCTTCTTCTTCTACAAGTGGTGTGTTAGACAAGATGTTTTTTTACTAGTAAACCATTGCATGTCTATTTTCTCTCTTCTTATGGAGAATGAAGCAATCACTTTGCATTTTATGAGCTCTGATGAGGCTGTGTTAGCATACACAATTTGCTCATTTGCAGCAACAGTGGACAAAACTTCTAGAAAGCGTTTCTGGATCTTTGAATAGCCCAACTAAGAATACAATAGGAGTTTCTATAAAGCAAGCCTTTGGGAGACAAATCTTTAATCCAATCCATTCTTGAAGGAAGCCATTTCTTGCCTTTTTGGTACAATCTCCCTCCCTAAACAATATTAGTACTGTTAAATTTACTAAACCAACTTCCTTTTATCAACTTTTAAAAAGAAGTTGCTTAAGGGTCATAAACAATATAATTATTGTCTAAATAATTTTCCTCAAGCAAATAATGAAAGTGAAGCTTGCTTTGCAGATCATGCAACCCAAATTATTATTTACCCTTCTCCTTTTGTCTCAATGATTTATATGATTGACAAAATATCATACTTTTTTTTTTTTCCTAAAAATTTCCAAATGTTGTGTGCAATAAAATTAATAGTCTCGATAAACATGTAACTAAGTATTAAAAATAAAAAATAATTAATTAATTGAGATTGACAGCACATGAATTTATTGTTAATTAAAAGACAAAATACACTCAAATCATAAATGGGTCCTTAATGGCACTATAGATCACATGCATGGTTTCTTTAATTTGAAATAGAAAAGCCATTTTTTTCTTTTGCATGATACTGATAGAATGCATATTGAAATTCTTATAATGAAATTGGAATTGTCAAATCATGTATAACCTTTGATTCTGTTTTCTAGTTTGCTGGAAACTTCATAAAGATCTCGATTTAAATATCGAATATTAACATATTAATATTTCTTTTTCAATGGTCGATTCAATTTGAAAAGGGAAATCGAGATTTCGAGGAAATTTCAAAAAGGGGGAAATTTTAAAAAAGTGCTTCCAATCATAAAGTTTTTTGCTTAATTTTTCCTCTAAACGTGACTTTTTGATCAAAATTAAGTGATAAGTAGTTTGTCATTGGGTTTGCCTCCATCAAGTAACTTAACCTCATCATCAATTTGGGGCCTATACATATTATTATAATATATAACAAAAGCAACTTGTAAAATCATGAACCATAAATATATTAATGCCATCTCTCTCAATCATTCGTTTATATGTTTTCAAAAAATATTTGCATACACTTAATTACATTTATTTATATGTTGTATATTTTTTATGTTTTTTGGGGTTAATCTTCTTCTATGTATGTAATGTCCGTTGTCAATGTATCTCATTGTGAGACAAGAATCTTGGGATCTGCTTAAAAGCAGCTTTTCTTTTTTCCAATATTACGTGCAACACTACCCCAAGATGAAAAGCAAGGAAAAAGGAAAAGAAGAAAAATCACTTATTGATGAAACAGCATAGGAGCCAAAAAGTGCTTTTTCTTTTGCCCAACCCAAAACCCCCCCCACCCCCCAAAAAAAATAAAAAATAAAAGTCATTCCCATGCTTCAAAATTTTGCAGAGATTCATATCTCAATCATCATCGATCAACTGCCCCCTTTTCATCAATGATTCATCTTTTTTTTTAAAAAAAAAATGAAAAAGAAAATTCTTCACTTCACATGGGTAAGTAATTGGATCCAATTTTCCCATAACTTTTTTTTTTTAATTTATTTTATCACTAATGATGAATAAATCTTGTCTCTTTGGGTGTAATCAGTAATTTTTATTCAAATAATCGATGATGATTTTGCAAATCATAGAAACCTTCATTATCATCATCCGTGTTTTCCATTATTTTATTTATTTATTTAAAATATATATATCATTTACCAATCATTTTAATTAAAATATAATTTTTAATGTAAAAATGCATATTAATTATTAAATAGAAATGAATATTTATTTATATTATTATGTAAAAATGAAACAATTTTAGTCGGTCTCACACACACAGTCCTCTTGAAATTTATTTTACGTGAATTGGTTGCCAGTTCAGAATAGCTTTTTCTTTTTTTTAATTAAATAATTAATTAATTAATTATTTTGGGTCCATTAAATAATTTGGTGGGTAAGGCACGAATATATGCATATCTGTTGAACTTAAAATTGTCTTCATTTATTATCACAAAAACAGTATAAAGCCAAATTCTGAAGTTTAAAAACTTGACCATTTTTCGAAAAGCTATTCTCTTTGTTTGGCTTCAAAAGCACTTCCCTTTTACTCTAATCTTTATTTTTATTTATTTATTTATCTACTATTTTCTATTGCTAAAATTAAATATCCGTTATATTTTGCTCAATTTATGAAATAATAATAAAAATATTAAATCACACATGATTAATGTCTTTAGATGTAACCTCTCACCAACGGCAGATTACCATAATCTTTGTTTATTTATTTATTTTTGACTTTTTAAACATGATCCATGAAATATTAATTCATAGATTTTCAGCTTCCTTTTCTGCAAGTGAAATTAACAGGGAACATATTAATGAATGAAACCCAACTGGTTAGTGGTTACCCTTATCATCATATATCTATAATATATATATATTTAGATATACAATTAATTAATAATTATCACAAAAAACAGCACGAGATTAACCCATGCAATTTTGAACCATTTTGTTCTTCCCATCCCATGCATATATATATATATATATAATATTCATTCCAGTATATGATCTCTCTTTCATCCCTCGACTGCTCTTTTTTTCTTATTTGATGTCCAACCCTTGTAATCTTGCTTATACAATCGAGTCGAGAGTCCTAATTTATTTATGAATTTGTTAATTGATTTGGGTTCTTAATGTATATATAGATTGATGAGCAAAAATAGCTAGGTTTAAATGGTCTGCAGAAGCTGTGACTGTTCCATCATGTGCATGCACAGTACGTATCCGCTCGAGAAAGTGATTATTGGCTTGCTTAATTATGGCTTATATTTTGGAAGCACTTGCATCCCAAAAAGCAATTAAAAACTTCTGTTTAATTAAGTCTGTCGTTTCAGTCGGTTTAATTCATTCAAAGAATTAAGCTCCCGGAAAATGACAAACCAAGAAGAAAGAAATTATTAACTCCTAACCTAAAAGTATTTTTAACTGTTTCAAACCCTAAATCATGTTTCTATTAACTGATCATCAGAGTATCAAAACAGGCCAGTGACAATATATATCAAGCACTATATATATATATATATATATATATATGCAGAAGTCCCATCACCATGCATGCAACCCAATTACGTACCTAATTACATACATATTAATTACAAGAGATTTATATATTATATATAAATGAAACTTGACTACGATTTTAAATCACTAGTTATCTTATACAGGTGTTTTCTTCGACTTCTCTCGTTATCCTGTAAAAATCTCTTTTTTTAAAAAGAAAATAAATAAAAATTGGGTCGGTAAGATAAGCATGAAAAGGTGAGATTTCTGGGATATGGGTTCCAGCTGATCAAAATTTATATCGTACTGATTTGGCCCAAAAGTGAGAAAAAAAGAAAAAAAAAACTCGACGATATATTTTGTAACATTACTCCTTTTTCAGTTCACAATCACATGCAACTTTTAAGTCTAAGTTGCTGGGTTCTTCGAATCTTCCTTCTCATCTCACAACTAGTACCATGAGAAACGTTTTTTAAAAACATAAAAACAAAAGTAAAAATAGATTTGACAGACAACAGCTAGTAGGTATAAAATTATTTTATTTTTTATTTTTTTCCCTTACTTTGTCAAGAAAAAATAATGCATTTAGAAATCTTCTACTATCAAAACCCTTACCACATATATATACATGTTTTGCTTCTATTAACTAATTATACATCTACGCTGTAGAAATTTAGTAGTAATTCCTTCAAAAACACCCCATCAAAATTTCTTAATGAAGTTTTCTTTTTCTTGAAAAATAATTAATATTATATATATATATATATATATAATTTAGAAAGAGAAATTAAGAATTTGAATTGGAAAAGCAGGATGAATCAAATGCACGTGAACAGAACAGAAGAATTTTTGTATTACTGTCGGGTCCTTTTCGAGAACGATTTTCTTTACTGCCCACCCGTGATATTGCTAATGCTAGCTGAGCTCCAAGCAACTCCAACCCTCGGTTGAGTGGCAATTTTGTTATTGGTGCTTCTTTACCGGTGGTATTTTGGGTAGAATATCACTCCTTTTAAAATATCATCACAACAAGACAAATCCTGAACTAGAAAACACTTCTTCCGGCCACACTAAAAACATTGAAATTTCGGAAATACCCCCACCTCGTATGACCACTTCAGATTTCTTTCTTATTCAAGTGTGTCTGCACATGATGTATGCATGTATGTATGTATGAATGAAAATTACATAAAAATAAATAATTATAATCTAAGTTAAATTTAATATTTTTGTAAAAGAATTTCTTTCATTAATGCTGCATAAAATCAATTAAATTTTTTTCTCACTTTAACTAATAATGGGTGTTAGTCAAATAATTAGCATGTAGAAAATACATAACAAATTAATGAAATTAATTAATTAGATGGAGCTTGCTAACATAAATATGTTTATTTGCAATTGCATTAATACATAAATAACCCCTCCTCAATCTATTTATGGACTTACTATGAAAACATTAAAAGTCCATTTAATATAAAATATCATAGTTAAAATTATGGATAATAAGGACAAAGAAAGAATTAAATAGAGGGAAGAAAATGAGGGGCAATTAAAATATTATTTATAATAATCAGCAAACAGTCCAAAACAGTGTCCGGATACATTATAATAAATATCTACAATACAAAGCCAAAGAAGAGAAGACTTGGTTTCTTCTTCTTATTGAGCCTGCCCGCCTGCCTGCCTGCCTGCCTGCAGCAAAAACAATTATTATTACTTGCTTCTTCTTCTTCTTTCTTCTTCACCATAAATGAAGGAGAATTTTCTGGTTTTTGTCTTCCTCTCCACTGCCAACAAAGCCCAAGTTTTCTGCTTTTGTTTTCAGAAAACAAAAACGATATTGTCATTAATTAATTAACCCCTTCTCCCTCTAGGAAAGAAAATTCCACCACCAGGAAGAACAAGAATAGAAAGAAAGAAAACGATAGAGTTGTTTGGAACTAAGGAAGGGAAAGAGAGAAAGACAAAAAGGGTTTTGAATTAATATTATCTTGCTTTTTGTACTCTTCTTAATTTTCCATGTCAAATATTACAGGTGATTGTGTTAGTTTCTCTTCATCAGGAAATAATAATATTATTACTACTGGTGGAGAAGAAGTTCATCAGCAACAGAAAAGACATCAAGAGCTGCTGAATCAGTTTCTTGCCACAAATTCTTTGCCTTCAAGTACTACAACTAATACCAGCAGCAATGGCTCCACTACTACCACAATTCAACAGCAACAACCAACTAAGAAAAAAAGAAATCTTCCAGGAACTCCAGGTAATTAATAATTAATTAATTAATTAATCAAGAATTTCCAACATCAATTTGTTTTTATTGCTATTATTTTTCTTCAATTATTGGCTGTATAGTATGCATCAGGACTGGCATGATCCGTTGGTTCTAATTAATTTATAGATTTCTGGTTTAAGGATAGAATAAACGAAAATTAATCCGATATATCAAGAATTAATATCATATATATAAAGCTGCAAAATGAAGAAGGATTTTGTGTACTTTTGGTATATATATTTGAGAGAGCCAAAAATGGGGGTTAGAAAGAAGATGAATTATTGAAGAGTTCAAGTTGTTGAAGGGGAGGGGTTCAATTATTGGTTGGGGTTCACAATCATTGTAGTGAACTGTTTGTTTTGCCTTTCTAGTACTCTTTTTTCTTTGTAATTTGTTTCTAACTCTTTCAAGTAAAATAGCTAGTCATATATTTCTGCCCACATATATCTCATTCATAGTTTTCTTTTTTGAAAATTTATCCCCATTTTCTTAAAATTCAAACCCTTAATGTCAAAAATTGCTACAAATTTATGAATACTACGTACTAGCTATAGCGTGTGTATTACAAATTTTTTAACTCAGAGAATTTGGCCGGTAATTATTATTATTATTATTATTTTTTGTCTTTCGGCCTGCCGGCCACTTTTGATGTCAAGAGTTACTGATCCGAATATTTAAGAAAAAAAAATTATATTTTCTCTTGATTTATTGATAATTAATTATATATGCAGTATCTGAATCGAAAGTTTACCCATCCAAAAGAAAGAAAGAATTAAAGATATTGTGGTAGGTAGGTAGGTAGCTGGCTAGCTAAATCGAAGAAATTGGTTAATGTTAATGTTAATTTGATATAATAATACTAATAATAATTTGTTAAAATAATTATCATTAATATATGCAGACCCAACAGCTGAAGTTATTGCTCTATCGCCAAACTCTCTCTTGTCTACAAACCGATTCGTCTGTGAAATCTGCAACAAGGGTTTCCAAAGAGACCAAAATCTGCAGTTGCACCGTCGAGGGCACAATCTTCCATGGAAGCTCAGGCAAAGAACCAGCACTGAAATTAGAAAGAGAGTTTATGTTTGCCCAGAACCTTCATGTGTCCACCACAACCCAGCTCGTGCTTTAGGTGACCTTACAGGCATTAAAAAGCACTTCTGCAGAAAGCACGGGGAGAAAAAGTGGAAATGTGATAAATGCTCCAAGAAGTATGCTGTGCTATCCGATTGGAAAGCTCATTCCAAGACCTGCGGGACTAAGGAATACAAATGTGACTGTGGCACCATCTTTTCCAGGTTATTTTGATTTCTATATATATTCACATGCACCTCATATAATTTTTAGTTAATTCTAAATGGGTTTAAAAAATTCTTTTCATTTCAACATTAATTATTATCCTGTACGTATGAGTTAACAGCAACTAGTGCATGAACAAATTAAACCAAGATCAGATCTTGGATCATCATGGGATGTAATTTTTAAGTCAAAAATTCATGATTGGACCCAGCCAGCGCATTAATTGTTAATTTCAAAATCTTACAATAATTATCTGCATATAAATTTTAGGAAAATATTTCCCATTATTTAAAGTATTGTTTAAAGTCTTAGTTTGACTACATAATCTTATTAATAAATCTGTACTATATTTTACTATAAAGTCTCAATCATCCATTTATATTTTAACGATTGAATTATAATAATGTTTGCCCATTGTATCAATACCTGACTTACGTACAAACAATGTCTAGCTCAAAGACTTTATAGCCAACCAAATTATTAATTGAATTTTATTTACATTACTAATTAATATATTCGACTAATTATTTTGCAGGAGAGATAGTTTTATCACTCACAGAGCTTTCTGCGATGCTCTAGCTGAAGAAAATCAAAGAGCAAATCCAGGATTAATGGCGAATAATATTATTCCAGGATCAAATGCACAAAGCCGAGTTCCTGAGCTTATAATTTCTTCCATGGCGATGAACGCCACCAACAACAACACAGAATTTAACCGTGCACCAAGTAAGAACACATTGGCCCACGAACTGATGCCAGTGCCAACAAAAGCTTTCGGAAGCATGCTGTCGAATAACTCTTCTTCCCATGCAAATTCAGTAACTATTTTTGAAAGTAATGGAAGCGGTTCTACTACTGCCAATGCTTCCTTGTCTGCAACAGCGTTGTTGCAGAAAGCAGCTCAAATGGGTGCAACTGCTAGCAATGGCAGCAGCATGATCATGGCGCCGCCGTCGTTTGGTGCAATATTGCACCCACAAAATGATCAGTGTTCAGCTTCAATGGTGGGAAATAACAACGAAGGTGGATTTGTGAACCATTTTTTCAACGCAAATGGAAACGTTGAGAGCTCAGGAATAAATGATATTGGAATGTTCTACAGGTTCTTAGATCAGAATAATGCGTTAATGAAGAACTTGGAGCAGCAAGAAAATAGTGGCAACAACAAAAGTGCTTTGCATGGAACAAGTTCAGATTCAGGGATAAGCTCTTTATCAAAATTCGGAGGTGGGGATATGATGACTCTTGATTTTCTGGGAGTCGGAGGGTCAAGAACAAGAAATAGTTTACAAGAAAAACAAAATCAACAATCACAAGAACTGAAGTTTGGTTCCGCGGGAATGCAAAATTTGAACCATTTTCAGCAGCAGGCAGCTGCTGCAGCAGCAATGGAGAAGCCAATGTGGGAAGTCTAAAATTGTTTTCCATATGTTTAGGCAATATTTTCAGATTTCTGGTCTGAGAAAATCACCATCATCTTACTAAAAAGAGTAAGATGTTGAGGATTTTGGCCAAATTTTAGGTATATATATATATATATATATATATATATATATATAGTAATTTGTAGACTCTCTTTGATTTATCTCAAAAATAAGTTAGGTTATTATTAAAAAAGAAGGAGAATCGAAGAGAGCTTTTCCCTTGAGAATTAATTAAGTTTATCCAGCATTTCTCTTCATAGGGTGTATTAAAGTTTTAAATCCGACGTCTGTATTTCTTTTTGACATAGCTACCATAGTTGTTAATATTTAAAAATTTATTAAATTCAATTCACTGATTAAAAAAATAAACAAATAATTAAAATCTCATTACTATTACTTCGTAATATATATAGCTGTATACCAACAAAGTGGGCCAAGAAGATAGACATAACACCTAATGATTCCACCCACTACAATTTATATATATATATATATATATATATATATATATATATATATATATATATATATATATATATATATAAAATCTAATTAGAGACATCAGATGAATGCAGCCTCGACCACTTTTTTCATTTGATTTTAAGTAGCAATACTAAAATATTCAGTATGCACCTCAAATGTTTTGCATCATTAGCCCTTGAATATGAGCAATAAAAAAAATAAATGATTTTTCTGTATATAAAGATATGGGTATTGCTTAATTACTTGCGGGAATGTTAACTAAAGGGCCGGGAAATTTTAGTTTATCTTTTGAAGCCTGTGGCTGTAAGAATTTCATGCAATTAATACGCAATAAATGAGAACCATAAAAAATGGATAATATATATGTATATATTATTACCTTATATCCTTGTCTACAGTACAGAAAGTGAAAGGAAAAAAAAATAAAAATGTCATTGCAGCACTACTTTCATTCATGCAAACATGCTTCTCTGCATAAATTTTACATGACACAATCATCCAACGATCGGAAAGAGAGTTTGGAAGGAGTTTCGGCCAGGCCAGCGGCCGAGGAATTTGCACCACTAGCAGCAACATTTAGACGACGGCTAGTTGTGGGAGTTGGCTCAGCTTCTCTGGTGGCTGTTGGTGCAAATTTTGGTGGAGTTACAAGTTTTGTTCTGGGATTATCGCCAGAAAATGGAAGAAATCTTAAGCTGGATGTGTTGTATCCAATTGGAGGGTACAGTCGTTGCATCGACACAGATGAAGGATTTGGTTAGTAAGTCTGTCACATTTAATTATGTTTAATTCTCAAAAGTCAAAAATGAACCACTGCAGGTTAGGAAACTAAAATTTGATTCGTTTTTGTATGCTAATGCATGCCTGTGTTTTATACGTTTTTGCGAACTGCAGAATTTATATATCCAGCAAGTTGGGTTGGAGATCAAACACTGTTGTACAGAGCGGCCGAGAGAAAAGAATTTGAGAGATCACTTGATCCTCCTCCTCTCTACAATATGAAGTCTAACAATGGCCGCCGCAAGAATGTCAATGAACCGGTTGCTGCATTTGGGCCTCCTGGTTCAACTGGCGAGCTCAACGTCAGTGTTATCGTCTCTCCAGTCCCTCTTGATTTCTCGTGAGTACTCTCATCTTAATAGTTTGGCATTGGAGAGGGATGCATTTGGAGCTAATATGCTTGTGTTTTTGCTTACAGTATTGAAGCATTCGGAGGACCAATGGAGGTAGGAGAAGCTATAGTTCAGACAATCACGGGATCGGCCCGTCGACCGGATGTCAGAGGAAGTTTGATAGTATCAAATTTGAGAGAGGATTCTTTGAAGAATGTTAAATACTATGAGCTGGAATTCAGAGTTGAAAGTCCTTCATTTCAGCGGCACAATATTGCAGTTTGCTGCGCGTGCAGGGGCAAGTTATATACTCTAAATGCACAAGCTCCAGAATCTGTATGGTCAGAGGTGAAATCAGATTTTCATACAATTGCTGATTCATTTAGTCTCACCTTTTGATATACAGAATCTACTGTGCTTTCCAACTGCGATAACAATAGCTTTTGGGGCAAAACGCTTTCAGAAAATAGTTTAGTCTCATTTCTTATGAACAATCTCAATACTCGTTACAATGTTTTTCATGAACCGCATCGCATGAAACTGATATCTAAATTCTGGTTATCTATAAGAACAGAATATTAGAAGATTCACCTAAATACATTGATGTATTAGAAGTTTCTTCTTCATGGCATAAAGCAGCCACTACAAGAATTAGCTTTCATATTCCTAAATTACAATTAATGTACAATACTTCAAGCACAAGTTATCTGTTTACGCTTCATTAGGTTCTCCAAGTTCTGAGAAACTGCTGCAGTTAAATTAGGGTCCTCAAATCCCAGCTCTGAGCCAAGCCTGTGACAGCAACACAATGGGAACAATTCATATAATACTTATTCTCAAAATGGTGCAGGAATGAAATTTGCATACTAGTGTAGTGTGTGGTGGGAACCAACAGAAACTTTTGCAAGCGTTTGCTATTGGAGTGAGGTGGTTGACACATTACAGAAAAATTTAGCAAAAGCTCATTTCCTCAACTCTAAGCACACTCTTCTAGTTAACCTGAATCCTAAATCAGGTCTGCTGCATCTAATATTTCCAAAAGGAAAATGATAATTAGCAATGACAAGAAAAAATTCGATGCCCTCAGTTCATAAGGCTGATGACAAACTTTTAAGTCCATCTTCTTTGCACTTTCTTCAATAAAACCGCAGAATGCAAGACTAAAACAGGAATGTAAAACCCAACAATTGATTAAGGTTCGATTTTCTTACTTTGGATCGAGAACCAATTTCTGAACTTCTTTGATAGCTGAACTTGCTGCATATAGTGATATCTTTCCAACCTGCATTGGAAGCCAGTACAGAGAAAAAATTCACAAAGATAAACAGAATTACACATTAAAGAAAGAAACACGAGCCAGAGAGAGAACATTGAGCAAATTTCAAAGAAAAGGAAGGCACTGAATACTTCTTGGAAAAATTCCCTTTGACTAACCTCCAAAACTTGAACTTTTGCTTCATGGTCATTAGGAAGACAGCGGATTTCTTCAGCCAATCTCACAGCCTCTCCCACACTTTCAGGAAATAAGAAATCAAGGCCAAACTGGACAGTGGACTGTTATTTTATCAAGGAAATCAAGTATTCAACATAATGTTTTAGAAATCAGGAATCAGGTTCAACAAGATGTCACAGATCACAATGACTCACCTGAAGATTTCTCACTTGGAAAGGGCATCCAGCAGGGATAAATACAGCTTCTCCTAAATGTTGTTCAAATGACCATGGCTCTATTCCTGATAGGGAATTGGGAAATTGTTTAAATTGATATCTGCCTCGAGGTCATACAATATGTTATCGACATGCAAGATGTAAGAGCTAAGAGAATTGTCCCTATCCTAACATGCAACATATTTCCTAAAAAAAGTTGTAGTTTCTTACCAAATGCTTCCTTCAATTTCCTTTTATGATCCCCATTGAGGTATACCGCTTCATCATAAAGGGGACGTGTTTCCTGACATCCATAAAATAGGATCAGCAATGTGTATGACTATACATACCAACTTAGAAATCAAAAAGGTAGATTTCTAAACAATTAAGACTTACAAAATCATCCGTAACGCTGTCGGGCTTCCTGGAATCATTCCAGTGTTCTCGCAAATAATCAGTTAACTTCGGAACATCTTGCCGCCGAAAGACGTCCCAGAAGGCTCCAGGACGAGTCTTCTCAGAGTTGTCTCCACTATCTCCATTTAACTGTTCAGATTTGACAGTTTTCTCATCCTTGGTAGCAGTTTCAATCCCTTGATCTTCCATTATCTCATCCTCCTCTGCAGCAGACTTTTCCCTATATTCATCACCAAGTGATGAATCAGGAAACCTTCCCTCACCCAGAACCTTTTCTGGATCTCTGACTGACTCATTTGCCTTGGATTCTCTAGAGGAACTCTGAATCTTCTCACCTTCAGTTTTCTGGAGCTTCACTTCGCATGTATGCACTAACAGGTATACCTGGCAACACCACAGAAAGTATCAGCAAATATAATTTATGCACTTATTTTGGTTATGGTACATTAGAAGGAATTATAGAGAAATAAAAAAATTTGCCATGGCCATACAAAACATTGACACCAGCAGTGCTTCCGTGTTGGAAGCAAACCCAGTTCAATTAAGAATATCAATCTTAAGTTAGATTTTCTTATAGAAGTTTCAATTAAGAATATCAATCTTAATATATTTTATCGGCAGAATTAAGATGCAATTCATCTGCAGTTGAAAAAGTAATTATAGAATAACTAGTCATTAATTCATATGGGATACAATGATGAATTAAGATAAAATAGATCTTAATAGTCATCATTTTACAAGAAAGCAGAACTTGTGACCTACCATGTCACGCATATTGAAGTGAAGATTGGTCACTGAATCACCCCGACCAAGTTCCTCATCAGTTCCATAAGACATATAAATCTTAGGTCCAACATCATTCTGCAAGGAATAATGAGGAAGCTTTGCAGCAACATTCAGAAAGCCCAATCTGGAGTGAATATACTCAAGCAAAGGCAGTTTACTGATAAATTCAGGTTTATGGTACATTAGAAACTCTTCGGAGGCACTAGGAGAAGGCCAATCTTTCAACTTCAACATTTCTGGCCAACCATCTTCACGAACTTGTCCCTCCGAGTATCCTTTGATGAATTCACCAAGTTCAATATCTACCTGCCATCATGTTGCACCACATATGGAAGATATTAGTTGCAAGTAACAGATAAGATCATGAAACTTTTGGGATAACAGGAAGAAAGAAGAACAATAAACACAGATGTAAGCAATAGCAACGAAAGACCACCTCAGACCAGTCCAAGCAATCTATGGCCTTCACGGTTCGGTTCTCATCTTTCGTTTTCTCATCTGCTGTCTCCCGAATCCCTCTCCATATATCCTTTGGATCCCAAATAGACATGGATGAGTCGTCGCATACCTCCTTAATAATAACAGGTTCGCCCTTGGACCAATGCTTTCTAAAGTTGCCAATCCTTTTAATTCTAGTATCTTGAGATGATGGGCAGTACAAGAAATTATCACCATCCTCTCTGTGAGCATATTGGCAGAGTGTGGGATCATATGATCCATTTTTTAGTATAGGCTCAGCATCCTGAACTTTACAACCACTAACCATTTCCTCCACGTTTTTCACCAGTTTTGCAACCCAGTTCATTTTGAAAATTCGGCTTAGGTTCAATGATCGATAACCACAACCACCATACTCTTTAGGAGGGCATGGAATACTGCCATCACTGTTGGCTTTCCAGCGAGGAAACTTGTCAGAAAAGTTTAATCTTAGTTTGGATGTTTTAAATTGCTCCGACGCATTTTGTGTGTGTTCACTTCTCCCAGCAGCATTATTTTCCGACAACTCCCCTTTAACCTCACTTGTAGATGCTTCTCGAAGATCTTGACAACAACTAAGGCACAGATCATACATGCAGTTTACACAATGCCGATGATAATCAATGATCGGTATCCTACAGATATTGCTGCAAGAAAACAAATTATGATGAGCAAACAATGCTGAAATCTAATACTTCATAATTATAACAAGAACCACATGTGCTTACGTGGCGCAATTTTACAACAAGATATAAACCCTGAAAAAAAAAAACGTGTCATTCTAATGAACCAAGCAGAGACAAATTTATTCCTTCAACTTCCTACATGATGTAGATCACCAAAACCCATGTTCAAACAAACAATCAGATTTCATGAAAAGCTAGACTCTGTTGCATATAAATCATATAATGTTCAAGGTAGTACCAGCACATCTGCTCATCAGCACTCAACTTTGCCCTGACAAGATCAATTTCATTGCCTGGGAAAAAAAAAAGGCAAAAAGTCAAATGATACAAAACTGTTACATATAATATATTTAACAGCACCTGCTTCTGGAACATCAATAGCTTCTTACCCCTAAGCCTTTTTTCCAGTTCTACCTCAGAGCACTGTATCTGATGGATCTGCTTGACTACAGGAAGGACAGCAGATAACAGACAGTAGAGATATTGCAACTTGTCTAGAACAGGTATTTCCCTTATCCTTACCTGCAACTCATACAAAAGATATTAATTCTTCAATTAGGCAATCATACTTCAAAAAACTGGTAGCTCTTGACAAGATATACAAAGCAAAAGACCCATTAACTCAGGAATGACATACCTTTATCATATTATCTGCCCGTAAACATGCCTTGCAATTACAAGAACCACGACAAGCAGGACATAACTTCTCAAGTTCTTCCAATGGGATGTCTGAGTACCTGTGAAGTGAAGCTTAAATACTTAACAAAGCTTGTAAATTTGAAATGGACATACATCTTACTAAAATTCAAGCTCACCAGGTTGAAATACAGCTACCACAATATCCTCTTTTATCACATCTAAGGCACCAAATAACTCTATCTCTGTCATTCCTCCGGCACTGATGGCAAACTTGGCCACCTGTGTCTTCAGAAGAATTCATGCTGGCATCAGAATATTCCTACAAAGCAATTTTCCCCTCTCCAAATCAGTGACATAAAAATGAAGAGAGAAAGAGAAAGAACCAAATAGAAAAATGACCACCAAGGATTTCCATTGTTTAGCAGCTAAGAATCAACATAGCAATATAATAACACCTATTCTGGTGTTTATTGGTTTCTTCAATAATTTTCGTGTGCGTATTCGTTAGCATATACATCTATCACTATCTACATATCAATATTATAATCCCTTCAACTATGGCAACAA
This sequence comes from Melia azedarach, assembly GCA_028052125.1. Taxonomy (NCBI): domain Eukaryota; kingdom Viridiplantae; phylum Streptophyta; class Magnoliopsida; order Sapindales; family Meliaceae; genus Melia; species Melia azedarach. Next base: position 573,146 of record CM051397.1, read on the forward strand.
CAACAATACTGACAGGTGCTGCTAAATACATTGCAATATCTCACCGTTGTAGCACTAGGATCAAAGCTCTTCTGTAATCTGTTTCGGGATGACTCCACAGCAGAATGAGGTGGCGTCCTATAGGACCTCAAGTTCTCTTCAAATTCTGCAACATCTCTCAGTGAATCATCATTTGCCTTCAGAGAGTTACGTGCTGATGTACCCCTTGTAGGTGGTGTTTCCGGTGAATAGCGAAAATGACTTTTTGTCACCTTCTCAATTTGTTTCTTCCCTGGGGCTGAAGAATAATCACTACTTCTCATGCTGGCGATTGGCATGTCAAAATCATCGCTCTTGCTCTCCAAGTATATTTCACTTTCACCCAAAGATTTCCTCTTGGCTTTCTTTAGACTAGCCCTTAAGGCAGAATTAGCAGCCCTCCTCTTTGCCTGGATGTAGTGCTTTTCGCACACCGTTTTATCTGGCATAGACATTGCAGTGCATCTCCACTGTTTTCCATCTGATCTCTTGCATCGCAAGTCATCTGGAATCCCAACATTATCCTCACCATTCCCTGAGCTCGACCGAGGATGATCCATCAACAAAATTCAGCAGCAATATAACATTCACAGCTCTATACTCTTAAAATTAACCTGTAGGCACAACAAAAATAAAGATTGCAGTTGACAAAAGCAATCCACTGATTCTCCATAGAAAGATCAATCTATCAAAAAAAAAAATTTAACAAATTTCGAGAAGCTTTTTATAGCCAGCGTTGACACCCACATAATGCAAGACCAAGTGATAAAGAAAACAGGAAATCAATTATTAACAGCTAGTTTGCCGAGAAAAACAGGAATTGAGAGGAAGGTTGCCCAGAAAAACAAAAATTGATAGCTGGGTTGCTAGGAAAAAAACAAAATTGAGAGAATGAGAACGTATAAGAAGCAGAATCAGATCCACAACACAAATTCCACAACAAAATAAACACATATATAGACAGATATTTGCAGAACCAGAGAGAAAGATACCTGAAACTAGGGTTCGTTAAGTCGAAGAATACACAATCGGAGAAAAACGGCGACAGACTATATTTAAAGGTAACAAGACTATCGTGTTGTGTCTGGATGTAGTCTGTGTCTTCCGCACGCTTGCGCACTAGTTACAGTACAAAGTACGAACTCCGCACAGTCGTTGGATTGGACTGCTGCCGTTTTTTCCTTCTTTTTTTATTTTTTATCTTTTGTTTAATTTTTTTATTATTTTAATTTTTTTTCTCGGACAAGTTCGAAGTGAAGTTCTCACCGGACCAGATTCCCCAGAACTGGAGTCCTTGTTAGCTCACCCCGCCCCAAGAAAAACTGTTACCTGTATCAAAATGACTGAAATGTCCTTCAATTTTAAATCATATTCACCAACGGCTTTTTTTTTTCTTTTTAAGAATATTTAAATATATAAAAAAGTATTTTTTAATTTATATTTAAATATTTATTAAAAATATCTTAATATATTTAAGTTAAAATTTTTAACTTAAATATAAATAAATTAAATTTTAAATATTTTATTTATTAATAATATTTTTAATTTATTATTTAATATTTATATAAATTAATAATTTAAGACCTATTTGATATAACATTTACATATAATTTTGTATTTTTAAAAATTAAAAATACAATAAATTCTTAAAATAGGCATTTGATTAAAGTTAGTTAAATTTAATTCAAAAATAGTTTTTGGATAGAATTCTAAAATTTAGTGTAAAAATAAAAAACGATAAAAAGTCGTTTTTCTCAATTTTTTTTATTGTATCCGAATTAAATTCGAATATATATATTATTTAGACTTAAATTAACTATTTTATCCCTTAATTATTAAAAAACATATAAAATAACTCAATTTTTTTTTACTTTGTAATAATCAATTTAATTTTATATTAATATTTAAATTTAAAAATTATAATGATATTTTAATTCTTAATTTTTTTAAATTTATTATTAATTTTTAACGATATTAATTATATATATTTTTAAAATTGTATTTTATTAAAATAATCTATTTAAAAAAATTATATATAATTAGTATTGTCAAATTCTTAATTGTCAATTTTTTACAACATTAATCGTAAGTAAATTTTAACAACATTAATTGTAAATTTTTTTATAAAATAAAATTTGTTATAAAAAAATTTTAGTTGATTGTAAGAAATTAATTGTAAAAATTTCAAAATAAACATTTGGACTATTAGTATTATAGAAAATTGACAATGAGTTTTGACAATATTAATTATACATAATTTTTTAAACTTATCATTTTAATAAAATAATCAATTTTAAAAATATGTATAATTAATATTATTAAAAAAACTAATAACAAATTTAAAGAAAAAATTAAGAATTAAAATATTATTATAACTTTTAAATTTAAATATTATAATAAAATTATATTGGTTATTATAAAGTAAAAATATTTAAATATTATAATAAAATTATACTGGTTATTATAAAGCAAAAATAAGAATAATTAAATTTTTTATATATTTTTTAATAGTTGAGGAGTAAAATAATTAATTTAAGTGTAAATAATATATAGAATAATGTGTTAGAGAGATATCTTAATATTTCTTTAATAGTGAGGGGTATTTAAGACTGACAAAAAACCTAAGGAGTATTTTTCTTTTCCCCAAAAGTGAAGAAGACAAAACACATTATTCTTTTTTCTTTTTTTGTCTTAATTATATTTTTATATTAAAAACTCTTCTACTTATATTTTTTATAGAATCTAAATTTTAAAAATTAACTATTTTATTTATAAGTTAAAATAACTATACCTTAAATTATTTTATTTATAAGTTCTTTATCTTTGTCGTATAACATAATTCAAAAATTATTTTTTATTATCTTAAACTTATTTTAAAATGTTAAAATTTATTATGTTTATGATATCTTTTTCTAATCTTAAATTTCTAACGACCATAGACTAATTTTCTTATTTAATTAAAATAAATTACTTATGTTTTAGATATAAATTTATAGTTGTTTGTCATGCATAAATTATTTATATAATTTAAATTATTATTTTTATTGGATAAGATGGGTTCAAAAAATTTAGGAAAGAGTTCATGATTTAATAGAGATTTTTAAAATTATAAATGTACATATAAATTAGAATTGTACATATGAATTAAGATTCACTTGATTTAATGAAGACTTTAAAAATTATAATTGTACGTATAAACTAAAATTGTATATATGAATTAAGATTTACTTATTTCAGTGAAGATTTTGAAAAATGATAATTGTACTTATAAATTAGAATCTTGATTGTTGAAATTTGACTTAAAACCACTCAAATTCTTACTTAATTACTGAAAAAAATTTAATAGAAAAAAGTTATTAAAAATAGTTCCAATCAAACACATATTCTTATTTTTATTTTTTGTAAAAATTATATCAAACATATTTTTACAATTCTTAAAATTTAAAAATAAGTTTTAAAATATTATATCAAACATATTTATAAATATTAAAAATATTAAGAATACAACTCATATTTTCAAATCGTATCCAAATTTTCGATAAATAGTTTTCAAATTGTGAACTAAACGGGCCCTTAATATATTAGTATAAAAAATTTTAGAATATATATCAATATATTAGTTTCAGATTTTTTCATTTTTATAAAAATAAACAATTTAACATTTATATTTAGACATCTAAGATAAAAAAACAAACAAACATATCAATTAGATTTAAATTTCAATCAACTTTAGATTTCAGTCATATTCAAATTTTAGACAAAAAAAATATACTATCGTAACAAAAACACTCTAAATTTAATAATAATATTGTAAATATAATTTTAGTGGTTTCAATAAGAGAGTATTAATTTATTAGGCAAATGACAACTAAACTCTAAATTTGAAAATAAACATCAACAACACCTCAAACTCAAAATAAATATCAACGAGACAATTAATGTTAGATTTTTTGTCACTATTCATTGTTTACATCTGCAAAATAATCTAAATTTCACTGTTCATCTCTATAAATAAATTTACTTCATTTTTATTATAATTAAATTTATTTTTAAATATTTATATACTAGTGATAATTTTTTAAGTTAATATATTAGATATTATATTAACAAATATCTCATAATAAATTCAACAATATAATGTTTAACAAATTTAATTTAACAACTGACATTAAAATATAATCTTTAAAAATAAATTTAACTTTTAATTTTAATTTTAATTTAATTATTTTTTATTTTTGGTGTATTCTATTTATATATATTTTTTATATTTGTAATTAATTTTTTTTAATGTGAATTAGAAATATTTATTTATTAATAAAGGTGTTTATGTCATTTTATAAGGGTGAACAGTGAACAATAGCAGAAAATTAAATAAAAGAGATTTTATTGACACTTAATTTTAGTTTCAGGGAGTGATTGACACTTATTTTCAAATTTGGGGTCCAATTATATTTGCTCTAATTTATTTGATATAAATGAACAAATAATGTTTACATTTATAAAATAGTAAAAAGAATCAATGATTTGTTTATTATTGTTCTAAAAATAAAAATGTCTTTTTATAAAATTAAAAAAAATAAATAAGAATGTGGAATTCAAGATTCGTAACTAATAAGAAAACAAAAACTATCTATTATTTGTTATTTTTAGCCGTGACTCATAATTTATAATTTTTAAATATGATTTATTGAATATAAATATTATTAACAGTTTAACTTTAATAGTTAGAGAGTATAAACGAGTTCTTATAATAAAAATATCTAAATATTAAGAGAAGAAGAAAGCACTTGTATTGAAATTGCAATTTAAAATTTAGCTTGATTTTTGGTAATAGTCATCGTCAAGTTAATTCTATGGTTATTAATATTTAACGAGAGTATTATTAGTTTGCTCCCCTGAGGTATCTCATTTTATTAATAATATAATTAAGATTGAAAAATAGGCAATATCCTCCTTTCTCAAATGTCATTTTGTTAGTGTGTTTAATGGACTTAAGAGCAATTACAGAAAGAACCTTCCAATACTTTTTAAAAACCTAACAGTAACAGTACAATCTAAAATGCATAGTTGTATGAACAATGAAAAAGGGTGTGCATGACAAGAAACTACAATGACGTAAACAAAAATGAATTAAACTTTTCATAAGCTTGACAAAGCTTGGTGAAAATTGAAGTAGAATGTTGGAGAAGGGCATATTACCTTCAATGGTCAAGAAAAGCACATAAGGTTCATTATAAAACCAATCCATGGCCATAAAGCTTCAACACATATCCTTATCTCTTATATCACCACTTCAGCTTTAAAACTTATAAAGAAAAATGATGTCATCTTACTCAATTGCAACGAGCAGCATCAATAGAGGTGTGATTCGTATACATAATAGGCAATGCATGTGTGGAGAAAAAGCATAAATCGAAGTGTCTAAAAGTAGTAAAATTCGCAATAAGATATACTTTATTTGCCAAACTAGGAAGTGCTCTTTCTTTGAATGGTGGAGACCAAACGAAGATGAATACATGCAAAGCAATGTACAAAGTTACTATGATGATATCTTAAAAAGGTTGGTGAAAAATTTAAAGCAAATTTCTAGAGAATTGATGCAGAGTACACGCAACATGCAAGTGTATGGAAATGGGTAGAATGAAATGAAAATGGTTATGTTAATGAATATTTTATTTTTCTTTGCGTTACTATATAATCTTATAGTAGCTACAATAGTTAGGAAATAAGGATGTTAACATGAAATGCTTAATGATTTTATGTATGCTGATTCTATTTATGCACTTAATCATTAATTATGGGTTACTTTTAATGTAGAGTAACCAAAGTGGAATGGTTCTAAAGCTTGTAATGCTTATAATAATAGTAATACATATCTTAGCAGCAAACTCTTTAAAACGAAGGTCAAATACAACACTTCACAATAATATCAAATTTAACACTTCACAAGTCTTCTTTCCAGAAACTTTAAATCTAACACCCCCAATTGATTTAATCAACTTCAAACTCAAGTACCAAAACATGCCAATAGTTAGAATAATATCAAATTTCAAAAGTCAAAGGAAAACAAATATAAACTCGAAAATTGATAAGAGCATCGTAAGACTTTAAACTCAACACTTCATAATTTAAGTACATTCAACACCTCACATCAACACTTCACTCTGCCAACTTCTAAACCAACATTCTTTGCACATGTTATTCCATAAACTTTAAATTCAACACTTCTAAATTAACATACCAACAGCTAAAATAATGTCATAACAATATTCAAAGTAAAAAAAATTCTAAACTCAGTAATAAATAAGAGCATCAGATAAAAAAATATTAAATTTCATATGTAAAGTCAGTTAACTTGATTAAAAAACCTACATCCTCTCAATTGCAAATATACTGCAGAAAGTCAATCAACATAATGATTACCATCTTAATTAACCTTATGCAATTTTTACAGATCTTAAACAAATTAAAGAAACCAAAAAATCACACTAATAACAATATTTGTCAAATCATTAACCTGTATATACATCGATCTTGCCTTTACTATGCAATATCATCACCTACGTTATCGAAATTTGGCCAAAAAGTTAAAACCTTCATGAAACCAGGGTTTAAATTCACTTTTGTTGTATTTGCTGAGTGATTTCTCTTGTAAAATAAGTGCTTATTAAAATTAACATAATAACTAAAATAAAATCTATATGCAATGCATTATTGAAGTTTTTTAACCTAAACCAAATTGTGAGCCACTAACAACATGTTTAATCGCTCCATAATCCCGTAACATGACACGCAGGTGTTAAAATAAAACTACTTTATCAAAAATCCATGAAGATGCCTTAAAATGCTAAAAAAATATATTTGGAAAAACCTTATTCTTATGCGTGAATGCTTTTTTCCCCTTTACAGAACCTGAAGTTGATGCTAATCGACAAGTTCTTCGATTATGCCCCAGCTGTTAACACACACCACTCATATGATTAACAGACATGTTTTCAACATACTCAACATAGTCACTAAACTTTTCTTCATCACTCCCATATACATTGCTAGCATGCTCAACCCTAAAATATAGTGGATCTTCACCTAATTCCTCAAACAGTGCTATAATCCCACTAAATTCACCATAATTACCACCTTTACTGACTTTATTACCTCTAGGAAGTTTAGCATAGACCCTAACTCATTCACAAACTCTATTTGCATCCTACAGACTTCTCTTAACTTCTTAATCAATTCCTTCAATGTGAAACTGTTTGAATCTATTCACTAATGTCAAATCTTTTCTCAACACTAAAATAATAAATTTGATAGATACTTTTGCAATATATAAGAAAGTCAAATTGAGGTAGATATCAATACTCCAAAATATAAAAACTAAAATTTTTAGTAATAATTATATAAGCATATTATGATAGGAAATTGGCATATATATATGACTATGAAACATTATTCTAACAAAAAAAAAATCAATTATACCAGCAGCTATTAAATAAATAAAGTAATATGCAGATTGGCATAATGTAACATTTGTAAGAAAATTTTTTGTTTGCATCATAGAATTTCATTTGTTAATATTTGTTCTCTATCTTTGAGTGAGGTGGTTTTTATCACAATATTCTAATGTGATTGCTTATGCTTTATAAAATGAATTCATGACAATCTTAATTGCAAAAGTTTTTCTTCAATGAAATCATAAAATATGAAACCCAAATAATGTCTTTTGCTAGGAGAAAATAATTACATATTTTTATTGCTTTATGCTTTGTTTTCTAGAGAAAAATATTGATATTTTGCGGATTATAATATACAGAAAATAACTTTAGAAGAACAACAATTACATCAATGTAATTGTGACATTTTTTTATCAGGTTATTTTTGTGTATAAGACAACAACAAACTGGTTGCATTTTTATGGATATTTAGTGCCTGAAACAGCTCCAAACAACAGCAAAATTGTTGTAGTTTAAGACTGTTTTAATGCACAAATACAGCAAAATTGCTACATTTTTTTGGCTATTTTAGTGCAGAAATAGCACCAAAACAACAGCAAAATTGTTGCAGTTTTTGGCTTCTTTTAGTGCACAAACAACACAAATAGTTTAATTATTAATTAAAATTTATTCACATCAACAACACTCACTCAAAATAAATTTTATATGTGCAACACTTATGTTTTAGGTGTCAAAGGAATAAAAAAATTAAATAATGTATAAAAATGGTGAAGCGGTGCATATATATATATATATATATTGTTTATTTTTAATTTTGCAAAAGAAATGAAAAAAAATTAAATAAAAGGCAGAAGCAATATAAAGGAAAAGTGTGAGACATAGAAGGAAATCATGAAGGAAAAGAGAAAGGAAAAAGAAAAATTAGGAAATATTCTTCGTAGGAAACGCGAAAAATACAGAAAAAGATATTAGAAAGTTGAATTGATATCCAGAAATCATATGAGTTATGTGTTTATGAAATTAAAGTAATTTTATTGTTGTATTTGTAATATCTATAATGTTTTGAATTAATTTTAACGGTAAATTATTGAATCATGTGCTTTTAGAGAACAATACAATAATAAAGAATCCAAAGGACCCCTAATTTTCCAAAGATTGAACTATTGAGTTGTGAATGGATATATTTTTTAAACACTATAAATTTATAATATGTTTAAATACTAGACATATTATAATTGATATGTTTATTGATACGTTAGGTCGTGTTGCACATGAAGGGCATTTTAATTATATGTGATGTCGAATAATTATGTGAAAGTGAATTATTTTATGTTTAAATATTGTTTGTATTTGTTTGAAGTACCTCAGATGTATCTATCCCCTAATATTATGTAGTAACATCTTTAAGACCCATGAATATATAAGTATATGAATGTGAGCTCCTTGAGCGATGATACAAGACCGACAAGTTAAGTATGATTTTTCTCGCTTTGGCGTTAGGATCCTACCAAGCATGATATCCCCTAAATACTAGTTTTGTGTTATATAAATTGTTTGTAACGATATGATTATTATTGTATAAGTGATTTTCAATTTATGTATAATTTTAAGATGTCTTATAATGGTTGTATGAAAATGTATTTTCTTTTAAAATTATATCCACTTACTGAGCCGCAAGTTCATTCTTTTCCTTATTTTTCTTATTTCTCCTTAGGTCATGTATTATTTCGTACAGGGTACAGTTTTGTAAAAGAGGTTGAGACCACTCTATGCATACTGCATGAAAATTTTTTAGCATGTTATGTATGCATATGATTATGTATATATGTGTAACGAGACATAAAGTATCAATGTATAGTAATTATGAAGACATTATACCATTTTCTTTATCCATGAGTTTTATTATATGATATTTGTGAGAAATGACAGGTGACATATACAAGTATTTAGCATGATTCATCTTAGACTTCTGAGAGGGATTGGGGCAGGTCTTGTCAATATATATATATATATATATATATATATATATATATATATATTACACGACATCAGCTCTATATAAATTATATAGTCAAAATTCTTAATATTATTTTCATGTATATATATGTGTGTGTGTGTCAACAATAAATAAGAATATCAAATAAGCACATGTACAAGTAAATTGCCCAAACAAGAAGAAAACGAATAACTAATGTAGTAGCTAGCTAGCAAGAGATAGATATGCAGATCAATAAAAAACTATAAGCAAAAATAAAGCTAAATTAAGATGAAAATTTCATAAGAGAAAAAAGAAAGATTAATTGAAAGAGAAAGTATATAATTAATTAAAGAGGTTAAGCGATGAATGAAAGAATAGAATATAATATAATAGAGAGAACATTAATATCAGTCAATAGAAAAAAAAGAAAAACACTCATTACTATAAACCATCTTTACTACCTCATGCATAACAATACATTACAAAATCGAACCATACCCAACAAAATGCATAGTGAAACTATATGCATAGCCATAAACCAATAGCATATTACCATTAGCCAGCAAAAATCAACCTAAATAACACATAATTATAAAAAAAAAAAATTGAGGTATTCAACATAAAAAATCCCACTTAAAAAGCACATACAGAGCACTAAATCAAACAATTCTCATCATTTGATTACCAATTAATTAACCAAAAATAAACTTTAACTAACACGTACACATCAAAAAATTACAACAAATTAAACCACAACATACATTTCTATAACATCGATTAACAATCAAAATTACTTAACTCAAAGAAAATAAAAAAAAAATTGATTAATAAAGTTGGGTTTTAGGCTTACTTGGTTACAAAGAACAATTTACTCAAAATCCTTAACAAGAACCAACGGCTCTTCTTTTTTTTATACCCACATATCCAGCATTGTACAGATTTTCGCGCCAAACTTAGACAATAAAATCCCGCACTTCATTGATCTAACTATAACACCTCTCGCTATTTGTTCTGATAAATGGATTTGAGTCGAAGATTAAACCAACTCAAATGTGAAAATGTTGTCTATTTGTGTCTTGTGAAACTTTACACATGACACAAGGTCTAATGCTTTATTATGGATTTTGATTTTAAATTTTTTTATTGTTATTTTACATTTATGCCCTTAAACCTGTCAAACACTCTAACAGAATGCCATTTAAGAGGGGAGAACATTGCCTTTTTTCTAATCTCGAACATATTATTGATAAAATGAGATAGCAGAGCAAATTGATAATAACCCATACTCAACGTAATAATATGTAGTTTCAATAGCATGTTTGTGTCGATTGATTCGTATTTTTTTTAATAATGATGGGAATTGCGTGTTTTATATATTCCTAAAGGGATTGTTTGGTTAAGTAGAAGTTTTTCTGTTGAAAAAAAAAAAATCAAACTATGAATTCCCCTTGCACCAACTTAAAGAAACAATAAGTTATTAGTTACATATTTTATATTTTTATAATATGTTATATTAATAATTTGGTGTTTCACATCCAATGTTATTGAAGTTCCTCCAAAATGAATGATTCTTATAATTGATAAAATTTTGAAGATAAAAAAATAATACTTTTAGTAATTATTATTTTTAAATATTATTAATCATTAACATAAAATCATGAAATTTTAAATGGGTAGATATAATACCTTACAATGAAAATTTTCAGCCATTTTTTTTGCTTAAATAATTTTAATTTTAAATTATTTCATATAATTAATAAAAACTTCATTGTAGATCCCGGACCAAAATGCCAACAGTAATTGCTCGCCTTAAACAAACACAATTACATTTCACGACCAACACCCCCCAAAATGTGCCCTTATATAAACGCAACACATTGTCACAACAAATTACAAACCAACGAATACATAATATCAATAAATATTATTATACAGATTGAATCTTCAAATTCTCAAATCTTACTTCAATAATACGTATCAAAGCGTCGGTTTGATCTGAGAAACCAACGCGCGAGAGCGAGATATGTCAATGGCGAGGGCGAGCTCAGGCCTCGCTTATCCAGAGCGATTTTATGCTGCGGCGTCCTACGTTGGTTTCGACGGATCTCCGAGTTCCGCCACCAAAGGACTCACCGCCAAGTTTTCAAACGACGCCGCTTTGCTTCTCTACGCTCTGTACCAGCAGGTTACATTTCTCATTTCCACAATTCTTCTTCGTTTTCTTTCCTTTCGTGTCTTCGTCATTTGATCCAATGGTTTTTGATGCGCTTTATTTGAATTTATCACATTTCATGCGCGGCAGTTGAGATGTTGTGTGATTTGCTTAGCTTGATTCACGTCATTTTGCTCTTATTGCTATTGATTTTAGGTTTGATACATAAGGTGTTGGCGTAGATTTGTGCCGATACTGTTGTCTTAATTTTGCTGTTATTCTTCTGAATTTTGCTCATTATCTAGTTGTCTTGTAATCATTGTGTTTTTTAGGCTGTTTGAGTTTAATTTAGGTAGATCTAATCTCATTGATCTAGAGTTAGGCACTGAAAATGTCGGATCTGCTGTTTTGTTCAGCATACAAGAAAATGTAGAGAAACTAACATGAATTTGTTTTCCTCTCCAAGGTGCGTTGAAGAATAAAAGCCTCTGTTGTCTCATTTTAAATTCAAATTTGTTGTAACATATTTAGATATTGTTATGTCACCATTTCAGAATACAAATGTGTGATTCAGAGTGATCTTCTGGCCTCCATTTAGATTTTAACTTTCAGTTTCTGATAGTTTTATTCTCATATGTGTTTAACATTTTGCAGGCAACTGTCGGACCTTGTAACATCCCAAAACCTAGTTCATGGAGTCCAGTAGAACAAAGCAAATGGAAAAGGTTCGATTGCTTTGTGCATACATATAAGAGGGGGTTACTGAGTAATATTTTTGTGACATTTAGCTTTTGTAGAGCATGTTGGGAATTTGACTTTTATGCTAATGGTAGAGTAAATTTTACTTTAAATGTCTCCAATAGTTGAAATTTTTTAATGACATTTGCTACACTGTTATTCCTTCTAGTCTTTTTAATTCAATGGAGTAGACAGTATAGAAGGACTTTTTTGTGTTAGTATATGATTTAGAACAGATTAGTTTCTTCTTCTTATTTGATTTACATGCTAATTTACTGAAAAGTTAGTGCTTTTGCTTCAAGCGGCAATGTTTGATGTTTGCATTGCCATGCATTTCTATATTCTGTCAAGTTTTTCTTTGCTAAAGATTTTTATTGTCTATGCAGCTGGCAGGGTCTTGGAAACATGGCTACCACAGAGGCCATGCGTCTCTTTGTGAAAATATTGGAGGTTTATGCCATCTCCATTCTCAGTCATATATTTATATGATTCACAAAGGAGTCATATTAATTTGTTTCCTCCTTTTTTTTTTCCAATTGAGTAGGAGGAAGATCCGAGTTGGTATTCAAGGGCATCTAACTTTGTTGCTGAGCCCGTTGTAGATGTGCAGATGAATGTAAGTACATATGAAGTCCATGTATATTGTGAATTTTAATTCTTAATATTATGAAGTTTATTTCTACATTTCTCACTTTATTAACATGTGTCAGTAATTACAATGGAAAGAGCATTGATATTACATACCTTTGTTGTTGAGGACCTTGACCCAAATTACTATTCCTTGCCAGTACTTTTATTGCGGGAAGATTTTATACAGCCTTCTGTCTTTTTGCTAACCTATATTATAATAATTATTGTTCCTTGTTTAAAGCATAATTCTAAAACGGAGCCTATCATGGAGAATGGCAACTCATCTTCTGAGACAAAAACCATTTCCACTGCAAATGGGAACCTGATGGAAACTCAGGATAAAGATGTAGTCTCAGAAGGCCTTGGTTCAGTTGTTGTCTATGATCAATGGATTGCACCTCCACTGTCTGGCCAGCGGCCCAAAGCTCGATATGAGGTATTGTTATGTCAATCTTAATAGAATGTGAAATGACTTTTTTGATGTTTTCTTTTCCTCTTCTTTTCCGTTGCATCCTTTGAAACAAAGTTGTATCCAATTTTTCAGCATGGAGCTGCTGTTGTTCAAGATAAGATGTATATATATGGCGGAAACCACAATGGTCGTTACCTAAATGATCTCCATGTGAGTAATTATTTTCCCATGCATATAAACATGCATGTTATGTATGCACAAAAATTCTGCATAGGACTGTTGCCTACTTGTGTGTGCTTTTGCTAATGTAAACAGGATCACTACTTCTTCGTTGTTTTTTTTTTTCTCTTTCCAGTTTCGTTGCTGCAGAACGTTGAATATACGTGTTTTCTACATTATAGCCTTTGTTTCTTAAAATGCATTCCTCTCCCTCTTTCTTTTTCCTTTTTTTTAGCATAGAAATAGTTTTTCCCTAAGTTGATGATCAATGCAGGTTTTGGATTTGAGAAGTTGGACCTGGTCAAGGGTCGAGGCTAAGGCTGGGTCTGAGTCACTTGAGTCACCATCTCCAACAAAATTAACCCCCTGTGCTGGCCATTCCTTGGTTAGTGTAGCACTCAGCAGCTTTTACATTCCATTTCACTTCCAAAGGCAATGGTTTCTCACGAATATTTGCAAAATTGTATAATATCCATTTACAAACAAGTGTTTTGCTATATTTATTTTCTAATCCATTGATACCGTATGTTTCTTTAGATACCGTGGGATAATAAGCTTCTGTCAATTGCTGGTCATACAAAGGATCCTTCTGAAACTATTCAGGGTACAGTTTTAGTTCTACTTTACTGCCCTCTGATTTTCACTTGGCTTATTCAATATTGTGGAAAATATGATACCTGTAGAAATGGAAACACATTGGATGGTTGCAATTTAGATAAATTTATGTTTTGTCATGAGGGGAAGCTTTGAAGAAGAGCTCAGAAAATTGATTGTGTTCTGATGGCAGTGAAGGTATTCGATCTGCAAACTTGTTCTTGGTCGACCTTAAAGACTTACGGGAAAGCACCGGTATTAATCTATTCTTTCTCTTATCTACCATTTTTCTTGCTATATTGACTGGAGAGCTTCTTAAAAAAAGAAATTTAAAATTAAATGGCTCTAATTGCCTTCCTGTACCTTAGTATTATTGAGATAGCAATAATAAAAGTGGAACAGTATTAAAATTGACTATGTCCTTGAAACAATTGAAAACCAAAATTTTTCCGTTTTATATTTTTAAAAGAACTTCTGGAAGCTTACTTCCAAATCTTGTAGGTTTAATTAATTGGTATAATCATTTGATATTTCTCTGATAATATCCTTCACTTCTGTAGACCAAAGAAATGATAAATAACTAAGGTGTTTCTTGATATGGTTGCAATTTTGGTCATTGCTCTCTATGTGATGTGAATGTTGCATTGTTTACATTTCAGGCATCACGTGGAGGTCAATCTGTGACCCTTGTTGGAACAAGCTTAGTGATTTTTGGGGGGCAGGATGCAAAGAGATCTCTTTTGAATGATTTTCATATTCTTGATCTTGAAACCATGACTTGGGATGAAATTGATGCCGTGTAAGATACTTTTTCACTAAGTTAAGGTTCAAGCCTCTTGTATCATTACACTATGTAAAGTTTGAATCTTATGTTGCATTTATAGCTCAGGAAATTCCCTTCCCACAAATATGTTGAAATGAAGTGGTTGAGTTTTTCTTGCAATTAACTGAATTTGCCCTCAATATTTTATAGGGGAGTGCCTCCTTCTCCAAGGGCTGATCATGCTGCTGCAGTACATGCAGAGCGTTACCTTCTTATCTTTGGCGGGGGCTCTCATGCCACTTGTTTCAATGATCTGCATGTTCTTGACTTGCAAACTGTAAGATAAACCTTGTTTTATATATGCGTATGGTTGTGTCAAGAATTGTATTCTAAATTTTTTTTTTTTTTTTGCATTTTATAGATGGAGTGGTCAAGACCCACTCAACAAGGTGAGATACCAACTCCGCGGGCTGGCCATGCAGGTGTAACAATTGGAGAGAATTGGTTTATTGTTGGTGGCGGTGACAATAAAAGTGGTATGTGTCTTATAACTTCTGCAATCAAATATAAACTTGTTTTGTGGTTGATAAGCGTATTTAGGCATACTGTTGTACACTTACTGGCACGCTTTGAATACAACACAAATGTTGGTTTGGATTAGTTTGTAGAGTTTGTTTGTCAGACAAAATTTGATTGCTATGCAAGGCGTGAGTCACAGTGGACAGAAAGAGTTTCAGTCCAAGGATCTTAGTGTTATATTGAACGTAAGATGCCTAAACATTAATGCTAACCAATCCATGTATGTCAATAGAGATCTATTTGTTAAAGTTTTCTGTTGCATGAGTGTCTTAGCACCAAAGAGACAATGAATGAAAAGCTAAAAAAATTTCACAGTAGTAAAATTAATAAAAATAACTGTATGGATGGAACTTAGGACTGAATGCTTGACAGCAGTTTTGCCAACTTTGAATGTTCTGAGAGTTTTGAAGTAGCTTTTGCAGCTTTGGATTTTGTGTCTACCTCATTTCACTGATTCGAGAGACTGTACAGCTGAATTATTTTCCTTTTTCTTCACTGGAGTATAGTTGGTGTATAATTTATCTAATAGAAGTGTTGCCTTGTCCCATGGCTTGAGTAAGGGACTAAATTGGTGGAAGTTGTTCTACAAAGCAAATGTAGTTTAATAGCACTGAGGATTTTCTAATTTAACAAATTATTTTGGATGTTAGGCATTTAGATAATTCTTTCTTGGGCACTTCGTAGTTTGATTATGTTTAAAATCTATTAGATTTTCACTATAAGATGAAAAAGAGGGCCATAGTTTTTTGGAACAGCTCCTTTGTCTTATGTCTTTGTACTACATAACGAGTATATTTTTGTCTCTTGGAACTCTTGCAGGGGCCTCAGAAACTGTTGTTCTAAACATGTCAACACTTGTTTGGTCTGTTGTAACTTCTGTCCAGGGACGTGTTCCTCTTGCTAGTGAGGTAATTTCCTTTTTGGGAACATTTACTGGCTGTAATTTGATAGGCATATTAATTTAGTTAAGGCATAAATTTCCTCATAACTGGTTATGTTAATTTTAGCTATGAAGGATAGTTAATCTTAAGTTCCAAGTCTATTTAACATGTATAATAGCTGCTGTTAAATTGTTTTACAGTAGTTATTGCGATTCTGCTCACTTATCTTCTCATTCAGATGCTGACGGGAGTATGCTATATTTTTAACAATCTGCTTGACATTAATTATTAAGTAATAGAAGGATGCATATCAATGAAAAAGGATGCCAAGTTTACGAATTTTTTTGGTTGGTTGGATTTTCTCTCACTATTTATTAACATCATCAGCATTATTATATTTCTGTTTTAAATTAAAACGGAATTCTACCTCTTGCTTTTAGGATATTCTAAGTATTGCCTACAGTTTGTCTTCTATGCCTGTATATAATACAAACTGGAATACTTTTATACAATTATACTTTTGAGAAAATAAGTATCAATCTCTGTTAAAGATTTTTATGACTAAGGTCTAACAGATGTTTTGATGTTAAAATGAGAAATACTTAAAAAATTCTATGCATATGTTTGGGAATGGTATCTTGCAATTTTTGGTATTAAGTGGAATTATATGCCCATCATTTCCTATTGCAGGGCTTGAGTTTAGTCGTGAGCTCCTACAGTGGCGAAGATGTCCTTGTAGCTTTTGGAGGATACAATGGGCGTTACAACAGTGAGGTAAAGAGTAATATTAATGTCTTCGCATTCATCTTCTCCTGCTCTTCCTCATCCCTCCTTGTGGTTTCTTTTGTTGCTACTAGGTTCATGTCCTTAAACCAAGCCATAAATCGACTTTGCCATCAAAGATGATAGAGGCACCTGTGCCTGACAGTGTTTCTGCTATCATCAATGCTACAAATGCAACAAGAGATGTGGAGTCTGAAGGCCAAGAAGGAAAAATGAGGGAAATTGCTATGGATAATGTTGATTTAGAGCCAATGGTACGTGGTTTTGAAAAATGCACATTTGATTAATATCTGAGTTTCTTATCATTTCACTCAATCTACTTTTGATTAATATGTTTCTAGCTGTGACTATATGTTGCTTCTTGGTACTTACATTAGAATTTCATGCAGAAATCCAAAGGTGAAGAAAATACACAACATCTTATATCCACCCTCAAAGCAGAGAAAGAAGAACTAGAATCATCACTCAGCAGGGAGAAGTTGCAATCTATCCAGCTGAAGGAAGACTTGGCAGAAGCTGAGACTCGGAACACTGACCTGTATAAGGTAATTGCTTGATGTGGATATTCTGGATATGCTGTTCGCTCTTACTGCATATATAGTAATGTAGTTTTGAAGATGGTTAAGAATTGTGTTGATATGTATTCTACATTGTACTAGAGATGCAAGTTACCATGAATTTTGTTTTGATGATCCAGAATTTTCCATAAATATGATTTTCTTTTCCCAATTTTCAGAAAAGATTAAATGCCCTTTTTTTGTTCTTTTCATGTTATAGGAACTTCAATCAATTCGTGGTCAACTTGCTGCAGAGCAGTCAAGATGTTTCAAATTAGAGGTATGTGCTTACCAATATAATTGTCATTTATTTATCTTCTGAAGGTTATTTTCTGAAGATAATGTGATCCTAATGCCCCAACGAAAATTTTCCTGTATGATGGAACAGTGCAAAGCATTCTCTGGAGATAAAAACTGAAAGCTATTTTCAATCCAAACTTTTTTTTTAATTATTAAGTGAAATGAAGTGAAATATAAGAGTGGTGGATGTGAAATGCCTTCTGAATTTTTTTGTTATGTTGAAATTTGAGAGGGAAGAAATAATTACATCTGCCTCAGGCCCTTGGAAGAATGGAGCTCTGTCTCCATTTTTGACTAATTACTCTTTGAACTGACAGGTTGACGTTGCAGAACTAAGGCAGAAGCTACAGACAATGGAGACATTACAAAAGGAACTTGAACTCCTGCAGCGCCAGAAGGCTGCTTCAGAACAAGCAGCCTTGAATGCCAAGAGGCAGAGCTCAGGTGGTGTGTGGGGTTGGCTTGCTGGAACCCCTCCCAACCAAAAAGCAGATGATGCTTGAAACTTGTTAAAGCCTCGTTAAGTAGCAACTGCTAGATTTGATTCTCGTTCATCAAGTTTTCGATCAAATATATTTTTTGGGTTTGGACGACCTAGTTCTTTCTCAGACGGTGAAAAAGATTTCAAGTTGCTGTTGGCCAAACCCACAAACCACCTTGGTTTTTTTTTTTTTTTAGCATGAGATATATTGTAGTTTTAGTTAGAAATAACCTTCTATTTTTAAAAGATAAAAGTACCTTGATATGGCTGTCGCTGAAATATATTTCTGTACCAATTTTTTTTCTTTTTTGTTTATGTATTGAAACTGAATATATATTATTGGAGTGAAGAAGATATAGGATGATTTCGCTGTTTGCCGACAAAATTTGGTTCAAATGTAATATTATGAAACATTATAGGTGGGCTTGAGTTGAGTGCATTTACGGCCTCTTTTAGCCGCTTTTAATGCCTAATACAGGCTTAATTGTTTTGCTCTCTCCGTCGGCTTGTGCAAACTCATTTGGAATTCATATAAAATTATAAAGCTGTGTTTGGGATTGAATTGGGATTTTATTTATATCATAATCAATATGAAATAAAATTAATTGTGAAATACGAGTGAATAAATGAGTGATAAATAATAGTTATTAAGTAAAAGCTGATATTTAGAATGCACATATTTTGAATTTGATGGATTACTCTTTAAATCTTTTATCAAATATGTCGAAAATATTCTTTATGAAACTGTGTAAACGAATTGAGTTATACTCGTAATTAACTTTACAAAGAGGAATTAAACCAATCATTATTGAAAATGAATTTTGTAATATTTCTATGACTGAATATTTAAACGTTAGCTAATGAAATGCTAATTAATTTTAACATTAGATAACATTTTTTATTTATTTACTTGTAAAATTAGAGGTATAATCTCATTAAAAAAAGTAATGAGACACTATTTCAAACTCAAAATCTAGGGAACAACAAAAGACACGATCAAAAAAGAAATTATTAATTCAACCAATTATAAATAATAAATAATGGGTGTTAGTTTATTACAAGTATTTATATTATTATAATATTTAAATTAACGACTAACTTTCTATCAAAAACAAAATGCGAGAATGTCCGATTCCCCCTTGTTGATTGACCTAATATTCCGATACTTTTTATTGTTTTTAAAATATCATGAATCCCCCCTCTATTAGTTGATAGAGTTGAGAATAATAACACATGAGTTCTTAAAATTTTGTCTATTAACTTACATAGTTTTAATATTATTAAAAATATCCACAAAAATTCTAATTTATTAAAAAATAACAATTATACCCTTATATAATAATAATTAAAAAAATTATTTTCAACTCCAAATTGATAATAACATATTTTATTTTATAACATATTAATAACTAATTTATAAATTGTCTTTTGAATATAAATTTATTTAAACTTTAAATTTCTTTTTAATATGATATTTATAAATAGAAAGATAAAATTTTATAATTTTTAAAATAAATAAAATAATAATAAAATTGATCTTTCATTTTTTTAATATTTAAATAATTTATCATGTATAAAATAATTCAAAATTTAGATAAATTTTTATTCAAAGAATAATTTATAATAATTTATTTAATATTTAATATAAAAATATTATTTATATTGACTAACACATATGAAGAATAATATATTTAAAAAATCATATTAATTAATTACATATATAAATCTATCTATATAAATTGACATGATAATATTATATCATATCACTACATATTCTACATTTTCATAAAATATTTTAACTTAAAATATTTTTTTAATTGTAAAATTCATTCTTTTAGTTTAAAATATTAATTTCTTTTTAATTTTGATACTCATTATTGTTTCAAATTATAAAAAAAATTAGTAACATACGAGCCCCTAAAATTTGACCCATTAACTAATTAATATTGAAAATTTTAATCATAATATATTAATAAATATTTAGTTATCAATGTATTATAAATAAAATATATTATTATTTTAATATTTATTTTCAACTAGTAGTTAAAAATATGCATAAAATGTTCAATTTATTAAAAAATAACGATTATATCCTTATTTAATAGTAATTAGCTAAAGAGATTAATAGTAGTTACCTAATAAATAAATAAAATATTAAATATATGATTTATTTTATAATACCAATGTAATATTGAATTGTTAATATATTATAAAATTTTATAATTATATTATAGTACAATAGTTATGATTATATATAATTATAAGTATTTTATTACAATATATTTTATTTATGAAATTTTAATATTATATTATATAAAATATTATTATTTATTTATTTTAAAAAATATAAAATTAATCATTCAATTTATATTTAATAGATAATTTATGAATTAATTATTAATATTTTTATAAAATAAAATAAAATATTATTTTAATATTTATTATTAATTAAGAGTTAAAAATATTTTTTTTATTTATTATTATATAAGAGTATAATTATTATTTTTTAATAAATTAAAATTTTTATAAATATTTATAATAATATTAAAATTATATAAATTAATAAATAAAATTTTAAAAATTTATATATTATTATTTTTAATTTTATAAATTAATAAAAAAAAATTAAGATAATATAAAATAACAAATACCAAAATATTAGATCAAACAATACAATAAATCGGGCATTCTCCCGCAACAAAATTAAGAATATCATAGATTCATAGTCTCACTTATCGATTCATCAATAAAGCAGCATGTTTTACATCAACGCACATGACTTCGCATGAGGGCAGCCAAAGGTATTTTACAACCACACGATGAATATGACACTGCCAACAAAACATGATATCTCATGACGTGGCAGTCTCTAAATGGCCATCTAAACCGCCTCTCTTGTACGTCCTCGCTCTACCGGATAAACCCCGAATCCAAACAACCCCTAATAAGTCCGAAACTGTAAAACTCTGGAAGGAAAGCCTCAATTACCAGATTTTCTTGCCATCCAAACACCAACGCTTAAGGCTTCTAATTTATTCGCACTTTCTCGGGATACAACCAAACCTTAGTTATTCACATGACACGATAACGAAGGTATGATTTATTTTTGTTCTTTTGTTTCACTTGAACGTTAGAAAGTTCGGCCTCTAGGGTTTCGTATTAGAGGTTTAGCTGTTACTATAGAATGATATCTGTTATGAACAGTGATTGCAAATACGATAGAAAATCTGATGTTAACGTTGAAGAAATTGAAGCGAAACCTGTTGACAGCTCTAATGAAAAGGAGAATCTGATGAATTCGGGAGTGGCGGATGAAGCTAGGGTTTCTGTAATGGAGCTTGATTCGGTAACTTCAGAGAGCGAAAGGTGTGAGGATGTTAAGCATAGGGTTAGGGTACCAAGTGATGATAATAAATCTAATAGTGTAGAAAATGATATGGAGTGTGGGGTTTTTGAAGTGGAAAAAGACAAAGTGAGTGGTAATCAGATTGATACAGCAGGGGATGATCATTTTGAGTATCAGAATGATGAATTTGATTATACAAATGACAGCATTGAAGCTGAATATGATCTAGCCTCAAGTAATGTCTTAAGGGCTGATGGGCATGTAGAGGTTTACAAGTCTTTGTTATCCGAGTTTGATGATTTTGTAGCCAACGAGAAGATGAATGTGGGAACGTCCAGAGCATTGAGTTATGGGTTTGAAGTGGGTGATATGGTGTGGGGAAAGGTGAAATCTCACCCTTGGTGGCCGGGGCATATTTTCAATGAAGCTTTTGCAACATCTTCTGTGCGTCGCACAAGGAGGGATGACTATGTGCTGGTTGCTTTCTTTGGGGACAGTAGTTATGGGTGGTTTGACCCAGCTGAGCTTATCCCTTTTGATCCCCATTTTATGGAGAAATCGCAGCAAACAAATTCAAGGACTTTTGTTAAGGCTGTGGAGGAAGCAGTTGATGAGGCAAGTAGGAGGTGTGGACTTGGCTTGACATGTAAATGTAGAAACCCGTATAATTTTCGGGCAACAAATATCCAGGGTTACTTCACGGTTGATGTGCCAGATTTTGAGCCTGGTGGGCTTTATTCAGCAAATCAGATTAAGAAGGCGAGAGATGGGTTTCATCCAGCTGAGACACTTTCCTTTGTAAGGCAGTTGGCATCATCAGTACAATGTTGTGATCAGATGAGCATTGAGTTTAGTAAGAATAAGGCTACTGTTTCTGCTTTTCGTAAGGCAGTATTTGAGGAGTTTGATGAGACTTATGCTCAGGCTTTTGGTGTTCAGCCAGCACGCCCTGCTCATGATCGTGCTGAGTATCAGTTGGGTAAACAGCCACCTAAAGGTAATAATTTAAATGCTTTCTTCTTTTTGTGGAATTCGTTTTGAAGTTTCTACTCCTGTCCATTTTTTTTTTTGAATCCTTTAGTGCATAATTCACCTATTCTGATGATTCTCTTTCAGTCTGTTAAGCATTGAGTGGATCAATCTATGCATTTCATTCCATTCCACAGAAATGTGGGATGCAAAGTTATCAGCATTTGCAAACTCCCATTGCAATTATTTTGTTAATTTTTATGCGAAAAAGAAAAAGATTAATGTACTTGGTAAGAACTGCGTAAATGCTTTTAAAGATTTTGTACATCTACAGAACCTTGCACAGTGTGTGTTCTCACATAGTTTCACCTCACTTCTCATCCCCAACAGTCATATATCCAATCATAACATATTTTGTCCGTTTGTGCTGGCTCATTATACTTTTTTGCTGCTGTTGCTTCTGCTTATTCTACTTTAGAAGACTACATACCATAATTTGGATGCACATCTTTGCCCTAATCTGGGAAGTAAGTTCTCTTTGTATGCAAACACTGTCTTGTTTCACTTCTTATGTGTTTGTTGCCTTCTCCAGCTCCTCTGAGTGGCCCACTGGTGATTGCGGAAGCTCTTGGGGGTGGAAAGAGTTCCAAAAAACCTATGAAAGTCAAAGACCATTCAAAGAAAGACAGATTTCTTTTCAAGCGAAGAGATGAACCAGGTGACTCAAGAGCTCCTCAACTTAGCCAAGGGCAAGCTGGTTCTTTATCCCCATCAGCTGTCATGGAGGGATCATCAGCAATTGCTGCTGGGGATTATGTTTTGCAGAAGAGGGCTCCTGCACCTCAAACTGCAGTAAAATTTGAACATACTGGTTTTATAAGCAAGGAGGGTACTGGTTCAAGTGGAGATCTATCTGGGAAAGAAGCCACAACCATAGATCAGGCTTCAGCTTGCAGCAGCACTTCTGGCATCCAAGGTGATGCTTTGGGTTCAAGGTCATCTCCAGAGATGCAAGAAACGAAAATGAGGATGGTTCCAGATGTAGCTTTGGACTACAGTGGAACTGATATGTCGGGAAAGGGGCCATTCCTGGGTTTAACTGATGGCATTTCATCATCTTCTCAAGGGAAAGCTGAGGTACCGGTTGACATTAAAATTGAGGAGAATGTGCCCAGATCATCTGAAGGTCTTCAGCAGTTGGAGCCAAGTTTTTCTGCAAGAGAAGATGGAGGCCACATATTAGACCAAGTTCAGGACAGTCACATGGGTGCTCGCACTTTGCCAATTGATGGGAAGCGTCCTGTTAAAAAGAGTCCTGATGGTAAAATGAAGGCTAAAATTCTTAAACGGCCTTTGGGAGATCTGAGCTCTGAGAAACTAATGACAGGGGAGCAAAAGAAGAAGAAAAAGAAAAAGGAGTGTGTCACAGAGACAAATTTTGATCATCAACAAAAGCATTTGATCCCCAGGAAAGGTGAAGTTTCAGTGGGTAATTTAACCAAAAAATCTGCTCAGGTTGATCCTAGGGAAGATTTGCGGATAAATAATCAGAAGAAAGATAGTGGTGCCAGTACTTCTGCATTTAATTCAGTGGGGACATTGCCAGGAGTTGGCGTGGGAAATATTGAAATTGAGCTGCCACAATTATTGAGAGATTTGCATGCTCTTGCTCTTGATCCCTTTCATGGTTTAGAAAGGAACTGCCCTGCAACTATACGGCAGTGCTTTCTGCGGTTTCGATCCCTTGTATACCAGAAAAGCTTGGTTCTTTCACCGCCTTCTGAGACTGAGCCCATTGAAGTTCGCACCACTAAATCTTCATCCAGTATTGGTGCTTCAGGTGAGATTTTTCTAGCATCAAAACCAGTAAAACACCTGGCCAGACCTGATGATCCAACGAAGGCTGGGCGGAAGCGTCTTCCATCTGATCGCCAAGGAGAAATTGCAGCAAAGCGTTTGAAAAAGATCAGCCAATTGAAATCATTGACCGCAGAGAAGAAGTCCAGTCAGAGGCCATTGGATAGCCAGCGAGTGGAGGGAAAAGAATATCCAGCTGTTCTGCCACAAAAGACATTCAGGCCCGATTCTGTAAAGAAATTGGAGTCTTCACCTAAGGTAGTTGAGCCGACTATGCTGGTGATGAAGTTTCCTCCTGAGACATCGCTTCCATCTGCTGCAGAGCTCAAGGCAAGATTTGGTCGCTTTGGGTCAATTGATCAGTCTGCTATCCGGGTATTTTGGAAATCTTCAACATGTCGTGTTGTGTTTCGGCACAAAGCTGATGCGCAAGCGGCATATAGATATGCTAACGGAAACAATACCCTCTTTGGCAACGTGAAAGTAAGATACATTCTTCGGGAGGTAGAAGCGCCGGCACCAGAAGTACCTGACTTTGACAAGGTTCGAGGAGATGATCCTTCAAATGAGATGTCAAGGATTAAGGATCCCACAGTTGTTGATCGTCCAACGCCGGCATCGGGACTGCTTCCTCTTCAGCAAACGATCCAGCTGAAGTCGTGTTTGAAGAAACCGGCAAGTGACGAGGCTGGGCAAGTTACAGGCGGCAATGGCAGCAAGGGGACGGCGCGTGTAACATTCATGTTGGGTGGGGAAGAAAGTAATAGGGGAGAGCAAATGATGGTTGGTAATAGAAACAACTTCAACAACAACAACAACAACAACAATGCTAGTTTTGCTGAAGGTGGTGCATCATCTTCTTCTTCTGTTGCAATGGATTTTAATAGTAAGAATTTTCATAAGGTTATTCCTCCATCATTTTCATCATCGTCTAGTATTCCTCCTCTCCATTCACAATTTGGAAAACCGCTATATAATAATATACATCTTACTGAAGTATCGCCCAGAAATTCTACTCACAATCTTAATACTCCCACCATTCCATCACCAGCACCAGCAGCACAACCCAGCATCGACATTTCTCAGCAGATGCTTAGCCTGTTGGCAAGATGCAATGATGTTGTTACCAATGTCACTGGTTTGTTAGGCTACGTGCCCTACCATCCTCTTTAATGTGGAGGGTATTAGAAAATTGGACGGTTAAAGCTTGGGATTACCGATAAAATTGCTGGCAAGGCTAGCTCTCATGCTTAATGCTGCTGCACGTTGGCTTCTCGAATTTGCAGTAAACGGAACACGAAAGAACGCGGGGGTCAAGAGGGCCGCATATGTGCTATCAAAGAGTGAAGCGAATTGAGCAAAATCCATTTCTATACGAAAGGAAAAAGTTGGGTGTCAAAAGCACTTCTGACGTGCTCTGTGATTCTCGTGTACTGATGATATTTTCGCAGGGGGATCTGCCTGGCTTTTCTCTTTTTTTTTTTTATTTTATAAACTTTGTTCTTTTTAATGAGTTTGTCTCTGGTGGGAATGGGCCAGCTTTGTGACTTCTCTCGTTACAAAAGAAGATCAATCTGTTTTTTCTTGTACATGAATTGAAAATGGTGACAAATTGCTCTTGGTAGTTTTTCTTTCTGTGTAGTTAGTTCATTTAGTTGTGGTGGCTCTATCGGCCTATATATGGGTCCAACCCCAGCTCAACGTGGCTGCGGGCCCGAGACTTGATGATGTTCATTGAGGCATTATTAGTTCTTTTCTTTTCGGTGAAAGCTCAATCTCTAGCATAATTTCATCCGTATACTAAAAATTTCGTTAGAAAATTCAGATTTCAGCGACTGTCGATGGCATCATATGTGAAAAGCAGAAAGGAATTTCTAATGTACAGCCCATAATAATGCGCCCTCTTCATATCTGGAAAATGTAGAAGAGAAAAGGGCTTTCACTCTTTTATCTGACTGAAATTGGGCTTTGAAGTTTAATGCAAAGAAACATCCACCAGACAATTATTATTATTTTTTTCGTAACATATATGCATGTTAATGTCATGTTAAAACTCTTTTACAAATAAGTTTTTCTCCTCTTCGAAATTGAATACCCTGAATATTCGATGTCATTAACGTTTAACAACAAACTCTTACAAGAAAATTAATTATTGAAAGTCTAAATATACATGAATCCGACAGATATTGCCAAAGCCGTTGTTTGACCTAAAATTCAGCTCTCAACAAATTCTACTATTATATATATGTGTGTATTTCTTCCCCCCCCCCAAGAACTTCACTTTCCATCCTTCCAAACATCAACATCCCCTTAAATTTCTTTTAATTTGAGTGAGTTTATTTTTGGCTAATCAACCTTCAATTAATAATTACCTGCCATTAATTAAATTTCTTTCTTAATTATAGGCGGTTGATTACCGCCAGCATCAAATTATCTTCCCTGAAATCAATAAACCCTCTGAAAACTTCCGAAAAACTCACTGAAATCTCTTCCCATTTCTGTCCCGTTCCTTCCAAATTCTCGTTCTTTCATCATCGTCTGTCGTTATATCACGATCAAACATGGTGGCGACGAGAATTTTGGATATAACGGTTTTGTCTGCAGATGATCTCAAGAATGCTAGAATCTTCTCCAAGATGAATGTCTATGCCATCGTTTCGGTTTCCGGAGAAATTCAGACAACTTCTGTCGACAAAGAATGTGGTAAGAAACCCACGTGGAATCAACGGATGAGATTCAATATCGATGAAGCTGACGCCATGCAGAACAATCTTAACGTAGTTTTCAGCTTAAAATCTCACGGCGGATGTTTTGGAGGTTGCGTTCTCGGCGAAGTTTGTGTTCCTGTCAAAGATATGCTCTGTCAGAGTAACGGAGTTGAAGAACGAACTCAGAGCTATAACATCATCACTCCCAGCGGCAGAACTAAAGGTACATTGCACATTGCCTACAAGTTTGGCCCCTCCCCCGGTCACTCGCCGAATCATGGAATGGCATATCCGCCTCCGCCACAGAATCATCCGGCCGGTTACCCACCAGTTTGTTCACAAGGAGGATATCCGCCACCGCAAGGAGGATATCCGCCACCACAAGGAGGATATCCGCCACAAGGAGGATCGGGGTACGCTCCGCCGCTGCAGGATCATTATCATCATAATCCACATTCGAACCCTTCACCATATCCGCAGCCAGGAGGATATCCACCACCAAACACTGCATACCCGCCGCCAGGAGGGTATCCTCCGCCTGGACAAACTAATATACCGTACCCGGGACCGCCGTCACCATCAGGAGGATATCCACCAAACGCAGGTTTCCAGGGGCATTCAGGAACATATAATTATCCCCCACCGCCCCCACCAGGATATGATAATGTTGCTGTGAAATCGGCAGCAGCACCAGGACCGAGGCAGACAGGATACCCGGCACCACTACCGGCGCCAGGACCCGGGCCTGCAGGAATTGCCGCTCCACAACCTGTCGCGTCGCCACCACCTCCACAACAGCAAAATAATAGTAATAATACTAAGAAAGCGATGGCGGCTGGACTAGGGCTTGGAGTAGGAGCCGGCGTGTTGGGAGGGATGGCCGCCGGAGGGCTGGCCACCGTAGGGCTGGGAGGTGGAGGGATTGGCGGCGGAGGGATGACGGTTGCTGACTCAGACAGCGAGGAAGATTAAATGTTTATGCATGCATGGAGAGGAGAAGGAAGATGGCAGCTTTGTTACATGCAATGCTGCATGGCAGTGATTTTGATTTATAAAAGTGTTTTTTTTTTTTGGTGGGGGGGGGGGGGGGGGGGGGGGGGAGGGGGGGGTTCTTTTGTTTTTGTTTCCGTTTTACTTTGTCAAAAGCAATATTGAACTAACCACCATCATGTCTAATGGGAATTTAATTGAATTGGAAGGTTTTTCGTTCAAAATTTATGAACTTGACTTGATGAATAAATGTTTTCTGCCAAATTAAGTAATTAATTAATTGAAGTTATAAAGATAATTAATTGAAAAATGAGATGTTTTGATTTGGTAAATAAGGGCCGGGTTTCTAAAATTTAATTAATGAAGGTGAATTGTCAATTAATTTTAATGTAAGTACTAACATGAATGATATAAAGGTTATTAGTAATAAAAAAGAAATGTGAATTTGAATTCCATATTTACGTGGTAATTTTTTTAATAAATTAAAACAAACAATTACTTTTACTGTCAAGCAGAATTAACTTAAAACAGGTGTCCATAGGAAAAGTAAAAAAAAAATGTATAGATGGTAAAATTCTATCGTTAATCAAACTCTTGATCTTGTACAGGAATCAAACTTCTTTTCGAAGCCAATGTAAAAAATCCAAAAGGACACTAAACCAAACGAAACGATATATATATATATATATATATATATATATATATATAAAAGATAAAGTCAGTAAATTCTCTTTTCACACACTGTGTTTGTGTTAGTTGAAGAAGAGTACGAGAAAAAAAATTTCTCTCCTCTGTTCTTAAGCCCTCATTATGTCCAAACTCTCACCCGACTCCGAACCCAAGCCCGACGCCCTCTCCTCATCCTATTTCCTCCCCTCGATTCCAGACCCGACCCTGAGTCGACCTGATATCACGATGAATCAACCCGTCTCGACCACCATCCACGGCGTATCAATCAACCAGGACCACGGTTGCTTCGCCGCGGGCACGGACACGGGCTTCCGGGTCTACTTCTCCGACCCTTACAGACTAAACATGAGGCGGGACTTCGACGGTCAAGGTGGAGGCATCCGGCTGGTCTCCATGCTCTTCCGGTCGAACATCATATGCCTAGTCGGCGCTGGGAACCAACCGAACAAGGTGATGATCTGGGACGACCACGAGCACCGGTATCTGGGTGAGCTGTCGTTTCGTTCCGAAGTGAAGAACGTGAAGCTACGACGGGACCGAATCGTCGTCGTTTTGACTCAGAGAGTTTACGTTTACAAATTCATGGACTTGAGTATGTTGGATCAGATTGACACGGTGGTAAACCCTAAGGGTTTATGCGAAGTGTCGCAGAACGCGGGGGCGATGATAATGGCGTGTCCCGGGTTGCTTAAGGGACAAGTTAGGGTTGAGGATTACGGGACAAAGAAAACCAAATTTATAATTGCGCATGATTCGAAAATTGCGTGTATTGGGATGACTATGGATGGACGATTCTTGGCTACTGCAAGCTGTAAGGGGACTTTGATTAGGGTTTTCAATACCACGGATGGCTCACTTTTGCAAGAGGTGTGTTAATTACTCTGGGATTTTTTATTTTTTATTTTTTTTTAAAAAAAAAAACCCAAAATCGCCTTCTTTTGAAAGATTCAGCTTTTGCACTTTGCAAGAGGTCTGATGATCATGTTAATTGAAAATGCTTTTTATATCTACTGTTTAAGCATTTAGTTGAAATACAAAATAGATATTAAAAAAATATATATATATGTTTTGGAGATAAAAAGAGTGCTTGCTGATGGGCGCTTTCTTTCACTTAAAAAACACTTTTTCACAGAAGCACACTCTAAATGGGGCTCTTAAAAAAAGAGCGCGTGATGTGGTTGAAGCAGTTAGCTTTAATGCAGGTGAGGAGAGGAGCAGACAGGGCAGAAATTTACAGCCTAGCATTTTGTCCAAATGCACATTGGCTAGCTGCTTCAAGTGACAAGGGAACTATACATGTCTTTGGTCTTAAGGTTGATTCAAGATCGCCCACAATCGATAACTTGCACCCTGTGCCTCAATCAAATCGTTCTAATAGTAATTCATCAGCCATGTCATCTTTCAAATTCATCAGAGGTAAAACGCTCATTGTGTTCAAAGAGCAAACTCATAAATAGTAGCTATCATCAGTCTATCCAGCATTTTCATCTATATTTGTTACTCGTTCCCTTATTTTGCAGGAGTATTGCCCAAGTATTTCACCTCGGAGTGGTCAGTGGCTCAGTTTCGATTGCCTGAAGGGTTCCAGTACCTAGTTGGCTTTGGCAGACAGAAGAACACTGTTTTTGTTATTGGCATGGATGGAAGGTAAATTCATAAGCACTTCTACTCATTTAGCTTCCATTTTTTTTCCCTTTCTTTTCCCAGATCACATATCATTTCATTGATTGATCTAATACAATTTTCAACATTTCACAACAGAACTGGATTCTTACCTCAATATATTAACATTACTTCTCAAGAAGTTTAATTATGTTTGTTCTCTTGATTTATAATATAATGCACAGCTATTATAAATGCGAGTTCAACCCATCAAGAGGTGGTCAAATGAATCAGCTTGAATATTACAATTTCCTAACGCCCGCAGATCCCTTCTAGAGTGAAGAAGATCGGAGATATTACTCTGTTTAAGATAGTCAATAATATCAATTTTGCTAATAATTTAATACCTTTTCCTTTTAGAGATTTGAAGAAAAAAAAGAAAAAGAAAGTTTGTACATATACTGATTGATATGAGTTATCAAGTTAATGAGAATCAGGTAGAGCTTTTAATCACTGTCTTCCATTGTTTTGTATATTTAGTTGATTCGTCTCTCAGAATGTCGAGGTGATACCAAAGATTTGATATTCAAATTTTGTTCACACAGAAAGCTGGGAGGGAGAGGCATAAAGGATATGAAAGAAAACAAACACTAGTTCAGTAGTACAAATAGGAACTGGCATTCATGTAAAATGTTTGTTTTGAAACAATTTGACGCTGAAGCTTCCATGCAATACAAAAAGTTGATTGAGAAAAAGTATACAACAAGCATGCATCACTAAGAGCAGAAGAAATGTGTATTTACCATTTTGAGAGATCACCAAAACTTTCACATATAAGGATTGGTCTCCTCTGGAATTACAGTCAAAGTGACCAATTTATCATTTGCTCTTTGCACAACTATATTCAAAGGTTGCCCAATTCTGTCTCCCATTATTTCTATGATCTGCCCAAAAATTCATCAATGAAGTTAATCTCGGAGTTAATTTGATGAGCGGGTCAGTAGTTCAGTGCGACAGTGCAC
Source organism: Melia azedarach (assembly GCA_028052125.1). Lineage (NCBI taxonomy): Eukaryota > Viridiplantae > Streptophyta > Magnoliopsida > Sapindales > Meliaceae > Melia > Melia azedarach. Next base: position 604,869 of record CM051397.1, read on the forward strand.
AACTGCAAAGTTTTCAGCGTGACCTCCAAGGCCCTTAGGCTGCACACAAGGAAAAAAGGAAAGAAAAATTAAAGACAAAGGGTTGGTTACCTCCTTGATGCTTTCAACAGGGTGCCCATCAAATTCGATAACAACATCACCTGGATGGAATCCAGCACGATCAGCAGGGGATCCTGGAGTTACCTGTTTCAAAGAAGCATCCATAATATAAAGTTAACTGAAAATATTAACCGAAATGAAGACTGAAATCATATTGATCAAATTTTGAATGCATCTGCAATTACTACAATCTCATATGCACATGCAATCATACCATCGGCACAAGAACACCTCTTTTGACATTAGGGAAAGACGGATCCCTTTCTTTAAGCTGAGCAATAATCAACTCATTAAGATCAAGCATTTTCGATCCAAGCCAAGGACGAATAACCCTCCTGCAGAGCATTGTCATTCATTACATGTGCTCTACAGAACATAGGTACTTTCCATTGCATAACACAATCAAAAAGACCACATGAGTGAGAATCAAGACAACAGAACCGTGTGTTATTTGAGATATGTCCAACAAGTAGTTGGGTATAAAACAATAAACATACCCACTCTTCTTGAAGTGCTCTATAATTTTGGCAACTGAATCAATTGGTACAGCAAAGCTTAATCCATCTGCAGCCAATACTTTCATAATATTGACACCAACAATTTCTCCATCAGTATTAACCAGGGGCCCTCCAGAATTTCCCTATAACACACAAGCAGAAGAAAAGAAAATCTAATTTATCCATGAGAAAGTGTCAAACTTATTCACAACTATGCTAGCGCACATACAAAGAGATATTTTCTGAAACCATTCTGCATTCCTACACGGGTAATCAAGACAATAAACAATACACCATCTAGTACAAGAGAGGCCAAGCTCGAAATTAGGATAAATGATACTATAAAGATCTGGCGAACTAGACATATAACAAATGCTTCTAGCCCAATAACTTTTCATTTTCTAGCAGTGCAGAAAAGTGCTGTTTGCAGTATATGCAGCACATTACATAAAAGTGTGTATTGTATGCATACAAGAACATGAATGCATGCATTCACGTAGACACAACACAGAAGCACAAGTATACATGCACGTGCATACACACAACAGAGATAGAGAGAATTACCGCATTGATTGCACAATCCGTTTGCAAATACTCTCTACGCATTCCACCAAGACCCAAATCACTGCTTTTACGGTCAACACAACTAATTCCAGAAGGAAAAAAGAATAAGATAAAATGTGTCAGCATCATCAGTTAAAATCACAAACACAGCAAAATGATGCTGATTCCCAGTGCATAAATGCGGTCAAGAAAATCATAAGAGAGAGAAATTCAATGCTAGCTTACAAAACCATGTAGAAGTTATAATTCCATATTTTTCCCATTACAAAAGAAAGAAGAACATTCTGAACTAGTTAGAGGCATTTAATACCTTACAATTCCAGCTGTTATTGTATTTTGAAGGGAAAGTGGGCAGCCCATTGCCACTACCCAGTCCCCAGGGCGAAGTTTACTTGAAGAACCAAGTTTTGCAGTTGGAAGAGGAGTTTTGGAATTGATCTTAACAATAGCAATATCAGAATGTAAATCGGCATTTAGCAAAGTACCCTCAAATGTCCGACCATCTTGCAGAGTTACATCAACCTGAACATTTCAACAGATTTCAAAACTTTCAAGTGCATCCCAAAATAACAGAAGGAAGTTCTTAAAAATGAGTTTTAAATAAAAAAAATTAATGATATAAGGAGTCTAAATCTATGAATCATCCAAGTAATAATAATATGGCACAACCAGAAAAACTCATGGGCATGTATAACATTGGAAGAATCATACAAGACATCAAAACAGCTGAATCATTAGGTACAAATAGATTTATGGACTGCATGCATGTATTATAAAATTGCTAACCTTTCCTTTACATGAAGCACGCATGCCTTGGAAATCAACCACAACATGAGCACATGTCAAAATAGTACCATCTGCATCTATAATTGTTCCAGAGCCTATACTCTTCCCCGTTGAAATGCCATAGAAACCTACAAACCAAAAAATTCCCAAATATTTTTCTTTACCCCTATGCCAACAGAACAGTTCAAATTGCATAAAAAATGAAAACTGCAAAAAAGTATATACCCTGAGGAACTGATAGGTTAACAACGGCAGGACCAACCCTAGCAGCTGCATTGGCTATAGTATCTTTACCAAGACATCCACAACATGATTTTGTACCATCTTTATCATTGACAGGAGCTTCTTTCTTCATATCTCCTGGTGGAGCTGGACTGACTCTAGAGGAAAAAAAACCAAGATTTCCTGCATATTCAAACAAAATAACAAACGACAGAAACAAGACAATATAAATTTTAAAGTATCCCAAAAAAAACAAGAAACAACTGTTTCTATTCAAAAGTAAAATAAAAGGACCAACCAAAATTTGAAAGATCCGAATCAAATGAAGAGTGTGAAATGAAGCTTTGTAATCTTTGCCATGGCAGTGATAAAGATTTGCACAATGGTGCCGGAATTGATAGCAATATCCTTGTTTCTACAATTCAAACAATAATTATTTAATATAGAACACAACATTCTTTGTCTCAAAGCCAAGAAAATGCAAGAAAATAAAAAAAGAAAATATTTTTTTGAGTTTAAAAATCAGTATCCTTTAGAATCAAGAAGGCAAATAACTACTGAATTTCCTAGTTTCTGGAAAATATAAATGCAATATACAATAACAAAAATTAGGAAATTGAGAGCTTACTAGAATCTGCGTCGCTGCTTCTGCTTGCATATAGAAGACCCGAACCGACAGTAGTAGCAATTGCTACTACCCGGAACAAAGAGTTTTGGCTAGAAGAGCCTGCAGAAACCATTTTCTGCAATTGAAATTAAAAATTGTCACAAAGACAATTATATGGATAAATGCAACGAACAAGACATCCAAATGGAGTTTGATTGGGAACTAAAAAATGATAAGAAAATGTGAAATGTTGATAGGTTACCAGTAAATTGTTCATGAGTAAATCAAAGAAGAAAATCAAATGAATCTTTCTTGTGAAATTGATTCTGATTCAAGAACCCTAGCTAAACCCTTCCCTCTGTTACAGAGCTTAGAGCTTAATGTTGGAACTTTTGCAAAAATAACACTTCTTGGAGCTCGTTGACAGACAAATAGCATTTAATTGTTTTATAACAGTAAGCAAAGCGCCAATACGGTGAGACCGAACTACCCCTCCTAATAGTAATTAATTGACAAAGAACATTATCAACCAGGTCCATTAGTTTTTTATATTCGCAAATAAAGACAATTTATCAACTTGCGTTAAATAGGTATTAAAACAACCTCATCTTCACTTGAAAAGTGAGAAAAAAAATATTCAGAAACACTAAAACATCATTTACAAAACTTGGAACATTCTATACACTTCCCTCTCACATTTTCACACTTTTTTTGGGAATTTCATAGCGGTAGCATTGCTCCATTTCTTCAATAAATAGATTTAAGCTCAATTGAGCTTCCTTAATTTGTCAATGGAAAACAATAAGATATAAAATGATAAACTAAAAATGAGAAAGGTGGAAGGAAAAAGGGCAAGAAAATGGGAAAAGGAGCCAAAAAGCAAATTTCCATTAAAGCAAAATTTACACATAAAGGGCCAAAAACTACAAGAAAAAGTTATGGTATTTTTATTGTTATTTTGTTGGTGTAGTAGATATAATATAATAAACTTTAGGCCTTCTTGGGAGATTTTGGCGTCTTTTCAGCTTCAGTAGTGGAAGTTCTCTTGGGCAAAAGGACTGGATTGATGTTTGGAAGAACACCACCACTGGCTATTGTAACGCCTTGTAGAAGTTTGCCCAATTCGTCGTCGTTTCGGATAGCTAAGAGCACGTGTCTCGGATTTATCCTGTTCTTCTTGTTGTCACGTGCTGCGTTCCCCGCCAACTCCAACACCTATTAGAAAAATGATAATAATTAAAATAAAATAAAATAAAAAACTCGCGTAAAGCGAATTGTGAAGTCTTTTATTTTCCTATCCTCTTCATTTTCTCCCTTGCCAAACATGATTAGATAGAATAAACACTATCATTTTTCACTGATAAAGTATCCTCAAGGCCCAAATATACTGGGAAAACATTGAAAAGATTGGGAAAAAGAAAACTGCAATTTCTTTCATTCCACCCCACATTTTCTCACCAACCGAACAGAATGAAGCTTAGCCACCCCTATCGCCCACCAGACAACCAAAAACTCGCAAACAATGACAGAACTGCGCAGGAAAACGTAAATATCGGATCTGATCGTATACCTCAGCAGCGAGATACTCTAACACCGCGGCCATGTAAATCGGAGCACCCATACCCATTCTTTCGGCGTACCGACCCTTTTTCATATAGCGGGCAATCCGACCAACCGGGAATTGCAGACCGGCTTTCACTGACTTAGACACCGACTTCTTCCTCTCTCCGCCTCTCCTTCCTCCCGCCCCTTTCGTTGGCTTAGTGGAATCCATTGCTGTCAAACACCAAAACGAAACGAGTCGTTTTGCTCAAATTGTAATATTCTCAGAGAGAACCTTTTTCTGCGATTCCAACTGACTTCCTAGTCTAGATTTGAAATGAAAGGGAGTCAAGAGAACGGAATTGCGTTATATAGGAAAAGTGCCGCGATGGCGATCCAGGTCTGCTTGCAGTCGCCCAATAGGAAGGGTTCTGGGTGTTAGTGATCCGACGGTTGGGATGTTTTACATCTTGGCGATCCGTTGCTCGGGTGTTGGGGCCAATGAGGTCTGCGTTTTGCTAGTTGTAAGCCGCGAGATTTGCCACTCTGGCAATAAGTATGTTTTGCCCCTAGCGTTTTAGGTTGTATCTTATTGGCTTAAGCTTAGCTTATTCAAATCGCTAAACTACTCTCCTTTCTAGGGTTAAACAGAGTTGCACACCTTACAGGGACATTTTGATTGGGTACAAAACGCAGCGTTTCATCAGATATTTCTATATTATTACTGTTACGTGTAGCTCTTAATATCTTCTGAAAGTTATTTGTGACTGTCAGATTAACGAATTTTTAAGTCAAGATCCCATCCCAATTGTTTAGTGACAGAAAAAATAATCATCAACCCGAAATTTTGACCCATGAAAAGATAAAAGCAAAAATAACAACAAATTCCAATGCACACTACCACTGTGATACGTGGACACCCTACGATGTGAAAAATAAATATCATCCTGCGCATCCGGGGAATCGAACCCCGGTCAGTACCGTGGGAGGGTACTATGATACCACTACACCAGATGCGCTTGTTGGGTTGATTCTTGTATGACTAAAACCTTAATAAATTAACCCTTTTTAAAAATAAAATAATTATCATAATTCACGTAGGTCAACGCATGCCATGGTTGTTAAAACAGAACAAAATCCACAGATGGCCTATATATAACAATACGTCGGTATTACCATACCACGCAACAAAAAAAAATACTCAATGCAATGGTCAAAACTCTCCTCTTTCAAGTTTTATTTTGTTTCTTTCTGAGTCAGTGAAGGGAGACTAAGCAAATCATAATTTTCATATACATTATACCAACCAAAAAAAAAAAGAATAATCATAATAATAAATGGTTCGATGAGCATGATGATTCTCTCACGTTTTCTAGAGCTTTGCAGCTATATATTATCTTCTAGCTCGCACGGTGTTAGTGTTTGATTCTCCATCGGGTAGATTTTCTTGACTTGCTTTTTCTTAGCTTTCGTGGCTTTCTCTTCGTTCCCATGTCCTGTAGCCGCTGGCGACGAATCTCAGGATCAGCCCAGCCCTTTCCCCACTCGGAGAATGTCGAATAAGATTTGCATTTGCTCCTCGTCGTCGAGAGCAGCATATCTGCTTCCGGGTACACATAGAAACATTGCTCCGTCCCGGAGCCCGTCTCCAGAAACTCTATGCCACGTTTTGTTGGCTCTGGGAATTTAACCTGAACATGATTCTGCATAACATAAAAAAGACACACGTGCAGTGTGTGGGAGTTACTGTGAAGCAAGTATGTCAAAGATCCACTAGAAATTTAAGACATCAGAGAGACTGTTTGACCTCATACCTTTTCATCTCCCTCTCTAATGTATCCTCTATTTTCCATGGTTCGAACAAGCCCTCGCCACCATAACAAATCAGTAGCTAAAAACTTTTGCGACTGCAGGTGTCCATTATCACATAACATGGAAAAACTCATGTTATGTTATGTTATGTTATGTATTAACAACCATAGAACTAGAGAATGACAGAGAGCTAGAAAGAAATCAGTTCGATTAACTATTACCTGCTCCCTTATTTTACTGACAAACATCCTGAGGTTTAGCTTCTCCATGGATTTTTGTTTCTCAATGTCACTATAAATACCATCATCATATGAACCATTCGCTGCTAAACAGCTCGGTACCTGAATTTTGACATAAGACTGAGTGATCAAAGCTACACGTTATCTGTTACTGAAAGGCATGCTACCAAGGCTTAAGCAGTTCAAAGAGGACTGTTTAAGGGCTACAATGGTCATTGAGAATTAACCAAATTGATATGTCATCATTCTTACATTATAAGTGGCAATAACTTGCATTAAAATAATTGCCTCCTCTTTCAGATTCTGCATTTCAGGAGGTCCATCAACACAAACATCACACCTGCATGCCAGGGCTTCCATTACTATTATTATTCAATCCAAGCAGAAACTAACTTTTTTGAATCACAAATTATTGTTATTCTTGGACATTAATAATCCCAAGAACTGATAAAATATCTCACATGATTAAATAAAGTATTAAGAAAATTAATGGCAATATACAGGAAAGTTAATTCTTGTAAGCATTTAGAAAATTGAGTTAAGAGAGAAAAATTAACAGAAAATGGGGATATTCATTCTGTAACAGCTGAAAGAGAGAAAATTAACAGAAAAATTACATACAATTGACACTTGTCATAGCTAAAATCCTCCCCAAAGTACTCCACAAGTAATTTAGCTCGACAACATGAAGTATTCATTCCATATCTGCAAGTAAAAATAAATTTCTTGCCTAAGCTGTCAAAACTGAAAATAAATAACAAGGCAGTAAGCCAATGTATTCAATACAAACCTGTAACAATCGGATAACATTTTATATGCCTGTTTTGTCTGATCTTCACCTCTTCGACTTGGCAAAAGTGTTGGTATACTTGATAAGTTTGCATATAGAACTGCTTTACACAGTGGATTTAGTTTAATTCACTTTAAAAACAACATAATCCCCAACTTAAAATCTGGTGTTTGCAGGAAAAACTACTCTCCACAAAACTATGGCAGGAAACTTATAATCTTAAATGTAGAGAAAAATAAATAAATATGCAAAATTTACGATCAAAATGAAATATCATTTTGGATATATAATTGGTACAATCATTTTGAAATAACTGCTAAATGAATTTTCTATTCAGAAGATGCCATGACATAGTTTCCGAAATCAAAAATGGCTTACCGCAATCTGCTAATTTCCCATCTCTTCCAGCTCGCCCAGCTTCTTGATAATATGCCTCCAAACTCTGCAATTAGACTTAAGGTTAAAACAAGCTCACAAGACTGAATAACTGAAAATGAGCTACCATTCGGTAAAAACAATGGGATGCAAATTAATAGGAACAAAAACTATAGATGAGTTGCGAGGAGAAAAATTCTCCACCACATAACAATAAGAACAAATTGTTAACAAACTTCTGATAAAATGTTGCAGCAATTCTGATTTGGAAAATAGACCTGAGGCCAACCATAGTGGATAATTCTCCGGACATTTAATTTGTCAATCCCCATTCCAAAAGCAATTGTTGCGACAACCACCTAGAATGAAGCAGAAGTATCGTATCATAAGTCAGATTTCATATCTCTGGGTTAGACATCATAAGCAAAAACAAATAATAGGATTCAAATTTAGTAATTTAGTAACCTATAAAAGAAACTGTTAAGTAATTAGATTATAAACATCCTCTTCTGGCTGATTTAATACAAACTTGAGCAGATTCCTATTTTATTAGTATTAGGCATTGGATGAATCTCTACTAGGTGGAAAGCAGTAACGCTGAATGGTTCACCATCATACAAAACATTATCTAGTTTGCTTGCAAAGAGGATACCAATTGAAATATAAGACTATTATACACCAATGGAATGACTCATTTTTTTGTATCATATGTAAAGCCAAAGAGCCCAAACCTCAAGCTTGTCTTCATGAAATTCCTTGTGTACCTGCCTCAGATATGAATTTGGCAACTGCACAAGATCCCATCCATTACTTGTATTGCAAAAAAGAGACAAAAGTTTTAAAAGTAGCAAACACTCGCACAAGATTTAATTTTCAGTCTCACAAGAAAATGGGATTTACAAATTTGGGGAACTGTGATTAAGCCAAGATCTTCAGGTAAGCCAAAAAAATTCACTTAAAGCACACTGAGAGTTCAGGAACCACGTAATTCTAACAGATAAACATATTATTCATGTAAATATGGCCAGAGCAATAGTTTTATACTATACAGACCGATGCATTATAAGCAGCAGCCTTCACACCGAATCCAGAAAGATATTTTGCGATGCTTAATGTTTCTTTCCTTGTTGGAACATATATGATGGTTGGTCCATCTTCTAAAGGTTCTTGCAAAATTCTTTTTATTTCTTCTGGTTTATTAGGTGGACCAGTCCTCTCAAATGAAGGGAATACATCCCAGGCTTGAGGAGGAGAATGCCCAGAAAATTCACCACAGGCAACTGCATAGAAAGAAGTGATCAGAATATAAAATAAAGAGAACTGAAGTTGAGATATTAAACAAAGTTCCCAATGCTGAGTAGATGTTTATAGCTGAAAGGCAATGAATTACAGTTAGAGGATAAAATATAAGATATAAAAAGAATGGTACCATCCCCATCATCCGCAGTCTGGAAGATGTCAACATCATTTTCATTTTCCAAATATTCCACTGACATTTCTTTTTCCATTGTTGAATGTACTTCATCATCATCTGCATCCATGTCACCATCCTCATGGTCATACTTTGGAGAAATTGTGTAACCCGATATGCTACTGCAAGCAGAGGTATCAGACTGATCATCAGAATCTGGCAAGATGTTAGGTTTTTTTTTTTCACCAGTCTTTCCCTTTCTGACGTATATGTCTATCAGCTGACCGAAATCCTTCCCATAAGAAGACTGCAAAGATGTTTTACTATGTTTTACCTGTAGATTGCAGTAAGTCATCATGCTCTGTGTTTCCACTGGAAAATTTGTCTAAACCTATAGTTGGACAATATAGATTATAGAAAATAGAAAATGATATGGTTTGAAGTTTCTCATTCACAGGAAAATTAATCCATTCTGAATTACTGCAGAATTCCTGCATGACCAATTCCAGTTAAAAATTGCATAAACAAGAAATTATATAGGAAAACATGTCCCTGAAACCACACTGAAACAGAGAAAAACTCACCGAAAACCTTAAATTTGACCGAAATAAGGAGGTAAGCACTATCTTTGTTTCCTTAGACATGAAGAGTGACTTAAGAATGTCTTCTCGAACTTGAATGGTGGCAGTAGCAGTCAATGCCATCAACGGAATATCGAAATTCAAGAAACTTAAATTGTTAGCATTGAAGTTCTCTCGCAACAAAGACAATCGCCTGAAAACATTATAATACATTTTTAAAAGATATGAGATAACTCTCTAACCATCTGATAGAAGAACTATGTAGATGAATGCAAATGAAGAGGACGTAAAACATTAAGGACAGGACATAAAATGGAGAGGACATAAAACCTTAAGGACAGGACATAAAACCTTAAGGACATAAAACATTAAGGATATAACAAAGAGAATAAGTGGAAACAACATAATAGAGGAAACATAAATACTGAGATATGAAATTTCAAATTTGTATAAATAAGTAGCAAACACCCTAAGATGGATCACCTATGTGATGGACTTCACATGTTCTTTCCATAAATGATTAATAATCATTTGATGCTGCCCCTAAATACATCCAAGGTAGCAGTGTAACAACATGCATTTCTTAGAAAGCCCAACCAGTGAAGTAATGATGAATTTGATTTTAGTGGAGAGGAAGTAGCAGCCATATGGTCAGAAGGGAGAGTACAGACCTGTAGTCAGGCCGAAAATCATGGCCCCACTTAGAAACACAATGGACTTCATCAACCGCAAATAATGCAATTCCACGACTTTCTGCAAGCCTCTGCAGTGGTTTTATCAATCTACAGAAAATCTATTGTAATCCTTCAAACTGACAAAATTGAACAACCTCTTTGAAATGTCAGCCAAATGGTATAAAATGTCCCTTACCTTAAGATCGTCTCTGGGCAAACATAAATTATGCTATACATTCCTCTCATTGCTTTCTGCTCTATGGTGCTGTCAGGTTGTCCAGATCCGAGAAAGCAAGCAGATATCCCGTGTCTTGACAGCTTTGAGCACTGATCATGCATCAAGCTTATCAAGGGTGAAATCACAACCACAACTTTCCTCGTTAGTAAAGCCGGAATCTGAAAACACAAAGATTTCCCTACAGCAAGTGAAATATACCAAAATATTAACCACCCCCAAATAAAATGACATAAGGAACATACAGACATCACCGAAACAAACCGTAATACCAGATCCAGTTGCAGCAAGAACAAGACAGTCTTGGTGAGTTAACCAGGCAGATAGGGCTTCCTTCTGAAAATTCTTCAAAGATGAGTAACCGAAATGCTTTTTCAACAGGCTATTAACTTTCACCTCCCAATCTGACCCAATGTCCACCTCACCTGGACACCAAACTGGCAAAAATTCTGGCTTATTTTCATGGCGACAATGCATTTCAGGACAAGATTCCTTATGTTCTTCAACAATGCTGGATGGCACCATTGACAAAGAAACAGGCAAATCTGCTACCGCTTTACTTTTGCCCCTTTTATATCTGGTTGTGAATTGGCAATGGTCCAGTAGACTTGACTGTCGCATTACACCCGGTGAACTTGCAGACAACAAAGTTCTTTTACCTAGAGTTTTTCCGTCGCTTGTAGAACATATTGAACTACTAGATTTGCCTATAGGGTTTCTAAGAGAACCATTCAGAATATACTCGATAGCACCATGTAATGAAGGACCAATAGCTTCTACAGCTTCCATAATAGCAGAATTCTCAAATCCCATGTCGATCAGCTTTGCAATGACTTCATCGGATGATGAGTCGACGCCACTCATTTTGTGAAATCTCTATATATAAATCTCCTACATGTTTACAGCAGCTACATTAGACCAATGAGTTCTCTCTGCCAAAAAAGCGCTTCCTGGAGCCCCATTAATGACAAATAGGACCAATTTATTTTTTTAGATTTTCATGATTTCATTCAGAGTTAAATGTCTATTGCTATTAATCAAAATACCCTAAAAATCAAACACTTTCATACTCTAAACGAAGTACGAATAATACCTTGACGTCACATCAACAGTACGTCTTGCGGAAAGCCAAAAGTGACACGGCCGAGCTATTGATTGAAAAATTTACAGCGATAGAACCCCAGGATTAAAGTGTTTCTTTTGCCGGCAAATGAGGGGCGCGAAGCCAAGAAGCCTCATGTTCGAGTTAGATAAACGACATGTCGTAGCGTATCCGAACGACATTTCTCTTCATTGCTCAGGCCTCAAGTGTCAGTGGCCTGCTATCGCTCTTATAACTACTGTTAAGATTTTTTATTGATTTATGTAAATTTTAAGGATATCATAAAATCTAATAAGACAGTGATATTTTCTATTTTTTTTCCGTTTATATTATCACAATCACAAATAATTGGAGACAAGTGAAAATGACTAACATAATTGATTTAATAAAAGAATATTTTTTTAAAATTTTTTTAATAATGATCAACTTTTAAATTTAATTTTTTTAAATAATTATTATTTATAATATTTTTAAAAATACTCAACTTAAAAATTTTTGGATAAAAATATTCTTCTTATAAAAATTTTTAAAAAAAATTTAATTTCTTCATAATTAAATACTTCATATTCAAAAATATACTTTTAAATATAAACATTTTCGTTTAAAAAAATTAAATTGATTATTTTTTAAAAATATAATAAATAATAATTATTTTAAAAAATTAGGAGTCAAAAAATGATCATTCGTGTAAAGTTTTCATTTTTCAAACTATCATTATTTTATTAGAATCTCATCATATAAAAAAGCAGTTATTAAAAACTACGATAAAAGATAAACATAGTTGTAAAGTTGCTCAAAATGTAACTATTTCATTACAAGGAGAATGAACTAATACAGTGTGAGATTAATTTTTGGGATAATTGGTCATCAACTTTATAAAAGTAAAACAGAAATAGAAACAAAAACATTTGACAACCAAAAAAGAAAAATTGAATATCCAGGTTCTTCAAGCTTTTTACAATTCATCATTTGGTTCTTCATCCTGTGAATCAGCTGATGAACTTCCACCACCACTTTTATCATAAACCTGCTTGATCACAGGATTGCATACAGCTTCTACCTCCTTCAACTTCTCATCAAAATCATCCTTCTCTGCGTTCTGGTTATCATCCAACCATTCAAGCGCTTCCTTCAGAGTGCTCTCAATCTTCTCCTTATCATCAGAATCAATCTTGTCCGCGAGCTTGTCTTTTTCATTGATGGTGCTCCTCATGTTGTAAATGTAAGTTTCTAACTTGTTCCTGGAATCAATCCTCTCCCTCACTTTCTTATCCTCCTCGGCGAATTCCTCAGCTTCCTTCACCATTCTGTCAATCTCTTCTTGGCTTAGACGCCCCTTGTCATTAGTTATGGTGATGGATTGTTTGTTCTTCGCCGCCTTGTCTTCAGCTGTCACGTGTAGAATGCCATTGGCATCAACCTCAAATGTGACCTCAATTTGTGGCACCCCCCTGGACCAACATTTAGAATACATTTAATCCAGAATCCAGGATATGCAACAAACCAAATGTGCATAGATATAGAACAGTCGAACGCGACTTACCTTGGAGCAGGAGGAATGCCAGACAGATCAAACCTTCCAAGCTCACGACAATCCTTTGTCAAGCTTCTTTCACCTTCATACACCTGAAATTTTCAGAAAAATTTTAGTCCTAAAGCACGATGAGTTTGCACTACAATTCTTAGCAGGTAGAATTTGTCATCTTGTTATACCTTGATAGTCACTGTGGTTTGCTGGTCCTGGTAAGTGGTAAAAACCTGAGATTTCTTAGTAGGAATAACAGTGTTCCTGGGAATCAATTTAGTCATGACACCACCCACTGTTTCAATACCTAGACTTAATGGAGCCACATCGAGCAAAAGAATGTCTGCAATGAACAAAAATCAATCAGGAATCTCATTTACTTTGCTACTCTGATCCACACATACTGATGAATAACATGAAAACTCAGATGCTTTACCTTTGGTCTCTTCACCGCCTTCACCGCTAAGAATTCCACCCTGAACTGCAGCACCATATGCAACAGCTTCATCAGGATTGACACCCTTGTTAGGCTCCTTCCCATCAAAGAAATCCTTCAACAATTGCTGAATCTTGGGGATTCGAGTACTTCCTCCGACAAGCACAATTTCATGAATATCAGTTTTCTTCAACTCGGCATCTTCCAATGCCTTCTTTACCGGTCCCATAGTCTTCTTAAACAAATCCATGTTCAACTCTTCAAATCTTGCTCTAGTCAATGGCTCCGAGAAATCAACACCATCAAAGAGTGATTCAATCTCAACTCTAACTTGGTGCTGGCCACTCAAAGCTCTCTTTGCTCTCTCACATTCCCTCCTAAGCTTCCCAAGAGCTTTGTTATCTTTGCTAATGTCTTTGTTATACTTCTTCTTGATCAACTTGATGAAATAATCCATCAATCTGTGATCAAAATCTTCTCCTCCCAAATGGGTATCTCCACTAGTAGCAAGAACTTCAAACACACCATTATCAATAGTCAAGATACTAACATCAAATGTACCACCACCAAGATCATAAACCAAAATGTTCTTCTCTCCCCCTTTCTTATCTAAACCATAGGCGATTGCAGCAGCTGTAGGCTCGTTGATTATCCGAGCCACGTTGAGCCCAGCTATGATTCCAGCATCCTTAGTTGCCTGCCTTTGCGCATCATTGAAATAAGCTAAAACCAGCAACACATAAAAGGAAAACCATCAGATTACAGAACAACAATAATCTCTAATCATTTGGACTAAAATTGAAAATTTGATTATACATACCTGGAACAGTGACAACGGCGTCTTTAATTTTCTTCCCCAAGAATGCCTCGGCTGTCTCCTTCATCTTCTGCAATATCATTGCAGATATCTCCTCGGGGCTAAAAACCTTATTCTCTTCTTTAACCTTTACTTGAATATAAGGCTTGCCATCTTTGTTCACAACCTTATAAGGCAAGAACTTTATATCTCTTTGCACCTCCGGATCATCGAACCTGCAACATCAAAACCAAACCAAAATCCTACTTTAATTCTCCTTGAAACAAACACAAAATCCCAAGACAGGCGTATTTAGAAGTGCTTTGATAATAAAAGCACTCTTTAGTAAGAGCCATTTCTAAAGAAAAACGGCTTCCCGATTTGATCTAGCAGAACACTACCACCCAACAATTATTAAATCAAACTTCAATGAAACCAAAGAGAGACAGGAAAAAACTCAAAACAAGCGTGTTTACAAGTGCTTACAAAAAGCACTTTCCGGTAAGAGACATTTTTAGAATATGTGCATAAAACAGCTTTGTTTCAGCAAAAAGAGAGAAAAAAAAGAAAAAAAAACTACCACACTAAGCATTGGTTCACTGATTAAAGTACCAGTACCGACAACACTTCCTAACGGATCCAAAATCTCATCAAATCAACAAAAATTAGAGAAGTATAGGACAAAGAAAGTTCCTCACTTTCTTCCAATAAGACGCTTAACGTCGAAAATGGTGCGTTCTGCATTGAAAGCCGCTTGATTTTTGGCCGCTTCTCCAATCAGACGCTCAGTATCAGTGAATGCAACCCACGATGGGGTGATTCTGTTTCCTTGATCGTTCGCTATAATCTCTACGTGACCATTTCTGTATACACCCACACAAGAATACGTAGTCCCAAGATCAATACCGATCACCGTCCCCAGTTTCGGATCATCAGGCGCTGACGACACTAAACCTAACGAAAATTCTACAAGATAATAACAATAATAATGCCTTAGCAAACTTCAAATGAAAACAGAGCAGGAATAAAAAACCAAATTAAGTTTGTAAAATCACAAAAATCCTTCTTACCAAAAGCAAAAAGAAGCAAAATAGCGAAAGCGCTTTTCCTGTTCTTGAACGTCATTGTTTTGTTTCCAGTTCTGTTGTTTGATTTTGAATCAGGCGTTTCTGTTTTCTGCTTACTCTTTTGAAGTGGAGCGAAAAGGCATTGCGAAGGCGGGGTTTATTTATAGTATTGCCATGTTCGTTCTTGCTAGAGTGTTCCATCCAATGGCATTGAAACACGTCATTTTAGCGGTTGCTTTTGGTGGTGCGGCTTTGAATACTTTACACGTAGAGCAGCCAATGATGGGTCGCCACGTCGGTGGGAAATTCCCGCGGAATCGCGAAAGTTCATGAAATGTTAGGAGAAGAGAGAGAAATTGTAAGAGAGATTTTGCGTATTGTCGGAAAATTGGGGCAATTTTGGGATAGCAAGTTTGCGAGGGAACGACGTCGTTTGAGAATGAGTCGGTAAATTGTAAAACCTTTCTCTAGTTTTAGTAGTGTTGAACAGAATTTAAACTAAATTTCTTTCACAAAAAAAAATTATTAATAAATCAATCAACACTTATAAAGGAAAATTTTTATCTATATATTATCAATAAAAATCTATTTAGTTCATACCAAAAAAGAATTTAATATTAAAAGTTTATAATAATTCATAAATGTCAGTATAATAAAAAAAAATCATTACCATCTCCAATTTAAATTGAAATAAATGATTTTAAAACAAATCAATCTTCATGAATCACGGGTCAAATTGTCGATATTTTGTGTCATCTAATAGCGACGCATGATTTTATCTTTTCTTGCAAAAGTATAGGCTGTTAAAATGGTTAATACAAAAACGTTATGCAAGATTATGAATCTAACACAAACCTAACAGAAGCTAAACACTCAAAAATCTCTACAATTAAATATCACAACAAAGTTACATTCTGTCTGGAAAATGTAAACACACCAATAAGATTTGCAATCTAATCTATCTGAATGGAGCCAGAGGATTTGGACTGCTTGGAATTTTCAAGCTTCTTAGCTCTTTACATACATGATCTAACATCCCCAGAAAATCTCTAACAATCACAAAAATCCTAAGTGGGTTTGCTTCTTCTTTGCTCACATCTCCATGGAAGTACTCGGTGATTTCCCTGACATTTAACAGGACTCTACTTTCATCTTCCTGAAGCTCTTTTATGTTCTTCTCTGCATATTTCAGGAATGCATTCATTGAATCCACAAATTTCCCACTTCTGTCATCGATGGATAAGTTATTCTGTAAAAGATGCTTCAGTTTCGCCGTTCCATCTGTTAGGTTTGAGACAGAACTTGCAAGAACATCCAGGTCAATTGTTGCTGTTTTCTTGACGTTGTAGAGTTCTGTGCTTAAACCTGAAACAAGGTCTAGTCCCATTCTTCTGTAATCTTCTTCCCTTTCTTCAGCAGTTTTGGTTTTGTTTCCCTGATTGATCTTACCCATGATGCTATCTGAAACTCTTATTCCTTCTGATCGAATCATTTCCTGAACAACAAAATGCAGCAATGTAGTTTTTCCATCAGTTCCTTTCACATCAGCAAGCTTAAGGAGTGCATCAAGCTTGAATGCTGTCGCGCCTCCTCTTATCGTTCCAACATTCATTCGATTTCCTGTTTTCAGCACTGCTTCGAGTAACTTCAAGAACAGCCTGCTTGATCTGAGTTCCTTGCAAGCCTCCTGAGAGAAAGTTGATGAGAAGATCAGGTTTTTCCAAAATCTTTATATGGATAAAAACTGGCTAAGAGTTCTAGTTTGTGGATCACCTCTAGCATTGAGAAGGAGTTTCGAAGATGAACCACTTCATCTTCAAAGGTTGCTTTGTAAAGCATGACTTCAGCTCGTTTGAAAGCAAATGGAATGCTTAGCATTGATTTGACAAACTTCTCTGCAGATCCTAGTTCATTAATGTCTCCTTTGTAGCTGGAAAATTTAGCTTCTTCTTCCTTTGTTGGGACCATTTTCACCAGTGCTTCTAATTGCTGTAAAGACAAACCTTCCCCTGCTTTTTTCCATTTTGAAAAGATTAAAACAGGGAAGTTTATGGATTATTCATGCTATCAAAAGGTTTAGAAGCAATACCTTTCATTAATGCATCATATACTTGCTCAGCTGTCACATTCAAGGCTTTTGACAGAATGGTTATATTTTGTAACCTCTTAGGCTCAAGAACATGCTTGCTTGGAGAAGGAGTTTTGCTTTTTGTTTCATCATTCTTCATTGAATTTTGTAGATTGTATCCAAAAAGTGATTCGATCATTTCCTCATCCAATCTGTTTGATTTCGAGATAACTTATTTACCTTTACAAAGGAAAAAAAAAAGGTTAAAGCATAAAGAGCAGGAAGTAGCTTACTCAAATGAGCTTGATCTCAGCTTGTCCCACACCATAGAACGGTCCGGCGCAGCTCTAACTTTGTCCCAATGAAGTGGCTTCAATTTGGGCAGAAGAGCTCCATCTTTTCCCAATGGTGTATGCTGAGGAAGTAGAGATGGGGGCGGAGGTGGCCCTTTGAGAGAGTTTTTGTTCTGTTTCAGGAATGGAGGTGGGCATGGGGGCGGAGGAATACCAGGTAAAGTGGGTGTAGATTTTGAAGTTTCTTGAGGTGAAAGTGATGCACTCTGAGGAGTTTGGTTTGATTCTGAGGAGGATTCTGAATTACTAGGAGAGGATAAATTTGGCAATAGAGAAGAACTTGAAGCTTTAGGTGCAAATTTGGCCGGGCAAGAAGATGAATTAGAATAAGCATAGCTCACACTTGGCTGCAGAGGACGTGGTGGAGGTGGAGGCGGAGGCGGAGGAGGTGCTGGCAAAGTGCCGAAATTCTTATGAGGATCTGTAGAATCTGCAACTGCAAGATTTCTCTCTTTGTGATTGCTAAGAGTTTGGTGAATTCCATTCTGTAAGTTTATAGCTGGTTTTGAGGAGAAATTTTCTGGCATGTCACCGAGACTAACAGCCGAAGCATTCGAAAGACGATAATTTGATGAATGTGAATCATTGAAGGAATGAAAAGATTCTTCATCAGATGAATGGCATTCAATGGGAATAATTTTATCACCATATGATGATTCACCACCATCAGATTCATACTTAATTGAATCTGCAACGTCTACATCTTCATGAACAGAAGTGATTTCCCTAGTGGAAGAACTACTGGCATTATCTGATTCTGATTTGATCACTTCCTGATTTGATATGTCCCTCTCATGCAATGCATAATTTTGAGTACTACTATGATTTGATGATGCGTTTACATTTTCATTACTTGGTTTCAAACAAGAAGCTTGCTGCTCTAAGTCCACTCCTAATGAATTGAGATAAAAGAGATCAAGCCCAGGATTCAAGTTTACCTTGCTTGTTGATTTCTGAGAGCTAACATACTTTGATTTACCTTTGCTTCTTCCATTCTTTCTGAAAACCGACATCGTTCTTCCAGATTTCTTGTGATGTTTTCTGTTGCAACAGACCCAGATGAACCCAAGAACGCATACCACAAACACAGATCCAGTGGACACAAGAACTGGTAATAAAATTCTTCCAACTCTTCCTTTATTTGTATTCTCCTTGTGAATCTTATGATGTTGTGGTACCGGATACGATCGTCGAGGATGATGATGAGCAGGTACATAAAATGGCTTTTCTGGAGCTGGAGCCTCGGCTTCAAATTTTGGTGATGGAGAAGGAGCTGGTGAAAGATGTTCTGAACCATCACTTGATGAACTTTCTGCCTTGAAACTCTTCAGTCCAAGTAAAGCTCTAAACTTTTGCACAATCAAACCTTCCTTTTCTTCATTCTCATCTTCTCCCGAAACTTTCTGAACTTGGTTTTGATAATTATCAAACAGGTCTTGTAGGCCATGTACTTTGAAGTAATCATCTGCTGCATCCAATAAACCCTCAGAAGCAATCAAAACGTGGGAACTCTGCAATGATATGAGAATGAAGACGAAGTTTATAATAATGAAGATCCTGTTTACAATCTCAGAAACAGAACCCATGTTTTTAAACAAGGAGAAATCATGAAACCACCAATCAAACTTTCTGCTTATAAACCTCCTTCACCCTTTTTTCTTACATTCTTTTTTTTTTCCCTGGAAAAACATTTATTTTGGGTGGTGTAGGAAATGCAGTCTTTAATGCTACTCCAAGGAACCCCTGAGCCTGGCAGTTGTACATGGGCCTTCTTTACTTCTCTATTCATGTAGTTTTATCTCTTCTTACCTCCATAAATTCCCCGGCAAAACACTGCTTAAACATGTAACACAGTATGTTCTGGAAAAGCAAAAAAATCTTCTCTTACTCTAATTTGACAACAGTTTTTGAAGTCCTAAGAAGCTGAGCATGTCTTTTTGCCCGTGATTACCATGCAAATTCATCATTTCGAAACTTTTTAAGATCCCAAAATCTTGAATTACATGAAATTTGCAGTTAAACTAAGCTTCTTAAGTAGCTACTAAGTGTCATAAAAATCAGAACTAACATAAAGTTCACAAATGGGGTCCCCTTTTGTTGGCCTCTCGCCAACCTCCAAGTTTCTCCTCCAACTTCCCATTATTAAAAAAAAAAAAATCAAAGAAAAACAAATGGTCCATCACTCTCTCATGTGACTATGTTGTGAATGTTTGAATTATGTGAGGCTAAAACAGACTGCTAGTCTCTTTCTTACACTTTATTTGGCTCCATTTTTGCTGGTTTTTCTCGTTGTTTTTAGGTCTCACAGTACAGTATCCACCGTTCGGTGAGATTTTGCAGCTGATTTTAAGGCCATTTTAGGGCATTTAAGCCCTTTCCTTTTCCATTTTTTTTTTTTTTTTTGTGGGTGTTATCCCCATCACCTAACTAGAAACACACTACAACTCGTGTATGGAATGGGGGCATTCTGGCTTAGCTTAGCCGTTACTTGGACCAATCTGCAATGGAGCTCTGTTTCACACTTACATTTTTCATTTTACACCATCATCCTGTCAGGACCACTACAAACTTGACACCAGCGGTGAAAGGTATAATATCATTTGGCTCCCTGACCTGCTTTTGTACTTTCACAA
Source organism: Melia azedarach (assembly GCA_028052125.1). NCBI lineage: Eukaryota > Viridiplantae > Streptophyta > Magnoliopsida > Sapindales > Meliaceae > Melia > Melia azedarach. Next base: position 625,283 of record CM051397.1, read on the forward strand.
CTAAGTACGTGCATAGGTCTGATCATTTTCCATTACTTCTTCTAAAATGATAAAATTACTCTTTTAACATTGCTTTTTAACGACAACGATAATAGCATAGCGTGACAGTACGTATACTGCAACTAGAGCTATCACATCAAGGGTAGTTTTGTCATTTTGATTGTGTTAGGGGCCTCTTTGATATAAATGAATTAATTATACACTGACCCTGAATATATTTATGAGGGACTCTGATCTTATTATCCCGAATCTGAGCAAGAATTTGCAGATTTAAAGATTGACAAACTGCGATATCGTACGAGATTGTAAGATGAATTGGGTGATAAATTGATAATTGCATACTTTAGACAGTACTAAGAAAAAACCCCAATGTATATAATACATTTGACTTGCTGTCACTTAATACTATATTTTATAATATGGTCGTGATATCTTATGCATTTAATTCAATGCAATATGAATTTAATAGGATGTACCAAATGGATAAATTTTGACAACTAAGGTACATATAAAAGTAGATAAAATAAAGATTGATCAATTAATTATGAGTAGTAATTTAAGATGATTCCATTTTTCCAAATTTAACCAAACAACATTTAAGACCAGTGATGTTAATTTCTATGAAGGTAAATTACGAATGATTTACACACACACATACATATATATATATATATATGAAACAATGGGTACCGTGATGAATAATTTACACATATATATATATATGAAACAATGGGGTACCGTGGTGAATAAGGATAGCAAAAAATTGGGGTCCGATTTGATTCGGGGAACCCTATTTTTTAGAGCCGGATTAAATTTGACTTTAAATAAAAATTGAGTTAGATTTGATTTTTTTTTATTATAAACCGAATTAAGTCGGGCTTAGGTTGGGTTATTTTCTAATTTTTTAAGTTTTTAAAGTTACAATTTTTTTATCAGATTCAATTTATTAAACTCGAATTTAAACTAAATTAAATGTATAAAAATAAATTTGAATTCAGGTAAGGTTTTTGAAAACTTGATCCGATCTCGAATTTTTATCAAGTTTAATAATGAATGTAAAAAAAATAAAATTATTTTTTTTAATTTATTTATTTATTTATTGGAGAGAAAATTGTGAAGAATCTTAAATGGAAAAAAGTCAGGAAGCAAAATGACAGCAATGTATCAATCAAAAACTGATGGGTCACGGACAAAACAGAATATATCCCATGCGCAAATTTATTTATGTCTTGCCTTCTCACCTCAACATTCAGACTTCAAAATAAAACATTAGTTTCAAAAAATGCGTGAGCAAAATTAAATATATTCTGACTGAATTCACAAAACAATAATAATAATAATAATAATAATAATCAATGCGACATCATATCCAATAAGTCAAGAGACCTGTTAAGAACCTGATTAATCTCCCAAGTCTTGTACACAAATTAACGCACGTAGACATTTTCCTAGAAAATAATATAATTAATTAATTAATTAATTAATTAATTATTGTCTACTGAACTAATAATGTTTTGATGTTAAAAGGTAGTGAAAATATACAGCAGCCATCTCTGAAGTCTAATCTGAGATTCGATTCGTGTGTTTTTTTTTTCTACGAGAACGCGTGTAAGCTTTGAGCTGTTTGCCAAACATTCTATTAATTAATTAATTAAATTTCATTCAACGTAGAGAAATTAAAACTAGACGACAATATAAACACAGGCTTTCAGATTATGATTTTCACTTGTTTTGAAATATTAATTCTGCAATTGAATTTGATTTCAAGATATTTATTACATTTATTAAATTTTATCTACGTTTACAATTAACCTTAATTATATTAGTTGTAAAGTGATTCTTATTAATTCTAATTTTATACTTGAAGAGAAGTTTTGAGGTCAAAAATGGAAAAGCGAGTGGGGTGGTGGATAATGTTAATAATAAAAATGGCCAACGAATTTGACTGGTTTCACGAGAAATCAAGAGGCTGGGTTGTGGTTGTCGTTGTGGTTGGTTGGTATATATGCAAATTAATTGCATTACATATATATATATATATATATATATATATATATGATGACTGATTATATATGACTAATTAAATTGAATTAATCCCATATATAATTTTAAGCGGCGATCTGATCGAGGATTATTTATAATATTTTATTAAAATGAGGGTACGACTATTATTATCTAACATATTATCAGTTTGCTCCTTTAAGGTATTGCATATTATCACTTATATGCTAAAGATTAAAAAATAGGCAAATATTTTCCATAGATTTTTAACACCGTTACTTAACTTAATAGAATGAATGTTGTTTTAATCATTTAATAATATAAAAATAAAAGAAAAATAGCTACAATTTAATAGAAAATTTTTTTTATCAATTTAAAAAATTTATTCAACTCGACACATACCCATCGCACTCATATCTCCCATTATTCATGGTCATCCTCATCTCTCCCACTATTCATGGTCATCCTCATCTCAGTGATGTCCTTTTCACAATACCACTATGCTCAAGGCAAGACTCCTCTCACATCATTGCACTAGCTTGGTTAGAGAGGTAACTTGGACACTGATTTACCTTTCTAACCAAGCTAGACCACTTTAAATCCCTAAGATAATCAAATTCAAAGATAGTGATATAACCAAAACTTATCAAAATCCCGTGAATATTTGCTATTGTAGAAGTAATTTCAATGAACATTTCGCAATTTTATGTGGATGATGGGTAAGTGTTTATTGTAGCAATAACAACTAGTGGGTGAGTGAGATTGCAAGGTTATGTGAGAATCTCACAAGATGTATAGTGGGTACAAAGAGATATATTTGGGAGAGATTGATTTTTATATTTTTAAACGAATCGAAGAGATTGGTTCGCTTTGCTTTTATTTTTTATCCTATTCTTATCTCATTTGTGTATTCATTTAATATTTATTTATTTATTTTTATCTTTTGAATTCAAATGGTATATTTTTGTTGCATGGGTTGATATTGAACTCATTAAACAAGTGTTTGTCAGTGGTTTAAATATTGTTTTGTATTATTCTATTCTATTTTTATTAAGATGTTTCCTCTAAGCTTAAGCTTACAGATTATTTAAAAAAAAAAAGTTGCCAAGGGTCAAGCTTGCTTGCATGCTTGAATTGTTATTTTCTTCTTTTGTTGCCAAGGAGAAAGGACCTAGTCGGGTTAGTGTTTATATTTTATTAAGTTTACAAAGTGCACCTTTTACTTGTTCTCTCAAATGAAATATTGTATGATGCAACTTTTTTTTTTCCTGAGGAAATCTTTTATAATATAAATAATAATTTTTACATTTAGTTATTTTATTTTGGAAGAAAAAATGATACGCGAGAATTTTTCTTTCATCTCCATCTATTGGGTTTCAATATACATTCAGTGGCATTTTTTTCATGTTATCAAAATCTGTTAAATTTAACTTTAGAGGACCAAGATAATGAGGGAGGTAAGTGCCTATTTTCATATTTACACCATCTAAGTGATATTTTTCTAAACCTCGAGGGAGGAAAGTGATAATATCCCATTATCATCTTGTATGTGTTTTTTTTTTGACGCATGATGAGACGAGGTAATTAAGTTTCTTTGATTTGCTTGTGTTGTATTTATTAGACTCTTTCGCAATCAAAATCAAATGAACCTAATTATAATCTTTAATTAATCATATATATAATATCAGAAAGAGAAAATGGACCTACCTAATTCCTCGTGTGTGTCTGCTGGGGGATTTTCTAGCTAGTCAATACATGCATCTGTCTCAGTCATCTCATCTTTTTCATAATAAAATCAATTAATGTAATTTTCCAATTTTATGTACATTCCTAGTTTAATAATCTTCGTAAGTTCTAACTAATAAAAATTAATAATAAAGTTAGGTATAGACGTGTACATAATCTATTAATTGCATGCATGCAAATACTAAATGATTTAATTAGCACAAAATATTTAATTAATTCGGCCACAAATATGGCACCAAATCCGGTAAATATAATATATATAACTTTTCGAATAATATTGAACTACAAATATTAATTACACGTATTTGAATATTTGATTTTACTATAATATAAACAACTAAAAATTTAAAAATATAGTTTAATTAATTAATTAGTTATAACTAAATATATATATGATGCATAGTATTTGTAAACATGACGTTGTTTCATTCCCTATTACAAAATGTTAATCCTGTAAATATTAATTAAGCCTTTCAACCTATATTTGACTTATTTATTCGGAAAATTTATAAAATAGATATAAAGACTTGATAATACTTGCCGGGTCCAAATTTTGCGGTTGATTGTCGGGTTCATCATTATTATTAATCTTAATGTTAATATGTGTATTAGCAACCGTTAATTAGATATTATATTTTAATTTTCTTAAATGGAATTGCCACCAACGCATAAGGGAAAACCCTAATAATTATCTCCATTGATTAGTAATTTTATTCTTCACCCATTTACCCTTTTGACCAACTAACTAAGTATTAAGGTCAAATCTAGTATAATGATCTAATCCAAATTATAAATCTGAGTTAAACAAACTTTGAAATATGTTTCGTTTCATTATTGGGTCGTTTTAGAAATTAGTAATTTTTGGATGAGAATAGGGTTATTAATTAATTACCATATATATATACAAAAGCATAGTTTGAAAAGTAAAAAAATTATTTACAATTAATGGACTCGGAAAAATAAAAGCAATTCGATATATAATTTATTTTGATGTCTTAAAGAAATAAAACCAAATATCTTTCAGTATTTAAAAATTTGTAACAATTTCTGATACTATTTAATTAAGAATTAAGTTGATTTTAAAATTAAGTGCTTTACTTTATGACTTCAATGGAAAAAAACAAAAGATGATGTTGCTTTCATCATCTTATCCTAAGGATTATAGTGATGTTTATATTCTAATGTCTTTGTGTCACACTCCCAACAAATCCTTCTAGATTGGAAGTGAAAATCCAAAAAATGACTCAATACATCCCATTCTTCGTCGAAAAAATTATTAATAATGATAATAATAATAATTCTGAAGTCTTTTGAGTAATTAAAGATTTTATTTATTTATTTATTGTTTTTATGAAATACAAAAATATTTAGGGGCTCGATGTTATTTGATGTTTAAGTAAGTTACTTCAGACCGGTGCGTTTAGAACTAATATTACAAAATTAATAATCTGTTGGTAAAAAGAATTTTAATTACCAAATACAATTAAAATGGTAGATTATAAAAATAAGTAGTAATTAGTTTATAGTCTGATGTAAGTAATCCGACCCAAAGATGAACTTACTCTTTTGGAAGAAATGATATCTTCTTAGCCTCCCATAAATCTTTATTCATGGTTGACCTGGAAAAATATAACTGTTCCTCCAGCTTTCCTCCACATCATTTTACTTTCCGGGATTCTTATAATATAATATAATATATATACATATTCTAGTTTGACAAACAGAAAATATGGGTTGGTGATACATTGAAGATTTGAAGATTGAAAAGTATATACATATACATAGATATAAAAGTGAATGTACAAAAAAGCTAACCACTCCCCGTAACTAAACGCTTGAAACAGCCGAAAACCCGCCCCTCGATTTCCCTCTTTTTGACTTCTCCTTCTCAGCCAACTCCTCCTTATAAACTCTTTCAATTCTCCCTCAACTTCTCAGCTCACCGTTCTGAAAATTTTCTCCATTGCTTTCCTTCTTCAGAATCTTCTGCCATCTTGCTCAGTCATCACACGCTACGGTAAGATCCAACGACCTTTCCAGTAAAGTTTCTCTAATATTGTAACACTACTAGAGAAAATGAATTATGTCCAGCTTGGAGTTGTGCTTGTTTTCTGCATTAGGATTCTGTGTTGATATGAACTTACTTAACGTTTTAAATATCTTCGAACATGTTTCTGTTTTTTATTTCCAGGGTAAGAGTACTGGAAGAATTAATTGATGGAGATCCAAGACAACCAACGTGATTCTTCGTCCGATAATGGAAGCACTTTCGGCTACAGCGGGCCTTTGAGCGGACCACTAAGCGGTCCGTTGATAACAAACAAGGGAAACAGCAGCAAGAAGAGTGCGAGATTCAAAGACGATAACGAGTACGTTGAGATCACCCTTGATGTCAGAGATGACTCAGTTTCCGTGCAGAATATCCGGGGAGGTGATTCGGAGACGGCGTATTTGGCGAGCAGGCTGGAGAGAAGAGCTTCCTCTTCTTCGCTGGGTTCTCAATTCTCTGTCAGGCTGAGACAAGTTTCGCAAGAGTTGAAGAGGATGACTTCTTCCAAGAGATTTGATAAAGTTGACAGAAGCAAATCCGGAGCTGCTCGTGCGTTGAAAGGGTTGCAATTCATGACTAAAAATGTCGGAACTGAAGGTTGGTCTGAAGTTGAAAAGCGCTTCGATGAATTGGCTGTTAATGGAATGCTGCCGAAATCCAGCTTTGGTCAATGCATAGGTAAGTAACAAGTTAACAAACAATTTCCTTGACTTCTTAATTTGCTGCGTTGTGTTTGAGAATTGATACTGTTGAAAAGCACTTTTAAATGGTTAAAAAGCACATATGGGGGTCTGTGTGATCAGGCATGAAGGAATCAAAGGATTTTGCCAGCGAGTTATTTGATGCATTGGCTCGAAGGAAGGGCATAACATCTTCTTCAATTAACAAGGCTGAGCTTCGCGAATTCTGGGAACAGATTACAGATCAGAGCTTTGATGCCAGGCTACAGACTTTCTTTGACATGTAAGAGAGTAATTTGGCTTCCTCGTCTGACTAATATTAGTAATTTAACCAAATAGTGGCAAATTGATTTGACTAATATATTAAGTGCTTGTTTAGAAAAATTGCACAAGTGGGAAATTTTAGTTACATATGCACTTCCAATCAAGCCCATATTCATGAAAGATTATTCTGAGTCTATTTTTTTTAATTTATAAATAATAAAAACAATATGGAGCCCGCATAAGGAGGAAGTTTGCATGTTCTAGCATTCCTTTCACAATCATACTTTCTAATTTTCTATATATATATATATATATATATATATATATTATTAGAATAGGGTCTGATTTTCTTGAATAATTTTTAAATGACATATATCGTTGACAAGTTTAGGTATTTGCCGCTGACTTTCAAATGTGTTTCGATTCCTCCAGTTTAGGATCAAATCAATCACTCAATAGTCAATTCCAACGAAAAATTCGTTGTATTTATGGGGAAAAAATCAGAAATCAATGAATGATAGAGAAATTAAAATCACATAATAATGTGAAAAAATATTAGAGCCTTTTAGTTAATATGTAAAATTTCAGAATATGACAAATATACATGTATATGCATTAATTATAGACAAGTTTAATTGTTTAAAACAAGAAACCCTTCCTAAAAGATAAATGAGTTCTGAACTGAAATAGTGACACATAATTCAAAATTAATTTGGTCCTAGTGTATGTAATATATTTTTTTTTAAAAATTAATTCTATAATTTGAGAAATCACGTTTGCTTCTAAGAAAAATGTACCAAATGCAGGGTGGACAAGAATTTAGACGGCAGGATAACAGAAGAAGAGGTGAAAGAGGTGAGAATTTTATAGAAAATTCAAAGGTTTATTGACGTGTCAAAAAAGTTATTTGAAGAAAATGCAGTATAGCGCTTATTAATCTATCATTTGATTGCAGATTATTGCATTAAGTGCTTCTGCCAATAAGCTATCAAAAATCCAAGAACGTGCGGAGGAATATGCAGCTCTAATCATGGAAGAACTCGACCCTGATAATCTGGGATACATCGAGGTAACCCGAAATAATTGAGAAATTGTACGATACAGCTGAATGTAACATAACGCAGCATTTCAATCTACCTGACGCTAACAATGTTTAAATTTCTGTCCGATGCAGCTGCACAATCTGGAAATGTTACTGCTCCAAGTTCCAAGCCAATCAGCAAACCTGGTAACAGACAGTAGAATTTTGAGCCAGATGCTGAGCCAAAGATTGGTGCCGACAAAGGACAGGAATGTGTTCAAGAAATGTTACAGAAAGCTATCCTACTTTGTCCAGGATAATTGGAAGAGAATTTGGGTGATGGCACTCTGGCTTTCAATCTGTGCAGGACTTTTCACCTGGAAGTTCATTCAGTATAAACATCGAGCAGTGTTCGATGTTATGGGTTATTGTGTTACCACAGCAAAAGGTGCAGCTGAAACACTTAAATTCAACATGGCTTTGATTCTTCTTCCAGTGTGCAGAAATACAATCACTTGGCTTAGAGGCAGGACAAAGTTAGGGGGTGTCGTTCCCTTTGATGATAACATCAATTTCCACAAGGTATGATAATAATTAATAACCCATTTGAAAGTCCTTCTTGGAAAAGCACTTAGCCCAACTGTTTCCTGAAAGAAATGTAAATTTGTTAGGTGATTGCACTGGGAATTGCGATCGGAGTTGGCTTACATGCCGGTGCACATTTAACATGTGATTTTCCAAGGCTGCTACATGCAACAGATGAGGAGTATGAGCCAATGAAGCCATTCTTTGGGGACGACCGGCCGGAAAACTACTGGTGGTTCGTCAAAGGGACAGAAGGCTGGACCGGCGTGGTCATGGTGGTGCTGATGGCTATAGCCTACACATTAGCACAACCTTGGTTCCGCCGCAATCGGCTAAACCTCCCTAAAATCCTGAAGAAACTCACAGGATTCAATGCATTTTGGTACTCACATCACCTGTTTGTTATTGTCTACGCGCTTTTCATCGTTCATGGGTACTATCTCTTCCTCTCCAAGAAATGGTACAAGAAAACTGTAAGTACTTGCTCAAAATCCTGTAGTTTGGACCCAAATTTCTGCTGTCTTTTCTTTTGCCCTGTTCTTACATATGTATTGACACAGACATGGATGTATCTGGCTGTTCCAATTATATTGTATGCTTACGAGCGATTAATTCGAGCATTCAGGTCCGGCTACAAATCAGTGAGGATTCTGAAGGTAAATTACCCTACAATCCTGTAGTTTAAGAATCCATAAGTTCTGTTTCTTGCAAATGTAAAAACTTTCATCTTTATATAATCAGGTTGCAGTATATCCTGGAAATGTGTTGGCGCTTCATATGTCTAAGCCTCAAGGATTCAAGTACACTAGCGGGCAGTATATATTTGTAAACTGCGCCGCAGTTTCTCCCCTCCAATGGTAATTCCAGGATTGAATTTAATGCTGATTTGATTTGACAACAACTGTAACGAGTAGCACCAGTGCTAATAACTATGAATCTCTGCTCTCTGCTGAATGCAGGCATCCTTTCTCCATTACTTCAGCTCCCGGAGACGATTATCTCAGTATCCATATTCGTACCTTGGGTGACTGGACTTCTCAGCTCAAAGCCATTTTCGCCAAGGTAAAATTGCTCGAGATGTTACCAGAAATTTAGGAATTCAAATTCTGCTCACACCGGAACATAGCTAATAGCAATTTTGTTTCCTTCTTGTAGGTATGTCAACCTCCATCGGTGGATCAAAGTGGCCTGTTAAGAGCAGATATCGCACACGCTGACAACCAGCCAAGGTAATTTGATATCCTGTTTTATTTCTGCTTCTGTTCTTTTAATGTCCAGATTCTTCAGAGCGGTGCTAAGGAAGTTAGTTGTATTTGAATTAAAAGGTTGCCAAAACTCTTGATTGATGGTCCATACGGAGCTCCAGCACAGGACTACAAAAAATACGACGTCCTCCTCCTCGTTGGCCTTGGAATCGGAGCGACCCCATTAATCAGCATAGTCAAAGATGTTCTGAATAACATTAAGCAACAGAAGGAAATAGAAGAAGGAATAGTAGAGAGCAGCGGAGTTAAAAACAATAAGAAAAAACCTTTTGCTACGAAACGTGCGTATTTCTACTGGGTCACTCGGGAGCAGGGGTCGTTCGAGTGGTTCAGGGGCGTAATGAACGAAGTAGCGGATTACGATCTAGACGGCGTGATCGAGCTTCATAATTACTGCACTAGCGTGTACGAAGAAGGAGATGCAAGGTCAGCTCTAATCACCATGCTTCAATCACTCCATCATGCCAAAAATGGAGTTGATATTGTTTCGGGGACAAGAGTGAGAACGCATTTTGCCAGACCAAACTGGAGAACTGTTTTTAAGCATGTTGCTGTTAAACACAGTGAAGAAAGAGTTGGTAATTAAGCACTATCCCAAATCCTAATCCTGATTTATTATTTATATATTTTCTTAAAAATATGATTAAATTTAGATGTTGGCAAAAGAAAATGACTGATGGTGTTTGAATACATACACCTGATAATGGAGCACGAGCATGGTCATTTCGTTTAAAGATAGGATTAAAATGATTAAAGTGATTATCTTTTTGGAACTGTAATTGAGCAACTAATGATGATATTGCTTTTGTTACAGGGGTGTTTTATTGTGGTGCTCCAGGATTAACCGGAGAGTTAAGGCGGCTAGCTCGAGACTTTTCTAGGAAAACTACAACCAAGTTTGATTTTCACAAAGAGAACTTTTGAATTTCTCTGTCTTTAGCGTGTTTCTTTTCTTTTTCTTTTTCTTTTTAAAAAAATTCTTCTTTACTTTATTTATTCTTTTGTAACTGTAATATATACATACATACATACATACATACATATAGATGTAATGCTCTGGGCAGTTTTGTGGACTCCACTTTCATTGAAAAAGTATTAAAATTTACAAGTTGATCATCAGCAAGTACATTGAAGTGAACTCAATAGTATTTATGTATGTTTTTGCTTCTAATCATTAACTAGTATAAACAGTTCAAATACATATGGCAAGATTTTCTGTGTATTAGCTAGTCTCCAAAAAAATTTCATCTTAATGTAGGTGAAGAAAAAAAATACATAAGACAAATGAAAAGTATAAAATGCAAGAAGTTGAATAGTTTCCAGGATCCAGACAATTCTCTCTTAAGTGATTGAGATTCCAAATCCAAACTGATAGCAGAAGCTTTCCAGGATAATTTTTGGTGAAAAAGAAGAATATATGTATATATAAGTAAGAAGGAAAATGGAAGAAATATCTGCAGGAACGCGAAGCATATTCGGAGGGGAAAAGTCCACATACCTCCCTTGAGGTTCGTAAAAATTCTAATTTAAAAAAAATTTGTAAAAAAAAACACAAACATCTTTTATAAACAATAAATTTATCAAAATATCGTAAATTTATTTTTTTAAATTACAAAATAAAATTACTAAACCTTAACAAAAAAGAGCAATACTTTAACTATTATATTAAATACACTTTAAATATATATTTTTCAATTCTTAATAAATAATTCTTTTGAGAATCTATACTTAACAATTTTTATAATAATTAAAATTATTTTATTATTATAAAACTTATAATAAAAAAAATCTATATAATAAATTGAATCTAAAATTATTATCAAATAATAATAAAATTATTCTTAAATAATTATTAAAAGAAATAAATTTAAATGATTATAAAATAAAATTATTCTAAAATTATTATTAGCATCAATAATTTTAAAAAAATATTTTATAATTATTAAATAAAATAAATTATTTTATTTTAAAATCAAAATAGTGGTAATTTTTTAAAAATTTGTAATTTAATGATAATAATAATTTTAAATTCAAGTTATTATATATAATTTTAATGATTATAAAATTATTTTTGAATTATAATTTTTTTATAATAATAAAATAATTTTAAAATAAATTCGGAGTATTTTAATAAGTTTATTATTTTTACGAAAAATTTGCGTTTTTTTTTATAAATTATTTTATAAATTAAAATTTATAAAAGTTTTAAGAGAAGTATGTCAACTTTTTTCATTTTTCGATAAACTTTATTAATGGAACTGACCTCTCTGCGTGGCTTAAATTTTATAAAGTGGGCAGATTTAGGCTGTTGGAAGCATTGATATTGCAATAAATAAAAGGGTTACTTACTTTATTCCCAGTGTTTCCCTTGCATTGCAATTTGCAGAGCAGAGAAAGTTCATTAAACCTTCTTTGCCAAATCATTATTATTATTAATCACAAAATTAATTGCATTTTATGACATGAGAATATGGTCGTTGGAATAAGCTTTTATTTTTCCAACAAACAAAAAAAAATTCTATGGAGATCATTGGAAAGGGTTTTGAATTCGAAGAGAATCTTCAGTATTTCTAATACAACAATTTTTCTAATACATCAAGCAAAAAATATATTTTAAAATTAATTTGTATCAATTTATCACTTGCTAACACGAGCATAAAAACCTTTAACTCACTGTTTTCTTTAATTTTCGTTAAAATTAAATGTTGATTAAATTAAAAAATAGATTGGATTATAATTATTTTGGAGTGATTACAATCTTTTATTTTTATATTAACAAAATTCGATATCGAAATCTTTTACAAATAAATAAATTTATTTTGTATAAATTACAACCAATTACTTGTAATCTTAGCTAGCAAATGAAAAAAAAAAAGAAAAGTGGAATTAAGCAAAAGGTATCAAATGCTAAAATGATAGGTGTCCATTACGAGAAAGTAAACTTTAAAATTTTTTTAAAAAATTAAAATATTTCATGAAAGTTAAGTACTATGCCACCACACCAAGCACCATACCCTAGGCCCTACTTAATTTCCCTCCACCCCCCCTCTCTCTCTATCTCTTAAATCCTTTAGTCCATTCCTTCTTCTGAAGCATTGTTTGCACTGTCTCTCTCTCTCTCAACCTTCGGTTCAAGTTCTCAAGCATTTTCACACTCTTTGCATATTCCCTCTCAGCACCCACCAAGCTCCCTCTTTCCTTTCTCCTAATGGCTACAACACCATCAGAAGCTAAATCGGAAGCTAAATCGGAAGCTAAAGCAGAAGTTAAGGACAAAGAAGTTGAAGAAAATCATGAACATCTCAAGTGCAAGGTAAAAATAATTCTTTCTTCCCACAAAATATTGTAACCTTAATTTTCTTCTTTCTTTCTTTCTTTCTTTTATGGATAACTTTCTCTGTTTTCAGACATGGGTGTTGAGAGTTTCTATCCACTGTGAAGGTTGCAAAAGGAAAGTGAAGAAAATCTTAACAAACATTGATGGTATGTACCAACTAAAACCCTGTTATTATTTGCAAAATTTCTTATTTTTGTAAGTGAATTTTCATAGAAAATTTCAGTCCTTTGTTAGCTAGAATAATCAAGTTTCTATATTTCTCTCATTTAGATTTTGTTTTGGTTCTTTCTTCACTCTTTACTACTGATCTCATGTTTTTTCTTTGTACGTAGTATAGAGTTAATCAGGTCTACTCTATTTCAGCTCAAATATCAAAGCTTTGCCAATTTTTCTTAATTTTTTTTTCATTTTTGGTAAATTTACCGTCCCTATTTTTATCAGCCCTTATATCATAACACTCACCATTTTCCATCATTCCGTCTTCACCTGGCACCAAATCTATAATAGGTTTTTTATTCTTTAAATTTTTTATCTGTATTCTGTTTTCCATGACTTCCCTCAATGTTTCTACCTTTGCTGTTTTTTGTAATTTGCTGATTTTCTGTGCTTGTTTTGTAGGTGTTTATACAACAGATATTGATTTGAGGCAACATAAAGTCATAGTAACAGGAGACATTGATGCAGAGACTTTGATCAGGAAGCTGGAAAAGAATGGCAAACATGCAGAATTATGGCCTGAAAAGGCTGAGCACAAAGAGAAAAAGCAAGGCAAAGCTAAGAACAAAGAGAAAAAGCAAAACAACCAAGAAAGCAGTGAAGAAGGCGGTAACCCAGCAGAGAAAGAAACAGTGAAAGTTGAGGTAACAGTTCAAGATTCATCCAAAAACAGAGAAAATGAAAATGGTGGCTCTGGTAAAAATGTTGAAAATGGTGGTGGTGGTGGTGCTGTTCATGTTGTCAAAATTAACGAAGGTGGTTCTTCCACCAGTAAAGCCGGTGGAGTGCAACAGGTGAAGGAGCCAAAGCCTGAGGTCAAGCAGACTGTGACCTTGCCGGCCGGTGGCCAGTCACCGGCGGCTGAGAAGAAAGTTGGTGGGGAAAGTGAAGCTGGTCCTGAGAAAAGTGGTGGTGGTGGCAGCGGAGGTAAAAAGAAGAAAAAGAAGGGGCATAAAGGGAATAACAGTAATAATGCTGGTCAGAGTCAAAATCAGGGTGGTGAAGTCGAAACTTTTGGTAATGCAGCAGCAGCAGCAGGAGGAGGTAGTGGAGCACAACCCTTTCATGGGCCTAGCCAGGGGCCAATGCCGTCTCCAGCCAATTATAGTCCTCCACGTCAGCAATATGGGTATCAATATCCAGCGGCACCACCACAATACTACGCACCCCCAGTATGTGCTGTGAGTTATAACACAGCATACCCAAGGGCAAGCCACAATACGTCCTATTACGCTGTACCGGCGACCCCGTCTTCGTACGTGTATGAGCATGCGGGTAGCGGAAGTGAACAGGCGCCATCTGAGATTGATTCTTATCCATCACAACCGACCGATTCATTCGAGATATTTAGCGACGAGAACCCGAACGCATGTTCAATCATGTGAAGTGACCGATGATGATCAATGACATTAATATGGGTATGGAACTTATACTACTTGTATAAGTGAGTGGGGGTGATTTTGTGAATGTAATGTATAGAGAAAGAAAAAAGGAAGATCGTAGCTTAAAGTTAGGAGGGAGGCCAAAATAAGGGAGGCTTTGGAGGCCTTGGCTTGGACTTGGGAGTTTCTTCCCTCGAGTAATTAATTAGTAGTGGACAGTGTGTATGTTTTGGTGTTTAATTAGCTGTTCTTGTAGTACTCTTTTAAGGTAATTGGTTAAGCCATTTAATGCTTAGTTTAGTTGTTTGTAGGCCATACTCTTCCTTTGTCAAGTGGTAAGTAGATTTGGAATTTTGGCTGCTTTTTTATTTGGGGGTTGATTAACGACATATTGAGATGTGATAGGCTGCTAAGCATGAAATAATGCTTTTAACTAACTTTAATGGGTCTAAATCTAATGGATTAAAATTTAGATGGGAAAATGAAGTTTGAACAATTAAAATTTGTGTGTAAACCAACTATTATACATGTGTCCTGCGTATTTGACATTAATGAGATTTTGTCTTAGTCGTAAGCTTGTAATTAATGCTTTGTAGGACCGTTTCATACAGACTTTCCGAGGTGTAAAGATTATCTATTTTGATTGATTGATTGATTGAGAATTGTGTGAATGAGATAGAGAAATGTGTATATATATATATATATATATATATATATATGTAGGATGAACTGTAAAGATTAATCTACAAAGTAAGGGCGTTGGATTTGATGTAAACTGCGCAGAAAGCAGACACATTGAAATTATATATAACGCATAACTGGACCCAGTATATTGTATGATATACAGCGCCTATATAGCGAGGGTTTGGGGCTCTGGGAAGCTGCTTTTCTTTTTGAAAAGAAAGACTCTTTATGTCTTTCGTTAGAACTGTGATGATGAGATGACCACTTACTTACTGCCTTCTCTTTACTCCTTTTTAGTTTTTCTATGCACAAAACAAAAGAAACAGCAGCAGTTTGCCTGTTTATATTGTTAGGCAGAAGCCAGGCAAAGCTCTCCCTTTTTCCTTCTTCTAATGTTGAAGTTCTCAGCTGGAATCAGAAATGAATCCATAAAGGAAATACAAGAAATCACGCATGCATCTTCAGAAATAATAATAATAAAGAGTAAAACTGTGGTCTATTTTATCTTGACCTTTTGTTTAATTTATGTATTTTATATATATATATATATATATATATATATATATATATATATCTGCATTCAAAAAAGTGATTTCTCCCCAAAAACCCACTTGCATAAATAAATTGACCTAAATATCCCTTTCTTATACGTATTTTATGTTTGGATTATTATTATTATTATTATTAATTTTACATTCTGATACAGAATAAAATATAAATTTGCATATACAGAAAGGTCGGTCAGCAGGGAACTAACTGATGGAGAATAGTTGATAGGTACTGAAGATTACTATCAATAAAGAAAGGGGAATATATCATACATGGACCCTAAAAACCAACTTCAACTTCGATCCGAAGTTGAAGACCAAAAATGAATCAATTTTATTTGATTAAAATACTTTCCAATGTTATCTAGAAAGCTCTCCTCTTTGGCCTTTTATTCTCCTCTCCTCTCCTCTCGCCCACTACAAGCGCAGAAGAATTAATTAAAGAGCTCATTTTGACATTCCACGCGCAAGCACCTTCGTATATATATATTGATAATTCTATCACAATATTGGTGTTCATCGTTTTTGAAGCAGTACTAGTAATTTTCATTTATATCAGGAACCTGATTCCTTCTCTCCAAATCCCCCAGCTTCCTTCTCAAGCCCTCCATTCTTTTTCTTTTTTCGCCTTTTAAGAAATTATCAGTAGACAGTAGTAGTTCTGCATACGAGCCTTAACATATATACTTTTAAAACTATTATATATTTTTTTATGTAACTTTTAAATGACTACATTAAATGAAAATAAAAATTAAAAAAAAAATAAATCGGAGAGAAATTGTACTGAGCCATATGCCCATTAACTGAAAATAAATATATTCTTCTTTTTGGGTAATCCTAGTCCTACCCTACCCACTCACTGTCCAAAAAGAGGCAAACGAATTATTAATAGGTGCCAAATTCAAACAATTAAAGGTGACATATATTTAATTATATGTCGCCATAACTAGTAAAACTGTATTCTTTTTTGTCAACGTTTTGGAAGCATTGGAGACTTGTTTGACTGCATGCTCAGAAAATGGAGGAAAAGATTCCCGAATAAAATTAAAAAAAAAAAAAAGTTAGTTCCATTTAATTAGAGCTAGCCGCTGCTAATTGGGATGGGATTATATTGTGTATATATATATATATATATATTATGGAAGCTTAATTGTGAAAATGAACAATTAATCAATCACACACAACGAGAATTTTATTATTATTTCAAAAAATTTATATGTCACACTTTCAGTTCATTGCAGATAGCTTCAAAATTGAAGAGGTTAATTAGTTGATTATCAACTCTCGAGAAGAGAGTTTACAAGACTAATTGATTTATATTCTTAAAATTCAAAACATAACAATTTCTCATTTAACAAAATCTTTTTTTTTTTTTTCTGAAAAAGCACTTTCGTCGTTATATGTATCGGTAAATTAATTAACTAACACACGTCAAGTAAAAATATTAAAATGTGCCATTCTTTTAATCCGTGACACAATTTCTTTCTACTTGAATATGCATATACAGAGAAATTACACACCAAATACAAAACGTAAGTCTTGAGAAGAATTCATATATAAAATTAATTATTAGACAAGGAAGGAAAATTTTCTTTGAATATATTGATTTCGTATTAGATATGCAAATTTCCTTGACTCACTCTTAATTTGTACTAATGAAAGAAATTATCTATGTCACAAGTAGAATGACAAAATAGATAGAATGCTGCATGCTTACGTATGTTAGAGAACTCTTTTAACTTGTAATAATTTATGTATAATTTTTGCAAAAATTGAGTGTTACCATTAATGGCAGGCAACAGTTTCAAACATAACTATAAATTAATATATCGATCACTCGAACTTGTTAACCATGAAAAACAGAAAAATAATGACTAATTCTTACTCCATGATCTCCACTCGAGTGATTTTCGTAATAATACTATTGCTTCCGTTTAATCAGTTAATTAGCTGCTTTCCGGGGCCTGATTATCCGCCGTGTTGGCCGACGTCCCCGCTGCCAGGAGAACCAGTATGCGGAGACGACGTGGACAATCTGCAGTTCGCACAGAACGTAGAGCATTTAGAAGCAGACTATTTTCTGTGGGGAGGATTAGGGTTCGGCCTCGACGAGATTGCCCCATGGTTAGTCATGGGTGGTCCTCCTCCGATTGGAGCCAGAAAAGCTGATCTTGATTATCTCACTGAAGCCATTATCACTGAAATGGCTTACCAAGAAGTTGGACATCTCAGGTAATTAAAATACAAAGTGCTTCTCCACAAACCATCCCATATCAAATGTTTCTTTTTTATTTCTTTATCTAACAATTTGGGGCGGTCTCTATCTATCTATCTATCTATGTACGTACGTACGTATGTATGTAGGGCGTTGAAATCGACCGTGGGAGGAATTCCAAGGCCACTTATGGATCTGAGTGCTAGCACTTTTGCAAAATTCTTCGATGAAGCATTTGGTTTCGCCCTTGATCCACCGTTTGATCCTTATCGTGACAGCCTGAGTTACATTCTGAGCGTATACGTGCTGCCATATGTAGGACTCACTGCCTACACCGGTGCAAATCCATTCCTTTGCGGCTATCGTTCAAAAAGGGTTAGTTTCGTATCTTCCACTCATAAATCGCAACACTACTTAGATTAATTTGATACGAGTTTAATGAGTTGTATGTGTATATATATAAAGAATTATGCCAAGAGTACTAAAAACAATGATTAAACCCTGTCAACTTGTCTATTACATTTTGAAGTTTCTTTTGTTACAAGTCTCAAGTTTTCTACTATACTTTCAAGGTTTTTAAATGCAAGTTGACAAAAGAAAAGTTCAGTTGGCTGTATTATATATAGCTCTGACTCCCAAAACAATTAAAGAATGAAAGAAAAAAGAAAAGAAATCCTACACTCAATTCCATAATTTCAGCCTAGCTAGTAGCTACCTGACACTGACAGCGAGCACATATTTGTGCAGCTCACTGCAGGACTATTATCTGCTGAATCTGGGCAAGACGCAATAATAAGAACGTATCTATACGAGAGAGCCAAATGCCTTGTAGAACCATACAATTACACAGTTGCGGAGTTCACAATTCGCCTTTCAAAACTAAGAAACAGACTGGGTATGTGTGGGATTAAAGATGAAGGGCTTTTCGTCCCAATATATCTAGGAGCTGAAAATCGGACTTACAGCAATCTCTTGTCCTTGAATTATGACTCCCTTTCCTATCCAAGATCTCCAGAGGAAGTCCTGAGGATTCTTTATCAAACTGGCGATGAGCACGTTCCTGGTGGATTCTATCCCCACGGAGCTAATGGAAGAATTGCTAGACAACTTCTACCTACGCCTTAGTGCTCTGTACCGACTGTACTATAAGTTTGGCAATTGTTTCGTGGTACTTGCGATCTTGTAATAAGGGAGTGATACCCAACTTGGGATGGTACTTGTAACATGATTATTATATTAACGCATGCAGATTATATTTTAAAAAAAAAAGAGAACATATGGCCCGAATAAGGAATTGAATAAATAAAGATATATATATATATATTGAAAGACACAATCTCATACTACCAAGTTCTTGTTTACTTCATTTGAAGATTTTGAACTTCAGCCCCGTATACTTCTAGTATGGAAAGGAATTGTCGGATGCAATCTCGTTAATTGTTAACTTCTCTTATAACTTCAATGGAATATGAAATTGGCAGATCCCAAGCTGCTATGAAAACCCAAAAAGGGATTATAGGGATATGGAGAAAAGTTAAAACAATTTTCAAAGAGCAATGAACCCTGTTCCTAGGTCATGAAGAAATCAGCCTCTCTCCAATTCCTTACCAATGAAGAGATTACTTTTCCAACAGCAAACATGAGAATCTATCTAGAGGCCTTCTATGCTAGTTGCTAGCAAATATACAATCTCATCCATAGCACAAATGAAGCCAGCATTGAGCAACTAAAAAGCGAGAAAGAAAATCAAGACTTTCCAAGGTCATCCATAGCCCTAAAACCAAATCATGACTATATATTAAGTTCAACACGAACAAACTAAATGCTAGATGTGATTTAGTCCAAACCAAAAATTCATTTTAACACAATCTGCAAAAATAAAATAGAAGAAATGAGTCATTGCTATCACATTCCCACCCTTACACAAGGAGAAAACTGCTTAACAAGCCCCATCTGATGGAAGTTATTGTCGGATTTCAGCTTTCTTTTTTTGCCAGAGCCTGTCAAGGGCACTGTCACCATCGCCCTGCATAAATAAAACCACCAAATGAACAATTGGTTCAGCATATTAAAAACAAACACCAACATTTCAACAAACTTCTCAAAAATGAAAAATAAAACCAGCAACACATGAATTCATTGATCAATATAAGCAAATTCACAGAGTCCAATATATACTAACAAGAAACTTGTCAAATATGGAACAAGCCAGCAAAAGACAAAAAAAGTAATTGATATGCCCAATGTTTATTCACTGACATCTCTTCTACTTGAAATCCTACCAGATTTTTAAGACAATTATTTGGACTCTCTTACCTGTACAGTTCCAAAATTTCCCCATATTTTATACATAGATTGAATAAGGTCAGAAAATAAAGGAAAATTCTTACGAATAAGTCCTTTGAATGATGACCAAATATGGATGCATCCGCCCATAGGAAAGGGAATCAACCCCCATTGCGTATAGAATAGATTTGCTTCTCTTTTTTCCCACGAACCAAACTCTTCTATTATTACCAAAAGATATTACTAAAAGAATAGAACAAATAATCTTTTTTTTTTCTTCGAAATAGTGTCTACAGGTGATGGATTAAATTTGGATAACGAAGCCTACTGCAATTTTCTTTATATCTTCCTAATGGAGCAAAAAGGTCCTACATATCATAATCATGACTTAAACATTCACCTTTGCATCATGCCCAGACACTTGACATTGAAGTTCTAGAATATACAACCAAAGGTGGGCAAGCTTAGTAGTGTTGCTATAACTTCTATTTCATAAACCATGATGAGCAAACAAACCAGGAAATATCCTAGCGACACAGTGGTTTCTTTGCACATATTCTAACTAAATTGAGTGAACCAATAGACATAATTCTTCCAACAAACAATATATAACACACAACTTTGACTATTAACCACATATGCATTTCAATCATTAAACATAATTAAGAATAAGAATACAAGCTAACAAAACACCAAAATAATAACCAGCCATCCAAGTATGGTGCATTGACGCACACAAGCTCATTCCTCAATTAACTTTAAAAACTAATACAAGTCGTTAGCTCAAGAAAATTTAGATATTCAGGAAACATAAATAAATAAATGAAGGAAACTCATACCTGAGCGCGGACAAATCCGCAGAGAGCGAAGGTGGAGAATTGGCCAGTGTAAATGCCATCGGCATCCAAGTGCCCAATATTGATCTGCACAGATGCGTGATCCTTAGAGGTGATGAGCCTGTTGGTGGCGGAGCTGCAATGCCGAAACAAATTTTAAATCAATTTTTCAGCTCGTTACTAAATGAAACAACACCGTTATCCCTTTACATACCATTTCCTTGGGATGTAGAGATCCATGTTTTGACCCTCCTCGTTCTGCATCTTGGCTAGTTTTTTGGTTGCCGGGAAACACTAATCTCAAAACACCTGATTCACGAACAAAACTTCTGCTGTCAAAACCAAATTAAAGCGATATAGTTTTTGAGAGAAACGGAGGAATGGATATAGGTAATATGAGAGAGGAGAGTACCTGGTAGAGGAGAGACTGCAACTGCGAAGGGCTAACTAGTTTGCGAAGCTTAATATATATGTGCCGCGGCAAAACCCTAATTCCAGTTGGTGGACAAAAATGCCCCCGAGAATAGTTTTTTAATACGTTTAAACAATATTTACAAAACGTCGTCGTTGCTTTATCCTAACTGAAATCGTGCCAAATAACCAAATATAAAAAAACAAAATACATATCACTACTTTTTTATTTTGATGAAACTATCAACTTCTTAATTAGCATTACTTCGATCACTATCGTTTGTTTATTGAGACCAAAAATAAAATCTTCGCAATCATAGATTCTCCTAATAATAAAATATTCTCACTTTTTTTTATTTGGCTGAGAGTTTTTCTAAATGAACAATAAATATTTGTATATACTCTAGCATTTTTCTCAAAGTTTATACAATAATTATTTTGTCTTATTGAGAAATTTTTATTGTTTTAATTCAAAAGATGTATTTATAATAATCGGATAAAAATAAAACAAAATTCAAATTAAATAAAGTGAAAATTTCTCTTAATTTTTTGAGTGTTAGTTTTAATTTTTTCTATTTATTAATTGAAGAGAGAATTTTTACATAATTTTGAGATTTTTAAACTCTCCTCTAAATAAATTACTCCATTGTCATTGTTATATTAAAAATATTCAAAACAAATTAAAAACAAATATAATTTGTCGAAAACTCTAATTCTGAATTTTTTTTATATTTTTATTGTTTAATGATAGAATTTTTATTTTACTTGTGATTGAACAAAGGAGTACTCGATTT
This sequence comes from Melia azedarach, assembly GCA_028052125.1. NCBI lineage: Eukaryota > Viridiplantae > Streptophyta > Magnoliopsida > Sapindales > Meliaceae > Melia > Melia azedarach. Next base: position 647,604 of record CM051397.1, read on the forward strand.
CTGAATATATTTATCGATTTTTAGATTTATCAATATTATTTTTAATATTTTTATTATAATTATCTTAATAATATTTGCTTAAAGAATTCCATGATATTATGTTAATAAATTTAAAATTAATTATTTTAATAGCATTGCTTAGAATTCCATCATAGAGCGCGAATATAGAAACGAACCACTTCTTATTTGTTCTATTCGTAGTACATGAAAAGATCTGCACCGTCCAGAGAAAGAACGGCCCGTTTGTAGTGGGCCCCAACCGCTAGCAAAAGCACGATGAAACAAAACCATTTACCCCTTCCCGCCAACACCAATTCTCGTTTATAATCCGTGAGCGCGAGAGCGATTGAAGCCAAAGAAAACGAACAAGCGAAGATGGAGTTCACTGTCAGCAGGAACGCTCTCAAGACTTTTGCCAGGTCCATAACGTCTCTCGCACGTGTAGGCAACGAGCTTGTCATTCAAGCTTCTTCTTCTCAGGCAATCGCTCTTTTCGTTAATCAATTTCCTCCTATAATCATCTAATTTCGCGGTTATATTGAAGCATTTGCTTATTAGTTCTTATGTTTTCAGGATTCTAAGCTCGTTAGATAGTGTTTTTGCATAGTGAGTTAGTAATTACCTTTCAATAATGCCACGCAGTGAATCTATTGACATTAGTTAGGGTTCCTTGTTCATTTTTAAGGTTTCGGAGGACATAGTCTGTTTAACTAGAATTTTTTCTTCAAAAAATTAGTGGAGATAAAATGAAAATCCAGTGGATGAAGTTACGGTTACTAAGTTCTGTTTGGTTGTTGAGAAAGTGAAGGAAAACAAAGGGAATTAAAGTTTTATGTTGTTGGTTATTTTGTTATTTGAAGAACCGAATCTTAATCAGGCCATAAAGCTATACTCGAATTAAAGTATTTTGTTGATTATTTGATTCGTTTTTATTTATTTATTTATTTATTTTGCAGCTGGTCTTCCACACACTTAATTCCTCGCGGTCTGCCTATCAGTCTATCACATTTAAACCTGATTTCTTTGATGTCTACACGATTTCTGGCGCGCAAGTTAAATGTAGCGTGCTGTTAAAGGTCTGTATAACATTTCATTGCTTTTGTTGAGAACTGACTGGATTTTTCTAGATAGCATCTGTTTTTGATTTAGTGTCTTTAGGCTGTTTGTGCTGTTCTCAGGACACCTACTGCAAGTGTTGATAATCTGACAGTTCAATTACCTAATCCTGATGCACCGAAAGTGCAATGGACTCTGAAATGCTATAATGGTAGGGTTTTTCCCCTCTGTGTTTTGTATCTTACCTGTTCTTGATCCTTAATATACTACTACTGTGTTGACTGTCATGATATGTGGAGATCTAGACATATATATCAGGGGAATAAAAGTGGATGGGTTTGCATGTGCAGTGATTGTCAAAGCTATATCTGCTGCAGTAGGGTTAACAATCTGGGGGGAAGTTCGATTGGTACCATGGTGGTTTGTGATTATTGATTGCATGGAGACTTGAAATCATTCTAAAGTGCTTAAAAATTTGTACTTGACAATGGATTTAAGTCCTGATTGAACTCATCCATAGTAGGGATAGCATATTTTGTTCTGGAGGTCATGAATTGTGCTTCTTGAACTATGGCTTGATTTGAGACTTCAAACATGCCTATATTGGTCATGGTGTAACTGCTTTTTGGGTGACTGTTTAGGTCTTTTGGCAATTGATGCAGCTATCAGGTTCAAAGATGATAGGGTTTTAAATTTGGACTTTGAGCACACTGCTTTAACTCTAGTTTTTGATAGACTACTCTGGTAAATTATATGAAGTTGCAGATGTTCTGTTTGCAACATATTTTGAGTTTCTCTTCAACAGCTGTTAATGTATCTTGTCTAGGTATGAGGAAAGCCTATTGGGTTACTTGCAATGTTGAACCCGACATACAACATCTATCCCTTGATAGGAGAAGGTTCCCAAGTAACTTTGTAGTGAGGCCACGTGATCTCAACAGATTGCTTTCCAATTTTCAATCATCCCTTCAGGAGATTACTGTCATTGCAACGGAACCCACCTCCTTACCTTCCGATGCTGTAAACGAAATTGGAGGAAAAGCTGTTGAACTGAGAAGTTATATAGATCCGACTAAAGGTAAGGATTTCTTTTGATTGATGACATCAGACCAACAGGAGATTTTATGATTACATTTTTCATTTGCAGAAAATGACTGTACACTACACACTCAACTGTGGATAGATCCAGCAGAGGAGTTTGTGCAATATACTCACTGTGGAGATCCTGTGGATGTGACATTTGGTGTGAAGGAATTGAAGGTATGGTGACGCAAGCCCCGGGACGAAATTGTGCTAAAATTTAGTTGTGTGTATGTCATACAATTGATTTACAGAGGCTTATCTGATTTGATGAGCCTCGTTACTATAATCTACATAAATCTTCATGATGCTTTCTTATATACTGGTTGAAGGAATCTGGGCATTGCAACTTCTATGAGCATTTACGATTATGTATTCATTTTCTTTCTTCCTTTCTTTTTGAAATTTCAGGCTTTTCTTGCTTTTTGTGAGGGCTGTGAAGTTGACATACACTTATATTTTGACAAAGCTGGCGAGTAAGTTGATTCTTGTTGTGCTTACCAATTTACAGATTCCTATATGCTTTCAGCTAGTTCTGTTTCTTCTTCAAAGGTTTTTACATATTTTATGAATTTCATGGTAAACTACCAGTTTCCAGTTGATATAGAGGCCTTATATCCAGACTGATCATGACAAGGAGTATTACTTCTGGTCACAAATTGCAATATTAAGTACCATGAACTTTTCTGTCTTGCTTACTATTTAACCATTTTAAATGAAAAAGTTACGCTATTTAAAATGGGTACTTAATTTTGCAAAATCATATGCGGGGAGACAGGCCAATACTAATGGCACCAAAATACGGTCTGGATGATGGATCAAGTTCAAATTTTGATGCTACACTTGTGCTTGCGACAATGCTGATATCACAGCTCCATGTAGCAAATTCCTTAGAACCTCATCAAGCAGCTACCACAATACCTGGTCAGAATGGTCACAGTAATGGTTCTCAAGGACAGCGAGAGAGACGCACCGTGAATGTTTCTGGGCACCCATCTGATCATACCAGAGTTTGGTCTGAACTTTCAGGTAAATATTCAGCATCTTTTTTCAATTGTGATAGTTATGAATCCAATATCTTACATACTTCAAATGTCTGCAGGAAGTGCAGCAAGAAGTGGTAATGGTGTTGAAGAAGGGCAGGTTCAGGTGCAAAGAAATATGAATGGTGGTGCACAGTGGGAAATCCAAAGGATTATCACAATACAAACATCAAGAGATACATCTGCTGGAGAAAATGTTGCTGCAGGTCGACCTTTGTATCCAAAATGCCACTTTAGCTCTTTCTCTTTCTCACCATGTTTATTGTTGGGCATTGTTTCAATGAATTTTAATGTGTGTTCATGCTCATATTTATGTGGTCCTTCATTACTAGAAAGTTCTCAATTTAAGTTTTGTGCCCACCATTTGAACTGGATATTACTGCAGTCAATATACTTTTAGGGTTGAGTTTCAATCTTGCAGTCAGTTGTGAATGTTTTGTTATTTGTTTACTGGAAGCAAGTAAATCAGGAACAACCGTCAGCCTCTGTGAAGCAGGGTAGGACGTAAAGCATACAGATCCCTGATGTGGAGATGTAATAACCGGCAAATAGCGACTATATGTTTCCCATTCCATCTTTTACTGATTTTTTTATTCTTGTTATCATTTTATACCTTTTCCTCCATGAAAATGGAGCACATCATAGTTATGCTATAGAATCTTACTTTTGTTGGTGATTAAACTGACCTTGTTGCATGAATCCCGATTCCTGTTGACCAGTTATGACAATAATTCCTTGACTGTTATATTAGCAGCCATCCTATGGAAAATAATCATGCAGAACAAGCTCAAGGTAAGTTATAGGACTACCATAGATGTTTAATGTTGGAAATGTTGTCACTCCTGCTGTAACTGATATTTGTGCAATATTTTGCGCTCAGATAGGCCTCAAATTGATGGCCAAGGTATCTCACAGCGTCATCCTAGTAATTGGGTAGATGCAAATGAGGATGATGACGATGATGACGGGGAAGATCATGAACTGTGTGTGCAGTCAACCCCGCCATACTACGAAGAATAATAGCAACGGTGGATCCCTTTGTCTTATATCTATTTGAGTGAAAAAATGTTACTAGTTTCAGTAGTGCGGCTTTTATTGTGGTTTTCCTGTTTGTGAGCATCAATATCTAGTCCAAAAATACCTTGATAGCAATTTATAGCTAGGTGGCCCTACGTCAATTGTGTGCATCAATTTGATGTCAGTTAATAGGTTATACTACATTCAAATTGTAGACATTTTAGTAAGAAATAGTACGAGTAGTTAAAAGGTTTTAACCACACATATTGACAGTATTAATTCCTTTGTTTCTTTAGGGGGTATGTTGGGCTAAGTGTCAACTGAGGAAGATGCAAACCTTGAATACCAGGCTGCTTCTCTGAGCATGAGCTAGCATATGCATTGGATTGGCTGCTACAATATCAAGTTTACATGATATCGTGTATATAGAATTTTCATTTGTGTCTAGAACATGGACCTCAACAGTATATAGCCCATCTCAATTTGTGCCCAGTAGGATTAATAATATGAGAACGCAATTTATAGTGTGTTCAGTATAAAAATAGAAAAGCTAATGACTTACTAGGGCAAAGGTGGTTTGTAGATTTGAGTTATTGATTTTCCATTTACCTCTTTTAGCTATCTACCAAACATTGGACCCAACATGACAATTAATATGCGACTTCAGTAATTGCGGTCTATCTACTACTTTACGTTACTGCAAAATGAAATATTTAGACATTACATGTTAAATGATATTGGGATAGGGAGAAGCCAGTTTCCCAATGGTTGGTAGATGGTTAAAAATTTATATGGTGTGAGATCCATCATGATTATATCAACTTATTTTCCAATTATAGGGTGCTGTTGCTTGATATAGATGTGTAGTAAATAGCAGTTTTGATTTTAACTGGATGTTTTCATTCAATGAATCACTGGCCATGATATTGTTTTTCAAACCAAGAACCTTTGTTCTCCATTATAACTAGTTTCAATCCTAAACTTTTGTGGGGATAGATTGGTAAGCATAGGTTTGTGATATATTGAACTTGCACGGAATTGATTGACTGCATTAGTGAGAAGAAGATTGATGCGTGTTGATGAGTAGCGGACAAGTTGATGTTTCAATCTGGTTTTACCTTCAGCAGACATGGACTAAAATTTGATTTAGTGGAACTTAGTACATAGCACAACTGCAAGCTTTGATGTTTTTGGAGTCTTTAATTGTGCTGACAATAGTTTGTGTCAAATGAAGACTTCCAAATGCATGATCATGTTTTGACTGAAAACTTCTTGCTGCATTTAGGTCTCTAGAATTTGAGTGTACACTGAACAGAGAATGATGGGAAATACCATGATGCTGAGATCCAAATTCTAAGTCACCAAAATAGCGTTATTTTGATAAATCATCGATCAAAATGTAATTTTCTGTCTGTAATATGTTTTCTTTTTAGTAACATTGATATTGGTATACAAATATAATGCTGCCCTGCATTTAGAAATCGTTATTTTTTCGTTATCAAGATGGCACTCTGATGTGACTAGATAAAGGTAAACATGGTCCAGTTGAAACAATTGTGGACTTATTTCTGAATTAAGTGATGGGATTTTGCTGATTGTAGAATCTTTAAAATCTGCGGATGGGACCCATCTAACTCATGGTTTCGATGTTCGCATATTCATGTTAGCATGATCCCCGAACAATGCTTACATGCCAGGATGTCATATTTCTTGGTAGGGTTGGAAGATTTCAGAGTTTTTGTTTTTTTTTTTTTTTTTTTTTTGAGAGAAATACGATTTCAGAGTTGAAATAGAGAACTTATTGGATTTTTTTTTTGTTATTATTTCTGTAACAACTGGAGCTCCTTTGAATCTCTAAATCCCATTAAAAAAAAAAATAGGGACGCAATCAAGGACGTCAGAGGCCATATCTGCTGCAAGGTCAAAGAGGTTAGCAAGTTCCAGAACTGTTAACGAGTTTGTTTGGGAATTTTGAAATTTACGGATATTATTTTGAGAGAATGTCTTCCCCACCTCATATTAATTTTACAGATATTTTTAAATCTTAAAAATAGAAAAACCTTTTGATTTTATAAATACTTAAAAAAAATGCATAAAAAAAATATTTTGATTGTTAGGAGACAGCTGGCTTTAGGAAGTTTTGGTTTTTGGAACGCGCATACACCGTCTGGTGATCTGTGTTGGGCCCCCACCTTCATAACGGCTACTACGTGCGTGTAACGTCGGCGCGTATTTCCTATGCCTAACTCCGTCTAAATATACTTCCGTTAGTATTTTTTCTTCCGTTAGTGTTCAAAAAGACTACTATTGTTGTAAAATTTTCGAGAAACTTGTGTGAGCTTTTATTTTATTTTTTTAAAATCTTGAAGAGAGAAAAAGTGTGAGCTTTTTTTAAGGCAATCTACTGCTGCATTGGCCTTAAAATTACCGTTAATGTTCTATTTTTTAATTGATGTTATTTATCAATGAGGTGATAAAATAGAATAGTTAATTATTTTCAAAGTGATAAAAATTTATTATTAATTAATGAATAACACATCACTTAAGATAATATTTAAAACTGAATTATTATTTTAAAAATAAATAGTGATTCTCAATCCAAGAATATGACAATAAGAAAATAAGAAAAGTAATTCAATTGAAATATTAATGTTTTGGTGAAAATGTGCTCTAGCTATAGGATTTATAAAAGGAATAGTGTTATAATGTTTTGGGTAAAAATAAGTTGTATGTATAGAAATTGAAAAATAATATATAATTTTTTAAAAAAATTTAGATAAGGGTGAGAAATTCTATTCATTAAACATTAAACATTAAACTAATTTTTCAAACGAATAATGTTACCTTGAAGACAGTGCAAGTGGTTTAAAAGATAAAACTCAGATATGATTCTCTATTGCTGCTAAAATAAAAATTGCTTTAATTACAATTACAAAACTATTTACTCTTTAAAAATGTGAATGTGGGTAATATCCACAATGTCATTATTCTTTTATTGAGTACATTTTATCAATTTGCAAGTTTCTGTCCCATTAAAATAAAAGAAAAAAAAGTCGTCTTATATATTGGGCATTCAAATAAAATGGCGAGTAAATAAAAATAAAGAATTATTTGGATAATTTGGATGTATCTATTTAACGCCGGTGTTGACGGAATGCCATTGTTGCACAGATTATCTTCTGGGGATAAAAAAAAAACAGAGCACAAGTTGACGTTGGATTCAAAAACAAACGGTGACGGAATGCGAATTAGGCCGCCAGGTGGAAAAGAGAAAACGTGTTTCTGTTAAGAGATTCTTTGGACGGATTTATTATAGGAATACTGCTAACCCTAGATGCCGTCTTTCTTCTCTTCTCTTTTTTTTTTTTTTTTTTATTCTCTCTCTTTATACCAACTCAACTGTATAAGAGAGGCTTTTTTTTTAGATTAGAGATTGGTAATTGGTATAAAGAGAGAGACACACAGACAAACTAGACAACTAGTCAACTAATTGTACCTAACGTGGAATTATTGATTATGCCCATCGTTTATCAACTTATTTACGAATTTGCCAACTTGCCTTAATTCTCTAGATGTCATTTGACTTCAATTAGGAAGCGGTAGAGTAGAGCAGAGCAGCTCTTTGTATTATTCAAAGCTGTAATCCACTCCTCCTGATTGTGGTTTTACTTTCGCACATTTTACACAAGTACATAGGTCAAAGCCAATTTGGTAACAAATTTCTCAACTAACAATAAAATTATTATAAATGTGAGATTAATATTTATGACTTTTTTTCATTTATTAACATATTTTAATCGAGAGTTTACCTAAAAATTATTAACATGAAAGATTTATACTCTTAATTATCAATCCACGAGAAAATGAGATGTTTTTCCATACATTTTTTCAAGATTTAGTTTAGTTGTAACTCATTGAGAAGAGTTGATGTTCATGCTCCGTTAACATGCCACACTTTGCTAATAAAAACATTAATAACTATGAAAATGAGATTATTTTATTAATTTTAAAATGTAAATGAGATTATTCATTCATTCATCCATCAACATTGAATTTGCAATTCCCTTGATAATTTTGTTACGATGCAAAGAGTCAATTCAACAACCCAACAGCAATCACAAAATAAAATATAATTCAATGGTTGTTTAGTAGTGGTTCTCCACAAATTATATTTTAAATAAAAAACATACATATGCCCGATGGCATCCCATGTAAATAACACCCAAAACCAATGTCATATTCTGACAGTAAGCCAGTTATAAGTCCCAACTAGCCCCTTAGCTGTTGTTGTCTTAATCTGGACGAGACTGAAATAAGCAATCACCAAGAAAGGAAGGAAGGAAGGAATCACAGAAGAAATCGAGAAACCAAGTCGAAGAAAAGGGCAAAAAAGAAAGCAAGCAGGGTTGTTACAACAGAAGAAATGGCAAGTTGCTTCAGTTCCTGTACATACCTCCTCGTGATTTGTGCCGTGATGTTCGCGATGAACTCAATCTGCACCGTCGATGCGAGCGGAGAGTACCAGCACCACCTGGGATGGTTGCCAGGCGGATCATTGGTGGTTGAGGAAGAGGAGTTTGAGATGGACACAGAGATCAACAGGCGCATTTTAGCCACAAACAGGTACATCAGTTACGGTGCGCTTCAGAGGAACAGTGTACCTTGCTCTCGACGTGGCGCATCCTACTACAACTGCCAGGGTAGCGGCCAGGCTAATCCCTACCAGCGAGGCTGCAGTGCCATTACAAGGTGCAGGGGTTAAATTTTCTTTCTTTCTTTCTTTCTTTCTTTAATAATATTTTTTTTTTGAGAAATGGGTTTGATTGTTATACACGAAGGAGGAGAGGAAAATGGTGATGGGTCTTTGTTACTATTAATGAAAATATTGTTGTTATAAAGTTGTTATTATATTTGGATCTCTTGTAGAACATAATTCTAATTATTCTTTTTCATTATTTGTGTTTTCTTTGATTTTTTTTTCTCTCATTCTTGGAGAGAGATCTGTGTTTTGGTTCTACTAATTTACAGGGTTTGTTCTTGTAAATTTGTTATACATAACTAAATAATGCATTTTGTGTAAAAAAATTTGTGCATATTATTATTGTTATTGGTAGTCTCTCCAATATATACTGACATTTTTCTCAAATAATTTGAATTTAAAATTGGCTATTTGGGATTTTATTTTATTTTTTTGAACTTAATTTAGTCATAGTGGGTTTGGGTTTTTGTACTTTATTGGATTCACAGATCAAAATTGTGAAGGAAAGAATATCATGTCATCAAATGAGAGGTAAGCAATTGTGAGTTGTCATGAACTTTGTAACGAGAGAGAGAGAGGATCAACAGAAATTTGTACCAAACAGATACTATTCGAATTAACTAATAAAGTTCATAATTGAGTGGTACTATTATCCTTTTGAGGGTAGTAATAAAATCAAATATTCAAGTATTATGCATGAAACGACAGAATACCCCATTGGCTGGCCAAAACAATTCATGGATAGTCAATGTCATCAAATGATTTTCTTTTTCTTTTTTTTTTAAGCAAAAAAAAATTAAACCAATAATAAAGTCCATCCTCTTATTTTGTTTTTAAAATAGAAAAAAAAAAAGAAAAGGGAAATATGCTTTTCTTCTAGTTGACGTGGAATAACATCTTTTTCTCTTCTATGATTATTAAGACAATGCTAATAATATTCTCCGTTGCTTACGGAATTAGGCAATCGTGGCATATGGATGTGTACATATCATCGACCCGCTATACCTTGATTCAAAATCACAATCAAGATACGGGGGGTCGCAGATCACGATCAAACGGTTGCAATTGTTTCTTTTTTCCCGCTTGAAATCTTTTCCTTCCATATTAAAAAATCCTTCACGTGAATGGTATGATTCAATTATTCAATGAAAACACCCTCGTTACCTTATTAACGTGGAATTTCAACGGCCACAAATATTTTTTAATTATCAAATTGCCTTATTACTTCTGGGTAAATGTCATTGGAGTTTCCCTAATTTCTCATGCAATTATGTATAAAGATACGGTTTTTTCGTTCATAACAAATAGGTCCTTTAACCAGTTAAAATAACCAAAACACCCTCCGTTTAAATATTATACAATTTGAAAATAATGATGAGTAATATTAGATAATAGTTTATGAAAGAAAAGTGTGGCTTTTTTTTTATTTTTTTATTTTTGTGTTAAAATCTTAAATTTCAAGGCAAGGTATAATTTCTGAGGTAAAACTTAAAAGCATGTAAGGTTGGGTTGCAAAATGATGGGCCCATCACGGCCTTAAGATTTAAATTCAGAAAGCCGAAAGAATGGGCCACCTTCTTCGGCCAACATAAAATTTATGCAAAGGCAAAGGGCCCTCTGATCTGAACTGTTGCTTTTGGTCTGTATTAGAATCTTTCCTCTTCTTTTCATGAAAAGCTTTGAATCTCTTCCACCTACGTCGGTGTTTAACTGCAGTTGTCTCTGGTCTGTCTACTTATTATTGTTTATTTACATCAGAAAAAAAGGGCGAGTATTCATTCATTCCATTTATACCATCCATGGGTTTAGTTACTATGCTTTCAAAATTTAAATGCCACGTACAGAGGGAGGGGTACGTTACCTTTTTTTTTTTTTAATTCAAATAAAAATTTATCAAATACTAAACTCTTACTTTTACCTTTACTTAAATTTATAATAGTTCAAAAATATAAACGTTTCCTAAACCACTTAAATTATAGTATAAATAAAAATATAATGTACATCAATTTTATCATATATATATAAAGATAGGATCAATGACCTTTTTTTTTATTACATCAAAATATAGGCCGTTGAATCTAAGAACATCTAACAGTTGAGATTGTATATAACAGTATATTAATTATGGATGTATTAATTATATATTAAATACATGGTCAGATACAATCTCAATCGTTGAATGTGCCTAAATCCAACGACTTATATTTGATGTAAAATTTTATGTAAAAAAAAAAAATGTCATTGAACCTGTTTCGTATATATATATATATATATTACATCAAAAATTGTAGATAAATGCTAATTTTTATAATATGAATGCTACCATCAAATATTAGATTGTCATTTAATAGAAAATGTTATTTGAAACATAGATTATACATTTTTTTTCTAATATTGACAAGTTATGTCATAATTATGAAAATATAAAGCTTAGTAACTTAAAGCATGAGTTTAGTTACATTTTTACAATGATGTTTTTAAGAGCAGAAAATGTGCGTCGGTAATATTTGTTATTTTTTTAAAATAGAAAATAATGAGAATTTGTTTATTATTGTTTTTAAAATTGCGTGAAATAATTAGTTTTTGAATAAAATTATAATAAAATTTGAAAACTCGTTTTTTAAAGTGGTGAAAAAAGACAAAATTTTATTTTTCACTTTTTAGTTAAAATGTTTTAAAAATAATGATTTTGTTTTTGAAAACGGAACAGGTAACCAAACATTTTTATTATTCGGATATACATGCATGAAATATTTTTGGGGAATATAATTTAATTATGGTATAAAGTCTCGTTAATAGAATTTATACCATTTAAACTTTAATGTAACAACTTGGATTGTATATATGAATGTATTTTTTTTTTAAAAGTAAAAATATGATCTAATTATTGTATATAATTTTTTTGAAATACAATCTAATTCTGGTATGAAAATCACACTTGTGAATTTAAACCATTTAAACTTTAATGTAACAACTTAGACTATATTATGGATGCATTTTCTTTCCCGATATAATTATGCTATGAAATTTCACTTAATTTAAACCATTTAAACTTTAATGTAACAACCTATACTACATATATGGATAAATTTTCTTTTTAGAAAATACAATCTAATTATGTTATGTCAATTTTTTTTTATATTTTTATTATAAATTATTTAAATTTAATATAATAATGTAAACTTAAAATTGAATAAATATTATTCGTTTTGGACATATAATTGGCTATGAGTTTATTTTCAAATTTTACAACTTAAAACACGTTTACCCAATTAAGAAATTCAATAGTTATAATATGGTGTCATTTTACTCTTGCTTAAATATTCATAAACAGAATCAAAATGTACATAAAAACATTGAAGGATATATATCACTGTTAACACATCATTTAAGTTGGCATTGGTAGATACTCTATTTATATTTTTGTAATTCTCATTTTATTTAATTTTAGTAAGATACTATATTTATCTTTATGCATAATAGCATACCACGACACGCCCCTCAGGTGGCTCAAGCTGAACGGCTCATTATATATATGTGACACGTTAAGTAACTTAACCTCTAAGCAGTCAAACGACTCGTCGTTGAACGCCCGCGTAAGCCCATCAATAACGAACCGCCACGTGGTGTAACAGTAATCTCCTCCAACGCACGCCTTCACACAGACTCCTTCTCCTTCTATAAATACTTCGTCGTCGCCATCATTATCACCACCGTCGTCCCTGATTTCTGAGAAGAAACAAGTTTGCTTTTACGATATCGGTTCGATTTTCATCATGGCTGAAGAGAGCGTGCAGTCGCAACAACAAAAGGTGAGTCATTAATCATCTTATTTTACTGATCTTTTGTCAAGTTTGTGATTTTTCTTTTGGTTGATTGATTTTGATATCGCGTTATTGAGAAAACCCAGGCATACGATTGTATAGATTTTTTTATTTTTTTTGGTTTTTTGCTTTTAAATTTGATTGTGTAAAATTTTCCCGGAAAACAAACGGAGAATTAGAAGCCTTGCTTTGCGTTTATACACCACAAAAGTTAATAAATTTCTTGTGAAAACGAAAACAACAAGCACTGCTTTTACAAAAAGTTCCTTTTTTTCCCCTTAGTTTTCTTATATAAAATTTTTCCAGACGCGAACATGGAGAAGTGGAAGCATTGCTTACAAAATGGTTGATAACTTCTTCTTGAAATTGGAAATAGCACTTAATTTCATTTGGACTTAGAAGTTCTGTGTTATTTTTTTTTATTATGTGAAGTTTTCCCGGAAACCAAACAGAGAATTATAGGCTTTGCTTTGCCTTGTACATCTAAAATGTTGATAAATGTCTTGTTAAACTCTAAAACCAAATGTCTTTGTGGAAAGTTTTGTGGGTTTCTAGTTTATTCCCATGATGAATATGAAGCTGACTTTAATTTTATGTAATTGTCATTTTTCAAGGCTACTGAGGAGGAGCAGAGGCTGAAGTATTTGGAGTTTGTGCAAGTGGCTACAATTCATGCCGTAATGTGCTTGACAGGCCTCTATGGTTATGCTAAGGATAAGTCCGGTCCATTGAAACCCGGTGTTGAGACTGTCGAGGGAACAGTTAAGAGTGTAGTGGGACCCGTTTATGATAAGTACCACGGCATCCCGATCGAGCTCCTTAACTATGTTGATCGCAAGGTCAGTCATTTTCTATTCAATCACTTGTTTGGCAGACTTGTTTGAAGTGTATGATGTTGAGTTTTAGATCATAGTTTCCTCGTTACATGAAATTTGACGATTTTTCATACAGAAATAGGATAAAATTTGACTAAAAGTATAGGCTTTTGATCTCTTATTACTTCCAAGATAAAATTTACTATTTGAGAGTGATCCGAATAAAAAACTCCATATCACAGATTCTGACAAATACTCTACCCAGTTGTAGCGTACAAATAATGCTGGACTCTGTAAACATTAGAGAATTGGCTTCATTTCATAGTGGTGAAGATTGTTTGTTATTTGTGACTTTCTTGCTTCATTTGTAAGTGGCTGCTATCAAGGTCTGGACAGATATATCTGACTTGCAAGGATTCAGTTGAATGTATTGACTTATGCGTTTAATCAGTGGTCTTATGTATCTTTTATCCTGGTTATGATAGTCTTATGTAGGACTGAGATTAACATGAATATCAAAATTTATTCACACGATTGCAGGTTGATGAGTCTCTGACCAAGCTGGACAGCTGTGTGCCTCCAGTCCTCAAGCAAGCCCCTGCTCAAGCCCTCTCTGCGGCTCAAATGGCTCCAGTTGTGGCACGATCTGTGGCCTCTGAAGTAAAGACTACTGGTGTGGTAGGCACTGCCTCAGGAATTGCAAAATCCGTTTATACCAAGTACGAGCCAACAGCCAAGGAGCTCTACTCCAAGTATGAGCCAAAGGCTGAGCAATGTGCTGTGTCAGCTTGGCGCAAACTCAACCAGATGCCACTCTTCCCTCAGGTGGCTCAAGTTGTTGTGCCAACTGCTGCCTATTGTTCGGAAAAGTACAACCAAACAGTGCTTAGCACCGCAGAGAAGGGGTACAAGGTTTCCTCATATTTGCCATTGGTTCCTACAGAAAGGATTGCTAAGGTCTTCGGCAATGAGGTTGCTGAATCACAGCCTCTTACTTCTGCTGGACATGGATCTGATGTTTCTGTGCATTGATAGTCTTTTGACTCTTTTCCCGGCATTGTGATTTTATCGGAAGTTGTCGAATTAAGTGTTTTCTTTCTGCTCTGTGTTGGTAAAAAATAGTGGATTATAAAGTTTATTTGGTTTTTTGGTTACTCCATGAAGTCCAAATGTGTTGGAGCGTGTTTCTGTCTTACTCTCCTTGTGTATTTTTGTGGAATGAAATGTTTTATTTCTGCTCTGTATTGGTAAAAGGTTGTGGATCATACGGTTATTTGGCTTTCTGGTTACTCCATGAAGTCCAAATGTGTTGGAGCTTGTTTCTATTTTACTCGGAAACTTGTAGGCACCTGGGTCTGTGTACAAATCTACAGAAGAAGTGTTTCAAAGAAGTTGCATGTGTTCAAATCTATAGATCTACATAAGTGTTTCAAAAAGGTACATTCAGCAGCATGAAGATTATAATCCATTTTTGTGGAACGAGGTTGGCTTTAAAGTGACTGGCTTTAGTTGGATAATAGAATTTTGATATTTTCTCCAAAGTAATTTTGACAACAGGCAAATAATCATCAACCATAAGTCGGAAAAATATAATGTATTCTGAAAAAGCAAGAGCGACAAAATTATGCAATAATAAGTTATTTTAAAAATTATAACTGGAAAAAAAAATGGTTCTTGTTTTGTAATTTTCATGTCATTTCTTATTTTATTTCATTTATAAATTGTTTGAAATTTCACATAAAGCTAGGCCCAGTTAAAAATACAATAAGCCCATAAATGAACCCGACCCGGACCGACCCAACACAATCTCTACGATAGTATAACAGAACTCGAAACAGAAAAATCATCGGTTCTGTTCCACTGAGTTCTTCAGTTTTTTCAGTTCAATCACGAGTACAAAACACAACCAGAAAAGACCAGATATCCAGATACAGGATACTCTCATAAAAAATCATGTCCACTTTTCTCTTGCAAGCGCCCATGGCGGCTTCAATCACGTCTACGTCAGTTCGCTCTCTCAGAAACAACCGAAATTTCACGACTCTTTGCTCTTCTTGTATCGGTTCCCGAAACTCTGCTAAAATTCCCATGCCACCCGTTAACCCTAAGGACCCGTTTCTTTCCAAACTAGCTTCCGCCGCTGCCAGCTCTCCCGAAACATTTCTCAATCGTCCTGTTAACTCTGAAACACCGCCGTTTTTGGATATCTACGAGTCTCCCACTCTCATGGCTTCCCCTGCCCAAGTAAGCTCTTGTAATTAACCATTCACACATAATGTTCTCTCTTTTTTTTTTTTTTTTTGTGGTTAAAACTTTTTATTTGGGTGATTGTTTATTTCATCATTTTCTTCTGTAATCGGCTACTTAGCTTAGCTGAAAGGTGTCTTTCATTTGGCCTGATTATTAGATTAAAAATTTTATTTTTCTGGGTTTTGTGCGTTTTGTTGGGGATTTAATTGCTTTAGAGTTTGTTAGAGAATAAAAAGCAATGAACCTTGGGTTTATGCAGATGTTAGATAGATTATTATCTGCATATTTTTACTTTTTTAGTGTTTAGAGATGAGGCTTTTGAGTGTTTGTTCAGGGTGATGTCATTTAATCACTAATGTCTTAAGTAGATTTGTGTTTTTAACTGATGCTATTATGCTAATTTTTGTCTAAATGTTAGGTGGAAAGATCGGTTTCATACAATGAACACAGGCCAGACACACCACCTCCAGATTTGCCTTCACTGCTTCTTCATGGGAGAATTGTTTACATTGGCATGCCGGTAACAGTTCTGATAATGGGCTTATGGAATGAGCTGCTTTGAAAACGGACTTATAGAATGAGCCTTTATGTTTAATTAAATCTCTGTTTATGATCTCAATTTGCATAAGTATTGTCTCCCATCAATTGTTGAAAGTTGTGTCATGCTTGCCTTTTGTAGCTTCTGAATGTTTTATGTGAATTCCTTTGAGCAGCTCTTGTGCTTCAATGGTATTCCTCTGCAATATGTCTCCTTTACCTATCCCATAAATTTAGCTTCTGTTTGTGATAAATCTTGCTCATTATTTTAGACAAATAACTTCAATTCCTCACTTCCAATCCATCTATTCTGCTTAAAAGTTTCCTTTAGTGTTTCTATAAAAACATGCTTAGCATAGCTTTGTGATGTGGGATATGAATACACCCTCATGAAAGAATTGTTGGTTGTTATTTCTAGCAATGATTGTGCAAATGTTTCTGCATTCTGATGCTAATTTATATAGTTAATAAGTTTTATTATCAATGTCGTATTCCAGTCTGTTCAGCAAGTTAACTCTTTATATTTCTCAGTTGGTGCCTGCTGTCACAGAGCTCGTTGTGGCAGAACTGATGTATCTGCAATGGATGGATCCCAAAGAACCAATATATATTTATATAAATTCCACGGGTACAACACGTGATGATGGTGAATCGGTGAGCTTTGCATCTGAATCCCAACAAACCTATATCTTTTTGTTTTCATTTGAAATGCACGAAATGTAGGTATAGTTTTGCATACAATTGGTATTGCAATTAACACTGTGCCATACAGCTAAAATAGTGGCTTTAGGCTTTGAAGGTTTCTTTCTGACATTTATACTTTGCTATTCTATTTGTGTTAACTGATATATAAGGTCCGATTGAAAGCAATAAATGTGCCAAATGGTATTCCAATCGTAGAATACATAGCTGGTACATCTGCAACATAGTTATGAATATTGTGACAATATATAAATTCTAACAGTTGGAATTAGGATTAGATGTCTGAATGCACAGCAATTTTGTTTCCTGTACATTGTTGAAAGCCTGAGAGTTTGATACAACTTAGAGTTTATATGATAATATAGCCTAGATAAATTTTGCTGCTTTTTTGTGATTTTTTTTTTTCTTATCAACAAGCATAAGTATTCTTTAGTTTCTTCTTGCAGGTTGGGTTGGAGAGTGAAGGTTTTGCCATTTATGATGCAATGATGCAGTTAAAGAACGAGGTAAGTTTCATTAATTCTGAAAATGTTTTACTGATTTACTGATTTGCACTCTCACGGAATATTGATTGGTTACTATGTTAGTTTGATGTGATGTAATCTGGATGGTGGTGAGGTTTCTTGGAGATTAATCTAGAATAAGTAATGCAATGAAGCTGGAGATGATAATTTGAGTGGCTGCAATCAATGCTATTATACTATTATTGTTTTTAGATCTTCCATTCCAATGTAATGTAGATAAGTAATGAGTTATTTTCTGAATGTTCCTTTAAGTTCTGTTGAGGGACTGCTAGAGTATGAATCCTTTCACTTATTTTTTCTTGCTGTTGTAGATACATACTGTTGCTGTTGGAGCAGCTATAGGCCAAGCTTGTTTACTACTTGCTTCCGGAACTAAGGGCAAACGGTTTATGATGCCTCATGCCAAAGGTATGATGAGGAATTTTTTTTACATGTGATCCTAGCTTTTGATACCCCTTCCATTTTATCTGGTCTCAAGTGTCAACTAGAATTTTGTTTCAGCCATGATTCAACAACCTCGTGTCCCGTCATCTGGATTGATGCCTGCTAGTGATGTTCTTATTCGTGCGAAAGAGGTTTGTTATAATTATTATTTTGTCTTTTGGCATATAAATGAAATTAATGATGGGGATCAATGGGTCAACTTTAGATTGTCTTTTTTCTATTTCATTTTTCAGGGCATTCTAGTGTTGCATGTGGTTTTGGTATATTATCTTTTCAGTTTTATGTTTTTGGGAATCTTTATGCTGCCTTAATTGTTTATGCAGGCAATAACAAACAGGGACACCCTTGTAAAACTTCTGGCCAAGCACACTGAAAATGTATGGTTTCATTAAATCAAAACTCTTTGTCGATGAATACAAATTGCAGAAAATTAGTGATCTAACCATATGAATTGTGATTTCTCACTAGTTGGAAGAGACGGTTGCTAATGTGATGAGAAGACCATTTTATATGGATGCTACAAGAGCCAAAGAATTTGGGGTCATTGACAAGGTAATTTCACGGGCATATGTTTGTTTATATACAAATTCTGGTGATGGACCGCGTTATATGTTGTGGTTGCATTTGTTGACTGGGCTGATGCTTGGTATGCCGTACGCAGGTTCTCTGGCGTGGACAGGAAACTATTATGGCAGATGTTGCTCCTCCAGAGGAATGGGACAAGAATGCTGGCATTAAAGTCATGGATGGATTTTAATTACTCTTCAGTGGATATACATTGCAAGTAAGTTCTCTTCTTTCTGCATACACTGAATCATTCATGGCTAGAATCAAACTTCAGCTGTACTGAAAACTTCTCTGCTTCATGTAATTCATATTAAAGGCATGTCCACTGAAGTTCCATAGCAATGTGCTACAGTTTTGTTGCCTTTTGAAGATAACCTTAGCCAAAAAATGTAATGCTGCTGCTGCTTGTGTAGAAAGTGGTGAAGTCATCTTGAAGAAACTACATGTGGTGGATCACCTCATATAGATAGAGATTCGACATCAATTAATTGAAGTTTAGGCTATCTTCAAGCGTCATTGCATCTTTTAGAGATCCCTAAACTGCCTGATCAAGATGGGAAGTCTTGTACGAGTACGAGGAAGCCTGAAGATTGACCTTATAGCTGGAGATGTTCTTTTGCATGTCAATTTGCAGTTGTAATGTTCTAATTCTTATCTTGAACAATGATATACATATATATTTATTTGCAACAGAAAAACTTGTGAAGAAGTTAATGCTAAAATAGCTGTTTAGATTTTGCATTGGAAGTCTCTACAATTTTATATATCATTTTCAAGTTTAAGATAATTTTAACCTTCCAATTTACTATTACTCTTTGACTTGTAAAATATTCCACTGTATGGTAGTACCACATAATTTTCTTGTCTACCAACATTTCCAGTTCGGCTGGGAAGCCCTTCCCAACCCGTATGTTTTCGTAGAATTTTTCTTGAAAACTTGTTTTTTTTATCGAGTCATATCAATAGATATTTAGAGATTGAGAATTATAGTTACAATTATTACTTGCTGTTAATATGATAAATTGAGCATCATATTTGATATATTTTTAAGATTTATATTAAATATAAACTACCGTGATAAATAAGGGATTAGATTATTATAAAAATAAATGGTAAATTTACAATTTTATAAAATTATACCAATATAATTCGAAAATCTGACAGAAGTCAACATTTCTGTGACTCGAGACTTCAAAAAGTCCGAACCAGTTAAGCCAACCGAGATAGGAAAATGGGCCTTCCCTCGCTTTCGATCAGATACACAATTTTCCTCTCCCTGTCTCTCACAGCCCCATCAGTTTCATCTTCGCTCTTCTCTTCTCTCAAATCACCATCACCGTCCATTCCAAAGGCTACGCCGTCTGATCTTCTCTCCTTATTGGATCCCACTGCGCCCCAATCCTCCGTCAACCCTCTCGTTGCACGAGAACTGAAATCCTGTTTCAAGTTCCTCGTTCCCTTCACTCCAAATAATGAATTCTCCATCAGACGCAGCTTGAAAGATAAAAAGTTTACTAGTAAGAGCCGGAGGCTAGAGAATGAGCTCATTTGGTGGCCACCGAAGCCCGTTCTTGAGTTGGCTCGTCTCTCCGTTGATTCTGGCGGAGACCCTGATGCCATTTATCGAGCTCTTGACCCAGCAATGTTTACCGTAAGTTCTTGTGCGTATTTTCTGTTTCACAAACGCAACTGGGTTGGTCTTAAATTATGTCTAAATTGATTATATGATTATGTGTTGATTGAAATTCACTAGCATAGAATTGCAATTGTAATGAGTTTAACATATTGAACATTAGAAAATGAGATATTTTATTGTCTTCTGAGTTGCTTTATGTTGAATTTATCTTGTATTAAATTTTTTTTCAATTCTGGTATCTGAAGGACTGAAACGTAGTTCGTTTACTAATGTAATAGGTGCCTGATATTGAAGGATCAAAAAAAGATAGATGTCATCTAACTCGAACACCATATGGGAGACGCTTCATAAATGAGGTTAATATAAAATGTTGTATACTTTGTATGTCCTAATTATTTTAGTGTTGTTCCGATCTCTTTTTTTGGTTTCTTTCTGCAGATTTAACATTTTTTTTTCTTAAATAGCAGGAGTTGAATTCTTATCTTAAATATTTATTTGAATTGATTGCTGTGCGGGGTCCTGGTATTGGGTTGAATGTGTCGTTGAATCGATATGATTTGTTTCATGGTCACCTGTTCCTTGCCATGGACACGGGAAGGCTTGGTATACTGTGAGTGGGCATCTTTCTTGGTACACCTTCTCATTGAAATTCTCATTGAAATTCTGCATCTGGGATGGAGTTAGAAGAACAATTATTTTTGCTTATTGTCAATCCAATTGATTGTGTTAACAGTAGTTATTAGCTACCAATCAGTTAGGAATTTTTATACTAACACGGTTTAATTATTATAAGTTGCAATCACTTATCAAGTATCTTCATTGTTGATAGTTCTTGTCACACATTTCTGTAAAATCTATTGTGTCTCATCAACTTCTGGTATTAAAATGGCAGGTTTCATGCGAAAGAATACCCAGGATATGATAAGAAAAGCTTTCCATACAATATGGGCTATTGCCAGATAGGTAAAGTTTACTGGAGAGTACCTTAAGTTTATGTCATTTAGTTTATTCAAAGCTCTGATTCCTTCTATTTTGGAACAATTCTGAGGTTTTGGATTAGGAAAATTATTTATGAATCTCTGGCTTAAGTTGAAATAACATAGAATACAAAAAGGTAAAATGTATGATTTGATCTTATTACTGTCATAGAGTGAATAATGTTTTCAGCTGGGTTCTCTTCCTTTTGTGTTAGCAAGAAAGTAAATTTTAGTTGTAGACTCTAATATATGGAGATTTCAGCAATTCTTGTGTATGGTCCTTTTGCTAATTACTGTTTTCCCCTTAGGATCCAATGTGACGTACGATGATACAATGAACTTGCGAAATATTCTCTGGCTTGCTCCACTGCCAAGCAATTCCACCGACACTTGGCTGGCACCAGGTACCTGTTTATTTCAAGTGACTTCAACGTTATGTCGAACCACTGTCTTTATTGCTAGATCTATGTACTTTGATTTGCTAGAATACAAAGTGGAGCGTCTTTCATTGTTTTGTGGTTTTATCACTGATATGGGGACTCTGTGTACTCATGAGAACCTTTCAAAAATGTTACTGAAAGGAAACTCAAGAGATCTTCACTTCTCATTGATGATTTTTCATTTGGCTATGTTATTGATATAACAGGAGTCCTGGTTGTTCTTGATGCCCGACCTGATGGAATCATATACAGAGATCTCATACCAGAATATGTAAATCTTGTGAGGACCATCTATGAAGGTTGGGATTTTCATTTGTCTTTCCTGCAATATTCCTTTGACAGAGCTTGGTAAACATGCATAATTGTTGCTCAAATTTAGCATAAGAGGCTTTAAGTTAACAACTAGTCTTTTTGGTCTTCGCCAGATGAGTTGGGGGATGTCGTGGTTGATGTCAACTACTTGAATGTCGGAAAGACAGCTGACGATTATCAGATTTTCATTTGTTGACACTGTCGTCTTAAGATAAGCTTAACTTCACAAGCTTGATTTATTCCGCAAATTGTACTTGCCTTCCTTCTGTTCTAATGTAGGTGCTCTCTGCCTGTGGTACATTATTTGAGCCAAGGAAGGAATAAGCCAAAAATCTGCTCGTTGCTTGATTACTCTGCCCTCTACTCTCTCTGGATATGGATGTGGTTTCTGAAGCAAAATCCTGCCAAGCTCATTGCTTGATTATTCTTAACAACTCTCGTATATATATGGGTTATTTATACGGATGACTTACTATTTATACACCATTGAAAATTCTTGTATGATGATAGGATGTTAGCATGTAAATCGAGGATATCTGGTAACGGAATTATATGCATCTAATTGTATTTTAAATAGTTAAAAAAAGAAATTAAATTGGGATGTTAACGTCACGTCGTCCACATTTGCTGCTCTTTATTTAATTAAATTCTACAAAAATAATATCAAAATGAGTTTCTTTAACAGTTTAAAGTTCTTTCAATAAGATGGAAACATTATATGCCCGCGCATTTTTTTTAAATTTCACACTGTTAAAACCTTCCTAATAATATTGGGACAATAATAAATAAAAAGTAAATTTAATATTTGGTTTGATTTTTTATTAGTCAATCAAATTTTTTGAAGATAAATTTTTTTCTCGTTTTTATAAGTTGATATTAGAGAAAAGTTTTTAAAATTAAAAAAAATTATTTTTATAGAATTTATTTAATTTTTTTAAGGTAAAATTATTTAAAATATATATTTTTTATTTTAAAAATTTTAAGTTATTATTTTAAAATAAAATATTAAAAATTTATTAATTAAAATAATTACTTAAATCTTTTAAAAATTAATAAAAATTTTACCAATAAAGAGTCTCTTTTAAAAATTATACGACTTTAATCAACTTGAGACTCGGAGAACTTACTGTCTATTTGTCCACGATACCCAATTACGATGGGTGCACACGAGATATTTTCCCCAGATCGTATGTTATCACAAACGGGGCCCAACCTACACGTGGGCACCAACCAACAACCATCACTACGCATATTAGCCCGAGTCCATTCACACAATTCTCTCTTTCCTCTCGGAGTACTCACTCGCGCCTCCCTCCGTTTCACTGTGTCTGCAAATTCTTGAACATCAGATTGGAAGTCTATATCGCGTCGAAAGCACCAATAAATATACGAAATTTTGTTTAACATTATCGAAAATGGGCGTACAGAGGATAGAGAGAGGAGATCTGTGGAAGAACAAGGCACGTGCGCTTCAGCTGCAGCTCAGGGATAGGTTTCGTGTAGCGGTGGCCCGGCACCGTGGCCGGCCGGCGATATTTGTCCAAGATGGTTTGTTCTCATCAACAGTTGAGCGCTGGTTCCGTCTGTTCCGTGAATTCCGCCGCGATTCCCTTCCTTCCTCTTCGGCTTTCTATCGCAAACGAGGTGCTTTTCTTATTCAAAAGCTCTTTTATCTGTTAAATTGAAACTCCACAAAATAAACACGAAAAGCGTTTTTGGCTATTTAAAAGCGCTCTGGATGATCCTAAAGGCACTTTCAAGTGTTGTCTTATCGTGCAATGATATGAAGTTGTTCTCAAAAATAGCGTTAAACAAAGAGAAGCTGGTACATTGTCATTAAGAGACTGAGGTTGAGAACTTCTGAATATTGCTTTTAGCTTCCGAACTAAATTTCTGCTTCAGTTAACTAAGAAATTGTTGCTTTAATTGGAATGCAAAGTTTTGCTTTTCAAAGAGAGTGTACTTGTGAGTCTGCAACAAAACAGTTTCTTTCTGTTTTCCTGCTCTCAGAAGCAAAAATATATTATCTTAGATGCTGACCAATTATGTTAAATTTTATGTGTAGTTGGATAACTATGTTTATACTTTTGCTGCATTATTTCTATATTGAATGGTTGAGAGTAGTTTGTGTAATTTGGTAGCAATGGTTTTGAATTTAGAATTTACTTGTAAGTGAATTTGAACAAAGAAAAATTTGAGCATTAAGCATTATGCATTGCCTTTCGAAACCTAATAGCAGTGCCCTCTTGGGATGAATTTTATGAGCTTGGTTGAGGATATAAGTATAGTCCTTGATTACTTTATTTGTAGAGAAGAGCTTAAAATGTCAGCTAATAAATGCAAAACAAAAAAAAGAAGTTGAACTGAATGTTCTTTTTGGTGCTTGGATTGTCTTTTGTGCTTTACATGGTTGCACTGAATCTTGATGTTGTGAAATTCTTGCGGTTGCAGTTAGTAATGATGTAAATGGGGAAGAAGAGTCTGTTCTTCTTCGCATGCTTCAGGCTGTGGCTGTTCCTGTAATTGGGAATGTTTGTCATGTGTTTATGAATGGCCTTAATCATGTCCAGGTTCGTTCATGTAATACAAATTCTCTGCATCTCTCTGTGCCCCAGGCTTTTGGTGTTCATTGCAATTAATTTGGGTTGCATGGTATGACAGGTATATGGTGTGGAAAAGTTGCATGATGCATTGTTACACAGACCCAAGAACAAGGCTCTTATAACAGTAAGATCAACTTGTTTTGTTTAATGGATAAGCTAATATGTTTCTGTTTTACTGAGCTCAGCTTGTTGGCTTAAAGTAAATTGCTCGGGTGCATTTTCATTTTCAAGCTGTTTATGCATTCATACTTTCCTTTACAGGTCAGTAACCATGTTGCGTCTGTGGATGATCCATTTGTTATTGCTTCACTACTTCCTCCAAGTGTTCTTTTGGATGCTCAGAACTTGAGATGGACACTTTGTGCAACTGATCGATGTTTTAAAAATCCTGTGACTACTGCATTCTTCCAAAGTGTCAAAGTTTTGCCTGTTTCTCGTGGTGAGGGGATCTATCAGAAGGTATGCTTTAAAGAATTGTCTTCTAAAATCCATACCTACTACGTTCTTCAGCTTGCTTCTTTTATATGCTGCAGGGTATGGACATGGCCATTTCAAAATTAAACAGTGGCGGGTGGGTTCACATCTTTCCAGAAGGTAGCCGTTCACGGGATGGTGGAAAAACTATGGGGTCTCCCAAGAGGGGTGTTGGGAGGTAAGAATTTGTTGCCACTTTTTCTATTGTCTGCCTCAGGGGATATGAGGTTTCAAAAATGCCAACTTGGTTATCTTGGAGAATTTTTAGTCTCTTACCTTTTATGCATTAAGCAATACTGTGTTTCTTTTCCTTCAGGTTTTTTTTTTTTTTTTTTTCCGTTTGTCAGTTTAACCATTGTATGTTAACACTCTGATAGGTTGGTCCTGGATGCTGATAATGCCCCGATGGTTGTTCCATTTGTACATACTGGGATGCAGGACGTCATGCCTCTAGGAGCCAACTTCCCAAGGATTGGCAAGACGGTAAGTCGTCCAACTATTTTTCATGCATTTTGCATTGAATGCTTTCAAACTCTTGCATTGTAGTTAATTACAGAATGATGTCTACATATATATTTCTTTTTTTTTAATTGCCAACAAACCTTTGACCTCACAGTTATTATTCACAGCATTCCTGGCCTTGCATCACCTGTAGCTAGGATTGCCCCACCTCTCCCTCCTCCTGCCCACTCCCACTTCTCCATGGGATTGCTAGACTAAGTTGCTTTTCAGCAGTTTCATACCATTGTATACCTAGCTGGCTTATGGTCGTACTCCAGTGAGGACTCTTAAGGAAATCATGATTAATGAACTTCTAATGGCACACTTTCTGATTTATGTTTCTGTTGTTTTATCACTCAGATCATAATGTCCAAATTTTCTCATACTTGTCTTGTCACATTCTGTAGGTTACTGTACTTATTGGTGATCCTATTGAGTTTGATGATTTGATCAACGAGGAACAAACCACACATGTATCAAGAGGAAAACTTTACGATGCTGTATCTTCAAGAATCGGTCAACGACTGCAACAATTAAAAGTCCAAGTTGAGAGATTGGCTATTGAACAACCAAGCCCTGAACATGTAGCCGAAATCTTGCAACAGATCGACTGGGAATCATTCGGCTTGCAAAATCAAGTACTCACTGAAGATTATTCGCTAGCACAAGAATCTCAGGCTCATTCCACGCTAGATGCTACTTGCACACAAGAGCGGTCGTTTTTCAGAATGGGATTGTCTTACAGAAATGGATTTGCAACAAGGATGCGCGGCTACATGGATCCAACTGAACTTATGGGTTTCGCAGCCAGAGGCTTGTTTGTGAATGGTAGCACCACAGATAGTGCTACTGCTACTAATGTTAGGGAAATTGGTCCACTGAGGGCATGGAAACAATTTTTGGAAGCAAATTTGTTAGGAAAATGGAATGTGCTCGTGTAACTCGCATTTTTTTGTGCTTAGCACAATACAGTTTTGGTTGGACATGCTTGTAAATTATAACCATAATGTTTCAATGATTTTGAAAGTATATTAGATGGAAGTATTTAGTTTACTCACCGTTAAATATCTATCACTTATCGATGCACATGTAATTGGCAATCTTGGTTTTAATAAATAACCATGCTAGTTTGATTATAATTCAAATTGGTAATCATTTTAGTTTGATTGAAATTCAAAAGATTGGTGATAATGTGGATCACTTAAGTCTACCATCTTGGGTTAGCAGGTTTTCCTTAACTAACTAAGATGAACTATAAAATCTACTTTTGAGTGTTGACGCGAACATTTTATCTGCCTCTGAATTTTAATATGTTTTAACTTTATATTAATTTGAAATATTTAAAGCAAAAGAATCTTTTAAATCATAAATACGTGTTAATTACTATAACGTTTATATGATACATATAGTACAATTTTGTTTTTGGAAAAATAAGATTATAAATTCATATTTCTTTAACTTATTATATATCTATATATATATATATATATTTAAAAAGGCAATATCTAAAACTATTCATTTATTTATTTGTGAATATTAATTCTTACTCCACTCGCCAAAATCATTTCGACTCTCACATGCCCCCGAACCCTTTACAGGTCACACTATCTTTCTCCTTCCCTCTCTCTCTCTCTCCTTCCCACCATTTTGTTTTTCTGTTCTTCTTTTTCCAAATATTCATTGCATCTCCTTTCAAATCGACGCCATTGCCTTCAACTCCTTCACAGAAACAAGAATAACAATGGCGGAAGAAGTAGAGCTTAGCAACAAGCAGAAGAAAGAAATCGCGAAATGGTTCTTCTTAAACGCTCCTGCTGGTGAAATCCAATACGTCGCTAAAGGTGCAAAAAATTTAGTCGTTCGTGTTTTTTTAATTTATTTAATTCTTTTTATTGCAATTGGAATTGTTTTTTTTTGGATCCATTGATATTAAGTTAATTAACGAGTAAATTTCTTCCATTTTTGCCAGACTTGAAGGCGGTCTTAAACGACGACGAAGTGTACGATGAAGCGGCTTCTGAGTCTTTCCCTGTCTATAACAAATCTCACATGATTTGCCTTCAAATGCCTGCCAGAAGTGGAGATGCAAGTCCTTGAATTACTGCATTTTCTGTTTTGAAAAAAATTTGTTAATTTTATTGTGGTTGTTATTAAGTGTTAATGTATAAGAGCTTTTGATGTGTACCTCTTAATTTAAAAGCCCATATTATGTTACACATGCAAATTTTTAGTCGTTGCTCTCTTGATTGCCATTCTCTCTTTGTTTGTACAGGTGTTGGTAACACCATTTGGCGAGCTTGATGAGAATGAGTATCTCGACCCTAGGACTGCTCAGGTTGCTATAGTTGACCATGTTAAACAAGTAAGTTTTATTCTTGTTTAAAGAATCTTGCACTTAGTATTTTCTATTGTAATATAAAAAGTACTGACTTTTCATTTATTTTTATATTGCCCATTTTTATTTTACTTTTCGCTAAATTTATTCAGGCCTGTACAGAAGTGAGACCTGCCAGTGATGAGGAACTTCCATCCCCATATACTGAGGAATTCCGGTATGCCTTAGTACTCTCCTCTTTATAAATTGATTCAGTTTTTTTCCTATGACTATGGAAAAAATTGTGTTCAAATTGTATAAAATTTGAAAAAGTAAACACACTTATAGGGATCCAGCTTATTAGATGTATATTTCACAAAAATCATATGTATTTGATTGTTTCTATTGTACCATGTCTATACAGTTCAAGTGTCTCAAGTTCTTTTACGCTCAACATTCTAAATTCAAAAGGTCTCAGTTTTGTCTTAAGTTGTTGATATTTGGAGTTTTTGTAAATTCTGACTTTTGTTTGCTATGCAACTTTGTCACTGTGAGTGTTGATATTTCCCTAATTTATTCTCTCTTTAGCTCCAGTTTGGCCTTTTTGCGTGCAAATTTATGTGAATTGGTTTCTGGGGTGTCAATATGTCATGCAGTTTGTTTGATTATTCATTTATCTCAAAGTAGTCACATTCAGGAGTTTATGTTGTGAAAAAACATGAATTCTTGGTGCTTGATTAAGTAGCTTAGAAGTCTTTTTCTTTTCCCTGGCAGGTCTGCTCTGGATTCAGAAATTGTTAAATATGTAGGTGAGGCTTATCCAAAAGGTGTATGTTCAGTTTATTGTACTAAAGGAAAAGATGCGGAGGGACCAGGATTTGATTTTGAGCTTGTTGTGGTGATTTGTGCCGCTAGACTTAGTCCACAGAATTTCTGGTTTGTGAACCTATCAACTTTGTAATTTTTCTGATGCTCCTTCTTTGGCATTGCAGTTAAGATTAGGAGTACTTATACTATGTGAAATGCCTGCTTGTGTGGGTGTACTTTCATTCGTGGTTTACTATAATGAGATGTATCAGCTAAAAAAGGGAAATATGTCATTAGTATTGTTAACCTTCAATATATTTCTGGAATATTGACAGTAATGGAAGTTGGCGCTCAATATGGACCATTGAATTTCAGGATGAAGCACAAATACTAGAATTAAAAGGGAAGTTGCAGGTATTTACAATGATTCTTGTACTGCAATAGGCAATTATATGTTAATATAAACCTTTGATTAGTCCATTACTCTTGTTCTAGGTGGGTGCTCATTATTTTGAAGAGGGAAATGTGCAGTTAGATGCAAAACATGAATGCAGAGATACAACGCTCTTTCAGGTTGGTTATCACAGAACATAAATGCCAATTTAATAATGGACTTCTTTCTATTATGTGGCCCTTTTTTTTAAAAAAAAATATTTATTTCTTTTTTATGAAAATTGAAGTTTAGACCAGTTATGGGGTATTGGCAAAGTACTTCAATGTCAAGGCATCCAACTTGCTTGGTCTAGATCCTAGCAAGGAGGTGGCCTGGTAGGCATTGGTAGGCTGAACAAATATAAATTTGCAATAGATCACACCAAGAGAATTATGATTTTCTGAGTTGTGTGTGGATTTTTCAACAAATTGCTAATAAGCATCTTGGAGATGAAGCTTTTACTTTGATATCTCTATATTTTTCATTCCTTGATTATCCATTCATATGTTTATTATTTGTGTTATTTGTTTCAGTCTCCTGACGACTGTGCAATTTCGATTGCCCATATCATACGTCACCATGAGACAGAGTATCTGTCATCTCTTGAGGTTCTCAATATACTCTTTTGATTTTTAAATGCTTGATTATTTTAATTCATACTTACAATCTTCACATTGACAGGCTTCCTACTCAAATTTGCCAGATAACACGTTCAAGGTAACATCTAATTTGAGAATTATCTTTCACTCATACTTTGGAAATTTTCACAGACTGGTTGTGAAAATGTATATTGGCAGTTAGATGACTGTCCTATATGATAATTGGCTAAATTAAAACTCAAGCCTTCCAGAAACAGGACAGAGGGTTTGAAATCGTCCTAGAAAAAACTTGATAATCTGGAGTAATTAATACAATTGGAAAACCATGCTTTGGAGCAGCCAACTTCCCTTTCTGAGATTCTACCTTAATTATACAGCTTGTGTTTCAATCATGCTAGTACTCATCTTGTTGTCAGGGTTATCTATTTCTATTGCCAAGTAGTCCGAATCAACCTGAACTATTTATTATTTCTGGAGTATGAGGAGTGCTTTAGAGTTTCTTATATAATTGGCTTTTATTTCTAGAGCCATCTAATGCCCTATGATTCTGATGCAGGATCTCCGGAGGAAACTTCCAGTTACCCGTACCCTGTTCCCTTGGCATAATACTTCTCAATTTAGCCTGACAAGAGAAATATCGAAGGAACTTGGAATTGGAAAGTGAATATACACTGCCAGAACTCTTTAAGACATACATGCTTGATGTTTAAAATTTACTTAGTTGAGTTCACCCTCGATTGATAGTCTGTATTCTCTGTGAGAGTTCACTTCAGCGGTTCTTTCCTGCCTGAAATTGGTCATTTGCCATCCATTCAATCCTCTGTGTCAATAGATTCTTTCTCAATTTTGGTGTGTAGTTTGTACTTCGTTGACTACAATTTGTGTATAGGAGGAAATATTGTGGACGACATTGGATTTTCTTTGTGATTTTTTGTGCGAATTTTTGTAGAAGTCTTATACTTAGTGTAATTATGGAAATTAGATGTCAGTGCTGATATTTTTGAAAGAGTTTGTTGAATTTCCACGCTTCATTGGAGTGTAACACAGCTTGTCACGATTGATTATGAATGCAATCCTACACTTGACTGATATTTACGAAAAAGTTTGTTTGGAATTCCCACGTTTCACTGGAGAGTAACACTAAAACAGCTTGCTTGCTACTTGCGATTCATTATGATTGCAACCCTACACTAGTATAGACGTCTAAGTTTTCTACTTGTGAGGCCATTATTTCTGAAGAAACCATCCAGTTGCAGGCTGCCCAAGACAAATGTCTGGACTTGAACAGTCAATCATTTGGGTCTCAATTGAAAAACGGCCCATCATGGCTTCGGTCTGGACTTGCCCATTATGGTCCCGACCAACAAAAACGTAAATTTCCGTTGCCGGTAATCGAACCCGGGTCTCCTGGGTGAAAGCCAGATATCCTAACCGCTGGACGACAACGGATGTTGTTGCAGGTTAAGCGTTCTTTATTATCTATAACATAAATGTTGTTGATGGAAGCTCAAAATAAAACCCTGATTTTCCCGACTAAAACCCCGACTTCGATCTACCGCTGTCATTCGACTCGTCGTCTGGCTGTCAAGTAACTCAAAACAAAAAGACTGTTGTTTTGTTAAAATGACAATGACCATTTGATGATAACTATTTATGAAGACATAGTGATGCAGGGATAGGGATGGACTGTGTCTGAGTCCCAGATTAGGTTTTATTTATTTATTTATTTATTTTTCCATTTGCTCCACAGCCGTCATAAATATGTAGTGCCAATATATTCATCTTTCTCCTTTTTTGAATATCGCTATCTGGGATGATGTAAGTTAGCCAAATCAAGAATTGATGTGCTCCGTAAGGCATTGTTGTCTTCAAAAGCTTGTTCTTTTTCCGATCGGTTATTGTAGAAAAACATTTGTGTTTTCTACTAAACCCTTCGTGCTCAAGCATGTTGATTGTATGCCTTTTGTAGAAGCGCATTTTTCTGTTGATTACTTAAGAGATCGGTTACTAGCTGACCAGAATTGTCCGTTAAACCGTTTCCCTTTCTGCCTTTTTGTTTCTTCTAGGTAATTGATTATTATGATTTTCTGAGGTTTTGGTTCAATGCTCAAAATCTCTAAGAATGAAGTCTTATGTTACAATATATGCTCATTTTAAAGGTGTTATTTTAATTAATTGTTCACAGGCGGTCTTATTTGGTGTTTGCAATTAAGTTTTGCAACTATTCTAATGCGAAATTTTTATTGCATTGCTGCTCTATATATTGCGTGCACCACATGGATGACAGCTTCTCATGATTACGATCTTTGTAGTAGTTGGTTTCTGTTCACTCTGATAGCTAGGACTCCACAACATATCGATCTGAGTTAGACAAATTTTTGAACTTTTAAAGACCTATTTTTCTTTTGCAGATGTTTGCTTTGTTCTTCTGGTTAGTGATAAAGTTCAGGAGAAAGCCAATACCTGCTATTTGTTTTTGGCTGCAAGCTTCTAAAAATATTTTTGACCTTTCCTAGGTTAACTGAATTATTTTTTTTTGAGATGTTTGCTTTGTTCTTCAGTTGATTGTGCTACATTAAAGCACCCGATAGAGATGCCTAAGGCTGGGTGGAGGGACAAATGGTCTGCAGGAAAACTTGTTACTACATAGAGCATGCCAATATACTAAATCCACTTTCTTGGATGCAGGGGAGTTTGAACAAAATATTGTTTCATTCTTGGGTATCCATGATGTCTCAACGCCTTGTTTCCATCCTGAATTCAATATGTCTTTTTATTAGGAACATGGAAACACCTTGCTACAATGTAGTAAACTTTGTGGGAAACTTTTATCAATTTGTAAAGGCAAAAGTTTTCTGCCCACGTTACAGAAGTCG
Organism: Melia azedarach; assembly: GCA_028052125.1. Lineage (NCBI taxonomy): Eukaryota > Viridiplantae > Streptophyta > Magnoliopsida > Sapindales > Meliaceae > Melia > Melia azedarach. Next base: position 680,194 of record CM051397.1, read on the forward strand.
ATATGTTGATTTGCATCTAAGTATGCATTGTTGTTTCTATCTAGCATGGAACTGCAAGGCCTTGTTTGATTTAGTGAAGCAAAGTTTGCTGCATGCTGCAGTGGGTGTTTAGGATGGAGAAGAATGGTCATTGTGCATCAAACATTCACCAATTCACCCTTTTACCTTTATCTTTGATTTAATCATTTCTTATTGTAAAATTTTGTAACGTCCTTGCTAGATTACAAGTCTCGACTGAGGCATCAATTCTCTTGTAATTAATGTTAAATAATCTTAGTTGAGTTGATAATTTGTGTCTAATTTATGATAGTTTTGCAATTTTTTTCTGCAATTTGTGGCCAATTGGTTCACTTTTAGCTTGCTATGGTTTAAGGAATTCAGCTTTTGCTCTTTCTAATCTCACGAACTCTTTCTTTCAAAAAAAAAAAAGGAAAGAAAAGAAAATCTCACCATCTCTCCTCCCAATAAGCATGAGTTTGATCTTTAACTTAAGTATAGGTGAAGTGAAAAACATATTGATTAGCAACAATTAAATTTTATAAATAATTGCATTCTTGTCTGTACATTTATATTAAGAATTGAAATTGTTGCTCTTTTAAATTTTATAAAATTTAAAAAAGGAGAATGTCTAATATTTTTTATTTTTTTAGTTAATGTGTTATCATTTTTTTATATATTTTTTAATATTTTATTATTCTTTAACTTTTTTTTAATTTTTTTTAATTTAATTGATTCATCTTTAAATTATAAATGATAAAATAAAAAATATTTAAATTATTAAAAAATAAAATTTAAATTTAAAAAAATAATAAGATATTAAAAAATGTATAAGGGCAGATGGGCCATTTGTCAAAACAACAGGATTATTGTGCATTCTCCCACTTCAAAACGTGGGAACTGTAGAGTACAGCTCTTTTTTCTATTTTTTTATTTTAGGACAATAAATAATTGAAGCTGACTTCAGAATTCAGACAGTTCATGATTGATCAGTCAACATTCCTTCGTTCGCATGCTTGTGCACGGAACAACTGACTGAGAAGTTCGTTCCCTTACAAGTTCAGACATCAAAATCAGTTTTTTTCTGTGAATTTTTCCCTTTCTATAGCTGGATGTTCTGGACCTCAAAGATGTCTGAAATTAAGGCCGAGACGACCCACCACCACCCTCTCATCATATCGGATGAACCCGATCCTTCGGAGCAACAAAATACCCACCCCAAAACGAAGCGGGTCGCTTCTCTAGACGTCTTCAGAGGCCTTACTGTTGCGGTATGAACCACCAAATGGCTAAAATGCCTCCATTTTTTTTAAGCTGTCAGAGTTCAGCAGCGTTATAGCAAAATGAATTCTATTCTCTGATGTGGGTTCTGATTTCTATGAACTTATAGTTGATGATTTTGGTGGATGATGCGGGAGGAGAGTGGCCTATGATTGGTCATGCTCCATGGAATGGCTGCAATTTGGCTGATTTTGTGATGCCTTTCTTTTTATTCATTGTGGGCATGGCTATTCCACTTGCTCTCAAGGTTGGTTTAACTTTATATTCTTTATGAATGATTGTTTTTTTCTATTTTGCATTTTTTTTTCCTTAATCTGTTTCGAGTTTTTCATGTAGAGAATACCAAGCCGGGTTGAAGCTGTTAAGAAGGTGATTGTGAGAACTTTGAAACTCCTGTTTTGGGGTATCCTATTGCAAGGTCAGTTTCATCTAATTTCACCTGCTCTGCATTCATTTTGCTGTTTCATAGATTTCCTGAGTAAAATCCAATATAATACTAACATGGTTGGGCTTTGCGCCCATGCATATCAAGAATTTCATCAGTTGGAAGACTATTCTTGTTTCCTTGTAGCCAATAAATTACAGGTTGTTCAATAACCTTGCAGTGTCACTTTCCTGTTTCTTTCAAAAAAATTTGAACCAGAAATGGTGATTGGTAGAGAATTGCAGCTTATGTTGTGAATCATATGTCCTTCTTATGCATGTTTTTGCGACTAGTTATGTTGGTCAAGATTGTAACGTTGCTGTGCAAGTATTGATTGCCAATGGTACTGATGTGATAAACTAGATTAGATAAAACGTAAGGTGCTTAACTAACAAATTAATAGCTCTTCATAATTTCTACCAAACCCATGCACACAATGATATGACTCCTTTTGCAAAAAACAAGATGTTTCTAGTAATGTATAATGTTTTTTGAGCCCTACATAATTTGAGAAAATACGTTTAATGTTATAGATTTCTTATATTAATGCATTACTAGAAAAATCCTTACTTTGATGTTATCTTGTATCCTTCTCCTATTAAGGTGGTTTCTCTCATGCTCCTGATGAGCTAACGTATGGGGTCGACATAAGAATGATAAGGTGGTGTGGTATTCTCCAGGTAATGTTTGTCTAAAGTTATATGTTTTCCCTGTTGTTTGCATGATTCGAGGTTATTTTTTTTTTATCTTTTTGCAAATGAATGGATCAATTCAGTAATTCACTTTTCTGTTTCTAGAGAATAGCGTTGGCATATTTTTTAGTGTCCCTGGTGGAAATCTTTACCAAAGACTTGCAAGTCAAGGATCGATCTGTTAACCAGATTTCTATATTCAAGTTATATTGTTGGCACTGGTAAGTTCTTAATTCTATCTTTTTGCTGATTGGTGATACTTATTATACATACTTGTAAACAAACTTTGACTACATCTTTCTTACTCAATTTGCAGGTTGATGGCTGCATGTATACTTATAGTCTACTTGGCCCTACTTTATGGGACATATGTTCCTGACTTGGCAATTCACTATTGATAACAAGGAGAGTGTTGATTATGGCATGGTTTTCAATGTAAGCTGCCTGGTTATACATTACTTATGTTATTGAGTCATAAATTTCTTCTGAGATGATATTTCTACTCTTGTTTGCACGGTCCTTTTATGGACCTAATATTTGCTTATCATGGGTTTATTATGATTAGCCTTTTGATTTATATCATTCGCCTGGAGGTACGCCAGGGAATCTGAAACAATTAACTTTGATATCTTGTGAAAGTTAACACCATTCAGCAGCTCTGGTGCCAGTATGAGTGATGTTACTATCTGCTTTGCTTATTAAAATTTTAGGTTACTCCATTCATTTTCAGTTATTTCCTGTTAATTTTAGGTAACTTGTGGTGTGAGAGGAAAACTCAATCCTCCCTGTAATGCTGTGGGATATATTGACAGAAAAGTGTTAGGAATCAATCATATGTATCATCATCCAGCGTGGAGGAGATCGAAAGTGCGTGGCAAGCAGACAAAATGATTTGAAGTTTCTAGTCATAGTGGATTGCAATTACAAGTGTTTAATATTCTATTTAGTGCTACAGGGTTGCACTGAAGATTCCCCATATGAGGGGCCTCTACGAAAGGATGCTCCATCTTGGTGTCATGCATCTTTTGAACCCGAAGGGATCCTAAGGTTTGTTTTACATCATTCACTCTATATGCACATCATCTGTTTCAAGGAATTTAGTGAAAATTCGTGGTTTTAACCAATGGCAAGGGGTCGAACCTTATGCCTTATGCCATCTAAAAACTTTCTTTTGGGGGAACTGTCTTTCAGTGTTCTACATGCATCATTTTATATGGCTTGAAGCTATTTGAGTGCTCCAATCCATCAACAACTAATGATAAAGTCTGTGGTGACTACAACTTATGAGTTATGTTGTAAGGGTGTAACATTAAAAAGATTTATTCTACTGAATACGTGGATATACTTTTATTTGCAGCTCCTTATCATCCGTTCTCTCTACAATTATAGGTGTGCATTTTGGACACGTGCTTGTACATTTGAAGGTTAGGTCAACTGTTCTAGTTAAGTAGTGCACAGCTTAAGACCAGCATATCTTGATTCAATTCTTTAATGAATTTTCTGTCGCAGGATCATTTGGGTAGACTCAAGCATTGGGTCCTGATGGGGCTTGCTCTTCTCATTTTCGGACTTATTCTTCATTTCACACATGGTGAGAATGGAAGAGTGAGACTTTCTAAAACTTATTTTTGTTTATCCATTCATTCTAATATTCTTTTTTTTTCTGGTGCAATTGTAGCCATTCCTTTGAATAAGCAGTTGTACACTTTAAGCTATGTTTGTCTTACTGCTGGAGCAGCAGCACTGGTTTTCTCGGCTGTCTATGCCTTGGTATGATGAAACTGTTACATGTCAACGAAACATTTTTTTTTATTAGATATGTGAGGTTGTGGAAGAATCTGGGAACACCAGCTTATACCAGAGAAAGCAAGCCACATCATAAACTGTATTACCCCGGTGAAATAGACAATTGTTGCATCCTGTTATCTAATTTTTTCTTATTTCAAACAAATATTCTGCTGTATCAGGTTGATATATGGAATTTAAAGTTCATGTTTCTGCTACTGGAATGGATAGGCATGAACGCGATGTTCGTTTATGTAATGGCAGCTGAAGACATCTTCGCTGGTTTCATTAATGGGTGGTACTATGGTGACCCACATAATACACTGGTGCGTTGTGTTGACATGATATTATATGTATACATATATGCATATTCATTCAAATTGCATGAAGAATAAACTTGTAAACACTTTCTAGTCTTTGCTTCTTCCCCGAGGAGTAGAGAGATCACTGGCATTGCCTTAATAATCTTATATCATGCATACCTTTTTCTTTTACAAGCTACATGTGCTCGCCACATATATTAGTGGTTCAAGTTGAAGTTTAGTTGGAAAAATTATTCACACTAGTAGGACTTAGAAGATTTGTTGCCAATTCTAATTCTCCTTGTTGTGTAAACTGGTTAGTATCCTATTCCTAGGGTTGTTTTAGACTGGACCATTTGATCATGCATGAGCATTTTGCCAGTTTAGAAGGTCAAGTTTGAAACTGCTGAACTCTTCTACGACCAAAGTTCTCTCTGATTTTGTGTTTATTTGGTGACTGACAGGTATATTGGATTAAAAAGCACATGTTCCTAGGGGTTTGGAAATCTCGAAGAGTTGGGATTCTACTCTATGTCATCTTTGGAGAAATCCTGTTTTGGGGTATAGTCTCCGGTATTTTGCATTGGCTTGGAATTTATTGGAAGCTTTAGTTTGGTTGTCTTGTCTAATGCATGTATGTATGTAACATAATATAATATAATAAACATGTTTTATTTTAATTTCTTCCCTTCCTCCCCCCTAAAAAAACAATACAAACTTCTCTTCTCTGTTGACCCCTTTCCTTTTATGTTTACAATGCATATTACTTATTTCCATAATATATAATTCGCCATATGATCTGTTCGACTGTCTGTAAACCAGAAGTAGAGTCATATTTACTGTTATGATATCAGGTTTCATATTCCCATTTTCTCGTTTAATGAATCTCAAATAAAAGAAAAATCGTGTTTTTAAATAGAAAAATATTGTTTTAGTTTTCTTTAATATTTTAAAATTAAAAGAGATTTACAAATATAAATCTTTAAAGAAAATAAATAAAATATGATAAATGAGGCTGGGAGTGGGTGTGGCTGTCTCACTGGACTTTAAGTAAAAACTATTTTAATACAAACAATGAGTCTGAGTGAGAGGGCTCGGCTCATTTAGAATTGTTGTTGGAAGTCTTAAAATTTGCTTTCCAATTTTTTAAAATATAATTTTTAAATTTTATTTTATTTACACGTATAATTTTATATATATCTCTATATAAATTTATATATACTCAAAATTATCCATAATAAAATTTAAATATTAAACAATTTATTTTATAGTTCTATATTTTTCAAAATACAATATTTTACTTCAATTAATATTAGTGTACAATCTCAAGTTCTACTTTAATAATATTATAAATTACATTATTTGATAAGTTTTTTTATTATAAATTATTCTATAATATATATTGACAAATAATTATTATATTTAATATTATATGTCTATTTTAATAATTTATATTATTATAATATTTTAATAATAAAGTTTAACCAAATACATCAAACTGATCAGAGTCGGAGGGAGCGGCATGCATTCAAGCCCATCTATTCTTGGATTGAATTAAGCCCAGTTTGAATTACTCAATCGAGACGAGGCCCATCAATCTCAATCGGCTGCATATAAATGGAAGACGACGAATTTCTTTCGGAGCAAGTTCTCTCTTTTCTTTCTTCTTTCTTCCTTCTTTCTTCTCTGCCTATTAATCGTCGATAATTCGTCTCACCGTCTTCTCTGTGCTATCGAAATGGCCACAGCTATGGCTGTAGAAGATAACTTCGAAGACGATCAACTGTCGTCGATGACCACCGACGACATCGTCAGGGCGTCTCGCCTTCTCGACAACGAAATTCGTGTGCTCAAGGTCTCAGATCTCTTCATCTTACTCTATTTGTTTAAATTAATTCCAAATTCGATGTGGATTTTGTTCATAAATAACTCGGTCGCTATGTATTATCTATCAAATACTGAAAATAACTTTTGATAGTTTCCCATTTTTTTGTGTATAAATTTCGTAGCTGATTTTGGGGCTGTTTTGTTGTGTTTAGGAAGAGCTGCAAAGAACGAATCTCGAGTTGGATTCATACAAGGAGAAAATAAAGGAGAACCAGGAGAAGATTAAACTTAATAAGCAGCTTCCTTACTTGGTGGGGAACATTGTTGAGGTATTTTTCCAATCATTCTTTAGAAAGTGTAACATTATCTGTGATTTATGCTTTTATTGGGCTTCAATTGTATGAATCTTTTTCTAATGATCATTTATGCTAGTATATCTTCTGAGTAAGCTAAATGCTTTTTACTTGAGAATATAACTTCTCTGGCAAAAACTTAGTGTAGCAGTTCACTGAAGGAGGTTTTGAATGGGATTAAATTGAAATTATTTTAAGTATAACCATAAGAACATATCCAAAATGGAAAAGAAATAGTTGAATTGGGTTATTTTTGAACTTTGTGTCTTCAGATTTTGGAGATGAACCCGGAGGATGAGGCTGAGGAAGATGGTGCAAATATTGATCTTGACTCGCAGAGAAAGGGTAAATGTGTTGTGTTGAAAACCTCCACTCGTCAGGTGAGCTTCATATTCTTTCTTGTTCTTTTATTTACCAGTTGAGCATGTCCATAGAAATTAGTTGATTTATGGTTATTGTTCATCTGAAAATGTTTCTACTTTGTTATTTGAATCTGAATTAAAATTCTTGTTCCCGTTTTAATTTGACACAAACTAATCATTTGTGTCTATTCTGGATTGTAGACCATCTTTCTTCCTGTAGTTGGGCTTGTCGATCCTGACAAGTTAAAACCCGGTGATTTGGTTGGAGTCAATAAGGATAGTTACTTGATCCTGGATACATTGCCTTCTGAATATGATTCACGGGTGAAGGCAATGGAAGTTGATGAGAAACCAACTGAAGATTATAATGACATTGGAGGACTGGAGAAGCAGGTAAGTGTCTGACTGACTCATGCTTTATAATAATACTTGGTGGTGGTTATTAATGCAAAACATCTGATGTCTTCTACTTGAATCCGTTAATTATTGGCACAGATTCAAGAACTTGTTGAGGCCATTGTGCTTCCAATGACACACAAAGAACGTTTCCAGAAGTTGGGGGTTCGTCCACCTAAGGGAGTGCTACTATATGGACCTCCTGGTACGGGGAAGACTTTGATGGCTCGTGCTTGTGCAGCACAAACAAATGCTACCTTTTTGAAGCTTGCAGGACCACAACTTGTGCAGGTACGACATTTCCTATTTTTTGTTAGTCAAATATATTCCCTTATTGTTGCATTATTATAAAGTGTGTTTTCAGTCTTCTAGATTGCTGTTATTGGCTATATGCTGATTTTGACAACTGTTGCTCTCTATCAGTGTCTGATTCTACTGCTAATCCATGTAGTAGGATGCTTCCAATATTTTGTGTACTTACACGGAATGAACTTATTTTGGATATGTCTAGATGTTCATTGGGGATGGAGCCAAACTGGTTCGTGATGCCTTTCAGCTTGCAAAAGAGAAGTCACCCTGCATCATTTTTATTGATGAAATTGACGCAATTGGAACAAAGCGTTTTGACAGGTTAACGATATCTTCAAATCAGCAATCATGAGCAATCAAATTGTCTGTTTATTCTTAAATATCCTTGCTAATATTTGATGAATGTGATTGATTGCAGTGAAGTGAGTGGAGATAGGGAGGTGCAGCGAACTATGTTAGAGTTGCTCAATCAGCTTGATGGATTTAGTAGTGATGATCGAATTAAGGTTTGATAATGCCCATATAGCTGCTAGGTCTTCTCACTTAATGTTTTTTGTTTGTCATAGACATGACCCGAAAATCTTAAGAGGTTTCAAATTCTTTCTCTACAGTGTTGTGTTTTGGTTATTCATGTAAATATTACACACATTTTGCTTTTGTACGATATTATCTCAGAAATATGGTGCTATGTGACAAGGCCAACTTATTTCTAAACAAGATACTTGAAGTCACTAATAATATAGCTTCCTGTATATATTTCAGGTGATAGCAGCAACAAATCGTGCAGATATCCTGGACCCTGCTCTTATGCGTTCTGGTCGATTGGATCGTAAAATTGAGTTCCCACATCCGAGTGAAGAAGCAAGAGCTCGTATTTTGCAAGTGTGTCTCATAAATGCTTTCTTCAATAAACTTTGTGCATGTTGTCTTTTCATCCTTTGAAATCTTACAATCTTTACATAATCTTGTAGATCCATTCAAGGAAGATGAATGTTCACCCAGATGTCAACTTTGAAGAACTCGCTCGGTCCACAGATGATTTCAATGGGGCACAACTAAAAGCTGTTTGTGTTGAAGCAGGAATGCTAGCTCTTCGTCGTGATGCTACTGAGGTATGCTCTCTCTCTCTCTCTCTCTCTCTCTCTCTTCACACCGCCCGCGCGCGCACGAGCCACACAGTATAGTTTGAAGCATCAGTGCACATAAATATTTCTGAACTTTTGAGCTTTAATTGAACAAGCTAAGTTGAATATTCTGATGTTATCTTATAGGTGAACCATGAGGATTTCAACGAAGGCATTATTCAGGTTCAGGCTAAGAAGAAAGCAAGTTTGAATTACTATGCGTAGACACAGGAAGATCTTCTTCAAGAAATCAAGATTTGACCCTACAGTTTGTTTAAATGTTACGGGTTTACATTTTTATTGTCGTATTACTTCACTTAATGTAAACCTTGCGCTGATATTTAGAAGCGTAGACCATGAGATTCCAAAAATATTTAGTTTCATGTGATGTTCTGATTGGTTGGAGAACCCATTTTTGGCTCTCTTGATTCTGATTTTCATTCAGTAGTTGGGTGACAGGAATCTACTTAATCTTCAAAGCAGCATAGAAGAAATGATTTTCTTCAATTAATTTTGCGATTCTCGTAGGCAAGCTGTTTTAGATTAATCTAAACAAAACTGGAATAACCATTGCGGAAGATAAACAGAACCGGAAAGATGCCAGCTGCTTTTGTTTTTCCTCCGCTTCTATAATCAATTTTAATTACAAAAAATAAAAAGCCCTGTCTAAACGTCTATTTCTACATTTTGTTTGGGGGAGACATTTATTTCTGTCATAACGCCGATTACTCCCCGTAGATTTAGATGTCGGCAACCATGATTATCGCCAAAATTTTGTTGTTATTTCATTAGTTAAGGGGGGAATTGTCGCATAAAACGCATTATAGAAAGAAGTGGGAACAACAGCAGAGCAGAGCATATTTTATTGTATGTCATCTTTTTATTCCTTGACCGAATGAAGTGTACTCATCATCATCATCATCATCATCATCAGAAAAACATAGTAGTAAAAGATTTAAATCCACAACTCCTTAAAACAACGCTTCAAAGAAGTCTTTAAAAGAAGAAGAATTAAAATACTAAATATTAAGTGCTTGCTTATAAAACTCATTCCTTAACTAAATTTCACAGCTATTAGAAAGCCGTACACCGGCGACTTGACTTTATTTGATTAAATTAACACTTAACTTCCTTCAATCCATACGCCAAGTACAGAAACGTTGGATCGGTAGCTCCCTCCTTGTAGTATGCAAACACCGTGCATCCATCTTCGTGCATGCTCTCCCCCACGAAACTGCGACGACAGATACTCAGATTAGTTACATTGTCATGTGTGAGAACTTATAATCTTAATATTGATTTGATTTATATCAAGAGAATAATAATATAATGCGAGCTAGGTGCATACAATTGAAGGTCACTGAGCTTTGAGAGCAGGAACTTGGTTGCTCCCTCGATGTGCTTCTTGAACGACTCTTGCTTCTCTGCGTCCAATTTGGGTGTCAACAATTTGATGTACCTTTTCATGAAGGTAACAAACTGCTTCTTATCGAAAGCTGGTTGTTCCTGTCAATGGGTAAGAACACAAAACAGGCAACGCTTATGTAAAATACCCAGAAGCAAAATCTGAACAATAAAAAGTCATCTAAAGCTGTTTGATAAATACACAAACCTGAAGCCTGAAGGTGTCAACAATATCGACAACCTTGACAGCTTGGTCGTCGACACCTTCATCTTCATCGCCACCTTCTGCAGAAGGGTTAGCCCCAATATCTACATTAACTGCCCCTTGAACAACCCACTGCCAACAACAGCCGCCAAATCATGTCAAAAGTTTATACGCACATACAAGCCAGCAAACACTTACCGACATAAAACAAAGAAATTGTTCAGATTTTAAGAAACAAAACCCAAAGCACTAACCTTCCCTTCAACTTCCCACAACATTCCATTCTCAATTTCCTTGTATGGGAATGAGTCTGACAGAAGCTCATCACCTGAAGTTATACAACCCAACAAAATTCAACCACAAAACATCAAAACAAAAATAAGGGGTAAGATTAAAATCATTTAGTAAAAAAACTACAAGCTTCCTTCCCTGGCATATCAGATAATTTACGGTTCTAAGAAAGAAGCAACCAAGCGAGACACACAGATGAACATCGACGCATGAATTCCTATAATTCTGTTCTTTGGCATGCAACAAAATAAAACGACATAACAGATTCGATGAATAAATAAATAAACAAACAAACATCCTTTTCATAATTTGGTTCAAAGATGCTAAGTTCAATCCAAATATATCTTGCACGTAATCAAACAAACAAGTAAAACAAATTTCCTGGTTCATGACAGAAAATCGAATAGAAAATAAATGAAAATTTTGGAAAAAAAAGAAAAAGAAAAAGAAAGAGGATTACCTGTGAGAATATCCTGATAAACTAGCATGTTTAATGAATAATCCGATTAATTCTGTCTTTTGAATTTGATACAGAAACTGAAATAAGAGAATTGCGAGAGCCCGAGAGTCTTTCGGAAGTTTCAGGCGGTGAGTATTTATAGGATGGAAAGTAAGTTACACATGTGGCCAAATACTGAAGTTGCCAATGTAACCCTCGTTTCTTAGCGAAATTTCAGTATGGCTCTCCTCATTCATCACCACCGCAATGTTATTAACCGACCTATAAATATAATTAAGGAAGAAACCTTTTTTTCTTTTTCTGAGGAAAAAACACACCATACACTCACCGTCTTATGAAATTTTACTTTCTAGCTTTCTAGAGTTTTGTCCGCATGTTAAGATAAGAGGCAATAAGTAAATTTGTATTTAGTTAAATTTATTATTTATTTTTATATGGAAAATAAAACCCCCCGGTTATGAAGTAAATATGTAATGTACTTTTTAAGAGTATTCTCATGGGACTAAAATAAAATAACATAAATTTAATTTTCCTTTCATAACTCTCGTATCGTATGTTTTCATAAGATATTTTCGTAATAACATAATTTCCTTTCTTTCCGAATAGCATTTAAAAATAAATAAATGAAAGTAACGTTAAATTTGGAAACGAACGGTGTCAAACAATTTTGAGATATTTTAATCGTGTCAGAAAATCTATGTCGATTGGAAAGGAAATGATTCAATATAATGCACGTCAGGCTTACCGTGTAGATGATAGATCCATTTGATCTGTGGGACCCACAGAAACAGACACGTGACGCTTCAGATTTTTCTTCGGGATGAGATTATAGATTGGATCATCAGAAAATCATAACCATAGTGCATCTGTTGACAGCAACATGATGTTAGTGCAGGTCACAATAAAAACTAAAAAGAGTGAAAATACACACAACCTTTTTAAATTCTCTTTTTTTTTTTTAATTTTATACTTTATTAAAAAAATTCTATCACCGTGCCTTTTCACTTTTTATTTATATATATATATATATAATTTATTAATATTACATTAAAAATTTAGATCAAATATTATTAGACGTTATTTAAAAATTTACAACTAAATATATATTTTTTATCGTATAATTAATTTATATATCAATTTTATCTCAACTTTTGAATATATTTAAATTTAATAATTTATAAATAATATAAAAATATGTATAAAATAATTGAATTATTGATCCTTCGCCTGTGTATATATATATATGTCCAATGGGTAGTCTTATATTTTCAAATATATTTATATATTTTTAACAGTTAATATTGAATATGATATATATACTAATTACAGTACATTAATTATATGTATCATATTTAAATTAAATTATTATTATTGCTAATTCAGATGTAATATTTAATAATTAATATAAAAACATAAGTTGTGTGTATATATATAATTTTTAAGAAATAATCATAAAGTTGAATAATTTTGATTTTGACGAAGGACCGTCCTCTTATACCGAATTGGGCCCAAGTGGATTAGGAAGAAGATAAAAAGGGAATAAATTATGGGCCAAGTGGACAAGAATATCCATTGTATCAAGACATGTTCTTTGACAATGTTTAGACGTAGTGGAACTAAGAATAAAGCTGCTTACTACTAGTTTGACCCTGAGACTTCCAACATTTGACCTTATCCGTACAATCACATCACCCATGTGAATGTGATATACATAGACGTACGTGTTAGAGAAGTTTTCTATAAAGCTGTGGTCTCTGAGTTGAAACTAAAAACAAAATCAAGCAATGGCAACGTGCCTTGAGAAGCCTTGCCAGCCAAGCTTAGTATCATTCATAGGACATAATAAACCATAACCTCACAGCAACTGTGCCCGTACTCCACCTGAAAAATCAAACAAAAAAATGACCGCAAGAAGACGAAAGAAAATGATCCGTGTATGGATTATTGACATTTGATACCGACTCTGCCCAGTGATCTATTCTATTCTTTGCTATTCCTATCATTAACTACACTACACCTACTCTCAAATCTACCTTATCATCCCCACGAACAAACACTTTAAGATTTTTCTCTTTTCCTTCTTCCTTTTAATTTAATGTGTTTGGTACCTGTGGTAGTTCTGCCCAAAACAAAACTATAAATATGCATATATTATTATTGCTAATAATCTCACCTAATTGTATAAAAAATCACAGCATTTTGAGGGAAAAAAAAGTATACTATACTCTTATGCTAAAGGAAAATTAATTAGAATTATATTATGGCCAAATTTTACCAGTTACACTTTTATTTAAACAGTAAATCATCATTAAAAAAGATAATAATTTTGTCATATTTATCCCCTAACTTATTTAATTTATATAACTTTTAAGCCAAAAATGTTTTGAACATTTTATTTAAATAAATAAATAAATATCACTCTCGATGCGGATGCAATGCAATGTGTTACGGTAGATAATGCATAGTATAAAGAGAGAAATATACAGAGTTGGGTGTGAAGAAAACAAAATGCTTCTGAATTTTTATTTAAAAACGTAATCCAAGTCAATTCTATACAAATATATTTGTTAAATCTTTTATATAAAATATTTTATAATTTATATTCTAAATAATGCGATGATTATTTGTTATTAACATAATATATATTTTTAATTATATTATTATATTTGAGGGAAAAATATTAGTTACATTAACAAAATGTTAGCTAGGACAGACAATAGAAACTGAAGACGTTTGGGCAACAACCACCGATGTCGATCGAGATCAATCCCGAGAGACCACTAAATTGAATCCGAGCCGTTCATCTCTTCACCTTTGGACAGCGGTTATTAACAATAATCCAACAGTTCCAAATCCAACGGTCCGAAATCTACAATTCGAAGACAAGCGATAAAGCGAAAAATCGAACGAAACACAAACCCAAAAAACAATTTTATTGCATCCCCACACCACATCTCTCTGCTAAATACTAAAAACGCTAATCAAATTCAAGTGTTATTTAACTTATTAAGCGCTTCCGTTTAATTTTTCCCTGAATTAGGGTTTCTGGATTTGGGAATTTTCGTTAATTATGGGATTTGGGAGTAATGACGACGATGATTTGGTGGTCGATGACGGTGATGGCGATGTTGGTGATTGCAACAACAGTGGGAAAAGCTTCGGTTCCGTTTCCTGTTCGATTTGCCTTGAATTGGTCACAGACAATGGGGATCGGTCGTGGGCCAAGCTTCAATGCGGTCATCAATTTCATCTGGGTAAGTCAAAATTGAAACTTCTGAATTAGGTGCATTTTGATCTATTTATACTTGAGTTGATGAGATCTAGGTTTGATTTTGATTATTTGATGACACGAGTATGCGTTAATTTTATTCTTAATCAATTTTTTTGGTAATTTTTTATTTTTAATTCATACGAGTCATTTTTTTTTAAAGAAAATAAGGGCTTTCATTAGCCAAAAGGAATCTCTTTTTCGCCAAATTTATCTTTTGATATTACATTTTGTTAGCCAAAAAAAAGAAAAAAAAAAGATAACAATTGGAATTTATTATTATAAAGACGTTGTTTTGGTGGGACATCTGTTGGATCGCGGTTAACCTGTTCTTGCTGTTTGATGAAATGGCTGATTTGACAATTGGACTTAGCTTTGTGTCGTCGTCGTCTTTGTAATTAGATTCGGAGATCCTCAATGCGTTGATAATTGAAACTGAAGCATGTTTGTGTCGGCGAATTTTTGGAACGGTGTTGTTATTATGGATTTGTCCGTAAATACGTGACTTCATGGATCAATGAGCAGCAAGTGACTTGGTATAAGAAGTGGGGGCTGCTTTGCTATGTTTTTGGTGTGGTGATCAAGGGGTTGGGGATTTGACTGTTTTGAATTCTATATAATGTTTCTGTGGTATTAAATATGCCTAACAAGTAGATAAAGTGCTCTGTGACATTGTCCTCTGAAGTGATAATTTTATCAGTAAAATTTTTCATAAATTTGTAGTATGAATCTTTCTTTTAAATGTTGTGCATTTTAAAATTTTAGAACATCTTATCTACTACACTTTAAAGCACTGATGAGATCCATAACCCTAAATGCGCTTTTATTCAGACTATAAAACATAGTACTTCCTTGACCTCTTGACCTTTTGTGCTAAGGTCACTCTTAATGTATTGACACCCACCAGAGTATATGATTTGGCATATCCCAGTTCTTGTGAGGAATATTTTTATGCAAAGTGTAATATATTACTACCATTGTATATATTCCTTCTTAGTTTGTAATTTATTTTTGTCATGATTGTCTTCAGATTGCATTGGTTCAGCATTCAATATAAAGGGTGCCATGCAATGCCCTAATTGTCGAAAAATTGAAAAAGGCCAATGGCTTTACGCAAATGGTTGTCGCTCATTTCCAGAATTTAGCATGGATGACTGGACGCATGATGAGGATCTTTATGATCTAAGCTACTCTGAAATGGTAAAGAGATGAAGTTTTCATTTGATCACTTTTATGCAGTTTTAAGGGTGTGGTTGCCTTGCTTATTTGTAGTCTCTTTTTTCCTTTAGTTCTTCATGTTCATATGTTCAACCTTGTACATTTTCCCACATAATTGATTGATTTAATGTTTTCATGTATCCTCATAATGATGTCCTGCATCGGGGATATAATTCTATGTTGACAACATTATCATTTAGTTTACTTTCCAATTTACACCTGATTATCACATTATGCTGTTTATTAAAAGAATAAAAATGGTCAACTCAAAAAATTGTGTGAGAGCTCTTTATTCATTTTTGGCTCTCATAGTGCATTCGGCTGATTCAAGGGATTTGTTTCAGAATTTACTGATTAGGGTTTTTTTTTTTAAAAAAAAAAGTAAATCTAAAAGTGTCTGAAGCACCATTGATTCTTTAAATAAGTGAGCATAAAGTTTCAATGCCAATGCTTGTGGTTACTGAAGCAACGGCCTTGAACAAAGAAGCCTAACTAACTGCCGATGTTTTGGTTCTCTAAGGCCAACAGGTAGAGTAACTGCCATACTACATAATGTCACTATGGTTCACAAGGTCTCTTGTAACTTTTGATATGCCTGAGTCATCACTTGTTGCATCTTCTGGTTTTGTTTTCATTTGCTTTTATGGACAGGAATGAATCAACTTTATGGTTAGCCCTCATTGAGTAAATGTATGTGTTTGGGTATATGAAGACAAGATAATACTTGGAACTTTACATGCTAATACTTATTTCTGTTTTCCTTTGCAGTCCTTTGGAGTTCATTGGTGTCCATTCGGAAGTTTAACACGACTTCCTTCATCTTTTGAGTAAGCATTGACTCTCAGATTGGATCTTACACCTTAACTGTTTTATGCTTCAATTCCTAAGCTCAAATTTTGTGTGAGATACATAGTATGCATTCCAGTTGGCTGTGAGATGCAATGTGAGGATGCTTTGAAAGAGTTTCCCAGGGGGACTGGACATGATAATGCAAATGCAATAGACTTGTGTCATTCTAATTAGTAATCTTAACACATTTCTTGTGGACACTTGACTGTGTGTGCAGCACTGTGAGGTGTTGGCACCCTGTAGAACCAAATTGCGCCTAGTGCAAACAGTTGGTGGAATCCAGGACAGTTAAGATTTGTGTTATCAAAGCTTGGCGACCTTTACATTTGACTTAATAGATAGATAATAAAAAATATGAAACTACAAATTTCTTAGGTAATCGAATTTATTTAATAATGAGTTTGGCTACTGTGGCGCTCCAAACACGTTGATTCTTGGATTGACTAGTTCTGACCATTGCATTAATAGATTATTTGTAATATTTGAGATGCTGAATATCCCATGATTCTTAAATTTATAGAGACCTTACTTGATTAATAATATATTGACAACCATTCTGTACACATCTTGTTCGACTTTGCTTGGAGCATTATGTGAGCTATAACTGCTGCAGAGCGTGGAATATTGCCATAACTATGCCCTATCTGTCTCCTTCTTAGATGATATGAGGATCACTCCTGTTTCTACTTAATAGTAGGTTTTAGGAGATTCTACATGGTGCTTAGGATAGTTCTTTTAACAAAGTAAACATCATGCTCTGTGTTGGTTTAGAAATTGCTGTTGACAAGTACAAGTTCTGCCATTAACTGTGATGCAATGTACAAAATTATTAATCTGATGTTAGGAACTGGTTATTATTCTCTTTTCTTCTTTAGGTTTGACCGGTCTAATGTTTCTAATTATGCTTTTTTATTTCTCACTTGGCTTGCTATTTTCAGCTTCTACTTTTTGCCCATTTTTCTCATGTGGTGTATCTTTCTAATGCTCTGCAGGGAAGGAGAATTTTCATCAAATGCATGTAAGATGTTCTCCTTTTTATGCATCAATAAGACTTTCATAGAGGATTTAGGGGTGGAAGGGCCAAACGGGTAATGTATTGATTGTTGAAGTAATTTGTAAATGCAGATCATGATCTACTGGGACAACATGCTATCTTTGCTGAACACACAGCTGTATCATCTGCTAGTCATCCATGTCCATATATTGCTTACTTTGGACCCATTCATCCCTCATCCTCAAGCACCAGTGGAAGTGTCTCAGATAATGCTAATTTTAACAATCCCTGGAATGGTCCATCGGTACATAGTGACATGTCAACTTCGTATACTTTCCCTCCCATGGATCTTCATTATCATAGTTGGGAGCAGCATTCCTCTCCCTTCTCTACATCTAGCAGTCGAATAACTAATGGTGATCAATCTTCAGTTCCACCTCTCACTCAAAGGTCAGCAAGGACCAGTTCTGATATACCAAGATCAGGATCTTTTATGCATCCGTTCCTTGTTGGTCACAGGTATGTCTTAATATGTTTCTCGTTGGTTGCTTGATTGTTTCACTTGTCATTTGTTTTGGAATGCAAGCTCAGTACTTTATTGTTATTTAAGCTTATTTGTGAAAATTTATGTGGTAAGAAGGGAGTCAAAATTCTTGTTGCATCCATTTTCCCTTGTTAACATGCAAGTAGAATGCCTCCCTGTCTTTTTTTTTTTCCGTTAAATTATTGTAATATTATTGTAGATAACATGATTTCATGTCCGCTTTTCAAGTGCAAGAGTGGGGCAGTTCAGTTCCTTCTTCAATGATACCTCCATACCCCGGCAGTAATGCTCGGGCACGTGATAGAGTCCAGGCTCTTCAGGCGTATTATCAACAGCAGCAACCTGGCAATTCACCAGCCATGCGCACACCAATCATTCCTGGTGCCCGAAGGGCTAGCAGTCATAGAGGAATAAGTCAAGTAGGGCCAGTGGCATCGTCGTCCGATCAAACTGGTGGCTTCTATTTCTTCCCGTCTGGTACATCTGGTCGTAACTTCCCAGAGCCTGAAAATCCTCCGTCAAGTCATTTCTATGCGTGGGAAAGAGATCACTTGCCTTCATTATCGTTGAACCAGCTTGACAGAGATTCCAGTTGGGGCGCATTCCATCAGGGTGGTTCTGTAGGTGGCTCAGATCCAGGCCTTAGGCCCAGCAGCTTGCGCCGAAGGCATGGTTCTGAAAGGACATTGTCACAAAATCAGTCATAGGGGGGGTTTCTTTGTGTGTTTTTTCTGGTGAATTAAAACTACCACCACTACGACTGAAGCGAAAAAGAAAAAAGTATGTAATGCTTGAGAAACGACATATAATGCTTGGAGTCTGTCAACCAGTGACATACTCAAAAATACTACTGTGAGTGGCCTTGAAAACGTTCTTTTTTCGCAGCCACACGGTGATGTGATGGACTTTTGGCTTCCTTCCTCTAGTTTGCTCGTTTTTTTTGCCTTCCGAGGATATAAAATAAGATCACATGTTCGATGGCAGAACTCGGAATTTGATCTCTTTTACATTACGAATCAGAATTGCGTTAGTTGAATTCTATTGTGACATCAAATCTTGAAAACTTTTTCAAAGAATCGAACATTCTTTAAAGCCAATTTCGATTTATTGCCAGTAGAGGTTGGAGAATTGCAAAATCCGATCTGGCGGCTTGATTAACCAGTGGTTTGATATTTTCAACATCAAAATTAGGAGGTCTTATTTTTAAATCGAACGGTTCAATTTGCGATAAAAAGGTGGGTCTAAAATTTAGATTGTTCAATTTTTGACAAATCAAATTGTAAAACCTAAAAACTCATTTCGATTAAGCAAATCGAGTAGATAGGAGATTTAAATCAAATTTTAAAATTTTGAAGATATGCAAGTCTATACAGTAATCGGTTCAATTTTTCGTTTTATAAAAAGATTTAAAAAAAATTGCACAGCCTAATTATAAAAAATTAAAGAGTTGAACAATCAAACGGAGCGGTTCAATATGCCAACATTTAGGAGTTCAATTTTCTTCCATATTAGCGATGATTTCTAAAATTCGGATAGATATCAAACCAACAAGACTATCTAATTCAGACTGACGATATAGTATTAATATATAAATGGAATAGTTCTAATAAATATATTTGACTTTTATAAAACTAGAACCGACCGAATCAGTACTAATAAATCAAAACTTTTATAAAAAACAAGAACCGATCCAATCAATATCACGAAATCAAGAAAAGCCAACTCTAAAAATTTGATGTAGCAACTCACCAAAAGCGAACCAAGCAACTCAATATTCCGTAATTACTGCTGACCTGACCACCTGTCAAAATTATGTTAATGAACCGAATTTTCGCAAAATTGGGAGTTTCCCGTTAACGATTTGTTAAGTTCCAACCGAGCGGCTTCTTCGAGAGTTCTGTAAAATCAAACAGTTTGATGTTTCAAATCTATAGTTTGGACATCTTTAAGATCGGAGACTCGTTTTAAATGCCGTAAGGGCGATTAACCCAAATTTTAAAAGCTCCGGCCAGTCTATACGAGGCAAAAACTAACCGTTCAATCTTACAACAAAATTGAACGGCTGGACTCCGTAGTATTAAACAGAAAAGCGAAAACGAATTTGACAACCTACAGAACCGGCCAAGAAAAGGACGATTCTTAACTACACTCATTTGCAACAGCTACTTCCAATCCTACGTTTTGAAAACCTAAAATGACAATAAAAGCCACAAAGCATCACAATAATCAAAATATTAATCTTAGTTTAATCTCAGCACAAGCTTAAATTACCATTTTCACTAGGATACAACAATACATAATCGTTCAATAATAATGGAATATAAATGTATGTGAATATAAATGTAATGGAGCTATATCTAGTTCTTATTAATAAGTCCTAGGGGTTTCTACCATAGAAGTTATACGTAACAACTGTAAGAACAGAACATTATGAATCCTCACTAGCGCTCCCTGAAATACACACTACACAGAATCCATTGGATCTCACTTGTCAACACAGATATACCTTTACCGTAGTCTCACCTGTCAATATAGATGATATAAAACAATTATTTATATAAAGGGAAAAAAAAAATGGTATGGTACACAAATCATGAATGAAAACTGAAAGAAACGGATCATACTTAAGTTGAATGGGAAACGGAGCTGCTCCGGCTGCGACGCTCTCTTGGGCTTCTACTTCGCATGTCTGCTACGAGGCTGCGTATCACATCCAAAATCAGACACATAATGACAACATTGAGCCCACATCAAATCACACCATTTTTACTTCGGAAAAAATTTGAGCTTAGATTTGACTTACAGATGATGTTGGAGTTCTGGACCTAGATTGGGATCTGCAAAAATTTCCAGAAACAATCCATTTCAATAGAACAATCCTTTATAACGTTTGATCCAAAAGCCTCACTGCCATTTCCACCTCATTGTGAACATATTCGAAAATGAAATATTACCTTCAAGCTTAATGGCTACTAACAGATAAGCATCAAACCAGTATCTCCTAATTATACCTTGCCATTTAATAGTAATCAAAGTAACTAGATTCTAAAGACATCGCAAAAATACAAAATACTACTGGAAAAAGAGAGCATCCACCCAATCTTTATCACCAAGTTAAAAAGAATCATGGGCGGATGTTTGAGGGACGCTGGAGATGGCTTGAATTTGTCAACAATGCTGATTTGTGGTGGGTGGTACCAAACCAATTGCACCTAAATCATTGCATCCAGCTTTAAAGTCCAAACCTTCTGTCTATACTGTTCCATTCTAGCACTCATTGGAACACCATACATAACACATTAGAATCATAAAACCATTAGGGTTTGTCCAGAGGTGCTCATCAACAAAAACAGCATTACCTCAAAGAACCAAATGAGTTGCAGGCATTGAGCACCACATCCCATCAAGTTCCTAACATCCGACTCCTCAAGTAGCCGCAAAAGAGACAGATCTAGCAAACAAACAGGCAACCTTCATAAACAATGTATGATAAACTGTTTGTTGACCCAACAAGCCCTTTTCCTATTTTTCCCCCTTCCAACTTTCAACAATAGAAACTTTGTCGAGCAAGGACATGACACAGTAAAAAGGTCCATTTACTTTTTTAAAGAAATAATAAGAATTTTCATCTGGAACTTGCCCAGTAAAATGACACCAAAATGCTTCTCTCAAATCCAGCACAAACAAAACATTTTGGATAAACAAGGATAATTTCAAACAAATAATAGACGGAAAAAAGCAATTAGAAAAAAAAGAAAGGCATCATTGCCATGGATTATGAAGAATGCAATAAAAACATCCCTTTTAATCATATAAGTGGAAAATCATAAAAGAAGAGAAAACATTTGAAAAGAAAGGACTTCAAGTGATCATGAGCAAAAGAATGAAAAATTACTAAGAATCTATAGGAAGCATTTAAGCTGTATTTGCAGCTTAACCAGCCACCCCAAGCTGAGACAAGTCACAATAAAATGATAACCCTGATAAACCATTCATTAGCTGGGGTAGAACTCAAGCTCAACTTAACCACACTAGACTGCACAAACCTGAATAACCCATTCACTAGCTGAACTTGAGCCAAGCAAGAGAGTCTTTGATTTCAAAGCTTGACCTCAGCTCTAAGATCAAGGATAATCCATCTAACAGGATCTACCATAAAACCATATAAAAGAAACTTAAAGCAATTATAGTGATGCAGTTGCTAAGAGTTACACCATCATTCCAATTCAAGATCAGGATTAAAAACATGGATAACCTTGAACAAAAAATTGCCAATTTTACAACACTAATTAAGAATCAGCTTAAGTCGTCATAATTAGAGTCGTGGGGAAGCCCATCATGACAAGTAAATTTTAAGTATGTCATAATTGGCATGATGAATATTCCAGCCAGTACAACTGAACATAAGCTGACAAAAAGTTAAAGGGAAAAGGAGGGAACCAGAAAGAGAATTATGTAAATATATAACTGCAATGTTGATGACAATACAGTTGCTGAAGCATACTCCTGCATCTTTAGATGTATACCTTTTTCGTGAATACTCCCAATTATTAATTAACTCATATTATCTCGTATTTCAGGATTATTAAAGTACTGACCAAAAACCAGTAACAAACATACTTTTAAAAGAGCGAGTTGGTGCAAGGAACCACAATACACCCAAAAAAAATTGACGCTGAAATACAACTACAGGTCCAATATTATGCTATGAGTTGCAAATACAACTAAACAAGTGATAGGGTTAGGCAAGACTATACCTCGAAAAAGAACGAGGAGGTGATCCTGATGGAGAACGCTGTGAAGCAGACCTAGCGGGAGATAGAGATGGAGATCGACGTGAATATTTTCCCCTAGGAGAATAGCTGCAGAAATACATGTTTAGTCTAATGGCATTCACGCTAAAAACCAAAATTCTAAGTTTTCTTCTGCCAAACAGCAGCTGACCTCCTGCTCCTGCGGCTAGGACTATGACTTTGGCTCCTTGAATAGTAAGGACTGCGGCTTCGGCTCCTTGAATAATATGGACTGCGACTTGGGCTCCTCGAATAATAAGGACTGCGACTTGGGCTTCTAGAGTAACTCTGTCTTGAATCATATTCCCTCACCTAAAGAATGCAAGCAGATAAGTAAAGCAATGTGAACACATGCATGAAATCCACTCAAAATTTACAATGACATACCCGTACATAAGCCCTGGAAAATGCATTCCGAAACTCAGAGCCGTCAAGTTTCTTTATCTACAGAGTCAAAGCAAAAAAAAAAAAAAGTGTTCAGAGAACTATTAAAGAAGATAGTGGTGCCAACCAACCCCAGTCCAATTAAAACCTATAAGATCACCGCAGTGAAGTACAGTAAAACTAACTTACAGCATATTTCATATCATCATAAGTTGTGTAATCCACAATTCCTGTCATGCCTGCAATATATTACAATAACAATCTCTCAGAAACCTCAAGTAACAGCTTCTCGTTTAAAACTAAATAAACATGAATAATCTCCTGAAACTATACCGAAAGCTCAATCCCCCACCATCCAGATCCTCCCTGCGGGTTGTCAAATCTCTCTCCATAAAGGCATCAACCAATTTCAGAGTTCTATAATAATCCATAGAAGGTCAATGATCTTGATATTACAAACAAAATTGTAGTATGTTCACATCTTTAACTTTACCCCATAAAATCCACATAAACTAAATTACTTCTTCTAACTGTATCCTATAACCTAGCACACATATCCATCTTAACATCCTTATTTCATCTAAAACATTACCATAATTCTATCATCAGTTGATAACTTATGCCCTGTCACACTACTTTCCATTTCCCTGTGAGCCATGCACTAACCACAACGTAAACAGCAAACAAACAGAAGCTGATACTTACCACCACGATCACGAAATACTTGAGAGAAACAGACATCTCCAGCACGACGCATATGATCCTGATCATTAAACACACGAGCAATGAGTTCAACCAAAAAAAAAGAGAGAGATGAAGAAATTCAGTTATGCATAAACATGAATGGGCAATAATAAATCAATACATAACATATGCACAAAAGATGAAGCAATCAATTATTGGGAAGACGTGTTGTGCTCACCTTTAGGTCTTGCCATGAAGCAGAAGAAGGTAATCCAGTCACCAAAACTGCATGATGGGAGGAGAGCAAAAATCAATTCAGTTGCATGCAATTTCTGGAAACACAAGTGATGTGCAAGACAACACATACCGCGATAGTCAGTGCGCCTAGAGAGTCCACGGCTACCTCCACTACTGTAACTGCTATAACGATCCACTGACGATGAATGTCGTCTTCCCCCGTGCGCAAGTTCCACCTAGAGAGAAAGAACAAAAATAGCAACTAAGACATAATAAGGATAGTGAAACAAAGAAAAACCAGAGAAAGAAATAGGGTAGGTAGTTAGCTACTAACTCGCAATCGATACCCATCAAAATTATAGCCATCCCGCCCACGGATAGCATCTTCAGCATCACGATAATCCTCAAACTGCAGTTTAAAAGAGATTAAATAATTGTAATAACATTTTGAAAAAAAAAAGTAAAGACAAGGAACTGAAATATCAGGGCAAATGTAACCACAGTATTATCCTATATACAAATTAGTTACAAGTGAGTTGTAAGAGTGTCAACTCACCTCTACAAAAGCATAACCTGGAGGTCTTGGTGGGATCTTCAAGTCAATGTCAACAATAGGCCCATACTACAATCACAATGTTAGCGTGATAAGCAATTTCTTCCATGCGAAAAAATAGTTACTAAAGGAATAAAAACCGGTATGCAACAAAAGAAAGGGAACCAGCCATACAAACACTAAACAAAAACTTTTCCCACAGAAAACATTTTACAGTACAAATACAGACTTTACTATTTTTTCTCATAAAGGTAAAGAGGGAAAATTCTTCATTTATGGTATAAACATGAAGCAGCAGAACAACCACAAACAAAAGTAAAGAAGCTAATCAGAGTGATCACTTCACAAACACTAAATAACAACACATATTTCATCAAATTTAAGAAAATCTTGAAACCTTGTAAAACAAGTCTTCCACTTCTCTCATTCGAGTATCTCCCGGGAGATTTCCGACATAGAGAGTACGGCTCGATCGGCTGCTCATTTTTTTTTTTCTTTCTGAAACAACAATAATCAAATTAAGAATTATAAGAACTACTAAATATGCCAAAATGAGGACGCTATGAAAACAAAATACACCTAAAAGATCATCGGTTAATAAATCCGTAATTCGTTTCTTCTTTAAAAAAAAAAGGAAGAAATATGCAACATAATCCAGTAATGAATCTACATGTTTCTACTGATGATTCGGAAAATTAAACTAATTACCGGATCCAAAATCAGGAAAATTTGACAGTAAATCGATGATGTTTGGAACAGAAATTTTAGTATAAAAAGTTGATGATGAATAAGTTATAAAATTAAATTTAAAAATGACCTTGAAGAGAGAGCGGAGAGAAAATTGTAAATGTGAAAGAGAAAGTAGAAAACGTAGATTATTCTGGAAGGACGTATGTGGCGTTTGAAGGAAGCTTATAGAGGACGGTATGATTGCGTGATGTTACGTGTAAGGTTATATTATGTTGATTATCTCTTGATCGTACGATTCAAAATGAGCGGGGATCGGGAGTTTATTTCCTATTTTGCCCTTCCTTCTTTGTCTTGAATGACAAGTAGTTTAGCTATGAGATAAGCGAACGAGTCGTCGTTTTATTCTTTTTGCTATGTAGCTAAATAAACGACATTTCGTCTCTCTTCGATTTTCTAAATATTGCTTAACCTCACAAATAATAAGCTACACATATTTAATTTTAGTGTGATTTCATTAAGCATCTCTCTCTGTGTCTCTCTCCTGTTTCTTCCACAAAATAAAATTACAATCACTCACTCTCACAAATTTCAAATTTGAAAAGAGATTATTGTCATTGTAATATTTAAGTTTTTAATCTAAATCAAAAAGGCTACAACATATTTCGCGAAGTGATCTTTGAAAAAACTTGCATTTGCTGTTTTTGACTCTTGAAAAGATGGAGTAATGGTTTGAGATCAGGCAATTTTTTTCGAAAAAGACTTTGATGTCCTTTCGATTGGATTTTGAAAATGCTATGCCGCAATTTAATTTATTTTTATTTCATCTCAAAATTCTACCTACATTTGGAAGAAACTAACTTCACAGCAAAAGAAGGCTCCCTATCCGAAGTAAGAATGACTTGCTCTGTAAGTAAGCAAGAGCAACAAAAACTACTGTGAAAGAATATGCCATCATTTCATTAAGAATAGTAATTAACAAGTATTACAGGTTAGTCTTGCACCAAAAATATCTGTTTTCTGTAATTTATGAGTGGATGACTTGTTTTGATCTACTAAGTATCATATGATCAATAAACCAATACAACCATAAAAAAAATGTAACGGGAATGCGAAAAAGACCATCGCTTCATCAGACAAAATATTCTTAAAACAATTGACTCATCATAGACCTTGCAAAAATTCATTTTTAAGTCTATGCTGCAGAAGGTATTTAGTCCTTGTGTGAGTAGGCATCAGCTGGAAGGAATTTTGCATATCGCTCGGCCTTGGATCCTGTTTTGTGGTCATAGTATTCAACCACAGCAGCACCAGCTAATGCAGCCAATGTAAGGGCTTGTGCATGCAACCTGAGATTCAATTAGTAGAATGCAAATGATTAGCACGGTGAAAGTAAATAAAACAATGTCTGAACTCTAAACGTAAAAATTTACAAAGGCTTTTATAAGGCAGTGAGAAGGAAATCAAAGAAAACTAAGCATCTGTCACAAGAATTCTAATCTGCAAACTTCAGACCAAGTTCTAACAAGAATTATTGTGATGGTAGTTTTTTTTTCCCCTAATAATCCAGACTTCTCCCATACCCACTCAGTCAGCTCAAATTAAAATCTTTGCTCCCAGTGAATCATCATTTTTTTTTTTGTAACCAGTGAATCATCTTTCAAAAGCAAGAAATTCAAAGTTTGTAGCCAGACAAGTTGCTCCAAGGAATTGAACCCCAAACCTTGTTGAGCAAAACCACATCCTTGGTCATTCAATATTTTCTTTGTGCAAACTGTTCTACAACTTCAACAACAAAATCAGATAACCTAATTTCTGCCTCTGAAAGACAAACTTAAGCTTCAATCTCCCTGAACTTTTCGTTTTGCAGGCAGCACCGTCTAAAGTTAACACGAAAGTGTTGGACATTAGAGGCGTCAATAACTTAGCAACCGACAGCCGCATGACTGAATAAGTTCCTATCCACATCTTACTTCAATCAAATCTCTCCCTCTAAGACACACAAACACACCCTTAAGGGCCATAACATCTAGCAACACCACGAAAAGTGAAGCTTGCTGAAGGTAGCAGCAATCATGTGAAATTCACCACCACCAGAAATTGCCCTGACTTCTCTCCATTATCACCGACACCAATATAAACAACCCACTACCAGCTTCCTTTTCATAGTCGCCAAAATAATTCATACATCAAACAATAACATAATTTATCATAAAAAATTTACATTGTTCAGTAGAAGATGTTATGTGAAAGAATTTGAGATAAGACACCTATAACATGTCAATATTAAATGAGTTAACCGGAATCTTGACAAGAGAATTATGGCGAATTGGTAACATGGGGTATCTATTTGGTTCGAAATGAGGCAATAGGAGAAAGAAAGGCGGGCTTACACAGAAGTCAATTGCGGGAAACTAGAATTTCTACAGTTGAAATAAAGTTGAGCTGAACTAAGAAAACAAGAAGCACAAAGAATCACTACATTGAGCAGAACAAGAATTATATCAAGGTAGATGGGATGGCATATTCAGAGTTTTCATTCATTTCAGCTCATCAAAGGGAAGCAAATGGCCAAATTGACTCCTTCAGTTTCACAAACTCGAAAAGGGAAAATTAGAACTTTAGATTTCGTTCTCTCAAACTCTTAGCAACCAATAATGGAAAAAATAGGATCTTTTTCTCGACATGTTACTACTAATATCCATTTAAATAAACAAAAAAAAAATCATCCATCAACAGCAATAAAAGAAAAGGCAAAATTACACCCTACAAGAAAAAAGATACATGATAAAAAAAATCGAATTAAATTTTAGCACACAAATTTAAGAATCGATATTTACCTAGCGTGAATAATCTTGACGCTGGTTTTCATGCTGGGTTGAGACCAATTATACGCGATCGAGCCGGCAATCCCACTTAGCCATAAACACCCTAATTCAAAAAAATCAACAAAATCCAAATCATCGTATCAATTAAAAAGAAACCAAATACAAATACAAACATATATTTTTCAATTGATTCAAGAGAAAATTAAAGGATTCTCTAGGTAAAAAAAATGAAAAATTACCAACTGTCCTAAGCTTATGTTCGACAATCCATTCCCTTGCAGATTCAAATTTTGACTTGGAGTCCGCCATTTTGGAGAAACAATAAGGAGATTGTTTGAGAGAAATGAAAATGAAAACAAAAACGAGATATACAAGAAGACGCGCTTTTTTGTACAAGAGAAATTTGACGACGGAAGAGAAAGCGAAGTTGAAAACCTCAAAAAACGGGGGGCGCAGATGGTTTTCCGTGTACAGCTAACTGAATGTCTTCTAATCACGTGGATGCTATATTTTATTGGTTATTTTCACGTGTTAAATTGCATATTTTGTCTTGCCAGATGTTTTGTTTGGTATTGACTTCTTTTTTTTTTCCAAATAGTTTGGTATTGACATTAATTTTTTCATTCTATTGGACCATTTTTAAAATTTAAGAAAACGAACAACGTTATTAACTTATAATATTAATATATTTCAAACTTATATATCTTCAACAAACGTTACACATGATATTTTTTATATTAATACTACGAGTACACAAAGTTCCTTCTCCAACTCGAGAGAAGATGATGAAAATGAATACTAACCTTGTAAAACCTTTTCAATATTAATGAAGATAGAGTTTTTCTCTCATTTTATACAATTCTTCAATTTTAACTTGTAATAAAATTGATTTAAAACCTAGTTCTAATAGATATAAATAAGATAGTCGTATAAGTTAAGATATTATTATTGTGGGAAAAATATAATTAGACACGTGATAGAAAATAAATTTGCGAAAGTCCAAGTTAACATATCACGAGTGTCCATTCAGGGTTAATGAAAAATGAGCCTTGCTCACTTGCGGTTAGGTAAAACCCACTTCGAGTTAGACTCCTCACATTATATCGTTGAAATATTTGCCACTTTTAAATAATATCTCAGGTGACCATATATCATGGCACGGATGAAAAAGTCCATGCAACTATATACCGTGATGTATGTAGAAATATCAATATGGCTATATACCATGGCAAATATGAAAAAATGCGACCATATATCATGATGTGTGTAATAAGCATAGCTATATATCGTAGCATTCATAAATATATAAAAAAAATAACTTTGATTCTCCGTTACGCCTTAAAACGATTGCATTTTCTCTGGATAAACTCATTATCATGAGCTCCGCCTTCTTGAGTGAAAAAAGTGGGATGCACAGTTGCCTAGGTAATCAGGTGCACCTAAGCCCACCTCCTAACACCCTTTAAAATATTTCTTGAATGACATAATACGTAACAAAATATCTTGCGGGAACTACTTAAAAGGTAGCAGACAGTCTCTAGTCATGGCAACTGTTAAGCTGTCAGCAAGTGGCAGGCACAATGTAGATAGTGCGCAAAGCTCTATCTGGGAACCATTCAGGGTCTAAGTAGGGGACCATGTATCAGCTGGACAAATAAGATTACGCCACCTGTTCATTATAGTATAGAGTAATCTTCTTGACCAATAGGGGGTTGACACGTATAAGCTTGGATAAGGTGAAGTCCACTTATCCTAACCTGCCACGTGACATTTGACTTGAGCCATTAAGATCCAAAAAGAGGGAGACACGTATAAAGGTTAGAATCCTAAGATTAGGGCAAAACAAGTCATCCAATTAGGTATGAACATTCTTTTATTTCATATAAAAAGACATTTTTCTCATTTTTGCTGAGATACAAGTCATTTTTCATTATATTTATTGGAAAGAAAAAGTCTTATTCCCAAGAAGGATTCTCTCTTTTTTCTTCCATCAATACTCACAACTTCTATGGGCGAAAACTCCATGAACACATAGAAAATCTAGCAAAGAACATATTGTTCGTCCCTTTGAAACTTTATTCTCTAAACCTTTGACCTTACCTAGACCTTCTCCCTGTGTTCATTCTTCATTGTCTCGACATTTCATAAGTTTTTTTCTTCATTTAGAGGGATATACCTAAGTACTCACTATTTTTCTCTCTGACATGAAGTTAACTTAGGCATCAGAGAGGGGTCGTGGAAAAGACAACTTCTATCTGACTCTTTTTTATCTTGTAAGAAGTTACGAACCAACTCGTTGAAATACTTGGGTTAGAAACATTCGGGTGTGAATGGAGGTGGGCAGAGTGATTATTTGAGAAGCGGTTAGTAGGTATATTGTTGCTTACAGGATCTCAAGAGGTTTTAGAGTCGCTGGAAAGAGATCTAGAGTTGGGAGATAGTCGGAGGCAAAGTGTTTTAGTAGAAGGGTAACGCGATTGTTGATTGAGTGTTTGGATATTAAGACTTTTGATTGTTTCTGGTGATTTGGATCCTTAACTTGGTTTGAGAGTGTACGTTTGGCTCAAGCTATTTAACCACTTCAGGGCATCTATTTTCTTCTTGTGTGAAGGTGTGACTTCGCAAAATCCGCGCATCAACAATTATGAATACTCTCACAATAAAATAGAAAACCTAATTATGTGTTAATTATATTATAATTCTCAAAATTCAATACTAATCTTTTCCTTTCTTGCAAAATTAAGTTTATATTACAAGAATATTTTAAATCTTTGTTTTAAAATAAAGATTCTTTATAATTTAAACTTTTATTTAAATAAATATAAATAATAATATATTATTAAAAAAATTGATTATAAGTATAAATAATGTATCCATCACAAGAGATGATTGATATTAAGTGTTGATTAATTTAGGGTAAAAAGATGAGAGTTAGTTAATAATAATAACAATAATAATAATATTTGGAAATTAATTATTATTATTATTATTATAATATTTGGAAATTCTTGGAATAGTGGGTTCTTAATTTACATTCATAACTGAGTACTAAAATAAAACTGATAGTGTAAAAAGATGAAAGGAAAATATATATTAAATTGAAAATACACGGGAAACAACGTACGTTACGTACCCAACTTAAAATTTTTTGTTATAATTCACAATTCAAGATAATTTTTATTGCCTTAAATTATATTAAAAATATTAAAGGGAAATTCTTGTCCTATTACCAATTAGTATTTTTGTATAAGGAAATTAAATCCTCTCTTAGTCTTTTCTCTTGTGTATCATCACCTATTTTAAGGATTCATTTACACCAGTATAATTCTCCTAATCTTTTCTGTTATTACTTTGTGGGAAAATCACTTACACGTG
Source organism: Melia azedarach (assembly GCA_028052125.1). Taxonomy (NCBI): domain Eukaryota; kingdom Viridiplantae; phylum Streptophyta; class Magnoliopsida; order Sapindales; family Meliaceae; genus Melia; species Melia azedarach. Next base: position 711,820 of record CM051397.1, read on the forward strand.
ATATGATTAATGTGATAAATATGTATTTGTGTATATATATGTTGCTGCCATGTGTCATTATTGAATCCTTAAAAATCACGATTAAAAAGGGTAAGGGAGGATACAAATTGCACAAGCACGAAGGCACAATTATGCTTTTTCAAAAAGCATCACCGGCTAGTCACGATTAAAAAGGGTAAGGGAGGATATAAATTGCACAAGCACGAAGGCACAATTATGCTTTTTCAAAAAGCATCACCGGCTAGTCATTTATAGTTAAATTAACTAATTATTCTTTAATTGATTTATCGGTTAATTTCTTTGCGTAGGGCAGAGCATTAATTAGTAAGTGAAAATGGGTATGGCTAGTTTGTTTTTCTCTCTTGTTTCTGTCCTCCTTTCTATTGCTGCTCCTCTATGCAAGGCAGATCAGAGTTTCAAGACTTGTGGGATTAATGCGATATATCAGCTCGGTGATTCGACATCAGACACAGGCAATCTGATACGCGAGAATCCTCAATCTGTGTTAGCGAGGCCTCCCTACGGACAAAACTTTTTCAAGAATCCAACTGGTAGATCTTCAAACGGCCAGCTAATTATTGATTATTTTGGTAAGACGTCCTTAATTCATTTCTAATAATTTCTCCCGATCATATATATATGCACGTAACTTAATTTGGTAGATTTATTTTCTGTAAAAGTTTTTGGTGGGTTTCAATGTGTATATATATACAGATCTGATCGGTAGTTAATGAATATTGGACCAACAACGACGTAATATCAAACATGATCTTATTGAATCATTGATCATATTTTAATTAATTAATTGCTACAGCAACATCAGCGAGTCTTCCATTTCTGGATGCCTACTTGAAAACGAATGCAACATTTTATGGTCGTGGAAATGGAGTGAATTTTGCAGTTGCTGGCGCTACTGCTTTACCTTCAGAGACTCTAGCAAATAAGAAAATTTCATCCCCAGTCACCAACAGTTCTCTCAGTAAACAGCTTGACTGGATGTCCATCTATCTCAATGGAATATGCAAAAATGCAGGTAAACTAAACCCAGCACATATGTATTTACGTAATTAATATTGGATATATATATATATATATGTATGTATGTATGTATGTATGTATGTATGTATGTAACATATATTATTCGCGCATGCAGTACTGATCATTTATTTTGTCTGCTATATATATATATTTGATAGATTGTGCTAAGAAACTTGAAGATTCCATCTTCATGGTTGGAGAAATTGGAGGAAACGACTACACTTTTGCACAAATGAGCGGCAAAACTCCTGAAGAGATAAAGGCCTTGGTGCCTGAAGTTGTCAAAGCCACAAAGGAGGCTGTTACTGTAAGTCAAGTCTTCCCTCCTAATTAATTAGAGTTTCCTTACATCACGACTTATTACGAGGCGTACGTTTTGGCTGATGATGAATTCTAGTGGTAGCTAGCTAACACGTAGGATATCTTCTTCTTCTTCTCCTCCTGTTTGGACGGTCCAGAAAGTCGTAGGTTATGGTGCTCCTCGAGTAGTAGTCTTTGGACATTTTCCTATGGGGTGTTTTCCAATCTCTCTCACCGATGTCCCCGCCAATGATTCCGCTGCTTTTGACGAATTGCACTGCCTGAAGAATTTGAACGCCTTGTCATTGTATCATAATGAGCAGCTCCAAAAAGCCATTCTAGAGCTGAAAACGCAACATCCCAATGTAGCTATACTATATGGTGATTTCTACAATGCATTCTTATCGATTCTGCGAAATGTTGATAAGCTAGGTGAGTACGTACTTTATTAATTAGTTCTATACACACACATATATATACATCTTACTAATTATGATATATCATAACTATAAACTTATTGGAAAGAAATATTAATATGTTAAGTTGTATATATATGACCAGGATTTGACGCTAAATCGGTGCAAAAAGCTTGTTGCGGCATCGGAGGTGATTATAACTTCAACGTTACAAGAATCTGTGGATCACCGGGGGTTCCGGTGTGCCCAGATCCGCAAAAGTTTATCAACTGGGATGGAGTTCATTTGACGCAGCAGGCCTATTACCACATCTTTACGTGGCTAATTCGTGACATCTCCTCACAGCTTCGTTGTTAATCGAATATAGATATATATGCCTGTATTAATTAATTATATCAATTAATTAAAAAAAAGTACTTGAATTGATAAGGAAAAAAAAAATAACAACAATGCAAATTATATAATTAACCTAGCTAGCTTAATTAATCGGGATCCGACGGTGAAACCAAACTCTCCGTATATGCTATAGAGCTGACTGACAAATTATATATCAAGTTTGCTAGCTTTCTTTAATTAGGTCTAAAATTAACCGTATCACTTCACATATACATACACATAAAAAATAAATGACCTCCTCCCTTTCAACATTAGTCGTTGGCACGTCTTTTCTCAGTTGCATTTATTCTATATATCTATATTACGTTTCCTAGCTCATTCGAGCTTCTTGAATCTTAAAAGCTCCGCAATTGCATAAGGGTATAGACTTATTAACTACTTTTGTTCCCTTCTTTGCCGTGAAGTACTTGTCCAATCCATACTGTAACTTAACTTCTTTGATCCTATAAAATTAACTTTTTTTGTATCTTCTCTTCTTCTTATAAAATCCAATTTTTTATAACACGATAGCAATTGATCGATCCAGAGTGCGTAACAAAGTCTTTTATTAGAAAGGGCTAGTTGCCGTTCTCTAGTGGTACGGGACTTACTTTCTGAATCACTCTAAAGCGAAATTGTACCACCCCAAATCCAAAGTTGGTAGTAAATGACTCTAAAATCAAAATTGTACCAATCCGAAGCCGGTTGTTTCATAGAGTTATTATTGGTTATGGTGCTACATGAATTCTGAATTTATGTTTTGGTTTGGTTTCGGAATGCTACTAATTGGTTTTGATGATACTCGATCGATGGTTGTTCCTGGAAACTTTCAAACGGAAAATGTTTTAAGACCCGAACAATTATATAACTTCTCATTGTATCACAATGAGCGCTGCTCCAACCAGCCATTAATTTCAAGAGCTGAAAACACAACATATATACATCTGAAAGTACGTAGCTATAATATATGGCGATTACTCCTGGATTCTGCGCCATGTTCATTTGCTTGGTGAATATATCCGCAGAAGATAAACACTCTGTTTATGATTCCAACTTGCTTGATTATAACTTCAATCCCACAAATTTAAATTTGCACATGATATAGCTTAATTTTAAATGTCTCCAAATTTATTAAGTTCCGTTCCATTGCCAAACTGATGGTTCATGATCAAGTAGCCTTTCTTTAGATTTGAAGCCCCTATAGTATAATCAGCTCCTATGTATCGTTGTCAAGCATGGTCGAAACAGCTCATACATAATCAAAATTAATTTTGTGGAAGTAAATTAATAGTTTCTGCCAACTTGACTGCACTCCGTATTCCTTCATCACCCATCAGGCATAACAATCATTGTGAGACGAGCCAGTGGTTGCTGTACCACGTCCATTGAAATTGAAAAAGCCCCAGAAAATCTTGTAAATTGTAATCATTAGTGGATGAATCGTAACAAAAACATCACGTGGCAAAAAATTTGATAATTCTTTATACATCCCAGTATTTCTACTTTATAAAAAGAAATCTCTCCTGATTAAGAGATATACATACCAAACCGTTGCATGAGCCTGCAATACTAACATCTTTGCGTGGTTTCTTCGATGGAAAATCGAGGTTAACTAAAGCAACTTCATCAGTGAAAGATGTTACTGTATAGTCCCAAGGATTGAGGACCAGAAGATTTGAAACGTATCAGAAAAAATGGATCAGATATCAGAGATAGTCATCGATTGCATACTCATGCACTTAACTCGCACTAGAGATTTGACGGGCAACCTTGAACCTTGAAAAATATCCTTCTGCAAATCTTGCTGTGAATTATTCAACAACTAAACTCAGAGTCATCTATCTGTTTGCAAATAGAGGGCGGCAGCAGTATAGTATTAGCATATTAGGATTAGGTTTGGGATGCTGTACTCTACCCTCAGCTTTTATGGAGAAAAGCAACTTATCCCCATGCACCTCTAGTCTGTGTGATAAGAAACCCTTTAAATCCTTAATTCTAGGGAAATAGAAACATAACTTAAAGATTATTTTTATTTTAAATTAACTATTTTATTTTTTAATTATTATAAAAATAAAATAAAATATTTCAAAAATTATATATAATTAATATTATAAAAAATTGATAACAAATTTAAATTAAACTATTAAAAATTTAAATATTCTTATAACTTTCAAATTTAAATATTATAATAAAATTATATTAATTATTACAAAATAAAAAAAATGCTCATTTTATCTATTTTCTAATAGTTGAGAAATAAAATAATTAATTTAAAATAAAATAGTCATTATATAGTTAAAATCTACTTTTTTTTAATAGTTTATAAGTCTTTATCAAATTTTAATATTATTAAGTTAAAAAAATAAATATGGAATTTAAAAGAATAAAGTCAAACTATACTCATATTTTAAATTAAAAAAAACAACGACATACTCTATTTCTTTTTACTAAAACGGATTTGATAGAATTTTTTTTTTCAAGTACCGAGATTTTAAAATTGTAGTTACCATAAAATGAAATTATTAGATGTTAATGAAAAAAATAAAAGAGTGGGTGCACGTACCTTAAAAAAGACTATTTCCTCACTAATAATTGATGTTTCGCAAACATGTTAATTGGCTTTTAAATTTAAATAAAAACACAAGTTCTAAAAATATCAAAATAACATTTTTTTTTGTGTATATGAGATAAAATTTTATCATGATTATTTAAATTGATTATATAATTTAAAAATTAGAGGGAGGGAGAGGGAGTGAATTCTGTTGTTGCTGGCTCTAAGTACTGCTAGCAGATAAAAAGGATTTTATCCTGGGTTGCCAACATTTCTCTAGTAGGTACAGCTCGACTATGCTGGTAATTAAGTGTACATCTCCATCGTATCTAGATTAAATTATATTCAGTAAGTTAAATTTTACTATATATATATACATGAATGTTTAATTTATATGTAGACTCTGCTGAAGGATTCGATCTGTTCATGCTTGAAAAAATTAGAGAAAATGGCTACAATTCTGTATATATTATATGCAGTAATCTTTCAAAGGAAAGCTCCTGAAAGTTGTCTAAGCCATGTATGTATAAAGGGTTTCGTTTGCTGCAAGTCTTCCCTTCTTCTCGCAAAATGACGTCCTACTTTTGACTTTGTGTAACACAAAAGAATGCAACAGTACTCTTTAAGCAATAAATAACACGATCAAGATGATAGAATCTCATATATATTTAGAGACAAAAAAAATCCCAGTTATTTTTTTTTTTATTTTCTTTTATAATATGGTTGCAGGGTTGATAGATTGCTTGGGGTTGGGGGTGAGACGAGAAATTAAGCCAAAATCCACGGGGGGATGGGTGAAGACGATCGAAGATGAAGATGATATGGCTTTATCCAATTTATATAAGGGAATCAAATCCGCTCAGGAACTCTGCCTAGCTCGTCTGTCTTCCCAAGACCAACACCGCAACACAATTACATGTTCTGCTTCTCTAGATCTATATATTAATTGATTACGCAAAAATCAAAAAGGGGCAAAACACTCGCGTCCAACACGCAACCCTAACGTGCATTTTCTGAATTCTGCACCACCATCCAATCCTATTTACACCCCATCACCTCCTTCTCGCTCAAATATTTCATCATCATCATCATCATCGTAGCATGCACCACCTACCATTTTCGTGTCTCGAGCTTTTTTTCTTTATTTTTTTTTCATTCAAATGTTTTAAAATTTAAAATATAAATAAACATATAAATTGATATTTAATATGGTGACTAGCAGTAATATATATATATATATATATATATATATATATATATATATAGTCGTCAGCATGTGTATATGATATAATATCACGCGTCAGCAGAGCTTCATGCAGTTAGTTGTATATTTTGGTCTCTCGTGATGCCATGTTCATTTCAATAATAACAAATGAATTTAAATATAATTACATTTTCCCATAATTAATTTTTTTCTCCTTTTCGAAAAAGAAATAATTGGATACAGTTGATGATGACACAGAATGGTAAGCAAATCTTGGTTAAAAGAAGTAAAAAGGAAGGGAATGCTGTCTTTGGCGGCAGAAAGTATCCCTCAAACTGACCCAATGTATATATTATTAATATTCAATAATAACATCCAAATCCCTGATATTACAATTTATTATTTTTTTCTAAACAAATAAAAACTCAGGTAAAGTACACAGTAAAGTACTAATCAGTCTAATCTCTGCATGCAGGCAGGCAGCTGGCAGCTTGATCAAACCGGTGAGAATAAGATTCACTGCTCTGCTTATCAAATTCGAAGTCAAATCTCTTCAACATGGCATATGCTATGCTATCAACTCCCTTCACAAATTGTACCCAACAGAATTCTTTTCCTAGCACGTGGACACCACGGGCCATGTTCTGGTTCATTTTTCATTGGTGAGTAGGTTTCACTCTTTGAAATAGAGAGTAGTAGCCGTGGTGAGTTGCTGTTTTAATTAATTACTCACTCTTAGTCTTGATTGAATTTTTCAAATGGGTTTCTGAATTTTCTCTGTTTTTTTTTTTGAAAAACAAATTTACTTGTAAGAAATGAAGTGGGCATTCATGCCTTTGTCTACAGATTGAAAAAAACCTTTTGATTCTTACACTTTAGGTGTCTTTAAAGAATGTCCACTTCAAGACTCAAGCTCATTAATTCTCTCTTTCTCTTTCTCCATTTCTCTCTCTTTCAGAGACTTGTATATAAATGCATGCATGGTTTTGCTTTCTTTGCTTTCCTTGCTTCCAAACTTGAGCTCTCTCATTTGAATTTTGCAACTGAGCTTGGCTACTGCATATAGCCATGGGGCGGTACTGCAAGGGTGGGTAACTCTTGTTGGAGAAGCAGGGCACGTGCAATTCATATGTATATATTTTCATGACTTTGCACGTGCTCCCCTTCTCCAACACGTGTCTCTCACTCTCTCCAGTTCTCATTCTCCTCCATAGTATACACAGAAGAAGATTATTGCTGTGTCCATTCCCATATATTACAGGTACATTTCTTGAATTTCTTCTCCGTTTACACTCTCTCTTTTCACTTCCCATCTGATACTTTTCTCATACAGATCGATGAACTTCCCTCCAGAATTGTAAATATATATATCTGTACATATTCTCTGGTTTTCATTTGTTTGATATATATATATATATATATATATATATATATATATATATGACACCATAATCATATTGCTGTAATTAGCTTTTTGATAGTAATACTGTCAGCTTTTAATCTTCTGCTGTTCTGCAGGGAAATTAATTAAGACTTCGTGTGTGGCACAGGCAAAATATATGGTCTGCTAGCTTATTAATTTATCGAAGGAGGCACGGATCTACACATGTTAAATTTTCACCGTAAAACTGTAGTCAAGGGCCACATAATACTTAAAATTAATCACTGTGGTTTTACAGGCTAAACATATATCTATCTATATATATATATATATATATATATATATATATATATATATATACATGTATAGCTGGACATATTATTAATTTTGGTGTGAAGACTGTGCAAAACTTTATAGTAATAACTATTGAGTACGGATTCTGTTGGATGCGGAAATTATCAATATCAGTGCCCTTTGCTAAGAGACGAGTTCATAAAATATTAAATTTGAAGAAGGCAAGTTTTTATAAGGTTCTCGTTTCGGACAATACTGTTTTCTTTGAGCATATTACGTTAATTAACACACGAAAATATCCCAGTTTCATAGCAAAACGCGTGTAATTTAGTTACTGAAAAATTAACCGATATATATGAAACAACACTATGCTCTATTGACCTACAATTTGATCAATACCTCTTTCTGTCTCCGTGAATGTGATGTCTTTGGTTACGGAGAAGGAGAATCTATAAGCTAAAGCAGAAAGAAAAACATGTATGATTATGAATGACTCTATCGCAATTGATGGCGTAAGGTTGATGAAGGCGGAAGCTAAGCACTTAAGTTTTGGCAGAGTCGAGAAAAAAATTTTAAAAACTATAAAAGCAAAAAAAGGTAAGCAACTGGTACTTTCACTTTTACCCTAAGAAAGTGGGGGACTCTGTCTGTCTCTGGTGCTGGTGGGTTCCTTTTTTATAGGCCATAAAGACGTTGGAAATTGAAATGGGACGAAGGAGACAAGAAATGCAGTAATGCCTGCCCAGATATGAAGAACCTTAAAACGCAAGCAATTGCCTAAACACATGCTGCTGCTTCTGCTACCTGCAGTACTACTGCATGTGTGTGTGTGTGTGTATATATATATATATATGACAGGGTCAAATTCAGTAAATTCATTTATATGTATATATGATATATACTATACATCTCTCAGACTCTTATGCAATAATTCTAAGTATTAATTCTTACAATCCCAACTTTTGTTGTTATAATTTTCAAGTTTTCATTATAATTTTTAAATATTACGACTAATCAATTTAAGTCTTTGGAATGAAACTGAATGCTCCTTGCTACTGTAATTGAGTTATATGGTTGGAGAGAGAGATTGATATGTGGGGAGGAGGGGTATTAAGTATATGTGAGACTTACACGCAAATACAGAAACTCGGATCTCGAGGTTGAAGAAGACAACATGAGCCGATGATTATGTCATATATATCATATATGCAGGCAGGCATGAGGAGGCTCGGCTTCAGGCTGAGTATATTTCACTTCACACCCTACTGGTCCCACAACAAATTTAATATATTAGCAGAAGTTGAATACCAAAAATTCTTGTCCTTGAAGTTGAGGGCTGGCCTATTCAGTAGCTAGACAATTTTTTATTACACTGCATTAAGTAATGTTGTATGAATTTTACATTAATTATATTTTTGGGGTAGAGTATGTTTTAAAACGAGCTCGACCCAAGTCATATAATGAAATATAAATGCTGGGAAATCATAGACTCCATTTTATATAGTCTGTTTGTTAATCTGTTAGAATAAATGATATTTTATTACTGTGCAAAAATGTACGTGCATGCGCTACGGCTGCTAGTGCTGGCAGTCGGTCCATTTCATTTGCATGAGCATTTAACCATCGCCGTCACTGGTGCTTAAACAACGGACACACCTAATTTTTTCTTGTACAAAGCCAATAAATAATCATCCATGCAAGGCTCATACAGCGAAAATTTCTTATAGTTGCCAATGAAGTGCGACATGGAAAACAAAATAATGTTAGATGTTGCGGAGAACCTAATTCTGCTTTTTAATTTTAAGTTCCTGGCAGCAATTACTCTTATTGCGACTTCTGTATACCTTCTCTCTAGATCATCCAAGCATGTTTATCTGGTTGATTTCATATGTTATCGGGCACCAAATACTCATAGAGTGCCAGTTTCCACTTTCATAGAACAGGCAGCAAGATCAGGAAGTTTTGACAGCAAAACTGTCGAGTTCCAAACCAAAGTCATGGAAAGATCCGGTATCGGAAACGAAAGTTATGTGCCAGGCGGCACACATGTGCTGCCATATGATCGTTCGTTGAAATCCAGCTTGGAAGAAGTTACAATGGTGTTGTTTTCAGTCGTTCAGGATCTCTTCTCCAAGCAGAAAATAAATCCCAAAAGTATAGACATTCTTATCACAAATTGCAGTATTGTATGCCCTACTCCGTCTTTGTCCGCAATGATAATCAATAAATTTGGACTTAGAAGCAATGTAAAGAGCTTTCATTTGTCCGGAATGGGCTGCAGTGCTGGACTTTTGTCCATTTCCTTGGCGAAAGATCTCCTCAGAGTTCACAAAAACTCTTTGGTTTTAGTCTTCAGCATGGAATCAGTTTGCTCCAATGTTTACCAAGGAAAAGTCAAATCTATGCTGCTTTCCAACTGCTTGTTTCGGATGGGAGGTGCCGCGGTTTTACTATCAAATCGGAAAAGTGACAGGCATACAGCCAAATATGAACTTCAACATTTAGTCAGGACTCACCTTGGAGCAAAAGAAAGTGCACACAAGTGTGTTTTCCAGGAATCTGATAATGAAGGATTTACCGGGGTCTCCTTAGCAAGATCAATTCTACAAGTAGCTGGTGAAGCACTGAAAACAAACATGGCAACACTGGCAACAATGGTGTTGCCATATTCTGAGCTCATCAGATATGGTATTTCAGTAGCCTGGAAGAAAATTTGGCCGCCTGCAAGTAAAAGAGGTGCACATATACCCGATTTCAGAAAGGCTTTTGAGCATTTTTGTATCCATGCAGGTGGGAAAGCAGTGATTGATGCTATTAAGGAGAATCTGAGGTTGAAAGATAGGGATGTGGAAGCTTCAAAGATGACACTTTATAAGTTTGGAAACACGTCTTCTTCTTCAGTTTGGTATGAACTTGGGTACCTTGAGGCAAAAGGTAGGGTTAAAAGAGGAGATAGAATCTGGCAATTGACATTTGGAAGTGGATTCAAATGTAACAGTGCTGTCTGGAAATGCATTTCAAAGATGAAAGTGGAGAATTGTTCTAATGTTTGGTCGGAAAACATTGATCGATACCCAATAGAGGTGCCGGATGTTATTGATCATTGATGTAAGTTTGGCCTTGGCACATACAATCGGTATCAATCCAGTAAGAATATAACAAATAAAGATGCAGAAACTTATTTTATATACAACAGTAATGACTTGTGAGCTTCTATTTCCTATATAGTAGCAGTTGAAATCAAGATACAACTGATTGACCACTTGATTAGAAAAAAGTTGTGGATGTTAATGTTTGTTTTTCTTGTATAAAGAAAAATAAAAATTGAAATCTATTAAGTCCAAGCCTCGCAACTTTTTATGACTTAGAAGATGAAACTATTTTCTTTCCATGTTCATTATATTCAAGGAGCTAAGAACAGAGCCCCTCTCTTTTCATACCTGAATTGGCCATCCACAGGTACATCCTTCCTTTGTTTTTCAGCATGTCATAAAAATATTCGGCTTTCTTTTTGAAGTGAAATTAAGTATTTTACTGAAATGTGGCACACCAGTTGCCTCCAAGGCTCTCTATCCTATTTTAATTTTCCCGTAACTTGAGATCAGGACGGACCGGTGACCCCAATCTCCGTTCTCGATTGGACCAGGGATCCCCATTTTCGATTTGGTCATATATACTACATGACATGAAAGAAAGAAGAGTAACTAATTTACTATTATACCACCTACATTAATTTATTCATTAAAATATATAAATAAAATTATTTAATTAAAAATATGTATTTAACTTATAATATTAAAAATATTATTTTTAAATTATTATTATTGATGTCAAATAAGTTTATAATATAAAATAACCGAAATTTAATAATCATAATTATTATGATCATTAATGACAATATAATAATAATAATTTTTTAACATAATTTTATCACTTATTCTTTTATAATTATTTGAAGTAACAATAAATTTATTTTAATATTATAATTTTTAAATTCTAATAAAATAAATTTAATTACAAATATATTTATTGTATTTTAAAAATTAATTTTAGATGTCTTAAAAAATTTATTTAATTTTTATAAATAATTGTTATTATTTAACAATACATCAATAATTTAAATTATATATGAGTAATTATAATTATTAAATGAATTAAATTCAGAAAATAAGAATTCAAGGTTTGATGCAATGGTAAGAATATGATGTTTAGAGCAACAAGCAACAGTTCCGAGAATTGGCGAAAGTGAGGAGAGTTTAGTGATTAGGATTTTAAAAGAAAAGTGAAATATAAAATTATATAAATATATATATAAATATATAAATGATTTAATTAATTAAATTATAAAATATAAAAATATAAATTTTTTAAATTTTTTAATTGATTAAAATAAAAAAATAAAAAATTTATAATTATTTATCAAATAAAATAAAATATATATGTAATTAATTAAAAAAAACGTTAACTTTTATTACGGGAACATGCCAGAAGCTGATCTCTATCCCAGGCCCCAGCCGAATTTTAAGATAGTCTCGTATAAGTATCCGACCCGATCCCGGCATAAATCCAAACTTTAGCCGTCCAGGTCGGGGACCCTGCCCCGGGGATATTTGCATCCCATCCCCACTTGAGATTTAATGCACAACTGGAAAATTAAAAAGGATTTATTTACTAAAATGTACGCTTTCAACCATTATTTTCAAAATAATTACAATAATTACAAATGGGCCGGTAAGTCAAAGTCTTCTTCTACACGTGGCTTTAAGAATGGACACTTGGTAATCTCGGCGATGGAGATGGACGGTTGTTGCAAAGCCAGCAGATCAGAGTTTTAGGACCACTGCATTCAACACCAGGACTAGCATTTCCAGTTCCAGAGCATTCTCTCAAAGTTGTCAAAACTTATTGCGTGAATTGATCATCCACAGGTAAATTCTTCTCTTCAGCTTCTTTATATTTCAGTAGTTCAGCATGTAAATTAACTAATTTTTCTTGATACATAGTAATAATATATTTATGATTTTAATTAATAAGACGTAGAGTATCATATTCTCTGCTCCTAGTAAGCAAGAGAGCAAGAGTTGTTAGAATATGTCTTGAATCAGTTAGTTTTTATTCAGACGACCCAGTACGACCCAGCAACGCCTCTAAAACCTATAGTATATGTTATTTTGGGATAGAGTTATTTATTTGGTTCTATTTTTTTTGCGCTTTTTCGTATCTGTTTAGAAAGTACTATATAAACTTTCTAAGTTATAATTTACTCGTAATCTGTAATCTTTACTCCTCAAGATCAATAAAATTTTTCTCTTTTCTGTCTATGGATGTAGCTAACACATTGTTAATGAACTACGTTGAATCTCTGTGTTCTTTATTTGCGTTCTTAATTATCTTTTTTGCTTTCGTTATAACAAGGGCCAACATAATTTACCCATGGATAATTATTTATGGTTGAGTTCCATACTTCCTGGGAAGCTAGGCTAGTTTGTTTCTGCAATTTCATTCTGGTTTGGATTTGTAAAAGCTCTTAAATAATTTCCTTCTGGTTTTAATTATATATCTTGATATCAGGATGATGAACTGGATTTTAAGAAAATCCAAGCAGAGGGAAGATAGGGCAATGCTTACAATGAGGAATGGTGAAACTGTACTAAAAGAGTTGATTGCAGCTTCTAATGGTAAATATAATCCTTTTCGTATTTTCTCTGCTCAGGAACTTAAGATAGCAACAAACAACTATGACGAGAATAATTACGTAAACAAATACTTTGTCTATAAGGGTTTCTGGAATGAGAGACCAATTTCTGTTATGAATTTCCAGAGTCATATTAAGGATTATGCATACAAATTTTGTATTAATAATATAATATATGCATCACAAATGAGTCACAAACATATTTTAAGGCTGATTGGATGCTGCTTAGAGACTGAAATTCCTATTCTAGTCTTTGAATCTGTCGAGGATGTGTCTCTCGTTGACCTTATTCACGGTCCTCCTCCACCTCATTTTGAACCATTACTATTGCCAAATAGGTTGAAAATTGCAATGGACATAGCTCATGCAGTTGCATATCTTCACGTTGGATTTCCCAGGCCCGTCATTTTTAGAGCTATCAAACCATCACATATCTTATTCACCGAAGAAAATGTTGCCAAACTCTTTGATTTTTCACTATCAGAATCTATACCAGAAGGTCAAACCCACATAAAATTTGATGTGGTGATGGGAGCAATAGGATACGCTGCACCTGAATATGTGATTAAACGTGAAATGAATGAGAAGAGTGATGTTTATAGTTTTGGTGTACTTCTACTTGAGCTTTTGACTGGAAAAAAGGTTTATGACAAAGCTCGTGCTCAAAATAGTAGCGATGAACATTTACAATATCATTGGAAGAAATGTGATGGTGATGAACATTTAGTATATCATGTGAAGAAATATATTGAGAATAACAGATTCATTGAGATAGTAGATCCTATAATCATTGAAGACAGGTCATGGCCTAAGAAAGAGAAAGAGCAAAAATTACAAGCTTTTCAAAAACTTATCTTTCAATGTGTCGCTGAATTGCCAGAAGATAGGCCAACAATGGTTGATGTTGCAAAACAACTCAGACAGATGTATCGCACTTGAATCTAATTTTAGATATTCTTATTGTTTTCATGTCTTGATTTTCCATTGGCAGCAGTTGTAGCTTGTTATGTATCAACAAAAAAATGATTTATTTTTTCAGGTCTAGACTCTTTTTCTCTTCAAATATATATAATTCATGTATTAGCTCCGGGCACCTGCCATGAAGCATACATACTGAACTTCGGGAAGGCTTCAGATCATTTTCAGACTAATGCTTGTGGGAAACCAGTAATTGATGCTATTAGTTGAAACATAGGGATGTGGAAGTTTAAAAGATGATATTGTATAAATTTGGAAACACCACTTCTTTATTTTGGTATCTTCAGCCTAAAGGTAGGGTTAAAAGAGGAGATAGAATCTGACTGTTGCATTTCGAAGTGATTTCGGATGTGACAGTAGTGCTCTCAAGAAATGCATTTGGAGGATGAAATGGAGAACTGTTCTGATTTTTGGTCAGAAAATATTGATCCATGCCCAGTTGAGGTACTGGATGTTATAAAATCAATTATTGTCAATCTAATAAGGATATAGCATATAAAGATGCAGAAACTCAATTTTATCAGTGTAAAATATACAATCAGTATTGACATGCGAACGTCCAATTTTTCACTGTACCAGTTTCATATCAAGATTTAACCTGTTTATATTTTCTTGGTCAAAGAAGACAATTTCAAATCTTTGAAGTCAAGTCTACTAAAATCTTTTATGATTTTGAACTGCAGATAAAATTCAATAATTCACAGGAACACGTCGCTTTCAAACTTAGAAGATACTAGTTTCTTGTTAAGCTCCTCTGTTTTCTTCATCTTCATGAAAATATTCAGCATATTACATACTAACTGAATTAAAAACAAAAAACAAATATAGCTAGATAGTCTTAATAAGCAGTAACATATCTGTCAAATAGTCTCTTCATGACCTTTCCTGTGAGTTGAAAGAATCACTTCTCGAGAAATAAACCAAATTCTTCCCCCAACTTGTGAGCGTAATTGAACCTCAGCCAACTATCAAGGAAATTGCTCACACTTTTGGCCATAGAATCTTCCTAGTAAGTGCCCACTTATTGGTCTCTTGATTTTGAACAAGTAACGATTGACTTTGAAGCTTTCAGAAGCTAGGTTTCCATACATCATATTCATTCTGCTTCGGGTTTTGCAAGAGCAATTCTAGAGCTCCGTCTCAAACATTTCAGCGTTGCGTTTTCTTTATCTCAGATATCTGATCAACATTTCATTCACAGGTACAATAATCTCCTTGTCATCAGCAGGTTGTTTTTGTAACAGTATATAGCAAGTATATATAATATTTTGAACTCTGTAATAGTTAGTAGCTTACATATATATTTTAAAGCATATAGCAATTATAATTTTCTGTTTTTCTTTTAATCAAGTTAATTAATAATATGTTCTTTGTGTACCATAACTATATAAAACGGATTGCAATCTAGATGAGTTCGATTTTAAGAAAATTGAAGCATCAGGAAGGAAGATACAGATGCAGATAGAGATAGAACAACAACAATTATGATGAGGGTTGATTGGCGCTTCTAATTGTAGATATAATCCTATTCGTGTATTCTCTGCTCAAGAACTCAACATTAGCAACGAACAACTATGACCAGAAAAATTCCATAAAAAGAAAGCACTTTCTCCATAAATTATAATATAAGGGTTTTCGGCAGGACAGCATTATTTCTGTTATGCAATTTAACATAATCACCAAAGTTCTTGAATATGTAGGATGCGGGACTCTGGCTGATAAGATTTGAAATCCTTTTATACCTTTACTATTATTGAGTGTTGGCACATAGGCTAAAGATTGCAATGGGCATAGCTCATGCAGTGGCCAGTGGCATATCTTCGCCTTGGATTCTCAAGGCCCATCGTTTTAGAAATATCAAGTAATTCAGTGAACAAAATATTGTCAAACTGTTTGATTTTTCAATATCAAAATCTATTGCAGAAGGTGAAACCCATATAAAAGGAAAGTTTGGAAGGAACACTAGGATACGTTGCACCAGAGAAGTGTGATGTTTATAGTTTGGGAGTACTCGACCTTTTAACTGGACAAAAAGTCTTATGTGAAGAGATACATTGAACATAATAGATTATTTGAGATGGTAGATCCTACAATCTTTGAAGACAGGTCATTTCCTGGAAAAGAGCTACAATTGCAAGCTCTTACACAACCCACGTTGAACTGTATTGATGGATCACAGGAACATAGCCCAACTACCGTTGATGTGGCAACACAACTTTAGACAAATATCATAACACCAAAAAATTTCTTTGAGATACTCTTCAATGACTCTTACGAACTGCATAAATAAAATATCACGTGATTTTAATTTATAGAAGAAGAAAGAGAAAAGCTTGGCATCAATTATGCTTTAATTTTCTGCACCGAAAAAATAATTTTCAAAATCCTGAAGAAAAACTCATTCAATTTTACTGTTGGAATTTTTTTTCTTTAATTTTAAATGTGGGTCCCAGCATTAAATGTGGTGGACCACCACAAAATTGAATAAGTCGCATGATATAAATCACTTTCAGACTTGGAAGAAGAAAGAAGTTGCTTGTTATGTTCATTCCTCTCCGGGGGCCGGGTACAGAGCTCCTCTGTTTTCTCAACCTTCATGAAAATATTCTCAGCATATTGCATATCTTTCTTTTTGAAGTGAAAACTAAGTGTTCACGGGTTATTGGCACACGTATCTCACCTAAGGTTCACTCTAGATGATGGCTTCGTGTATGAGAGCAATTAAGCTTTCGGAAAAGGAAGATAAGAAAACATTCCTAATGAGGAATGGCGGAAATCTGCTCGAAAAGTTGATTTCATCATTTAATGGTGAACGCAATCCTATTCGAAGCTTCTCTGCTGAAGATATCAAGACAGCAACAAGCAATTACGACTTGCGAAAAGTTACAGCAAAAGGGTTAGTCTATAAATTGTACAGTGGATTCTTGCATGGCCGCTCTGTATCTGTTATGAAGTTTCAAAACAATGGCACATTTGATGCATACGAATGGTGTTTGAAGAATATTGCATTTGCATCACAAATGAGGCATAGAAATTTTTTGAAGTTGATTGGATGCTGCTTAGAAACTCAAGTTCCCATTTTAGTTTTTGAATCTGTGTCGTATGAAACTCTTGCTAATTTTATCCATGGCCCTCGACCATCTGATTTTGAGCCTTTTCTGCTGATACAAAGGTTAAAGATTGCAATGGAGATAGCTAATGCACTCACATATCTCCATGTTGGATTTCCTCGGCCTATTGTTTTTAAAAACATCAAATTATCAAGCATCCTATTTGCCGAAGATTATGTAGTCAAACTGTTTGATTTTTCACTTGCAGAATCTATACCAGAAGGTGAAACTCACATAGAAGATGCAGTCCCAATAGGGATAATGGGATTTGTTGCACCTGAATATGTAGCTACAGGCGATTACAATGAGAAGTGCGATGTTTTCAGTTTTGGTGTATTGCTACTTGTGCTTTTGACTGGAAAAAAAATGTATTTCGTTGATGAAACTGGTGATCATTATTTATTGATGCAACAAGTTAAAAAACATATTGAAAGTAATACGTTTGATGAGATGGTAGATCCTGTGATTTTCAGCGATGCTCATAGACAATCTTCTGAAAAAGAGCAGCAATTGAAAGCTTTCATAAAACTTGCTCTTAAATGTGTATGTGAATCAGCAGAAGGAAGACCAACGATGATCGACGTAGCAAAACAACTAAGGCAAATCCATGGTTCTGGCTAGTGGCTTAGTTTCATTTATGTATTTTTTCATATATATTTAATGTCTTCATTTTCCATAGTAGCAATGGCAAGCTTTTACATAAATAAAAGTGATTAATCTAACAAATTTTTTTTTTCATTTATTTACGTCTGAATGCAAATTTTGTTTGAAGTGCATATAGTCCAAATGGATGTGCTTCAGAAAGTACAAAAGTTAAAAACCGCTTTAAAGTCAAGTCTTCTACACCTGGATTAGCAAAGGAGACTTCCAGCCTTGGGATCATGGAAATTAATTTGGAAATTTCCTGGTGGCCAATTTTTCCACTGTTATTAATTGTATTGAGCCTGAAAATCAGCAAGTCATATATATCTGGTTGACTTGGAAGAGATGACTTGCGTTTTTTACAAGAAACACGAAATCTGGGTATCTTCATTTCTACTTTAGGTGCAAATTCTAAACTTATATCCACAGGTATATTCTTCTTCTGAACCTCTTTATATATATTTCAGTACTGCTGCAGGTAAATGTTCTAGATTTTGTAAACTTAGAAGTCATCTACTAGTAGTTCTCTACTCTTTCAAGAAGGGAGGGATTCGAATCCCACAGTGACATTGGGATAAATTTCGCTCAAATTGAACAGAGATTTTCACTCATGAGACGGGTCGGTCCGGCCCTAGTTTAGCTTCCCTAACATGTCGTTAAGAGTTGCTAAAATTAAAATGCAAAATATTCGTTCTAACTTTTCTCCACAAAGAGTTAAATAATTTTGTACCGCATGCAACTGTTTGAATTTTCTTGCTTTTTATGTTCTCAAGTAATTATATAATATGTTTCACATTCCATTGTTAAATCAAGTGAAGCATATGTTTCATGGGTCAGATGAGTTTATTTACGAGAAAATTCAAACGTTCATCAAATCAGGTGGAAGAAGAAACTGCACTAATTAGGAATGGCAGAATATTTCAAGAAAAGTTGATTGCCTCAGTTGATAATAAACATAACCCTATTCGTTCCTTCCCCAGTGATAGAGCTGAAGATAGCCATAAAGAACTACAACAGTGCTTGGCGGATTATATTTACTGAAATCAAAGACTACAAATTGTACGGAGGTTTCCTCCAGGGAAGGATCGTGGCCGAATTCTAGTTATGAAATACTGTCAATTCGCTATTGATGCATCCAACATTGTATTTGCCTCACAAATGAATCACAATAACATTTTGAAGTCGAACGGATGCTGCTTTGAGACAGAAATCCCTGCTCTAGTTTTCAAATATGCATAGTACGGTACTCTTTCTTATAGTCTATACGGTCATTATCAATTCCGTTTTAAGCCTTTACTATTGACACATAGGTTAAAGATTGCAATGGAGATAGCTAATGCTGCTGCATATCTGCACGTTGGATGTCCTCAGCCTATTGTGTTTCAAAATATCGAGACATGGAAAATCATCTTCTATTAAGATTTTGCTGCAAAATTGTGTGATTTTTCACTATCCAAGTCTATCCCATAGTAGATCCTGTAATTTTTGGAGGTATATAGTGTCCTGGGAGAGTAGAGAAATTGCGAACTTTTCTTGACATTGCCTTTAAATGTCTCTCTGAATAAGCAGAAAATAAGCCAACAATGGATTGGTGTGATCAAACAACTCAGACAAATGTATTGCTCTTGCATGTAATTTTATATATTCAATCATTCTCCTGGAACATGCGAAGAAATATTTTGAAGATAATAGGTTTAATGAGATGGTAGATCCTATAACCATTGAAGACAGTTCATTTTCTAGGAAAGAGCAGCCATTGCAAGCTTTTCCACAACTTATCACCAGAAGAAGATAGGCGAACAATAGTTGATGTGGGAAAGCGACTCAAGGAAATTTCTCTCTCTGTGTTTGTTTAATGTCTAAATTTAAACTTTTGAAGCAGATTGAAGATAACTCTGCTTTCTTGGTAACAGAAAAAGGGTCTTCCTCGTCTACTTCTCACAGAAAGTTAACCAGCAAGAAATTTGCATGATTGACTTCGATTGGGCCAGATGTTGAAGTTGTGTATTGTTGGGCTGGTTTACTCTTTTCCCGAGCCCAAATAAATACAAAATCAAATCAAATTTTGTGCGAGACGAATGCACTGTAGTGCAGGGCAGATTGAAAATGGGGCATAAGGTTTTTTAACCTGGGGTTTGGTGATTGACCGGTCATTTGACTTTTTATTTTCGTTCAATTTTGAAGGGTGAGTTTCTATTCCTAACACCAAGATCCACATATTTATTATTTGTATGGTTATTATTATTATATTCTGTCTTTAGTGTCTTCCTTTCAAACCCATTCATAATTTTATAGAAAAATTTACTTGTAATCTCATCATAATGAATGCTGATACCAATATATTTATGGTCTTGTGATTTTTCATGTGACAAATTCGGTGTCTTCTCATGGTTAACTGTGTCTGCTTTTCTTGCTTCACTAAAAAATAGGGATAGTGTTATTCAAATAAAGACCAAGTTTTAAAGCTTTCATATATACTAAAATTTTAACTCTTTGTGTTGCAATTTCAAAGTGTATCATCTTATAAATGTATAGCAGCAAAGTCCTGAATCCTGAATTCATCATAAAGATAGATTGAGACTTTTAAGGTCACAATGTGTGGCTTACTTTTGAACACATGTCCAGATTGGTAAAGTACCTTTCTAATATAAATTATTTCAGTGCGTTTTCATGTTCCATAGTCAGAAAATTAATGCAAAATAACTTGATTGATTTGTGAATACGTTAGATGAGTATTTCTGTGCTTGTAGATAGGTTTCACCTTCGATGAGTTTGCGTTTTAGAACAAGCAAGCATTTATGATGAAGAATATTGGAGAAGTTTTACTAGAAAATTAATTACCTCTTGCAATGCTAAGTATAATTAATTAGCTTCTCTGCTAAAGAGCTGGAGACTGCAACAAACAACTATGATAGAGATAGAGGGCAAGTCGTAGGAAGAGAAGAGATACCGATTTTTACAGAATCTAAACTGCAGGAGCGGGACTCTCCGGTTTCTGTTATGAAGTTTGAATGCTACTGAATGTTTTAATAACATCATAATTGCATATCTTCACGTTCGAATTTCCAGGCCCATCATTTTTAGAGATATCAAGCCTTCACATATATATATCCATTCAACGAACAAGATGTTGCCTAATTGATTTATTTCACTAATAGCGAGAATCTATTCACCCACATAAAAAATAATTAAGCTGGCAGGAACATGCGGATATGTTGCACCTGAGTTACGTGACATCATCTTATTGCTATGAAAAATATGATGTTTATAGTATTGGTGGACTCCTATTTGAGCTCTTGACTGGGCAGCTAGTCTATGGATAATGTTCGTGATCATCTTTTACCAGATTATGAGAAGAAACATATCGAAAATTAGCCATTTCATGAGATAACAGATCCTGTGATCGTTGAAGACTGCTGGTCCTTTCCGGGGAAAGAGCAGCAATTGCAAGCTTTTACAGACGTCGCACCTAAATGTCTCAAAGAATCACCGGAAGATAGGCCCACAAATATCGTTTATGTTGCCAAAAAATCTCAGACAAATGTATTTATATACAAAAACCTGATAACCAAGCTTTGTTATTTGATTTTACTTGGTTGCCTCAGCTTCCACCGTGATCTTATCGCTAGAAGTTGTTGCATTTGAGCTCTGAACATCATAGAGTATACACAGATTCTGCATGATGCATATATAAACAGGGGAGTGAGGCTAACGGGATTCCTGATGTGATAACCCTTTTTTCTCCCGCTGAATTTGTTCTGTGCTTGAATATAGTCCTTTTGGTTTATGCAGTTAGTTAACCATCTTGTTTGCATATAAATTGTGAGGAAAATTAAGGCTAATAAGTCTGAATTTTGATGAAGCCGAGATCGAGTAGAAGTTCTATTCAAGTCCAGACGCACGCACGCACTTTCTGGCCTACTTCTGCATAGCACAAGTTATATTTATGTATACCAGCAGATATTAGTATACGAAATTGTGAAGTTCAGCTCGATTCAGTTCAGCTCAGCTCAGCTCATCAGCTTCACTAAGTAATCCTTATCTACTGCTCCATTCGGAATAATTAGTATATTTTTTTATACATTAAAAGTATTTTTTTCAAAAAAGAAAAAAAAAAGCACTTTCTATAACCATAATAATAATAATAATTAAATACTGGTTTACTTTGCTTTGCTTCTTGAACACTAAAACAAAATTGAAGTTTCTGTTGCTTTTACTAATGATTGCAGAAGAGACACAACTTGAAAATGTTTGTGAGTCTAATCATAAGATAGGAATCTTAATTCCTATTAAGCACCCAAATCACTTTCTCTTCTTCTTGTCCTCTAACCACCAGACAAAATTACATCACTTTTTACACCTTGCCCTTTCCTTACAAAATAGAGCCAATTTTTTCTGTTTATTTCAGCAATCCGATCCCTCCTATATATATATATATATATATATAAAGGGAAAAAAAAAATACAATTGCGAACACCAATTTTTTTCTTAACTAGCTCTCTGTTTCCGATTGACTAAAGGCAACACTTGAATGGAGATATAATTTGGCACCGATTAATATTTTATCGAACTAATTAACTTTTAATTATCAATATTGGGCTCTCTAATTTAATTCCATATATAATATGCGATGTTAAAAGAAAAATATGTTACAAATTGCCATATTAAGCACAAACATAAACATAAACAAAGCAAGAAAGAAAAATATATAATCGTCAATTTGGAAAGAAAAAGGAAACCTTTGATTCAAGGTATCTCTCTTCCCATAGTGATGGAGAGAGTGGGGTCCAAACATCGTTGTTCGTTGATCCTGTGAAAGGGTCCCACCTTCGTATCACTTCATCACCGTCCAATTCAATCCAATCTTACCCCATCATTTCTCTTTGTTAGTGTCCGTATACTATTATTACCATCATTATGTTACTTTTGCAATCAATGCACCTAAACAAATGCTTTATTAATTGTTAAAAATTATGACTCATGACTGACATTATTAATATAAATTTTGATATTTTCATGTTTACTATTAAAAATAATGTGAGAAATGGATATAAATGGTATTCTTAGTATTTTCAAATATTTAATAACTATTTCTATATTTTATATTTTCATATAAAGATTATGAAACTATTTTCTCCATAATTATTTAACATAAATAGAAGGCGTAGTGAATAACTTTAACAAAAAAAAATATATACAAAGACGGTCTAATGTAATCTATAGAGTATAAACAGTAGAGTAGAGATACGTACGTAAGCATATAAATAAACTATTTCACCATCAAAAATTTTACTGCTAATCTCTAATTATTATTACCATCATTTGTCCTTTTCGGTCTCTTCTCAGCTTGGCTCGAGTTTTCTGCTTTTCCCCTTTCGTCTTTCATTCTTAGGGTTCTTAAAAATATTATAAGATCCAGCCAACGATTCCAAATTTCATCTAACCCCTCTTTTTCTGTAAATCAAATCAAGGGTTTTTGTTTTGTTTTCTCTCTGTGTCAAATTAGGGCTCAAAGTTTAATCCCATATATATTTTTTTCAGAAAATTACCACCAAAGACACTGCACTTAGTTAAATTTTAGGGATTTGAGATTCGATTCAGTTGACAAGTCTCATAAATATTTCTTTCTGGGCAGATCAGAGCACGAATTGTGTGTGATTTAACAATTTTTAGGGATTTTTTTTGGGGGTTTTGGTCGGTAGTTTGATTTGTTGACTTTTGTCTAAGTTGTTGATTGGGATTGGCTGAGATTGACTGTTATTGGATTCAATTGGTATTGCATGTAGAGGATTGTGAAAATTTGGGATCGAAGTTCGGTGTCTACCACTTATTTTAAGCTTGTTATTAGAGATTTAGGGTTTTTTGGTGATAATTTAGGGTTTTCTCATTAGCTGACACTGCATGTGTGAACATTGAGGGGTCCTCTGCTTACTTGTAGAGGATCCCTACTTAGATGAATATATTTATTTTAAAATTAAAATTATAACTTTAAATTATTTTGTTTGAAGAGGAGCTCGAGAAGTGCTATAATTGGTTGAATCTGAGTGTTTTTTGAAAAAAAAAAATTCAAGTGAGGTGGCGTTGAAAATTTGCATTTGGTGGATTGGTACTAGAATTTGAGTGCATAAGTTTTTATATAACTTTGGAAGGAGATGTATAGTCCTAGTCCGGAATCCGGACACGAAAATAGTGGGGTTGCGGGGAATACAGTCTTGATTCCGTTCCGTTTTGTGTGGCCTTATGGAGGAAGAAGGGTGTTTCTTAGTGGCTCTTTCACCAGGTAAGTGGCTATAATAAAATTTTCTTGATCGTGCCCAAACTTGAATCCTTGATGCTTTTGAAATGTACTTGTTTTGTTATTGGCTAGTTGATATCTGATGTTTTTGTTTAGTGTATGGATTTTAAGGAGTCAAAATGCCATGTGATATGCGTTCTGATTGAAATTCTTATGCATGCACAGGTGGACAGAGCACATGCCCATGTCACCAATTGAAGGATGTCCTACTGTATTTCAAATTATATGCAGGTTGCCGCCAGGATATCACCAGGTTAATTGATTCTCATGATTGTATTCCAAACTGAAGTATCATACACCTGCATATTAATATCATTTCGATTGGTTTTATGATGATTAAAGAGTGTAAAATGGATGCCATAAATGCTAATTGTATACTTTCAGATCTTTCTCTGTGTACTCGATCATACATTGATACTAAAATTATGTTTTAACTTTCATACTGATGTTTAGATGTTTATGATAATTTCCATGCAGTATAAATTCTATGTTGATGGAGAATGGCGGCATGATGAGCACCAGCCCTTTGTAAACGGAAATTCTGGGGTAGTGAATTGTGTAGTTATAGATAGGGAAGCGGATATGCTTCCTACCAGTGTCAGCCCTGAGCCTTCTGGTAACATGGAGGTAGATGATGTTCTCATGCATCCGGTAAGGGTCCCTCTCACACTCAGTCAATAACTTAATTGTTGGCTCATACATCAATCAACAGATGTTGTCCTCATTACCTCATGGTACCTTTAGTTGCTGTATTTTTTCAGGAAGCTTATTGAGTTGCCATATTTTTGTGATTTGTGGGTGACAATGATAGACTTCACTGGAGAAATTGCACCCTAACGCTTTATACTCTCTAAATATTGGACATGTATACATATATGTACACAAAGGGAGCCATTTTCTATGTTAAACTATGTGGGTTGCCAATTTCAGCTAACTTATTTTGAGTTCTTAAAAGAGAGGTGCACTATAATGAATGGTAAAGCCACATTCAGAGCGGACCACCAGGATGCTGCTTCTGAAGAATGGTGGATAATTGAGAGCTATGGAGATGATATTTAGTATTGAGCTCACTTTTTGGGTTTTGAATAGAACCTTTTTCTTCTTTAATGTTTATTAATTAGAAAAGGTTTACAACAATAGATAAGAAGGATTTCTGCTGCAGTTATCATTATCATATTGCTCCTCTGTTACTGTGCTGTATCAAACAGGTCACATTGTCAAGTGTTCCTTGCAGGAAGCTTTTACACAAATCTCTGAGGCTGATTTAGAGCTCTCTCGTCGACGTATATCTTTATTCCTCTCTTCACATACAGCGTATGAGTTGATTCCCGAGTCAAGCAAGGTTTGAATGCTTTATCCTCCTGATGTGCTGCTAATACACGACGACATTGGATTTGAGCGTTTTCATGTAAAAAATTTTGATGTCGAAGCTCGTCACTTTCTCTAATGTTGCAGGTCATTGTCCTGGATGTCAATTTACCTGTAAAGCAAGCATTTCATATTCTCTATGAGCAGGCGAGTCTCTTTTACTGAAAGATGCATGGTTGTGCATGCCCAGCTATTCCATTTTTATGAGAAGAGGGAATATGAACGGGCCTCATATTCTTTGTTTGACTGGAACCATTTTTGTTAATAATCTATTTTGTAGTTTTGGGAAGAATGGGATTTGCATTAATCTTATTGTCAGGTTGTGATGTAAATGTGTTGCAGGGATTTCCTGTGGCTCCTCTTTGGGATTATACCAGGAGTGAGTTGGTTGGAGTTCTCAGTGCATTGGACTTCATCCTGATTCTGAGTGAGGTGTGTCTGGAATAAACCTTTTGGTGTTTCTTTCAAATTTTTCATTGCTGCATTTTGAGGATAGTTTCAATTTACAGTTCAAAAAGGAAATTGTGTGAGGAATAACATAGTGTTCTGACAACAATGGAGTGTTGTTGATGTTTGCATCCGTTGCTAGGTGCTAGGATTTCAATGAAACATTAAATTAGGAATGCTGTTTCTCTTCCTCCTCCCAAGTTGTGGTTATAGGCAGTGAGAGAGTCTGCCTGAAGTTCAGATATGAGAATATGGTTGGAAAACCACTTTTAGAATGACACTTGCTTGAAACAAAACCTTCTAAAGTTTCACTTGGTTGCACTCTCCCAACTCTCCGTATGTTTCGTGGAATCTGAGTTTACAGAGGGCTTTGTGCAACTGTGAAGTTGTATATCCATAGTCTGTGGTTTTCCATCACTGCCACACAGTCAGGCTCTCATGGCCAATGTTGCCAAGTTTTTTAACTAAGTATATGTTGTTTTATTGCCTTTGCCTTTTATGTTTCTTGTGTGGAATGCCTATTGGAATGAGTGCTGCTATATGGTTTTCTCCTGGCATTTGTCTTTTCTTTTCAAAATTTCTTCATTCAAATTGGCACATGCAATTCAGATACACAATCTTGCAGAATGTAGAATTTTGTAAATCACAAATTGAACATGCATTATGATTGCCGGTATAATTTTCATCAGATATTATCTTTTTTGTGCTTGTTACATTTCTTCATCCATTGAATTTGCATAACACATATAACCTGTTAAAATTCAGTTGGGAACTAATGGATCAAATTTAACGGAGGAAGAATTAGAGACGCATACAATATCAGCTTGGAAAGAGGGGAAATTACAGCTTAATCTTAACCGGCAAATTGATGGTAATGGAAGACCGTATTCTAGACGCCTTGTACGTGTGAGTGCTTCCTCTGATTCTTTTATGGGTTTCTTTAGCAAATCTGTTCTGTCATTTTGCTTATTTTTCATTTTCATGGTTGTGTTAATGTGGAAAGGTAGTGAATAACTTTCTTTTGACTGGATGGTTTGTTGATGTGTAAATATATGTGACCCATGCTCTGAATGTTCACATGCAAAGATTTCAATACATATGTGTTGAGGACATGGTGGTTTCATTCTAAGGTAATCGAAATGTTATTCTTCTCATTGGAAGTCAATCATGAAACTGTTATCATGTGAAAGTGTCAGATGTCAGTGTTGTGGTAGCTGAAGCTACGAAAATACAATCATCTATAGTCTTCCATCCCTCGTCTCCTGGCTGTGTTATCGTCTTCAATTTCTGGATAAGCTTCATTTTATGTTTGATTAATTCAAGTTCGTTGATGATGAAATAATTTGCTGGTGATTTGTGATGCAACTTCATTTTTGTCGAAGTGAAAAGTTTTTTCATGTGTTGATGTTCGGAATTTGTTGAGTAGCTATAGTGTGATATTTATGATTTTTTCTATCTTGCAGGTTGGGCCTTCTGATTGTCTAAAAGAAGTTGCTTTGAAAATATTGCGAAATAAGGTGGCTACTGTTCCCGTTATATATTCAACGGCACAGGGTGGTTCAAATCAGCAGCTACTACTACATCTTGCTTCTTTGTCTGAAATACTGAAGTGTAAGCTGTTTCTTTATTCATTGTTTAAGGGACTATGATTCATTACTAACCTTAACCTATTTTCAGGTATATGTCGGCATTTCAGGCATTCCTCTAGCCAATTACCCATTCTTCAACAACCAGTGTCTTCAATTCGGTTGGGTACATGGGTTCCTCAAATTGGGGAGTCAAACAGTCGACCATTTCAAATGTTGAAACCAAATGCTTCGCTTGGTTCTGCCTTAGCCCTGTTGGTTGAAGGTGATTTATCCCTGTTCCAACTCATTGGCTGAAATGGAGGTTTACTGGCTGAATTTCTATTTCTTCTAACCTATCTATTTGGGGAAGCTCATATTTTGAGCTTTTGGGGTACATCTTTCTGAGGTTTTTTTGAAAGGTTAAATTATCTAAAATTCTACTGTTCTATTTGAAAAATTTTACTCAACTTCTTATATAATGTAACCTTAAATATTTAGCCAATATGACAATTTTTCCAACAAGTCGTGATTTGACAACCAAACAACCAATGACTTGTTTAAAGCTCCACTTTTAGAAGCTTTATGTAGGAGTATTGTAACTGTTAGGATGCTTTTTCCAATTTCTCCATTATGGACTTTAGTCTCTTTTTCTTTCTGATTATAAAATTGATTTATGGCATATAAGTTGATGCTTACCATGTCTTATGCTCTTTTGCTTATTTTGGGCTATCACACCTTCTGCAGCTGAAGTTAGTTCAATACCAATAGTGGATGATAATTACTCTCTGCTGGATATATATTCACGAAGGTAATTTTTAATCCCTATCTCTTCTTTTAGTCCCAAAATATTTTTTAATGTTAAAAGGGTTGTAAATTGTTGGATCAACTGAATTTTTTGTATTCCTTGATAGTGACATCACTGCTTTGGCAAAAGATAAAGCTTATACTCAGATCCATCTCGGTGAAATGAGTATTCATCAGGTAACTGCTAACTTTTACTTGATGAGTTCTCTACTTTGTGCTCAATTTAATGGTTGGAGAACTTTTGGAGCTCTCTCATGCCCATTAGCATCACTAATTCATGTTAAATATGCATTATGCATGACATATGCTTTTCTTGGAAACTTGGTGTGCTTATCTACCTTTTCTGCTCTTTGTAGGCACTGCAACTGGGACAAGATGCAAATTCTTCACAGGGCTTCAATGGGCAGAGATGCCACATGTGTTTGCGATCTGATCCCTTACATAAAGTAATGGAGCGGTTGGCAAATCCAGGTATTTTTTTTCTCCCTAAAGTTTTTGTTTCTCAGTTATTACTATGTTTTCGTCTAATGCATACAGTAGCTTTTACAGATGATTTCACAAAATTTTCCTATTTCACTTTGTTTTATTGGTAGTAATCGTTGAAAATGTTTGCATTCTTGCTTTATTTCAGGGGTCAGGAGACTTGTTATTGTGGAGGCTGGCAGCAAGCGTGTAGAAGGAATCATTTCATTAAGTGATGTGTTTAGATTCTTGCTAGGTGTTTAGCCAGAAATGCTAGTCACCATTTTGCATGAAGGGCGTGCTGTGATGGAGCTGCAGAAAACCCATTTGTTTTCGAAATTATTTATCTTTATGCCATGCCCCTTGCTGCTACTCGTTGCTGCTTCGTGAATGGGCTTGCTTGATGTGTTGCTACCCTTTTGATTGGATGGGCAACTGCCGCCACATGCGACTGAGCCCTGCCTATTTTTAGGATAGAAATTTCAGAGCAAAAGAGAATTTGTAAATTGTGAGAGTTTCAATTTCTTTTTTCACTTCTCATTCTTATAACCGAAAATTATTGTCGTTTCAACCATATTCTGGTGGAGCAGCCGCTGCCATGTTTTGTCTAATGCTAACACAAAGCTGAGGCAAAAGGAAGAAGGGTAAAACTGTATTTAATACCCTGTGCTGCCGGTGGCTGTATGTAGAAAATGATTGGGCAATTCAATTCAGTTTCTCATCTGTTTATGACCCAAAAGGGGAAATGAAAATTATGTCTGTATCATTTTGTTGTTGCTGGGTTCCCAGCTTTAATTGATAAAATAGTCGAAGAGAGTCCGGGCACGGGCATGGTATTTTCTGTAGTCGTAGTCTTGATATGAGGGGTAAAATTATCTTAGTGCTGCAGAAAACAATCCATCGATGAGTTGATCACTTTCTTAACAGGGTACTTTCAACTCTTAGTTTGCTGCTTATAATCGCTTGCCAAATAGCTTTTGCTGAGCTTTTGCCGGCCATTGATTGATCTAAAATTCAATTCATGTCCGATTAAGTCTATTATAACTTTCATTTTTAACTAAAGAATATGATGGATGGCCCATTTAACTTGGGGCACAGAAGTTAAATGAGCAAATAACTTTCGGCCCATCTAGACAAGGCCGCCGCGTTGGATTGGATAGGACCAGTTGTTTGCCTGCTTGGATTTTATCATCGGGTCCTCTAATTTATTTATTTTATTTTTGAATAATACCATCCAATAATAAACCTACCCATTAACTCTAACTCGAGGAAATACAGCTCACATGAAGAATCACAGTAATTTTGTTTATATTTTATTTAATATTAAGAAAAAAGGAAAAGGAAAACAAATGGTGTTGAAAATGGGTGAAAGGGGGGAAACAAGTAATTTGCTTATTGTGGGGGATCGATCTATGAGTTACAACAGCAGAGCTCAGTTACGAAAAAGAAGTCCTATATTTTGAAGCATATTACGCGTCATATTTCTATCTCCGATTGAGTTAGCTGAAATAAGAATAGTAGCTTAGAAAATAAAGAGAGGCAAAAAAATAAAACTACAAAGCTAAGAACTAAACCTGAAACCAAGACTCTGGCATCATATTTACACGGTAGGCACTAGACAGGAGAGACTAAAACGAAGCATCAGATTGAAGTTGGTATAAGTGCTAATATTTGAGTCTTAATCCTTCCCATGCACATTTCTATCTCCCTGTAGATTGGCAGGTTCTGAGGGCAGCATGGATGCAAACTTGAAACTGCAGAATCAATTATCTGAGCCACATCGGCTGGACAATGCCTTTCAGTACACGTCTGCAGGGTTACAAGGAAAAAATTCTCAGCACACATGATCTGTAAGTAATTACGTCATAACAGAATCCCAGAGTTACCTGTATCATGAGCAATGTAGCAACGCATGAGGTGATGAGCTCTGAGGGAATTTGTGCTTCATGTTTGTCAGATCCATCCTGCAATTTGGGACCAGGAGCATAACTATTAAGCAGAGGATCTGATGTGCCAGAAACAAATTGATTGTGATGACTGCCATTGACCTTCTCTGGAGATCGGATCACCGGTACCCTAGGATCGAATGTTAATTGCCGTTTATCTATATGGTCTAAAGCTTCTCCAATCTTCATAAAAGCATCTTCCCCTTCCTTCACAGATGACATTGCCTGAACAGACATTTTCAATGATTCACTCCATAAACCACAGGTCAATATTATGTAAAGGTAAACGAGGACGTGTCACAGTTGTGCTACTGATCATAGATATAATTAGTGGATGTAGCAGAATAAGTTCAATCATTAGTTAAATTACATCAATATTGTCAAACCAGACAGATAACTCTTAATACCTTGATAGCAGCATCTACCATTGTATGTGCTTTTAATCTTGAACCACCGACTATTTCGAGTACAGCAGATCCTGATTCTTGTGAGACATAAGAATTATCAAGAGTTCTAGAATTGGCTGGGGGCTTTGGCCAAGGGGGCAGGGAGCTTTCTGGGTAAGTATTACGCTGCCTCACATGGAGTAAAGCAGAGGAAGCCTGCATATGAGAACAATTGATCAAAGATTGCCACCAGGTCAAAACATGGAATTGTAAACTGAAACAAAAGATGAAAAGCACAGACACAATTCGTGGAAGCCACATGCCTGGTCATTGGCTTCCTTTAGCTGTACAAGTACCGTGGCGATATGCTTCTTGAGAGGTTCAGAATCTTTTAAACAGCCTTCTCCACCATTTTGACTTTCCAGTATGTCATTGTTAGTGTTCTTAAGCTCCATTAACAATGCTTCCTACAGCATTGGAGAATAAGAACAAAAGCTCTATGAGGTCATAATTCTAATGCACTTCCAAAACTGGTCTTTTATTAGTAAATTTTATGCAAGACAACCAAAATTCCCAATGCAGAAACACGAGTACAATGCAAGATTTGTGACATTATTATTTTGACATAACCACAAAGATCAATGTGCAAATGGTCATATTATCCTTATAGGGTCAAAATTCTATAGACATGCTGGATGGTCCTCAGTAATGTGTACAAAGAATGTTACATTGACAAACACCAAAGAATGTTACATTGACAAACACCAACAATTTTAACAAGGATGGCATGGAAATGTATGAAAATAACCTTCTTGGAAAGAGCGCGCTTCACCTCAGAAAGAGCCCTTATAGTAGCTTCCCTTGCTTGGACCTGTGCTGCTGTACAAGGTTGACCATAGGCCATCTGCTCAGGAGCCACTGACTTGGATAGAGGAAGAGCATAGTTTGTATCCCCCTGGGGAGATTGTCAGAAAATCAGACTAATTAAAGATATTAATAACACTCTGCCAGATGGTCTACATATTCAGACAGACTTCAATGATTCACAAAAATATATTGATATGAGTTCAGTGAACCTTTACCTGCTTTGTGAAGGTATTAGTGGAAATGAGCGCTTTCTCCAGATGGCTGCCAGAAGCAAATAACATGGACGCACCAAAATTAGAATGTCCATTCACTTGCAGTTCTTTAGGTATCGCTGGGAACTTATCAGCACTGATCTGTCTCCTCAAAGCTTCTGGCATGTTATCCAATGGATTTAAAGGCATGCAATCAATATCCTGTAAAATGGATTTGCTTGTTACCACTCATGTAAAAGAAAATGATAACGCTACCATAGATATTTCAATTACATGAACAGAAGTTTCACAACCTAGGAATATGATCAAATGAAGCATAAATCCTAAGAAATTAAACGTCAGAAGAGATAAACTAGCACAAACCAACTCATCAAACAAAAGAGTGCTTTTATTAAACTGTATCAGTATCTTCTGACCTGCTCCCAAGACTATCTAATTGTCCATTTAACTTACAACTTCATCCCAAGATGATCAAATAATTTCATGGCACTGCATCTTAGGTACAGTGACCCCAGCTATTGTGGCTTCTTCAACCAATTCAATCAGCTAACTTCATATGTGAACAAAAATAATCAACCTGAACTCCAGAGGATATGGCCAGTAATATTCACTTAACAGAAGCTAGCAAAAAAAAAAAAAAAAATTCTCTCTGCTTTGATCCTCTAAACTAAAGAATACTGAAAAGACGCATATACTGAAGTGAAAAACAATATGTCAAAAACTGTAATTACCGTGACAAATTCAACTCCTAACTCAGGACGATCAAACTGAACTCTGCACCTGTCATGATCAACAGTGAGTACACTCCCATCATGCAATTCCCTCGTTTTCGGATGAATAGCAATTACTCTCTGTCCAACTGATAAAGGGCGTGGTAAATCTCTAGGAAGTCCTTCCCTTATACCAGTGCGAAGTTCAGCATAATGTTTCCTCACAGATTCGCGATACAGTTTAAGTTTCTCTCTTTCATCACGAAGAAACCGTTCAGAAAGCCTCCGGGGTTTGCCAAGGGAACTGCATCAACCAACAGTTGCAACATAAATTATCTGTATCATCATTATTCACAATAAGATTAGCACAGAATTTTCCAAAACAGACACATACCTTCTTATGACACCCCATTCAACACGAGTAAGTCTTGGGATATGCCCCAGTCCAACATGGTTTAAATACTCCACAAACTCCCTATTAGCAAACCAAGGGTAGTCGATTGCACTGTAGAACCACTCAAAAGTGCACCATCTACGTACCATATCAGATGACAGGCAACATGAAAGCTTTTCCTGTAAATTCAATAAAAATATCAATAAAAGGAGGCCCGGAAGTAAAACTGATACTAGTAAAAAGATATACTGCATCTCACTCAAGATATAAATATAAATAAAGACTTTACCTTCACAGAGAGAAGTCTGTCTTGCTGTGAGATAAAGTATTTGTTAGATTGAGCTTTTAATATGTTCTCAGAAGACTTCACCTCTTTGGAGCCCAATTTTCTCTTTAAAACCATCTTCCGTCTACTTCTTGGGTTGGTAGGTATGCTAGCTGGGCTAGCAGCAGGAACTTGTGCAGTTGATGCCACTGAATCAATCCTTGCTCTTTTCTGGTCATTAACAGAAGAACCCTCCGACACTCGGCCCGGTTTCCATTGCTTCGATTGAGCAGAAATTTGACTGGTACGTTTACCTTTAGAGGGCAATCTATTCTCTTCTCCAGCAAAAGCCTACAGCAGGTGTGCATAAGAAATGGAGGAGTAACATTGGTTTGATTGCAAAGGATCATTAACATCCACATGTAATTGATAATTTCTGGTATATATAACCAGAGATCCTCTCCAAGCACATGAAAACATTTTCATGATTACATTTTATTACATTCATATATCTCTTCCCATGTCTAAAATAAAGAGAAAACTTGTTTTTTTCCTCCTTTAATTAGAAAAGGTCTGGTTGGTCAATGCATATGTAGAAAAGGTCTGGTTGGTCAATGCATATGTTTTCCTATAATTCAGTTAACTGACAGGAAAATCTTGCATGAAACTTGTAAGCAAATTTGCAGTGTAAAATTAACCTAGCAGATACTTGTATTATCAAAGCAACAAGAATCTATACTGCTAACAAAGAAACATTGACAGATACAATGTGCTACCCCAAATGTGAAAGGATAGCATACCTCACACTCCAAAGTGCTTGTCGGATGAGATTCTGTGAGAGCTTCAGCATTTGATATCTGCAACATACAAAAATTGGCTCTAATAATGAAATAAAATCCTTCACAATAACAGTAAATGAAGAAAACTTATCCACATATTACCTTCTTTGAAAGAATGGGTTTGCGTTTCCTTTTCCACGTACTATTTGGAAGCTCAGGCTGTTCTTTCACTTCTGCAACAGTTTCAACATCAACACCTGAGTATCTTCCAAGTTTAGACTTTCTAGGCATAGTACCCTCAACTTCAGTGATTGTATTCAGTGCCTTCTCTTTTGGCCCTAAATGTTTAATTTTGTCCTTGGGATGACTAGTAGATGTAGCCTCAGGGGCACTGGACTTGTCATCTATGTCAAATGCAGTTTGTTCTTCCTTCAACTGCACGGATGATTCTGTACACAACAGAGAGACAAAAATAGCAAGGAAATAAATCAATATTTAGAAAATAGACGAAGGGTATTTTCTCATCAAACAATAAGACAAAAGATAATAAATCAACATTTCATTTTTGAGCACACACAAGCAAAAAATAAATGGAAGGATGAAAGCGGAAAAACCAGAACTAAAAGGACTAAACATTTACCAGATTCCATGGTGGAGTCCGGTAGCATCAACGACAAATCAGCCAATGTTTGCAGAGCATCCAAGGCATTGTTTTCATCTGCATCAATAGTTAAAAGAAATAAAAATAAGATCACATATCAAATGCCTCATGGACACGGCAGAAAGATCCACAAGTTTGCTGATAGCTCAACACAAATTGAGACCAGTTACTGCAAAAAGAAAAGTTATATGCAACATGTTTGCAGTAAATTGAGACATAGTGCAATAAGAGTATAACACCAATAACAATTGACCATGGCATGCAACATCAAGATCATTTTGCATTATCTCCTTGTCAATTTCCTCTTTTCTGCATCACCAAACATTTGGATATGTTGACTCATCAAACCACAAAAATTGTCAATTGACCAGCTCTGTGGTTTTTACCTCCGAAGAAAAGTTTCTTACTTCTCTTCCTCTGGACCCGTGGAGGGAGTTGCTCAATTTTTGCATCTGAAATCTCAATGTCAACTTTTCCCTTACGTCCACTCAAACCTTCTTCAGTTCCACTACATGCTTCTCCTTCGTCATCAGACGGACTGTTTCTGACCTCTTCAACTTTTGTTTTCTTTCTGTAAAACTTTTTCCCCTTCCGGTGAACTTCAACGGTACCTACACCTTCCATATCCATTAAGGATTCTGCATCTCCAGTATAAGTTCCATTTTCTGGTCTCCTGCTTCTGATTCTACCTTCGGAGCAGTCTTCTTCATACAAGGAAGCATCACGAAGATCGGAATGAGCTCTCTCTGACTGTGAAAACTATTCACATATAGAGGAAACACAAATATATAATTTATAACAGAATGATATAATAATCATAAAAACAAAAAGTATTCATGAACCATCAAATACCATTTTATCCCAGCTCTGAACTGGTGAGGATTTTCCATGCTCTGTCCTTTTGTATGGGCTCTGAGAAACTTGGGGAGATCCTCCCCTTTGTGATGCCTGAGTTAACGCCAATGCTGCCACATGCGCGACCTCATCGTCATTAGTATCAGCATCTGACCTCCGTTCTTTTTTATTCAGTGGGATATAATCATCTCTATCATCTTTCTTATGTGAATACGAAACAGGGAAACGAGGTGTCCGTTTCTTAACTGCACGAGGCTGAGTACCTAAGATAAACATCAAACCATAAGTAGAGGAACTCAAGTCAAGTGTTGTTGTAAAGATTAGAACGACAATATGTATGCTTTTCATGGGTGCACTATATATGAGATAATCATAACTCAACTCTATCTCCTATTCTTAATTTAGATGATAAGTGAATATGAAAATGTAGATATTGCGTCGTACAAAAACAATCGTCTTACACAATCACCAATTTCCACCAAATTTTCTTAACTTCCCACTAATTAAAAGAAGAGACATGGATGATTGCTCCTCATGAGCTAATTTAAATATCACGGGGTAATACCATCAGTACGTGCCCTCTTCAACAACGATAGGCATCCACCATTCGATGCCATTGTCCAGGGCTGGGATATATCTTCTTTAGAGGCACTAAGCTGAACTTTCGGCCGCTTGCGTTTCTGAGATTTTCGTGCTATGCCAGAAGCATCATTGCTCTCTCTTTCACTATCACTTCCTTCCTGCCAGTTCACAACCCAAAATATTATATATTTTGGTCTATAAATGGCAAGCACACTCAATTCAAACAACCCTGGTTGATGAAAAGAAAACTCCACATAAAGATCATGCAATATGATGACTTATCACATGTAACTAGCGGACACGAATTTACTACCAAGAAATAAGAATCCCCATGCACGCTTCAGTTGATATGAAAATTTCAAATCGATGGTGTAAATTTTATCACTTTTCTAATTGTACGGTAGCAGTCAATAAACTATTGAGTAGAATAATGCTATTTTTTTCTTTTTAACATTTTCTTCCACAACCTTTGCTTAGTTTCCCTCAGAAAGCAATATTCTTTGTAATACTCGAGTTTCCTAACCTTTGCAAAGTTAACAAA
Source organism: Melia azedarach (assembly GCA_028052125.1). NCBI lineage: Eukaryota > Viridiplantae > Streptophyta > Magnoliopsida > Sapindales > Meliaceae > Melia > Melia azedarach. The sequence continues at coordinate 748,946 of CM051397.1, forward strand.
ACTTCCCACAGCACATCCCAACCATATTGACACACATGCAAAGAAAATGACAAACACGTATTCTCTCAATCTGTTTCCACCATTAATACTTAAATTTCAAAATATACAGCTGTATCAACATAAAGGCACAAGCATAAGCTAACATCAATTCACTGATATGCATTTCAAACACCTCTACCCAATCTCACCAGGACATTATAGTGATCAGTCATCATTGCAATAAGGCCAACCACAGAAGCTGTTCCCTCTGGCAGGGATAAGTATGCCTGGACATCAAAATAAGATAAATATTAACAGTGTAATCAAAGACACTACCCTTTGAATGTTCAACTTTGAGCTATTCAACCCCAACTTACAATCAACAATCATAAATTGGCAAGTTACTATACTTACCCGGTTCATGTTGTAGAGGGCCTCCACCATTTCAGCAGATCTATTACGAACTTGAGCAGCCACCTGGACAAAAACAAAAATCAATAATTTAAACCACCAAAAAGAAAATGAAGCACACCACCTGAAAAATCTAGCAGAAAAGCTTTTATAGGTAAAACATAACCAAGCGGAAAGACCAAAAATAGAAAGTAATATATATAAAGCAAAGTTGATAATTCCTTACCTTCTTCCAATCTTTCCCATAATTTCGATAGGCTTCATAAAAACGCTGAAGCTCCCCCTTGCTCCATTGAGGTCCTAACTTATCAGACAATTTTTTCTTCAAAGAAGAAAATTTCATAGTCAACACATTGAAGGAAAGCTTAAAAAAAATGTTAAAACAGCAGACTTCCACACAGTAACAAGAAATTCATTCAAAAGAGGTTTTCGTAACTTCTTCAATGAAATAGAAGACATGAGTATGAAATCCACCCATTTCAGTAACAAACAAGAAACTTGTCCAATACAAAAGTTCCCTGCACCTAATCTCAGTTAACAAGTGAAACCAAATTCTTGAATTACATATTCCTGCTCTACTCCGTAATCAAACCAAACAACTTTAGAAGAGCATCAAGGAGAAGTGACAGGAATGTATGAGCACTGACATAAACAAACAAAATTACAAGATTCATGCAGTTCAGTATATCCTAACAGTCTCATCACATTGAAGCCCCGGGGGATAATTCAAACACTCACCTTTTGTTTACCTTTGCTTGAATTGACCATATCTTTAACCGGAGAGACCTCATTTGAATATCGCTTATTCACACTTCTAGATTTTCTCGTTGGAGCCATCAAAAGTTTTCTGCCTGAACAAAATCAATAATAAATTAGCAAATAGAATGGGCTAAACTTAATATAATACAGTCATGCATGGTCTAAACTGTTCCGCATAATATATTTCACCCTTTTACCAAGTTAGCCATAAAACTGCAAAGAAAAAGAAGTGGATAAATGAAGCACCAGGCCAAAACCCCAAAAGTACCAAGCGATTACAGTGGGAGGAACAAGCACACATTAACAAGGATTTTTTTAAGGATAGATCAATGGTTTTCTGTAGGGGTTTTATAGATTTAGCAAATATCCGAAACTGTTTTATTTATAAGCTGATTGAATCAATTTCAGAAACAGACCTGAAAATTTGAAATTTAGAAAACATTACATTGTAAAAAAGAACACAAAATTGCAGCGTTGCAATTCATAAAAATACCAAATTTAAACCCCGCAATAGAACCTATAATGCATCAGTTCAGAACATTATATGATTTCAGAAAATGCTTTGAAGAAGACAACAAAAGAAGAAAGAAAGCCAAAATCATTTCTTAGAAACAACCAAAAATAATTGATCGGAATCAGATATTCTAAAAAAATCCTAAAATTCAAAACTGAGTAAAAACCGAAAAAGAAAAGAGAATCAGTTTCAAAACAAACCACTAGTAAACTAACAAAAGAAAACGCAAAAATTCATCATTTTTCATCTAAAAATAATAATAAACTATATATCCGGAAACACTAACCCAAAAAAAAAGAAAAAACAAAAGACAAAAATTCGAGCGAGTCGCAGACGTTCAGAGAAACCAAAATTCAAGACTCAGCGAACACGAATCAGTCTCAAAAAGCAACACCGGTTTAAAAGCCAGTAGCAAATCAACAAAAACACTCTCAATAGACAACCAAAATTCAAAATTCAAGCGTATCCGGAAAAACCCCAAATTCAAACTCACTGGCAAAACCCAAATGCAAATCAGTTCATAAAATCACTCACGTTAATCAACAAACCATTTTTCTTCCCAGGACCAGTATTTTCAAAATTAACAGTAAAGAGGGATAAAACGCAAAAATTTAAATTCTGTTACAGTTTAAACCCTAATTTACAGATCGGAGACTCAAAACCTACCGTTTTTGTGGTTCACGCGATCTGCGAAGGAAACAATTACTCATAACAGAGTGTGAGAAAGACAGAAGGATTTCAGAGCGAGAAGAAAAAATCAAAATCAAAACTTTATAAAAGAGAAATAGAGAGAGAGAGAGAGAGAGAGAGACAGAGAGAAAAGAGTGAAAATTTTTTAGAGAGAGAAAAAAGGGCGTTGCCGCGAAACTTGAATATAAAGAGGGTTAAACCAATCACATTGTGTTGTGTTTCTTCTGTTTTTGTTTTTCATGTTTCTGTTTTTTGGTTTATTGTTTTCTGATTGACATTGGAGAGCTGGTGACCGTACACGTGGCAAAGGGGAGAAGAATGGAGGGTCCGATTTTGGGGTTTGTTGGATTAAACTTGGAGGGATAATTGTAGGGGATTATGTTTGAAATGTGGCACGTACAATATCATGCCAGCCACGACGTAGTTTAATGTTTTCAAGGGTCCTCTTTTAATTTCGGTAATCCTTATTAACACTTGGGTCCCTAAATGTTAACAAATTATAATTAAGAACAGAATTCAAGTTTGTTTCACACAATTTCTTGCCATTGAAAATAATTGTATTAAATAAAATAATAAAAATCTAAATAAGTTTATTTCTTTTGAATTTTTTTAATTTTACAATAAAATTAACTAAACATAATATAATAAAATCTAAATTTTTTGTAAAAAATTGTTTATAAATAAGACTTTTTATAAAGCCTAATTATAATTTTTTTTGTAAATTTTTATAATCTAAAAAAATATTATTCAATAATTATTTATTGCAATAAAATATAAAAAATGAAAACAATTAGTGTCTTAATAAAAGAAAATTTATTTTTTTATATTTTTTTGCATTAGTTTACCCAATATAAATTTAATTTACTTAAGAACAAATATATCAAATGATAAAATATACTAATATTTAGTAGTTATATTATAATGGTAGGGACTAAAAATATAATTTTAAAATAATAAAGATATAAGTAATAATATTAAAATATATTAGGTATAAAATTCATATTTTCCCTTAAATAAATGTGTTTAAGTAAACTTTGAAGCAAATAGGGCCTGCTTTTTTTTCCATTGGTTCATCACAAACAAATTCATCTATTAAAGAAAAAAAAAGCAATTTGATTGTTAATAGGTTTTTTATGGAAGTAAAAAATATATATACATGTATCATTATTGTCACAAAATCCTTACATTGGGCAAAAGATATAATCTAAATCTAATTTTAAAATAAATTTTCGAGTAAAATTTTATATTATTATTTAGATATACTATATTTATCTGTCATTTCACCATCTATCTTATTTTTAAATGATAATTTTAAAATAAAAATTTAGAATGAGTGGCATTACTCTTCCATAAACGGGATTGTTACGTATATTTTTGTTACAAAATTATACTTTAAATGTTTGAACTTTTGTGTTAAATATATTAGATTTTGAAATTTCAAATTTCATGTGAGGGTTTTCGAATTTTTAGGGAATATATTTCAAACATTATGTCGTAAAAAAATTATATGTAACGATTCACCAGTAGGAAAGCTAAGCTTTATTTTTAATATCATAAAATATTGTTCTTCTTCTTCTTCGCCATCATAACTAACTGAATGGGAACAAACGTGAGTTCCCAACGATGATATTGAACAAATGTAATTATATGTTCAACAAATGAATAACAATGAACCGATCTTCGTATGTCTCCTGAATTATTTCTTTGGTTAAAGAAATTATAATAAGTTGAAAAGTAGGAAATTTACGAAGTGGTGGCTACAATACATTTATGTGATTATGCAGTTCATCTCCTACAAATTTTTTCGGGAGAAACAGCATCTTTTAACGCCATTATATCTTTACCAAAGGAGTAACTTCTATCCGAGCGTTCGATAGCAACAAGCAAGAACTTTCACTGGTTCATTCGATTCAGGCCCACCAAAATGGAAAAAGGATGTCCACATTCTTCATCTCTCACCTATGGAGGCAGGCTTCAACAACACGCGTAAAGTCTCCCAAATCACCTGTTCATATTCCAAACTTATCTTTCAATAATGCGCCTGCTGTTTCTAAATTCACCAGAATCACCACCTGCATCCATATTAGATTTGTAAGACCTTCCACGCCGTGGACTTCCATATCTTTCTTGTTTTGGTCCCCTGAAACTCCTTGAATCACTCCTTCTGTCCTTCTTTTCCCATTCATCATCATCCCGCCGAGATCTTTGAGAAGATCTATTACCATCATTCGGAGAGTTCCTAACAAACCTATAATCTCCCCAACTCTTAAAATTGTTTCCTTTTCTACGAGATTCTGTCTTATTCCCTCCAGATTTGTTTCTATGTGATCGCAAGTCATCAATGTCAGATTCTGAATCAGAAAAGGAATCATCTTCCATGTCAGGACTAGCTCTCCTCTGAGAATTCCTACTAGAAACTGGTTTGTTTCCTTTAGTTCGCTTAGACCTAAAATCCTTACCGGAATCATCATCCAAATCCGAATGAAGATCAAATTCTTCATCTGAGCCAAAGCTCAACCCCCTGGATGGACCATTTGGACCTCTATCTCTACTTCTGTGTCTAGAATCTGCAACATGACTGGATTTCCAGTTAGGATGAACTGAGACATCTTCATCAGTATCAAAACCCAGTTCATCATCTTCAGAGCCAGAAAGAGTTGATTTTCGACGCGTGGGCTTAGATGGCCTACCGCAAGATGGAGAACTTGCCCTGTGGCGAGAAATATAATTATTATCAAAGCCCCTGTCTACTTCTTCAGAAGATCGTTCAACTTCAGAAAAATCGTTTGAAGAAGCCTTCCTCACTGAATGATTATTTGGAGTGTCTATCTCATAACTATCCACATCATCTTCATCCTCAAAATCATCAAAACCTATTCCAGGTCTGTTGTTATTGAGATCAGAATACTCTCTCTGATGGGTCCTTGTATCTCTGCTGGCATTATTGAAATCATCTTCAGACCCTCTAAAATTTCCTTCATGAGTTAAAGGCAAGTCTTCACCCCGGACTGGGGAGTCTGCATACTCAAAAGCAGCAACATCTGCTCCATCTGATTCATCATCATCAAAGTTAAAATTCCAGGCATTTGAAAATTCTGGGCGGCAGGCAGTCTTCTCTAGTCTCATTTGTTGGCCATGTTGCCTCTCTGGCATTTCACTCTCAATAAATTGATCAGCTGGACGTTTGCACTCACAATGAAAACATGCCATATTTCTCCGATAATTTAAGAAATTGCACCTGTCACAGCATAAAACCAACAATAAGCAATGCAAAAAACCCTAGAAACTCTTGCATGTAACATATGAACTTTTTAAGTGTATAACATGATGACAAGAAAACTCCATATTTTACAGCATCTCCATTAATATACCGCAAATATGCTTCAAAACCAGCAGCTTTTTCTTAAAGAGACATAGCCAAAATAGAATCAACAAGGACATTGAAGTTTACTGGGGCATTGAACTTACAGAGGACATTCCCATTCTCCTGGAAGCAGCTGTCTCTTTGGCCGCTTGGCATCACATTGTAGACAAACAGTATTCTTTGCAAAATTCATGAAATCACACCTGAGACCAATATTCTGCAATTTTAGTATGATACAGCACAATTATCATCCCAAAACCAGTAAACAGCTGGAAACATTATGAGATATGCAATATATGCAACAGGCTTTTAGATAATAGTGATAATACCCTATCATATTACTATACTTTTTCATATGGATAGCCATTCAATCTACCTCAAAGAATGCTGCAAGAAAGTAATAGTGTCTTCAAAAATGCATTTATCTTAATACTGTAGATTGGCTCTGCAGTATAAATCAAATATATATGTCCATGAAGAGATACTCTAGAGAAATCACGTACTTAGGACATAGCCAGTCCCCTTTTTTCATCTCAATGTCGTCACGTCCAACTCGTTTCTTTGGCGGTGGAGGAGGTTGCTTAACTTTTGGAGGAGGTTTCTTTATTACTGGAGGAGGAAGGTTTGGATCTATCGGAACAGCACTCAACTTGACAACCTCATGAAGCAATTTACGGACAACATTCTTTACAGACTTTTTTTTAAGGAGGCCCTTATTGACCACAGATCCATTCACAGGATCAAAACCATAAGTCAATAGAACACGCATAACATCAACAGTTCGGGCTTCATCCTCTTTATTTGTTAAAAGGTATGCCCTTTCACAAGAGTTTCTCAAGCTGCAGGAACTACAGACCTGATATAATCAAATGGTCATCATTTAATGAACAATTCAGGATTAATATTGATAACTAGAAATAGGTATGAATGAGTAAGGAAAAAGAAGTATTAATATAAAAAGATGAAAAAGCTGAAAAACAACAACTGAATCACAAAAACAACAAAAATTGATATGGTAAACTATGAACCACCACATGTATCTTCTAGAGGCTGATGGTATTCATTTCAGAAGACAAATACCCTAAACTTTTTAATGTACTCATCTCACATGTAACCACACAAACTATACACAAGCAATCAAATCGCTAACAAATGAAGAACAATAAAACAAATAAAAAGAGTGTATAATATAAGTAACACTTACATCTCCTTCATCAAGGTGGACATGCTTCCTCAATAGCTTTGCAGAGAAAACAACCTTCTTATCAGCACTTGGGCATCCATAGCCAACCAACATTTGAATATCCTTCCTTGACAAGGACCTGAAATCAACATTCTGTCTAAGCACATAAACTAAACATCACTACTTTATTTTGCTGTTAGCAAAATAAGCTAAACCAGAGATTGCAAACACAACCATTAAATAAATTTAAATTGCAAGCAAATGACATGTCCAAATTCATAAACACGAGTGACGTTCAATTACAAGCATCTCAAACATTCTAGCAGAAGTGAAACAAATTCATTCATTTCACAATTGAAGCAAAAAGCATTTGATCAGCAAACCTCAAGATATCAAACCGGTCCTTCCCAAAATTCAGGGATGCAGTCTGAACGGTCTTGAAATCATTAAAGTCAATCCCAACATCAATATCATCCTCAACAACATCATCAAATCCCAAATCTTTCACCATTTTGTCCTCATCTTTTCTCCTATGATCAAAGTAATTCTGCTTCACCAATCTCTCCATCAACTCTATCCATTCCGGCCACGGATGCACCACCTCCATCTCCTTTCTCATGAACTCCGGCTTTTCAGCACTAACACTTACTGGGTTTTCTTGTATACCGGATTCAACATCTGGGTTTTCACTTGTTTCCGAAACCATGCCTGGGTTTTGTTGTTTCAGGGTGCTGACAATTTCTAGGTTTGCTTGCGTTTGTTGTTCTTTTGATTGGCGCCAAGCCCGGATTCTTTGCAACGTTTGGTCGTTTTCTTGCTTTTGCTTCTCAATTTGGTCGATTTGATCGAAGATGAAGCTCATGCGAGAGGAAAGCGAAGAAGGCTTTGCTTGCGGGTCTAAAGAGTTGGGAGGGTTTGGAGTTGGGAGATGAGAAGTGGAAAAGGAGTGCTTTGTGGCGGTGAAATGGACAGAAGGGAAATGGTGTTTAGAGTTTTTGACAGACTTGGGAGAGAGAGAAAGGCGTCTCAGAAGAAGGAGAGAGAATAGGATTTGCGCCATTTTCTGAGAGGGACTAAGAGTTTGCAAAACCCTCCATGAAAACACAGAGAACCAGAAATGCCAAAAAGCTTTAAGCTTAAACCCTCGCGTGCAGAAAAAGAATACAAAGCATTGGGCCACACTTAAACATCGGGCACAAACTTAGTTAAGCCCAATAACTCTCTGCACTTTTATACGTGTAATTCTAATTCTAATAAGTGCACTCACTTTTATACGTGACGTGCTTCTAGTAACTTTCCGCTAATCGTCAACAGATATTCTTTTTGGGTTATATTAAAAAATATAACGGAAATTAATAGATGCCTTCGGTGTTTGTGAAAATAGAAAAATATTCTCTTAATATTTAATAAATAATAATTTTTTTCTTAAATTTAACTAAATACATAAATATCTTTAGTGTTAATTTTCTGTTAATAAAATTTATTTTTTTATACAAAATAACTATTTTATCCCTATATATTTAAAAGACAAAAGAATTAACTATTTAAACTCTATCCATACTATATAATAACTAACATGACTTTATAATTTTAAAATGATGAAATGATAATTATATCCTGACATAATTTGTTGTCTCAAACATGAAATGCATGGCCAAAATGGTACATTACTGCATTAAACATGAAATTTATGTCCTCAACTTACATGCATATTAACTCAATTAAGCCATTTCTTAACCATACTATTAAAAAATGCCTTACATGCCCTAAATAAAAGTGCATTGTATTCATACTCTTATCCAGTAAACTCTAACAAAAATTCACAAATTCCAATAGAAAATCACGAAGTACAATTGCAACAAAACCTGCCAAACTTCATTATCCAACAATAATTAAATTCACAAACTGCAAAATTTCATCATCCAAACACCATAGTTAAATTGCAAAACCTGCCAAACTTTTATTTCTAAGATAAATTGTAGCATATTTAATATAAGAATAAATATTAAAAGAGTATCTGTCTATTTTCATCAATCATATCCAATAATTACAATTTCATCATTCACTAAAGTGATTTCATCATCAAAAAAATAAACATTAAAGGAGTATATTAATCTAAGTAAATATGGTTGTATCATAGGCTGTTATAGTCATAAACAACTTTGTAGAAACATGCTTCTATTTTTCAAAAAACCAAAAAGGAATAGTAAAAAAGAAGTTTGTTTCTACTAAAAAATATCACAAAAAGATAAGTAAATCCTTACGGTTGTGAAGCAGGCCTCGAGTCATTCATGTGAAGGTAACTCCTATGTTCAACCGTAGGAAATAAAGGTCGAGTTGAAAAATGTGCATGCCTGTAATCACGTACATCTCGTATATTAGTTTGAATCTGTTGTCGCTGAGCAGTACATATAATGTTCGCTACATAATGTTGAATTGAATTACTACCTTTCTCTTTAAGACTTTGACCTGAACTACCACTTACATGTCCATATTTAGTATTTCTATACAAACACAATGAAGAAAAAGAAATGTCAATTCATCAATAGTTGATACAAAATTTATAACATACATTTCATTGTAATAAATATGCTTACAATAACATATAAAAATACCACCCAACCTTTCTTTTTGCATTATTACTTTGCTAGTTAGGACTTTGTTTGCATGACCTTTTGTTGTGTCCAATACACCTATCATAACTACACATTAGTACAAACCCTTTTGTTTTTGTTCCAGTAGTAGCATCACTAGATTCCTTTTTTCTTATTTTCTTAGGTATGCCAATATGGGTCTTTTTGATTGGTGGAAATGGATGCTGACAGCCAATATCAAACCACATAACATGCTCGGGTATAGGGTTGATGATGTCTGAATACATTCTAATAAATGCTTCATTCTTCAAATAATCATGCATAAAGTCTTTTGGATCTTGTCATAAATATAATATGACATATGTAACATGTTTACATAGAATTCTATTTATTTGCCAATACCTGCAATCGCAATCTCTTGACTCAATGTTTACTTCATTGTTTGTGGTGTAATTTTCGAGCATTTTATAGGTTGCCCGACCTCCCTAAAACACTATCAGTTTTCTCTCTCACCTGGCAGCTTTGGCAAACTTGTTATGCACAATAAGAGGAAACTAATGAGGGTATACTTGAGCATCTATATAATGAGAGATAAATATGTTCATGATTTTCCTTTTTATATATTCCATCAAACTAAGCACTGACTTATCCCTATAGTTGTTATCCATGCATTGAAACATTTAGTGCAATTGTTAATAATGTGAACAACCTTTGAAGTTGTGTCAAAAGCTGACCTTGACCATTGATTTTGAGGTATTTCAACCAACCACGTATGAGCAGCAAGGCCTACTCTTTTCACTGCCTTAATCTTCTCCATAGCTAACTTGAAATGCATTTTATTGGCAGCTTTTGAAACTTTCTAGAAGAGTTTTTTCAACCCTAATCTAGACTATTGTAGCTTGAAATTAGCGTATACATGCCAAGCACAATATCTTATGGTGGCTCGGGGCCATTGTTGTTCCAAGGTTGGAAGTAATCCCTTTTATTTATCGGTCATGAACATTATATGGCTGCCATTATTGCCCCCCATAATTTGATACAAAATTCTCAAAAACCCACTCTAACTATTGAGATTTTCTGAATTGACAACTGCAATTGCTAAAGGAAAAATCATATTGTTAGCATCAAAAGCTATTGCAGTAAGCAATACTCCTCCTTATGGTCCTTTCAAATGACAACTATCCAGCCTGATATAAAGTCTGCAACCAGTAATAAAACCTTTAATTTGTGCTGTGAAAGTAGATAAAATCGCTCAAATATTGGCCTTTCAAGACTAGCATTTGTATTGCATTTGACAAATGCAAATGAAACTTGGTTGTTCTTTTTTACTGTATTTGTGTATTTGTGCAGCTCGGCATATGCAGATTTGTGATCTCCTCCAATGCTTTTTAATGCAAGTCTCTTGCCTTTATAGATTTTGGACTTAGGAACCTCTAACTCTTGATTCATACAAATCATTTCTTGAAGGATTTTTGTTTCAATATTTGGATTCGTTCGGATTAAGGCACCATATGCCCTTGCAATTCATATTGTTGTTACATCACTATACCAAGCTGTTCTTATGCACTCATGTATAGGCCTATAAGTTTTAATCACGAAAACATCCAACTCACGTGCATGTGACACATGTAACCTTCATTTGCACTTCGGACTCTTACAAATTGTAATCACCTTGTAGGGTTCATTTTTCAACTTTTTTATGCTCACATCTTCTTGAATACAATAATTAACCAACACTTGCCTAAAATAATCAAGAGTATGGAAATAATGTCCTACTGCTAACTTTATAGATCCATCAGGTTGATATTTAAACTCTTTAACCGCTATATTTCTATACATATCTAAGGGTGACTGTTCATCTTAAGAATCACATCTCTCTTCCTCTTCATCTTTGAAATCACATGGTTGAAGCACTACATCTTCAATAACTTCGAAGTCTTTAATATTAGGTTTATTTAATTGATTATCCAAACCATCATATTTAGTATTAGAATATGCACTTAAACTACCAGAATCACCTTTTTTACATCATTAAGCTAATTATAATTTCTCTTAGCACTAGCATTTAGGTTACTGTAATTATCTCCTTCAATATTCATATCTAAACCATCATAATCTCCCTCACTACCAGCATTTAGATCACTACAATTATCTTTCTTAACACTCACACTTAAACCACTATAATGTCTATTCACACCACTAAAATAGTCCCTTACAACATTAATACTCAAACCACCATAATTGCTACCCTGTATATTATTCAAACCCTCACCAATACCCATATCATTAAATGCAACAGATGCATCACTCAAATTATTGCATTTAATATCCAAATTATCCTATTTATTATCAGAATCAGCTTAACACACAAGAGAAAAGTTGTTTGATTGTTGGTGCTTATGAGGTTTGAATATAGTTACTACAGTAGGTAATTTTTTAAGTGTTCTTAAGATGCAGATTTTTCTTCGAGGCAATATTCTGTATAATGTACAAAATTAATTTAAAAATTGACATATTAAGATCCTATGAATATATGAAAATATCCCCACAATTTGAACACCAAGCATCATGCAGCAATGCATCAAAGTCAATTGTTAACAACTAATAAGCTTTAACGTAAAAACCCAAAGTTTACTACCAACATCCAGCAATGCATCAATAATACACTAAAAGCTTCAATTTACACAATGTCAAAACCATTAACAGGTCAATAACAAACTTTAAAGATAATTCATAACTAAAAAACTAGTGCATCTATATAGTATTTCTTACAACAAATCTTCTAAAGATTCTTCATATCTCAGCTTTATAGCTTATGTGTGAAACCTTTTGCAAGCAATCATGGTGGTAATATCATACAGAAAAAAAAAAAGAATGAATTTTATCAAATAATTTTATCAGCACTATACTTATAAGTTCAAATGCCCAACTATAATAACATTAAGCTTTCTAATCATGCATTATAAGAAGTTATTATTGAGAAAATGATTGCAATTAAATAAAATAATCAAAAGGAAGCAATATCATTTATTTGTTCAAAATTTGTTAGGATTGACTTTTTTTTTGTTAATCACATTGTGTATCGGGGCTAATATCATCTAATGTTTAATTAGTTTGACTAATTAACTATTACTATATAAGAGTATTAAAAGAAAAATGTGTTGAAACCTTTTTTTATTTTTTTAATTAAGTTTCTACACAAAATAAATATTTATCAATATAATTTATGTGAACTTATATAATATTATCGAAAAATAATATAAATACAGTGTTGATTCGAATGTTTGTTAATGTTTAAATTTTAAGGTAGGGCAGGTAGTTGACTCATAGAAAATTTAAGAAATTAATCTACCCTAATGATCCATGATCCATGTGAAAATGGTTAATATATATATAATGCTTTTTTATTCCCTCTGCATGTAGTACTAACTAAACCATTCTCCATGTTCTTCCTTTTTTTTTGTTGCCAAAAAACACCAAGCACAATGCAATAATATATTATCAAAGTCGATCATTAATCATTAACATACTAATAAGCTGCAACACATAAAACAGGTTCAACGTACGAAATGTCTGAACCACCAACATACAACAACATATCAGTACAGGTTTAACACATATCAATACAAGTTTAACACACCATATATTTCATCACAAACAACCGTAAATAATAAACTAGTAGAAAAATAAAAGTCACAAAATCTAGTTAAAAGGGTAAACTCAGCTTCAGTAAAAAGGTAAACTCAGACAAAAAAAACTCAATTTTAGTTTCAATATCCACAGCAACATCACCAATTTGTCAACAATAACTAGCACAATACTTCTAAACTCAATTTTAGTACAAGCCAATGCATAATTACAACCTCAAATATAAGGTAAACTAAAAAATCAACATAAATTTAATTTATCCACAACAAAATCATGTTTTCACAATATATTATCCGCCAATTAGACATTTATCCACTTAAAACCAAAAATCTCCAAAATAGCATTCAAAACCCTAACCTATATTCAATATTTGTAGCATAAATGCAATGACAAGTTCAAATAGCTTTTTTTTTTTTCATAAAATCATCCCGATAAGACATCCAAATTGCATTAAAAACTAAATATGTTGAAAACGACAGTGGGTTTACGTGTTTCAACTACAACCTACGTTCCATCTACTTCGAAAAGCCATAATGCTTGCCTAAACATCTCTTAAACCACCAAAAACCATCGTCAAATTCTTTCACGCAACAACTGTCGCCCTCATCAGTAGAAGTTTTCATGCCAAAACTTGCATCAACAAGAGAAATAGGAGAACTAAGAACTTAGACAAAATGAGAAATTGCCTCCAATACCGTTTATAGGGATAGCAATTTTGAACCTGACCCGCGAACAAGATACGAACCCTACACGAAAATTCTGGGTTTAGGTTGAGGTAAGTCGACATGATTAATAATTGTATCGGGTTCGTGTCACTCATTTAAGAATCGGATCAAGTTCGTGTTTAACCCTCTCAACCCGCCAACTCATTTAATGACATAAATATTATTCAGGTAACCGAGTCGTGTCAACCCGTTTAATAACATAATTATTATTCAGGTAAGCGAGTCGTGTCAACCCATCAACCTGTTTAATGATATGATTATTAATCGTGTAACCGAGTCATGCTAACTCATTTAATAACCGTGTTATTAAACAGGTAATCGGGTCATGTCAACCCGTCGGTTATTAAATGGATAATCGGGTCATGTCAACATGCCAACCCGTTTAATGACACAGTTAGGTTACTTATTTTAAAAAAAATTGTAACCACTAAGATTCGAATCTAAGTCTTTAAGGTCACAATGTGGCTTTCTTGTGCATCAAATTACTACTATTTTTATATTTGAATTATGAGTACACTCATATAGGGGTGGGCATAAAAGCCAGTTCGAACGGTTCGATTCAGTATTTTATTTAAATTGGTTCGGTTTCGATTTTTAAATATAAAAATTCGAAATTTTTTATCTGGTTTTAAGTTTGACTCAAAAAACTCAGACCGGACCAGAATTATTATTTTTTAATTTTTTTTATAAAACGACATCGTTTCAAAAAAATGACACTGTTTTAAAAAAATGGCGTCGTTTTATTTCTAAAAATCTTAGGAAAAATTAATAATTTAATCTAAAAATTGACCCGATAAAAAACACAAACTGTTTGATCCGGTATTATTCCGATTTCTTCTTGTATTAGGTCTGATTTCAAAATTTAAAAACTCTAATTTTTCGATTCTGGTATGAATTTTTAAAAATTCGAATCGAACTGAACTGTGCCTACCCCTACACTCATACTTATATATTACAATCTTTTAAGTCCATTTGTATTATAATGTTAAATTATTCTTAATAGTTTTAAATGTATTTATTTTTAACTTAATGTTAAAAATTAATAGTTAATGGTTAATACAACAAAATTAAAATATTTCTAACTTAATATTTCATAAAAAAATAATTTATATGTTATATAATCTTAATTTTGTATATATAATTTATACCATCAAAAACTCATTATAAATTAAGCAAGCATAATTTGGATATTTCTACATTTATTGTAATTTGAGTTTATTATGAAACGATTTATCCTTTGTCATATGATTCAATAGTGGCATGTAATTTTCTCAAAACTTTTCAAATTTAATTATCTAATGCTTATTTAATTTTGAAACTAAAGTGTCATTTAATTTTCAAACTAAAGTGTATCAACATAAATAGTTAAGATGTATTACTCAATACGTATAATATAGTTACTCTTTTTTATAAATTTATATTTGGAAGCTAATAATTTTAAGAAAAAAGTGAAATAAAAGTTATATTAACACTCTTTAATTTGATAAAATTTTGACATAATATTAATTAGTTTATGATAAAAACTTTAATATAAATTAAGTTTATTATGATAAAATTTAAATATTTACATATCTACCGTAATTTGAGTCAATTGCTAAATAATTCATATTCTGCAAATTGATAAATAATAATAGACGTGATTTACTACTTAATTGACATATTATTTTTCTAAAACTTTCAAATTTAATTTATAACACTTATTAATTAATAATATTAGTATATGACTATTTCATTAATAAGAGTATGAAAATAATAACTATTTAATATGTTAGATTTGTTATTATTTTGTTAAATTTATATTTAAATTTATTTTTAGTATAAAATACTAAAATGTGATAAATTTTACATTGCACTTATTAATGTTGATATAAAATTAATGATAGTTAATTATTCTGATAAAGTATCATAATAATTTTATTTTCAATAAAAAATTAATAATTAAAAATTTATTACGTTAATATAACATAACATTGATGCTATTAAAGTAATTTATTAAATTAAAATAAAATAATGTATTAGATCGTTAAAATAATTTATTAAATTGTAATATTTCTTAAAGTAAAATTAGTGTATGGGTCTTTTTATTATATGATAAATAAAAAAATTTATAATATAAATAATAACTAAAAACATATCACTCTTTCCATTTTCATTTAGCATCCGCCGCTCTCTCCTCTTCTCTCCTTTCCCTTCAGCCTTCACCACCCATTTGCATTTTTCCTTTTATTTTTTCTCTTCCACTGTGTCCTTGTCACTCTCTTCCACCATATCCTTATCATAAAATATCATTTCTCTTTCATAAATCTATTAAATCCGTAGTAATACTCCATCCAATTTTCACCAATTCTCAACCCACGCCTATCATACAGCACCAAAGGCACCAACACATCAACAATGTCGGCTACCAAGAGCGGCAACACGGCAAATGCACTTGCAACGCAAGCTATGGCACTTGCATCGGCTGATCTATTTTTTTTGTTGAATGGGTTGAATTTAATTTGAATTTGAATGTACTAACGAAATTATATTCATAAAAATTAATTGTTGTAGTGTTATTGCACTGAAATTGAACGTGAATCATGTGATATACAGCGATTAAAAATGAAAAAGAAGAAAAAAAATTGAAAATAAGAACATAAGAGAAAATTGGATCTGTGTTATTTTTTTAATTATTTTAATGAATCAAATTGTAATTAAAAAGATAATTTTTATGTTATTAGATAAATAGGTAAATAAATGGGTCGTGTTGATTTAAACGAGTTATTAATTGGATTAATGGATTGTGTTATATAACCCGACATAGATAATTCAGTTAATAAATGAGTTGATGAGTCATGTCATGTTGTCTGTTTATTAAACGAGTTCGTGTCAAAGAATTTGACACGATTAAACAATGAATTAGATTAAACTCATGCCAAAATATTTATAATTTTTTTTCTATTTTAACAATAAATTTGATATTTAATTGTTAATAAAATTTTGAAACATACTTTAACATTTTATTCTTATCTATAAAATTTTTTATTTAAAAGATTATATTAAATTTATTATAAATAAAAGTTTAAACAAAGAAAAAAATTAGTGTCATTTATCCATAAAATTAGTAATTAGATATATTTTATAGGGTAAAAGCCCTTTTAGTCCCAAAGGTTTGGCTAAATACCTTCATAAGTCCTAATAGTTTTAAAAATACCCTTAAAAGTTCTAATTTCTTATAGAATATCTATTATACCCTTATACATAATATTTAACAAAAAACTAATAAATTCTTAAAACTTAATAAAAATTCTAATTTTATATAAATTATATTTATGTAAAATATATTAATTAATAAATAAAAATAATGGTCATTATATAATATATTAACAAAATATTTTTATTGTAATTTATTATAAGAAATTAAATAATAACAAATTACATATTTATAATTACTAAAAATTAAATACAACTAAAATATAAAATATTAATTTATTAATAAAATATAGATTTATAAATCTATTTGTTTTACGGTATAATAAATATTTATGATTATATTATAATTTATATGAAATACATATATATAAAAATAATAATATAAATAATAAAACTAAAATAATAATAAATAAAAGTTATAATATGTTAATAATAATTCTATAAAATATGTGCTATAAGATAATTATTTTATTTATTTGTTAATATATTTTACATAAACATAATGTATTTTAAAAAAATTTAAAAATTTATTAGTTTTTTTTTAAATATTATGTGTAAGGGTATAATAGACATTCTATAAGAAACTAGGACTTTTAAGGATATTTTTAAAACTATTAGGATTAATGAGGGTATTTAGCCAAACCTTTGGGATTAAAAAGACTTTTACCCTATTTTTTATTCTTATTAACTAATACAATTTAATTTTAATAAAAAATAAAAATAAAAATCTTGATTATTTTTATCTATAGTATATAAAAATATTATAACATGTATTTATTGTTGATATTTTTTATTTATATTTTTATATATTTGAAAAACAAGAGAATGAATTTAAAATATATTTTTTAGATAAATATGTTACATAAAAAAATAAAATATTAAAAAATATTTCAATTAATTTTTTTTAATAATTAAATATCGTATTATTACTATAAAAATAAAAGAAAAAAATTAAAAATATTTTAATATATGAGTGTAATTTAACTCATTATTTAAAATTTTTTTTAATAATTGTATTTTTTAATTTTATTATTGAAATAAGAAATTAAAAAATTTATTTAGTCTTGAATATATTATAAAAAATATAAATATAATCTAAATTGTTACAGTTAAAAAAATATATTGTAAAAAATATTAAAATATAGATTAAATTATTATTATTAAATAAAAGATATATTATAATATTATTTTATAAATGTTTAAAGATACAAATGATAATAAATTAATTGATCGAATTAACGAAAATAAAGTCAAGAGAACATATGCCTATTAAGCCTAACGTCAAGGAAACATCTATCTTTTTTCAAATGTCTATGAGGTATATGCCTATTAGGCCAAACGTCTAGGGATTTCTGTCATTCACCAAACATCAAGGGAATATCTATCCATTATTGGAGTATACCTTTCCCTACTTCTACAATCCTAAATTACAGCTTTAAAACTTAAAAATTAATAAGAAGATACATCATGCTGAATAATAATACGGCCATACAACAGACATCTCTATGCATGGTTCTCTTTTAATCGTTTGTTTCTCTTTTCGTGTTTGTTTGCTTTGTTTTTGGGTCATCTATTTGCATTTGGGATGAGCATGCAGTAAAAGCGCATGTTTAAAACCACTCAACCATACACTTTGGATAGAAACCTTTGTCTGCACCAATGGCAGAAAGACCCTGTAGTTCTTTCTGAACTTTCCGTCTCTCATAAAACACTGAGCATGCAAGCGACGTGCATTTCACTCCACTTTCCACAAGCCAGTCTCCACCTCCACAATGCCGACATATCTGCAAAGACAGATTAATGGCTTTCATAAACCAGTTCCGAGAAGCAACCTCAAAATCAGCATTAAATGATTTACTTTCTATGGTGCAACTACTGGACATGTTGTGTATACAAAAAACATAGCTAACAACACACAACAACTAACAACCCCACATAATTCATGAAAGTTATTGCAAAAATTACCGCAGCAAGGTGTTGCATCTCTCTCTCCAATTTTGAAATCCTTCCAACTAGAGCAGTTGCAGCAGTAGTTTCATTCTGAGAACATCTACAGCACAGATGGGCTGATGCCTGGACCAACTCACCACACAGTACACAATGCTTTGAGAGGTAGTAAAAATCAATTCTATGACGGCGTGGGTTTGATGCATATAAGGGGCGTTTGGCAAAATGTTCCCTGCTTGGACGGGGCATTTCTAAAAACCAATTGTTCAAGTCAGCACCAACTAGTCCAAATACTCGCTGCAAAGCTGGAATTATCTGCTTGTTGATGTAATACAAGTCATTTAATCTGTAAGGGGAATCAATGGCCAAAAGCTCCAATGGATCCACTACCATATCAACCAGACGGGACCCAGGCTCTCCATGAACTACAACATAAGGTACTCTTTCTGCATAGCATGGTTCTGCCCTTGGATCTGCTCTCATTGCTTTGGTAGCCACTATTGCTGCTGGCGGGAGCGAGGAAGCAGACCTTGTGCTATAGGTGCCTAGGCGAACCTCCTTAGCAAAAACAAAATCCTGAAGAGATGCCCTACCAGATAGAATCCGTTGCCATTGACGCTGTAAATATGCTCTAACCTATGTACAACAAGAGATAAATGAAAAAGATAAATCCCAAAAGCTTCTGTGAGCAAGTATGAAAGCATTATCAGTGATCAATGGAGAAAATAATAAAGAAGGTGCTTGAAAGTACAAAATTTCATAAAGTTTTAACTGTAGCTTCTGTTGTCTCATTCATAAGATGCTAAAGCAATAAGAAATGACATGTGATACCCTATCTGATAGTTAATGGCAATGGGAATAACATATAATAAGAATAAAATTTAGAAAAGCTTAGATAACCTTTTCTCCTAATGATTTTCTTTACACCTATTCCCTCTATGGATAAAATAATATCTATCTTAGATTTAGATTTAGATAGACATGCAACAATTTAACACAAGACACAGTCCCCTCTATATGTTTCCATTTCAGATTTCTACATATTCCAAGGAAATCTAATTAATTTTTGTTTCTACTATCTTAAGTGCTTTTGGTCGCATTCTTAAAACCTGTTGTTCATTTTCAAAAACAAAAAAGGACAAAAAACGTGTTTGATTGCATGTTGTAAAATTCATGTTGAAAAACAAAAGACACTGTTTTTCAAAATTTTAAGTAGAAGGTGAAAAGTAACTTTTTGTTGTTTTTCCCCATTTTCAAAAATGAGTTTCTAAAATTAATTACTATTTTACCCTCAAAACAACTACCTTGCTCGTTTTAAAAGACAATACTAAACAAGTTCTCATTGTTTTTTTTTGTTTTAAGAAATTATTTTTTTAACAAATACTACCAAACACATTTTATATTCTTAAAAAACATCAATTTTATAATTTTCAAAGCACCATGTTAAAAATGTTACAAAACACACTCTTAAGCTATTTTATTTTTGTCAATTACATTTCACAAAGATCAATATATCAACCAATATCAAGTTGTTTCTTGGCTCCTTGCCATCATGACCAGAAGTGGAACTGAAAGTCTTGCTCTCCAAATATAAATGCTAATTAAGTAGCGTACTTTGCCCAGCCATATATCTTAATTCAATAGTTTCTGGATAATTCTAAGTTTCAACAATCAAAGCTCACATAAAATAGAAGTTGGGAGTAGAATTCCAACCTGATAAATGTCCTGATGTTCAAAAAATATTCTCAAAGACTGCTCCATCATTTTTGCAACAGCCCCACAAGTATCTCTGCGAACTGTCTCAATACCTTTAGCATCAAACACGGGTTCAACTTGGTCAGGGCTCTCATAACTGTAACCAACATAGCGCTTTTTAGTGAGGAGGAAACATGGGTGATACACTTTGTCCATTTTTAAAGTGACTGGATTTGGATTCATTGCAGTTATTGCAGATGCAATTTCATGCCCAATTTGAAATGATTCTCTGACTGTTCGCCCCTTGAGGAGGACAAACATGCTGCATAGAACAAAGCCACTTAACTATAAGCAATCTCAACAGGAAAAAAGCGGAAAATGAAACAAAAATAATTGCAGACAGAACCATGATCTTATTCTAGAATGTTTTGCTCACCTATCTATAAACTCCACTCAGAGAAAACAAAAATGGTAGTGACTCAACCATCCAATACAAATGCAAATTATTCATTTAATGAGATTTAAACAGAAAAACAAACTTTCAAAAAAGTTCACATAAGTACGATTGTATGAGTGGTTCCAACAAACCAACTTTCCGACCATGGGAATCCAACATTGCCACATAAGGTCACGCAGTTCAGAATAAAAAGGTGGCTCTGGAACCTTTCAGCAAGCCATGCATTGAATAAAATCCATCGAAACTTCTTATAATTTGTAGCAGTAACCAAAGATTAAAAAAGTACCTGTCAGTATCACCATATATAACTTTAGCCTTCCATTTATGATTTGCATTTACAAATGAAATAGCCTTCTCTAGTGTGTTACGTCCACATTGAACAATACTGTCTGCAAGCTCTGCACAAGGCATGCGACCACTAAATCCAGCAGCTGTATAACCATACGTCACATTTGCTATCAGCTTCAGAGCAAGCTGTCTAGCATTAAATATCTGAAAGATTATAAAAACCAGTAACTAGTAAGATTGAAGTATGTATACTTAAAAGAACTTCATCACGAATACAATTCCATTGATGTCAATCAATTCAAGCAGCACAAGTATATGGTGAAATAATGCACTAAATCATACAAGCCATAAAATGCATATATACATTTGCACGTAGAACAAGGAGGTCATCTTACCTCTGTAACAATACAAATATTTAAATCAACATACAGATTACGCCAGACACAATTCAAAGAGATTACCTCACAAACCTTACATATATGTACAAAATTGATCCTCTCAAATTTAAGGCTATCAAGTAGTACACCTATCTTACTTTCGGTCAAAACAAATCCTTCAATTTTAATTTCCAGCACATTATTAAGCAATTTTAGGGTAAAAAAAATCAATGTAAAGCATCACACATAAGAACTCAATATCAGATCATTAGCAGGGAGAAATCCAAGAATATATTAATGATTAGCTTATATTTCAGTCTAGAGTATGGCTATACCCTGTGAAGAATTTGCTCAGAAGGAGCCAACTTCTTCATTGCTTGTTTAACCATTATTCTAGTAGATAAAATTTCCTCCAATAAATGGGGCAGTATGCCTTTACGGACCTGTACATTGGAAATTACAGAACGACTGTTAGTCATGAGATACAAGCAGAGACAAATTTGCAGCAGAAATTTGGAAAAAAAAGAAGAGAACTAACCCATAAGGTGCAAGCAGTTACCTTTGGAGGCACATACATAACACCATTTGGTGTAAGTAGTATTTGATCTTTTAAATCCCGCAAAACATGTGGATCTGGTTGAAAATAACTAACCCCAAGAGTATTTTCCTTTGAAGGTATAACTTTTCCGAGGCAAGTGCAAAAGCAAAGGTTATATGCAATTATCATTGATGGATAAAGAGACTGGAAATCCAAAACCACCACTGGATCTGCATAAAAACCAGATTCTGGTTCCATTACAAGAGGTAAACACTCCATTGCAGGTTGAGAAGCAACCTAGATGACAGAAGGTTGAGTGATCAGTAAGTTGCTACTTCTGGCCGTTTATAATACAAGGTAACCTAGAGGAGAAAAGGTTTGAGTCAATCAGTAACCAATAACCTGATGATTCCCAGGAGATATGGCAAGGTAGTTTTGAGTGTGTGCCAGTCTCAGAAACATAGATTCAACACGGTACTGTGAACCTCGAGAGAGAACAGAAAAGAAGTCAATACCAAAGACGCGAGCAAGTTCTGACGTTCGATTTATCTGCAAAAGCACAGACATCAAGATGTTCTAAGAGGACCAGGATAAATGGATATAAAGATATTAAAGACGCTGGTAGCTAAATGCATTTTCGTTTTATTCCCAGAATTTCAAACATTATACATTCTTCTCTATCAGAAAAGGTATTTTCAAATTTTATGATTTACAAATAGTGGCACCCTTCTATAAAGCCCAATAAGATCGATGAACTATGCATAATTCATTTAGTTAACAATATTAGGAATACTACTGGTGATGGTAATAGTATAATCAAAGGGATTGGACCAAATTAAGGCAGCAGATATCAGCAGGGATCCATCACAAGATTTAAAATCACTGTTATT
Organism: Melia azedarach; assembly: GCA_028052125.1. Classification (NCBI taxonomy): domain Eukaryota; kingdom Viridiplantae; phylum Streptophyta; class Magnoliopsida; order Sapindales; family Meliaceae; genus Melia; species Melia azedarach. The sequence continues at coordinate 772,197 of CM051397.1, forward strand.
GTACCATATCAAGTTGATTCATAATCTCAAGGTTCAATTTTGCTCTGCCCACCACATATTCAAGGCAGCGATACCTTGCTCGTCCAGGACCACTAGAAAACCACTTTGTCAGTACTTTAAAAGGAATTGACGGAGTTTTTCGCCTCAAAACAGCTTCTGCCACTGCTTCAACTGTGTACATATTAAGCTTAACTTCACCACGCATCAATCGCCATACATTGAGGACAATTCTGCCACCAACATGAACACCACTGGCATGAGTTCGGCCCCATTCATCCTCAATTATAGCATCTTTGACAGGAGCAGAATCTGCTGCAGATTCAGGAAGCATATTATCTAGCATTCCTCTCTCAGAAATTTCTAAATCCCCAGCAGCAATCTTAGTTTCTAATGGTGTCCGAGAAATATCGTTAAGTAAACCTATACCAAGATGTGCAGCCCTTTCAGCCAAAAAGCCAAGAGAACCACCTTGTATATCCCACCCCATTATAATGTCTGGATCAAATGAACATAGGATCTTGATGAAGTGGCCAAATAAATGTTTCTCCTCAGAAAAAACAAACATTTTGCAGTCAGCAATTCCATCATGACTCCTGCAAATTGATTTCAGTAAGTATAAAAGGCTATAAGGACTACCATTTACCAAGATATACAAAAAAATAAAATAAAATAAAGCATATAATAATGTTTATGGCATGAATCATAAAAGTACACCAGACCAGCTTCATCTAGGTTAAAGACTATCTTTCAAATTAAGCAAGGAACAACAAAATGATACAGAATACACTCAATACATACTTCATATCATAAACAATAAAATACACACTTTCATTAAAAAATTGCAAAAAATGAGGAGCTTTACAACATAGGAAGAACTGGCAGAAAACAGCCAAGCCTCCTGAAGGCAAACAAAATTGGTATGTTCTAACCCTTTATTATTTCCTACCATTCTACCACCAGAATAAATCTCAATAAAATATCTCAAGTTTCAGTTTTTTCAAATCAACAGCTCAAGAACATCATGGTACTAATCAAGCTCCATTTTTCACCTTATGTTAAAAAGCCCAACAAGTATTAAATGAAGTCATAGTCATTTGATAAATCAATCAGACAAAAGTGGAAGTCCATTAACTATATATTGTGATTAAACTCATTGTACCTTTGATAAGATTCGCTTTTACCGTGCAAAAGCACATAAATTTCAACCACATAATTGTTATCATTCTGAAAAGCAAGAGTGACCACATTGATAGCATCATATCGAGGATCAGGCCGGAGATCTCCTCTAGATTCTGCCTGAACCTGTCAGCAAGTGTTGCATTCAATAGAGAAATTAATAAAAAAAATAACCCAACCAAAATACATAATAGTGCTAGCAGTTTCCATAAAGGTTTTCATTAGACATGCCAAAGACCATATAGATAACAGAAATATATCTGTCTGAACATAGAGCAGAAAAATTACATGTCAAAATGTGAAAGAGACTTAAAAGAAATTAAAGGGGAGATCCAACATATGAAACTAGATAAAACTCACAAAATAAATCATAGATAATTTCTTTTCCAACATATTTACAAGTACAAGTGAGACACCTACTTAATTGTAGAAGATAATACAGATATAAAAGGAAAGAAAGGATTGGTAATTGTACAGCTGAACTATTACCTGATTAATGTATAATACATCACAAGGAAATATTCTTGAGCAATCATAAGAGTTTTAAATTAAAATAAAAACTCAAAATTTGCACCAAACAGAGTTTAAAAAGCAAATATTTCACATTTACTGAGATATATAGTATTCAATTTTCACCAATATAGAGACATGGTGAATGTCATTCAGTAATAGCATACCTCTATGCTTAACAATGTTAGTTGTTCTCCAGCACCAACACTGGCTGGATCCCGGAAGCCAATTTGACTAAGAGGAGTAGGCCTTGATCTCCCATCTGGCCCTGATATCTGAGAAATATCTGGCAAGGAATCAGCACATGCATTTAATTCTGCAGTATGACCTTCAATCTGCAATATTTCTGTCAACCCTTTCCTTTCTGGATTCAGTTCTGCATCAGCTTTTTCCAGCATAGGCCTCACATGAGAAGCTGATTCAGTCAAGTCCTTGTTACAATCATCATGCAAAAATCTATCTGAACGAATCAGAGTATCAGAACCGCAAGCAAAAGGTTCTAAGCACTTGAAACAGTTGTTCCTAAGCATTTTAGTCCACTGAAAAGCATAAAACTTTTTTTACCATTAGCAGAAGAATGCTCCACTGAAGCAGTATTCATATCTCCAGAAGTACCTAAAGCACCACAACTGAGAAATTAAGGATGCAAACTCAAACAACTCAGAAAAGACAAAACAGTTCATCCAACAAAATCTAGTAGATACCTTCACTATCTTGCAGCAGCCATCTATGTACAGAATCCACAGGAGGAGGTGAAAATGCAGGCGTCAGCATGTACAAGCAAGAGCCATCATTTAAATACAGTGTAGGGACACCCATGGCAACTCCTTCATTAAAGTTAGAGTCACTATTGTTAAGGTGTTTGCTCTGAAATTCTCGATCTGCAGGGCATTCTTTCAAAAAGAATGGTAGAATTTCATTCAAAGCACTCCCTTGAAAATGAATAATAGATATGGTCATCTATAACAATCTCAAACTGGCACCATAATATAAATAGTGCCCAAATCAAAAAGTGAGAAAAAGGCCAAAGAGAAAAGCATGAATCCTACAGACCCTAAACTTGTTTGACCACAACCATAACAGATGCAGAGGATGTATAAAATGAGTAATGCATCTAGAGAATGACATAAAAGAGGTTTGCGCTAAAATTCTCAAAATCACGACGAAAAGCATGTACGATGCACTTTTTCCTTTTTCTCATAAAACCAAACTTGGTTAGATTAAGGAACTCTGTCAATCTATTCACAAGTTTTCCTCTTTGAAAGATTTTATTACATCCAAAAATTTCTTGTAACATTAGGTTGCTTAGAAACTCTTACTTTATATATGCACCTGAGTCATTCATTTCTTAGTTCAAACAAGAGAGAGAAAGGCAATGCACTGGGATCTTGACCAGCATAATACAAGTAACTCTTATAGAAGCAGTGACATATTTAAGACCAATAATGCCAATAAATCCAACATCCCAAGCACTCTAGTTTACACATGCTCCAATTACTCTTAATATTCTCTACTTAAATGTTTCTTTAAAGTACAAGTGAGCAATTTAAAAAACATGTTCCAGCACCTGCATTAAGAAAAAGTACAGAAGCTTTTACATTCCAAATCCCCAACCCAAAAGAAAAAAATTGCGGAAGTAGAGAAAGCAACCTGATGTTCCTTCATGATTTTCATTATCAACAAGAGAAGGCCGATCTGCTATTGTAGATGAACAGAAATCATTTCCTAATGCTCCATCTTTGCGGTCTATGGTGGGGGTTTTCTTGAAGAAAGTCATGCCAATTAAGTCCACAGGTTTTGGTTCTATGTTGACATTTGTGAATTCTGAGAAACCGAACCCAGAAAAACCAGAATCTTGCCCCTGTTCTCCACCTATACTAGTTTGTAATGGATATTTGTCATTCTCATTGTTTTGCAATGTGTGAAAGTCCAATTGTTTTTGGAGAAGAGAGATATCATCTTTTTGCTCTGTCAGAAGAACTCTTTTCACCCTAAGAGATCCACATTCAGGTGACTCCCGGTAGCACCGCTTTCTCCTCATCAAGTCTCGCACAGACCCTCCAGTCACTTCAGTTGCTTCTTTTATATTATGAGCATCTACAGCTTCGTTTTTCATTGCATTGAGACATTTTCCCAACTCATTCCCAGCCAAGAAACTTGTAGCTCTATGGTCTTTAATTTCACTGGCATACGTATCAGTTCTGTTACTGATAGTTTCTAAGTTGTCGTTGACCTGTTGAGTGACAAAAAAAGGTAAAGAACCCCACAAAGTATTGTTCATGTTGGGTCTACTAGCAATGCTTGTGTCAGTATCCTGTGGTACCTGGTGTTGAAAAGACCTTTTAGGTTCACTTTTCCTTTCCATTTTAGATGAATTTCCAGCCGATCCAGCACAAGGAATTAAGTATAAATCATCACTAGAACCATCTACTTGAGGTATCTTTTTGTATAGTGAAGTTTGAGGATGATTACTGGGATCCACAGAGCGAGAAGCTCTGGCTTCTGAACCATTAATGTCGATTACATCCTCAATTGAATCAAGAATGTCCTGACACTCTTTTTGGGACTCCCTCTTGTAATCTGTTTCAGGCAACAGGGGACTCAGAATGGTCTCACATAGAAGCTCATCATCAGAATTTAAATCTTCTACAGCTTGAGAAGTAGCAAGCCATTTTAAAAGTCCTAGTGCTTCTGTATCTGTAGCCTGAAGAACATGAATTCAGAAAATTAAGTAACAAAAGAGTTCTTACAGCAAATACAGAAACCTAAAACCCTCAGCAGCTATGAAAACCCCTAATGGAGGTCATAACTATATTAGTAAGCTTTCAAAAACATTTAGGATTATTGCACAGCTATGGCAGCAAATATTCCAACATAATTCTATAATCCTGAATTAAATCACAAACAAGATGCCAAGGACATAATGCATATGGTCAAGAGATGTGTATCACTTCTCAGAGAAATATCACCTAACATCTGCAGAAGAAAAATGAAGAAAAAATACAAAAAACTACCTTTGGACTCATTGTTCCTTTCAGTTCAGTTGATAGTAACTCCCCACCAGATATTAATTCAGGACATGCATCCTTCCCTGTGGAGGGTGGTGAACCCATTTTCTCTTGATGTAGTAAACCTTGCATGGACTGAGATGAAATAATATTTCTTTCTTTCAAAATACTAAAATATCCTGGATCTTTATCATTTGAATTGACAGGTCCAAGTTTAGTCAAATTTTCCTCATTGGCTGAACATGTCATTGACTTCACAACTTTCACATCATTTTCTAATAAAGAAATAGTTTCTTCACCTTCACTACATAATACTGTTAGCACATTCTCAAATCCAAGGCCAAGCGAAAGAGTTCTCAAAACATCAAGCGGAAGCGGTTTGCTAGGATCAGGAGACATAGCTGCTTCACGCATCCCAGTCCTTTCATACTCATCCTGAAACAGTGTAGGTAAAGGTCACCAAAGGAGTGGCAAGTATTATATATGAAACAGCTATAGATGGGACAAGAGCAAACCTCCCATATTGGAATAAGTGACTGAACCATTCTCACATCAGAACGGGTTTGAGAGAGGGATGTATACATTATAAACTGCTGATTGATAATGTCTGCAGAACCAAAAGGAAAGAACTCTTTAACCAAAGAAATCATCAAAAAGAAAACAAGGCAGATATATGTGCAGCTGAACTGCAATTCAAACAAACCATCTACTGTAGCATCTCCCTCAAGCTCACAAACACTTTGACGTTTAACACAGTGAATGTTTTGATCTGATGGCTCATCCAATTCACTGGAAAATTGCCACATCCAATCACCTGGGATTGTGGAAGACAGCCAAACTGGGGAACTTAGAACTCCAGTTCCACTTGAATCTGCCTAATGAAATTTTTTTAACATCAACAGAATTGTATAAGATTGTCACAATTAGAGGTATGACTATGATTATTCCAAAGCATCTGTGACATAGAAATAGGCAAAGGTGACCTGTGAATCAGCAGATTCCTGTATCTCCTTTCCATGTTGACTATTGTAATTAAATTTCTTCGGGGTGAAAACATCTGGGACTGGATGACGGAACTTCAACTTCGATAAATGCATATGGCCCATCCCATACAAGTTATAGTCAACCTGCCAACAAGAGCTCAGAAATTATAGATGTCAAAAAAAAATGGTTTGAATAACCAGCGAAGACAGACTAAATTGTAGTCACTCAAGCATATGAGAGCACACATTCATGATGTTGCTGGGATTTGATATAGAAACTGATGACCAAAAATGATGTTATTACTATTAATCATAATTCAAGTTTCATTAGACAATCATGACTCCAATTTTTAATTTGAAATTGAAAAAAGAACATTGTTCAATATGTCAAACAAAAATGAGTTTACCAGAAAATGAAGAATAAAGGGAATATGTGATTCATGGGGCTGCAAACTCTTGTCAAAAACTGCACCTCCCTGAAAAAAGAAGAAATCTACTCTGATAAATGGCAAAGATTGTTCGGAACATCTCTAAAAATAAAAATATGTCCATATTCAAATAATTGCGTAGTTCACCATTGATATTTTAAGCAGGGCCAATAAGTTCATTAAAAAATACATGAAACTTTTCCCAAGGTCCACCAATTCTAGGTAGTCAAATCTCATACTTAAGAGGGTTGACATGCTAGTCCTCCAGAGATCACACCCAGAACCTACCCATGAGAACCTATATGCCAGCATGATGAAAGTTTTCTAAGATGTCCGGTTGCCTGAATCTGGCTTGTAGAAGTCTTAAACATAAAAGACTAGTTTTAAATAAAATTTTGTTCAAAGAGCAATAACAATAAAAAACTTCATTGTGAAAATTTTTGTATAAAAAAAAAAGAGATGATTAATATAAAGCATCCAATTAAACATAGAAATAAAAGATTGAGTTCTCAGATTCAACTCATGACAAAAATCATCTATATAATGAATCATGTTTATGTCAATAAGTGAAACTTAAATGCTGTGACTAATAAGAATACAATACTGTTAACCAAAAATGAGAACAGGAGTCAGAAAATGTTTATTGAAGAATGACGCAATATGGTGGAGAAAATAATAAGAACAACTATGCCTGGAAAATAGTATACATTACGTTACAACCCTGGAAAAAAAATCCAAAAATATGCAGATGTTTGCAAACAGTTCAAAAATTGTACCAAAAGAAGATCAGCAGCACGAGAAATATCATGCGGATAATAGCTTGGATTTTGTCAAGGAAACCAATAACATAATCCTGGAATATCTTCAAAGGAAGAAGCACAATAGCACAATAAAATTTTAGGATACAGGTATATCTTGACAAATAGCTCCTCTGATGAATGGTAACCATAAAATTTTTTTGCTCGTACAAGACTGCAATCATGCACATGCTGTCGTTTTGAGCCAGCACTACCCTTAAGCTGTGAGTTCAAACCAAATACATTAACAACCCATATCTACAGCATAACAGAAAAACAGCACAAGACAAGAGATACAGCAACCTTCAGGGCTTTCTCCAAGGCCATAGATATAGCATGCGTGTATCCATCACCTGCATAAATGAACATGGAAAACATAGTATTTCAACCTCACATTCCAAATATATGGAAAATGAAGTTTGAAACTAAATACAGTGAACTGCAATCTCTAATTCCAAGCATACTTGATACCTTCTTGGGGTGGTTGAATTGGTATATCAGCACATGGGACATATAAATATGGTAAAGCCTACAAAAGACACCAATGAATAATTCGTTTGAAAAACATTATAGAAACAAAAGGAAACACTTAACCATTCATCCATATCCTTTCTAGTTAAATTATTTGTCAAACTTAGATTCATGCTTTAGATAACACGCTTTCTACGTCCTTTCAATTACATAAATTTACATCCTAAGTACATGAAGAAAATACAACAAGGCTGGATGTCATGGCCTGGACTTCAGCCACAGCACTGGATTTTGCATAACTGGAAGCCATTTTTAAAAAGAAGAATAGGAACAGCATCTCCAACACCACTCTTTCCTAGTACAAAGTTTTATACACAGTGCTAGTTTGTTTCATAGCTCAAGATAAAACTCACCATGCTTTGAGTAAGAACTAACTAATAACTTGTATAGAATCATAAGAAACAAACCTAATTTTGAACCATTTACAAAATTTAGTCACTAACAACATCAATTTACTTAAAAAAGAAAAATAAATAATCTTACCTGATGAATATGCAAGCAAGTCTTCTGGCCAGATGGTGTTGAGCCATAAACCCTTATAACCGGAACCTCATTAACCTTCCCACCTTCATAATTCAAAAAATATATAATTTAACGTTTAACTTAAACAACAATTATGTCTATGCTATACTTGTTGCCATAACTAAAGCAGACTGCAATCTTTTTAATTTAGTTTTAATTTCTCTTTCAACAAATTTCAAATCATTTACTGCGATAAAGTTAATATACGGTGGCTTTTGAGCTCTATTACTTTTAAATTCTTCATTTCATTTCATTTCGTGACTTCAACAGAAACATTGTGAAAATTTATAACAGCGGAGACTAAGCGAAGAAAATTCAGATATAGCGAAACTAAGTCGCTTTGGTATAGTACCTTGGAAGCTACTGTAGCAAATATCGTAGCCAGGGATCGGCGGCGACATGTAGTGATCGATCGACACGATTCGAACGCTGAAAACGTTCGAGTCCGGCTGCGAATCTGCCATCGGTTTTCCGTTTATTTACGAAAATACACGCATCGATTTGCGAAGAAGAGTATTCTGTATTTACGAAACGAATTGGTGCAGAGAAGCAGCTTTGAATTGTTTGGCGCCAGATTTTAGGGCTTTTATAGCAAGAACCGAAGAAGCATTCCGTAACTTCTCTTGTACGCCGCCTGGTTTGATAGTCGGGACCATTACTTTTCCCAAAATCCCAAAATTACCCTTTCGTCTTTTAAATTTTTTGATTAATTAAATCGATGCTGAAGTTTTTAAATATTATTTGCATTAACCCCCGGAAAAAAAGAAAAACACATAAAAACAAATAAACTTTTTATTTATTATATAAATCAGGTAAATCGATGACTTTAGTTTTTAAATATAGGAAATGATAAAATATAAATTAACAAAAAATTTATTGATTTTTTCTACTAATGGCAACGGCCTTATTTATATGAACTGAATACAGACCACATTAGAGTAAGTTTAAACTTTAAAATACTAAACTGGTAATATAATTTTAAGCTTCTACAACACGATCCAAATGGCTATCGAAGCTTTAGATTGAAACACTGTTGGGAATTCCTTTGCCTGTAAGTCCACCTTCACTGGTAGGAAACAGCAAAGTGTATGGCATTTTCACCGGCCCGAAACGGTTCTTCAGTTTCTTATCATTGTTTCTTGCTATGATTCTCTTCTCAATTTCATCGAGTTTCTTTCCAAATTCTTCAAATGCTTGCAATGGTGCTTCATCCGATGTCCATTCAAGTGTGTCTCTTTGTCCGAGGTAAACTTCATCTGTTGAATGCCTTGACAAAATTTCTATCAGAGAAATACCAAGAACGGTTTGCAGCTGAGCAGTAATTGTTTTCAGGAAAAACTTTTCAGGATTCGATGCAAGTTCATCGTATTCTGGAGTTCCTTCCTCAGGCATGAATCTGCGGCTAATAGTTGGGCGGTTAGGGAGGTAGCCAGCATAAGGGTACTGTCCAAAGTTAACAGCCGCATGGAGTGCAGAAGCCACCCAAATCATAATGGTGCAGGATTCTATCAGCTCCTCCCGTGTCTGCATTTTTGGCCACCAGGGCTCATCTTTCTTGTCACCATGACCCTCCTCGCGAAGTTCCTTCCACCAGGATTGCAGTTCAGAGTCTTCTCTAACTATTTTATCGCTCTTGTAGTAGTAGTAGCAATAGTCTGCAACCCATTTTTTTATCGATGACCAGATCTCAAGCCCATCAACGGCGTAAGGGTAGTCTTCTACCAGTAAGCGAAGACCATGAAGAGAGTTCGGATCCTCAACTGCCATTCCTCTGAATAGAACAAAGCACTAGCATGTCAGTAAAATAATGTCTCACACTTTTATCATTTTAGTCAGTTTTTGGCAGCATAACTTTAAACTTTAAACTTTAAGCTGCAAATTTGTTCACACTCAAGCTACATAAATGTATTAGACGCAAGTCTTATACTTTGTTATTTTTAGTGTCACATTATTCTTGAATATAGAATGACAACATAGGGTAAGACAATAGGATTTACCTCTTCTTGAGATCTTCAGGAAGTGCTTGCTCTGGAAAGCTCCAGCTTTTATAAATTGCAGACGACATCTCCATGGCATACTTCGCAGGAAAAACTGTAGATTCCAGAACTCCTCCGGCGTTAATGAGTATCTGCCGAGCAAATGCATTTATATTCATTGTATCTCGGAAGTGAGGATGTAGAAGCTTATAAATCGGGTGAAGCACACTTAGTTGCCTATTTGTTGCAATCACAAATGGCTCGATTGCTGCATGAGTGTTCAACCTACGACAAAAATTTTAAATATTAAAAAAACACATAATCAAATTGGTTCTGAATTTAAATGCTTCTTATGTTTGAGATTTCTTTCGTAGATTCTTACCAATGGCTGATGAGTTGATGATAACCAGAGTCATTTACAGCGACATAAGCTTTAGCCAGCTGCCAAATTGAACCTTCAACACCATGTTCAGATGGTTTGTATACTTTGCTGACGGCACCATATTGATCTCCGTCAGGATGAGGCAAGCTCAGTTCTATTGCCACTGGTTTCAAAGTGCCATCATCTTTCAAGAAAAGGATTGTCCTGGACGCATAAGTCCTCGTGGAAGTCGTGTTAATCCTCCTAATGTATGTCATCAGCGCATCATGATGATCTAATATGAATAGCTTGTTCTTCTCGACAGCCTGCAGTATCATACAATAACTTGTTAAAACTTTTGCTCTAAAGTTGACAGAAGTAACTGAAAATTCATAATTGAAAATAAGTCTAGGAGGATTACCTCATCCACTGTAAGTCCATCCAAGTTATTCTCTATGTCGCTTTTGGTTATTGTACTGTGCTGATTACCATATAGTTCAGGGTTTAGCTTGCTTGTAGGAGGGAATTCCTGGAATAAATTCGTCAATATATATCTCTTAGTATAGATAAAAATAACCGTATTCGCGTTTTGAACATTGAGAATAAAGAGGAAAGAGGAAAGTGGAGGAATGAAAATTTGACATTCGAATATAAGATTCCAAATTTCATTTTACTTTCTTTGCAAACAGTAAAAGGAAAAGATTGCAAGAAAAGTCTTACTCCAAGACGACGAATGATGACTGGATTCAGTCCAGCCAGCATTTCTCTGGCGAACTCTTCATCAGTTCTCCATGCGGACTTATCCTCTGCTCCAAATTATTGAAAATCAAAAACATGAACCGAAAAATAATTAAAGAAGTCACTTGAGTCCTCAAAAGTGCAATTGAAAGTAACAATACCTTTAATTACTTGTGGCATTGGAAATTTAAGGAGGTTTTCTCCATCGGTTCGAAAAATTTCCTTCAGCATTTCTAAGGGAACGTTTTTCCTAATGTCGTCAAGTATGGGTTCAGGCAGATCAATCCCTCCTTCATAGAGTTTAAGCACGTCTTCAAAGGAGTCGAATTCATTTGGAGTGCTGTCGATAGCTTCTAATGCTGGTTGTATGACTTGAGCTATGGATTTCAGAGCATATGCCAGGAAATCCGACATCTTCAGGTGACCAAATCGCTCATCTCTTGGAACATATATGTTTAAACTATCAACAATTGGCAGCCTGCTCTCACTGTTAGGATCTGTTACGATTACAACAGAACATTGTCAATAATACAAATTGGATATTTTAATTACTCACTGATAATGAACCTATGACCTTGGTGCTCAAATATATATGTCTATCCTTCTTTCTATTTTTCAGCAAAATACATACAACAGAAAAGCTGATGATATAATATAAATCGAATGATGTCATCGGCACTGAAGATTAAGCAATACCAATTAAAATGTCTAACCTTCTGCTGTTTTTGGTCGACTTGTTCTTCCTCTACGTGGATAAGGGTACTCAGCAGACCCTCCAAGTACAGGGCGTTCATACCTTTTGCCCTTTTTAGGATCACCTAAATCATTATAGTAAGCATAGTCATAGACTCTATCATATTCCTGGAGCTCTCCCGCTCCATCTCCTCTCAAGCTGAGGAGTTCTTGTTCTCTGTAATAACGCAGTGGTGCGGGTGTTTCACTTGGAAGATAAGTCTGCAGAAATAGTCAAATATCATAAATATTTTAATTTAACAAGAAATATCACTAAAATGCATTACGTGTCCACTGTTACTAATTTCTTAAACATGCGATTACTTGCCTTGTTGGTGAAGAAAATGCGGTCTGTTTTGTAATACTTGGCAGGGTACACCCACGAGTTGCAAACGAAATGCATCCGACCTTGACCAGGAACATCTTCGATAGTGAGAGTCTTAAGGTAGAATTCGCTATGATGATTGTTTCTAATTATGAATGCCCCAGGAACTCCAATTCCCTCGTCCCAATCAAATGTAACCTTATATTCAGATTCCCCTGCTGTCAACGGAGTGATTGTAGGAATCCATCCTTCCAAGTGTGCCGGTTTTCCGAGCCTTATTCCAGATTGCAAACCATTTTCTACAAACAAAAATCAATCCCATTTAGCAGAAAGTATAGCTTCTAAGGAATTTAGATCATATGAATTAGATCATCTCAAATGTGCGAATGCTTTTTATCAATCACTGACTGTCTCTTCATAGAATCATTAAACGAAGAGAAGAGGGATTACGTTTTTATTTAGTTGATATTGAAATCTTGGTCACGAAGGATTTCTTTTATAAAAAGGTCCACTTGTGTGGTTAAATTGGACTAAAGACATCGATAACTTTGTATTTCTTCTTCAGATTAGGCGGTATAGTTAGTAGTTGAAAGTGAGTTCTAACTTGTGTCTGTCTTAATCACTTGATAATGACAAACCCATTAGAGGGGAAGAAGGCTGGAATTCCACCGGAAGGAGTTGATGTAAGCTATCGAATGGAAATGATTTATTTTTAAGAAAAACTTACCTATTAAGCTTATTAGTTAAACCACTACTACAAAAATCAAACCATTAAATTATGAAAAGGACAAATAAATAACTCAGAATTAAAAGAACTAGTCGATGATCGGTAAAAAAAATTATGTCCTCTGAGGACAGTAACAAAACCACTAAAAAATTGCACCTAATACAAGATTTTTACAACTTAAAATATATAATTTTTTTTATAAATTTTATATTGTGCGGTACAAGAATCTAGTATGTGCAAGTGCAACCAGAACAATAATACCCCATCTAGCATAAAAAAATTCCATACTATATTATATTTTCAGGCCCACCAGACCTGTCCCATTAATATTATACACCCAAGGGCAGAGATCAATATCCCAAAAAACAAAAAGGAAAGGGAAAAAATGAAACCATATATAGAACATGCATAGTTATGGTCAACAGAGAAACAAGATGGAAAGACCGTCCGATGATCATTGACTCATTGTTGAGAGGAATAAACCAGTCTGGACTTTTAGGTCTCTCGTTTTGAAACAATTTATCCCCATCTCCGTCACATACCACAAAAAGAGCTTTTACTGTTGCAGAAGCTGTGGCCACATGTCCCAAGTCCCAACCATGCAGTAACATTTGTGGCTTCGTGGACCCACACTATTATGTCTCCGTCGTTAAGAATACGCACTATGATGCTTAATCTTAGGGGTAGGGTTACAATAAATATCAACAACAGCTGGATAATACATCGTTCTAATTTAATTTTTTATCGTAAGCCATTTTCATGTTAAGAAAACAGAGAGAAGATCGTGAGTTAAGTCAAGGAGAAGTATATCTATCTTTGGAATTTGAGAAAGCTTTAAACAAACATGAAGACAACACCAATACCACAGCCAAGATGACCACCCATATATATATATATATATATATATATATATAAAACAGCAGAACTGTGCAGGAAAAGATAACAATAATAATTAAAAGAACAGAAAAGGTGTAAGCGCACTTTCATTAATTAAGCAGCTTGTGAGTGGGTGATTTCTCTATAAAACATACTCATTCATTCAGCAGCAAGCCGAAAGTCACTTATTACCTGTTGCAGATTCAGCAACAACAGAACTGACGAGTTGCAGAGTGACATCTCTACCAATCAATTCATGAAACCGATCGAAAATGGATGCATGGAAGTCATTGAAGTCCAAAACGTTCTTCTTCATCAAAACAACAGTGCCTTTCACCTTCCTACACTGGACCTTTTCGCATTTCTTCATGAGCTCCTTCTTGCCGGAGATCGTATCAAGAATATAGCCAAGGATTTCTTGATGGCCAAGCATCTTGATTTGCTTATTCTGAAGGAAAGAAAAGAGAGGATAGTTATGAAGAGAGAATAGAGCACAAGATGATGATAAAAAGGAAAAGTTCGGTTTTGCGTTGTGAGAGTAAAAAGAGAAGGCTGCTGCATGTATTTATAGGAATAAGAAACGAAATTGACTGTGAAGCTTCTGCTGTTCCTTCTTGAAATTTTCTTCTTCTTTTTTTTTTTTCCTAAAGAAAATAAAAATAAAATAATGATATTCAAAAGTGTTATTTCCTGTCTTGTTCTACCTTTTATTATTCTTCTTCTTCCTCCTCCTGTTCGTCATCTAATTAGATGTTTTCATTTTTGGTAGCATTGAATGATAATGACTGCGTGGGAGTTCTACTCGGTTTCGAAGGCGCGTGGAAAAAGATAACATTAACCTATGAGTGAGTCCCTATTAATGAACGAGGCTAGGCTACACGTGCACATTTTAGTTTTATATCCCTAATTTCAGCTTAATTACTAGCTCCTACACTTTAATTCCAGAGTTTTAAAAGAACTCAAAAATTAAATCTTTGATTTTAGTAATAGATCATTTTTAACTAATCTAATTGTAAGGACTTGCAAGGAAACTAATGTAAAATTATATTATTTACAATTTTACTCAAAATTAGGACCAAAAAAAAATTTATTCTATTTTTTAGATTGTCGGTGCAATTATGGAGATTTATACATTAATTCATATAGTCATTTATAGACAATGAGCATCAACAAATTAACTTTGACATTTTTGCTATAAACAAAGACCTTTATTCACATGAAAGTCAACCAACATTAATTACAATTACTCGGCTATTTTGCTTCCTTTTTTAGACAAATAGAACGATTAAATTTCTTGCAAAAAGAAAATAAAATTAGTTTAACAAAACTTCAGTATTAATATATAAGTTTTCTTTTATAGTATCTCTTAAAAATAATAATATATATCATATAATTAGTGTATCGCGAGATAAAATAAAATAAATTATTGTATGTATAGTTGATTTTTGCGGGTTTATTATTTTTCTTAAATATAAGTGGATTAATTATAATATAATAATATATATATGAAAATGAAACAAAAAATTTTGAGAAAAGAAAATTTAGCCGTAAATTGTTTTGAACAGGCACTAAAAGCGCGTGATTATGGCATATATTCTACTTCCATTAATTTTGGCACCTTGTCCTTGGCTTTATTGGTAATTAAATTAAAATAAGTAATAATAAACAAAAATAATAAAGTAATAAGAAGCAAATACAGCCTTTACAGGCACATTACAGCCCCTTGTTTTCTGTTTATCAAGTGAATATTTTAGCTTAATTTATATATTTTATTTGATGGCCTCGTAAAAACGATTTAATATAAGACTTTTTTCAATTATTTATCGCCATATAAATTCTTTTTAAGCTGCCTCTTTAGAATTGATTTAGTCTTTTACGATTCTCCATTTGTGTACGTATATTCTTAAATAAATTAATGAATGAATGAAAAAAAAAACTAGAATTAGATTTTGTCAAAGTATAGACAACATGCATGAGAAGCATGGCCTTATCTAGGCATATCTACTCATCATCTAATATAAGATAAGAATAAGAAGAAAATTATATAGAATAATAATATTTGTTGACTCCATGATATGCAATGCTATTATATAATATACCTTATTATTAAAATAATTAATTACAAAAAAAAAAGGAAAAGGAAAAGGAAAACCATTAAATATAGCCATGCAAATCAACAACGTTTTATTTATCTGGTATATGTATAAACCCCTTCTGCATCTGCTGTCTATGTTACAATTTGGTCAGAGCTTTTATTTATTTATATGCACTGCCCCCATTATCTTCACGTACAATATTTCTCCCGTACCTTGTACTCAATCAAATACAATACTTATGAAGCAAATGACTCATTCAGTTTAAACTATTACATAATCCAATCCAATTCAAACAGACGAGCTCTAACTAGCTAGATTGAAACGCTGCTGGGAATTCTTTCCGGTCCAAATAGCTACAGAAGCCCTTAGATTGAAACACTGTTTGGAATTCCTCTGCCTGTAAGTCCGCCTTCACTAGTAGGAAACAGCAAAGTGTATGGCATTTTCACTGGCCCGAACCGGTTCTTCAGTTTCTTATCATTGTTTCTTGCTATGATTCTATCCTCAATTTCTGCCAGTTTCTTTCCAAATTCTTCAAATGCTTTCAGTGGTGCTTCATCTGATGTCCATTCAGGCGTGTCTCTTTGTCCCAGGTAAATTTCATCTGATGAATGCCTTGATAATATTTCTATCAGGGAAACGCCAAGCATTGTTTGCAGCTTAGCAGTAATTGTTTTCAGGAAAGCCTTGTCAGGATTTGACACGAGTTCATCATATTCTGGAGTTCCTTCCTCAGGCATGAATCTGCGGCTAATAGTCGGGCGGTTGGGGAGGTAGCCAGCATAAGGGTACTGTCCAAAGTTAACAGCCGCATGGAGAGCAGAAGCCACCCAAATGATAATGGCGCAGGATTCTATCAGCTCTCCGCGTGTCTGCATTTTAGGCCACCAGGGCTCATCTTTTATATCACCATGACCCTCCTCGCGAAGTTCCTTCCACCAGTATTGCAGTTCAGGGTCTTCTTTAACCATTTCATCGCTCTTGTAGTAGAAGCAGCAATAGTCTGCAACCCACTTTTTGATTGATGACCATATTTCAAGCCCATCAACGGCGTAAGGATAGTCTTCTATCAGTAAGCGAAGACCATGCGGAGAGTTCGGATCCTCAACTGCCATTCCTCTGAAGAGAACAAAGCATCAGCATCTCATTAATAACGTCTCCATTTCTATCATTTAGTTAGTGTTTTTGGCAATATTACTTGAGGCTTATGCTCTGAATTTTGCTTAACATTCATACTCAATTATGTTACGCAACTGCGTAGGATATAATATGCAAGCTGCATATACATGTATTGTGTTGTTTCCAGAGTCCTATTATTTGTGAATTTAGAATGTCAACACACACTAGTCAATAAGATTTACCTCTTCTTGAGATCTTCAGGTAGTGCTTGCTCTGGAAAGCTCCAGCTTTTATAGATTGCAGATGACATTTCCAAGGCATATTTAGAAGGGAAAACTGTAGATTCCAGAATTCCTCCGGAATTTATGAGAGTCTGACGAGCAAATGCATTTATGTACATTGTATCACGGAAATGAGGATGTAGAAGCTTATAAATTGGATGAAGCACGCTTAGTTGTCTATTCGTTGCAATCACAAATGGCTCAATTACTGCATGAGTGTTCAACCTGCAAAAATAGAAAAATATATAAAAGAAAAAAACAAATTAGTAACTGAATTTTATATGCTTCTTATGTTTGGGCTTCGTAGTTGGTAGATTCATACCAGTGGCTAATGAGTTGATGATAACCAGAGTCATTTACAGCAACATAAGCTTTAGCCAGCTGCCAAATTGAACCTTCAACACCATGTTCAGATGGTTTGTATACTTTGCTAACGGCACCATATTGATCTCCATCAGGATGGGGCAAGCTCAATTCTATCGCCGCCGGTTTCAAAGTTACATCATCTTTCAAGAAAAGGATTGTCCTGGACGCATAAGTCTTCGTGGAAGTTGTGTTAATCCTCCTCAGGTATGTCATCAGTGCATCATGGTGATCTAATATGAACAGCTTGTTCTTCTCGATAGCCTACACAATCATGCAATCACTTGTTAAAATTTTTGGTCTGAAGTTAACGTTCAGATAATTGTGATTCTGAAGAATCTGAAGACAAGTGACTGAAATTCATATTAGAAAATAAGTCTAGGAATATTACCTCGTCTACGGTAAGTCCGTCTAAGTTATTCTGTATGTCGCCTTTGGTTATTCTACTGTGCTGATTACCATAAAGTTCAGGATTTAGCTTGCTTGCTGGAGGGAATTCCTGGAATAAATTTAGCAATATTTATTAGTGAACATAGAAATTATTTTCATTGTTTAACCTTTGACAATAAAGAAGATGAAAAAGGAATGAGGAAAATTTGACATTCGAAGATAAGATTCCAAATTTCTATTCTGTTCATCCACTTTCTTTGCAAACAGTTAGATAACAAAAAAAAACTTGTGATAAAAGCCTTACTTCAAGACGGCGAATGATGATCGGGTTCAGTCCTGCCAGCATTTCTCTGGTAAACTCTTCATCAGTTCTCCATGCAGACTTATCCTCTGCTCCATCAAAAACGGGAACAGAAAAGTAAAACAACCCAATAAGTTCTCAAGTACGTAATTGATGGGAAACAATACCTTTAATTACTTGTGGCATCGGAAATTCATAGAGGTCTTCGCCATCATTTCGAAAGATTTCCTTAAGCATTGGTAAGGGAATGTTTTTCCTAAAATTTTCCAGTAAGGAGTCAGGTAGATCAATCCCTCCTTCATAGAGTTTAAGCATATCTTCAAAGGAGTCAAATTCATTTGGTGTGCTGTCTAAACTATCTAATGCTGGTTTTATGACTTGAGCTATGGCTTTCAGAGAATATGCAAGGAAATCTGACATCTTCAAGTGACCAAAGCGCTCGTCTCTTGGAACATATATGTTTAAGCTATTGACTAGTGACAGCCTTCTCTCCCTATCAGGATCTGTTATAATAATGAATAAAACTTGGAATTACTCAAAAATTTAAAAAACAGAACAATAAGCACTTAATATTTTGGATTATTCATAGATAATGAGTCAATAACATATAATTTAAGATAACTATAAACACGAAGACTTCTGTTACAAGTAGCAAAACTTCTTGACAATTTAAATGATGCTATCAGTACTGATGATTAATCATTACCAATTGAAATGTCTAACCTTCTTTTGTTGCTGGTCGGCTTGTTCTTCCCCTGCGAGGATAAGGGTACTCAGCAGACCCTCCAAGTACGGGGCGCTTGTACTTTTCACCTATTTCAGGAGACCCCAAATCATTGTATACAGCATAGTCATAAACTCTGTCATATTCATGGAGCTCTCCTGTTCCGTCTCCTCTCAAGCTCCGGAGTTCTTGTTCTCTGTAATAACGTAGAGGCGCTGGTGTTTCACTTGGAAGATATGTCTGCACAAATAGTCAAATATCACTAACAGAAATGAGATTCATATCATCTAGAAAGGAACTATGAAAATACAAATTTCACTAAAAATAAATTTCTGTGTTCGTGGTTAAATTACTAATTTCTTAAACATATGATTACTTGCCTTGTTGGTGAAGAAAACACGATCTTTTTTGTAACATTTGGCAGGGTAAACCCACGAGTTGCAGACAAAATGGATCCGACCATGATCAGGAACATCTTCAAGAGTGAGAGTCTTAAGGTAAAATTCACTGTGATGATTGTTTTTTATTATGAATGCCTCGGGAATTCCAGTTCCCTCTTCCCAATCAAATGTGACATCGAATGCAGATTCCCCTGCGGTCAAAGGTGTGACTGTAGGAATCCACCTTTCCAAGTGTGCTGGTTTTCCAAGCTTTGCAGCTAGCAAACCATTTTCTACAAGCACAAATCAAATCCCATTTAGCAGAAACTGTCAAATACGTAACATGCTTATTCATTGTTTCTCAAGGAACTTAGATACCGATTAGATAATTTCAAACGTAAATATAGAACATTTGTTATTCGTTTGATATTAAAAACTGGGTCACAAATTTTTGTCTAATAAAAATGTTCATTTGTATGGTTAAATTGGACTAAAAACAATGTCAACTTCGCATTTCTTTTTCAGATTAGCTGGGATAGCTAGTAGTCTCTTTTTAGCTTTAGTCTTTCATAGTCACTTACTAGTGACATACCCATAGAAGAAAAATAATAAAAGCTGGAGCTTTCCGACTGGGGAGAGTTGATGTAAGCCACCAAACGGAAAATGTTTTATTTTCTCTCTCTCTCTTAATAGAAAAATGATAACTACTAAAGCTTGAACACCTCATGGTCCACCTAGTAGAAAATTCAAACTATCGAAAACGAAAAACAATAACTCACAAATATAAAAATATATATCTACATGTATATAGAAAACCTAGTTGCTATTTTGTATTCGGTGATGCTGGGTATAAAATGTTTCAATTGCATCACTGTATTGTCACCCACAATATTTATTTAATCGATATATGTGCCAAGCCAAATTGCACCCTATTCATATTGTAATGTTGATAGAAATACAAGATAATTTCTATAATTTAAAATATATATAAAACTACTAACTCACATTCTAAGTTACAGAAATCTCGTACCCACAACCACCACAATAAACTATCTAGTATAGCAGATTTCCGTACCATCTTATATGTATATTCAAGTCAATTTAACCCATTTGATTTACACCCTATGCAAGAGATCGTCTTTAAAAGAAGCCTGAAAAACATAAACCTAGCTGTGGTCAATAAAGACTATTTGAAGAGAAGTCTTGACTCATTGTTGTTCGTCAACCAGTGTCTATTGCCAAACCAGAAAAGCATTTATTGTTGCAGAGATTGTGGCCACATGTCCCAACTACTTTTAGCAGCCACCAATGCAAGAGCAGAAAGATGATCACATTTATAGCTTCAAGCCTCGTGGACCCTATTCTGTCCTAATCAGCAATGCTACTTTGATGCTTAATCTAAAGGATAGGATTGCAATATCTAAGCTATGCAGTATATTTCTCCAATTTTTTCTTTACAGTTCATAATTATATTAAAAATTTTGATAATCACAATAAAAAAAATGCAAGAAATGGGATTTGAGATAGCTTAAGGAGAGAACATTGTACAAAGATGGGCCATAGAAAACAGCAAAAACTGTGCAGAAAATTATGCAAGACAACAAAAATATATGATTTTTCTACGAGCAGCTTGGAAATAGTGTGCTTTCTCCAAAAAAACACTTCAAAACCACAGAGGTAGCTGTTTCATTCACTTGGAAAACTAACCTGCAGGTTCACCATGAACAGAACTGACGAGTTGCAGACTGACTTTTTTACCAATCAGTTCATGAACACGATCAAGTAGCGACGCATTGAAGTCATTGAAGTCCAAAACGTTTTTCTTCATCAAAATAACGGTGCCTTTCAGCTTACACTTCTGTTTGTTCTTGCTGCCGCCTGTGATGGCATCAAGAATATAGCCAAATATTTCTTGATGGCAAATCATTGCTGAGAGGAAGAAATGAAGAATATATTTATAAATCAAGAGACCGAAAGGAGTACACTTCTTGGTTTGTGGTTGATGTGTGAGAAGAAAAGAGAAAGCTAGTGCATGTATTTATGGAGGGGAAAAAAAAAAAAGGGAGAAATTGACTCTGAAGCTTCAGCTGTTCATACTGCAATTTTTCTTTTAAATAAAAAATAAAAATATATTTTTAATTCAAGTATGCTGCTGCTTTTTCTTCTGCATTTTATTCTTCTCGGTGCTCTTACTCTTTTGTACTGTAGTGTGACAATTACTGATTGGGCATTCTACTCGGTTTTTTTTTAATGCGCGTGTGATGCACGCCTGATGGGGTTTGGAGAATAATTACATCTAACTCCCCAATTTTGATAAAATTGTGAGTAGAAAATAGAGTAAAGCCTCGAATTTTTTGCGTGCTTATGTAATTGTGAAAACTATTTCATTTAACTAATTTATTCGTTCTTCTGGAGGAACAATAATATATAGGATAAATAATATATATATATATATATATAAGAAAATTCTTTTACAATAACTAGAAAGTGACAATATAATTAATGCTGTATTATTGGACAGTGTTCTAAAAATAAGTGATATAATTTTATTAGACAGTTTAGTCAAAATAATTTAATATAATATTTGTTTCAATTATTTATGATGTAGAAATTTAATTTAATTCTAAAATGTACGCATTATTTTAATTATTTATGATGTAGAAATTTAATTTATATATATTCTACTCCCAAGTTTATGTGAAAATTGCACGTGGGATTTGCATTTTGTTGATTCTTTTTAAACTACCTCTGCCACACTAATTATGTAATATTGTATTATTAAATAATTAATCACAAAGATTCATATGATTTTAACAATTTAACATCACTTTTCATAATAATTTTAATAAAAATAGTATTAAATTAAATTAACTTTATTAATATATGAAAACAACATATATATGAGTTTACATGCTTATCTGTTAGAATTGGGCAACATTTTTTTAACTTAAACTAATATTCATCTCTATGATTTTGACAAAATCATCTCATAAATTAAATTATACATATCCCATTTTGTATAAAAAAAAGTTCCACACTTAGTTTTATCCATGAAGATAAAGTTTGGCATAAGTCTACTATCATTATCTTATACACAACCAAAATTTAGGCCAATATTACAACTATAATTAATTAAGTAGCCCGTGAATTTAATTGCCCAATCACATTGTGTATGATTTAGGTACTCATTTATTATATATATTTCCTTGTGGTTCAAGCAACTTTGACCATTTTGAGATCATTTTCAAATGGAACTCAAACTCTTTTAGTTTTATTTTGTTTACCAATTCATAGTTTTTTTTTTTTTTTTTTATGGGAATTGGTCTCTTTATATTGAGATGAGTATGTTTAAAATAACTAAAGCATGGGATACGTTGAATAGATTTGATTTTAAGAAATATATTTGGTATAATTTAGAAAGAAGTAATATATATATATATATATATATTTTGATAGAATGTGAAAATTGTGATATATTATAATCGAAGGTGTATTTATTTATTTTTATAAACATATCTCTTACGTAATT
Organism: Melia azedarach; assembly: GCA_028052125.1. Taxonomy (NCBI): domain Eukaryota; kingdom Viridiplantae; phylum Streptophyta; class Magnoliopsida; order Sapindales; family Meliaceae; genus Melia; species Melia azedarach. Next base: position 795,070 of record CM051397.1, read on the forward strand.
TAAAAAAAAATAAAACAAAAAAAATAATACAAATATGTAATAAATGAAAAAAAATATGACGTACTTTGAAGTATTAAATAATTAATATCGTAATTTTAATTTTAGTGTCTTCCACGATGGAAGTAGGAGTTGACTCGATCAAATTATTAGTAGCTAGAAATTTAATTATACTTTTATTCTTTATAAAATGTATTTAAAGATACATTTATACCTTGTACGTTAGCATTGTACTTCTCTATGAAATAAAAAAATAATACTCATGTTAACTACTTTGAAAGTCACAAAAATTGGCAAGGAAATAGACCTTCCAGTCCAGTCAGGCAACTGATTATAATTAATTAATGGTAGATAGAATCGTGAGACAAATGTGAACGCTAAATAAACTAATACAAGAAATCACCACTTTTAATTCTTGATTGGGTAATAAGATATGATTTTAAATGAACTGATTTAATGTTCATCGGTGGTCATCCAAATTTAATTAGTCATGGTAATGGACAGCTGTTTATGACAATGTTAAAGTATAATTTTAGGTTATTCTATTCTACAGTGTGTATACTTTCATATTGCAAATTATTGATGAAAATAATTCCATTTTTATTTTTATATGTTTTCATAAAAAAGATATTATTAATATTTTCAGTCCCAAACGAGATCCTCGCAAAGTAAAATATGTAATGGCCAATAGCATTTAGTCCAACAGATTTAGAAGGATTTGATATCAAAAAATTAAGTTAGGTTAACAAGATTCCTGTAAATAAAAATATCAAATAAATAATAAAATATGATTCAAAAGCACCGAAACACATGTTTCAATAAATTTATGAGGACTTATTATTAAAAAAAAATATACGAGTCAGTGACAAATGTTTTTGTAATTATACACACACCGACAATGTGCTTTGCACTAACGTACCATAAATTATATAAAATTATTAATTATGAAGTTAAAGTTTGGTTGAGCTTTTAAAAATCATTGATGAGAATAACAATATTTTAATTATTATATCTTGAAATTAAGTTTAAATATGAAAAATTACAATATTGAACTCATCAATTATTAATCGAGTTTAGTTCAAACTCGAGCTTTAACGCGTATTGTCACTCGAAACCGCTCATGGGCCGGGGCCAAACTTGTACATTACTTTTTTGAGGCCATTAACGGAATTAAGTGTATCGTATAGAGTTTCTAAGTAGACCCCATGCTCTAAATTTCTTTTCTAGAAAATTGACCCAATGATATGTGGATCCATAAAGAAACTCCATCTTGACGTGGCCACACAGAGAAAGTAAGTTGCAACGAGACTCAGATTTTTCAGTTGCACGCAGACGCAACGCCCGCTTTCGAGCACGATTCCCCAAGCAATCCAAATTCCCGGTTTTCGAGGTATCGCTCGCAGCTCACACAATTCAAATGTAACACAAATAATAAATTCCGCGCGTGTATTATACACACAATGCGAATCCGCATGCGACTGTTTCTCTCTTCGATGGCGATCGAAACGCAGCGTTGTGATGCTTTGCCTTCTCCTCCGCTGGACGAGGGCGGCGCGTCGGTATATGGTGAGTGAGCGAGTGATTCGGTTTTCGTTTTTCGATTTGTTACTCTGGTAATTGCACGTCAACTTCGAGCGCGGCGGTTCCATAGAGTTCTGTTTATTATTATTTTGCAGGACTTCGTCAAAAGCAGCACCAAGAAGAATTAGTGAATCTAACATTAACAACACAGCCGTTAAACACACTGAAGTATTTTGTATTGGCAATTGCTCAATGTCTTCGGCGAGCGACGTTTCAACCTTCGGTTTGGCTGATGCTTCTAAGTGCAGCGGTCGGAATAATTGGAGTTCTGGTTATGACCCTTGGCGGGACTCGTACGGAGGTATTGCGTCATCGTAATATCCATTCGTGTAATACTGATTTCAGAGGAATTTAGTGTATATTAATTTTATTTGTGCAGTTTCGGTACTCCTCGACATGCTTCGTTTCGATAAATTAGCATTAATTATTGGAAGTTTGACTCCTATATCTTCTAACAGCGCGTTCAAGAGCTTCTTCTATATCTTCGATTTGGAGTGTGGTGGTTGGCACTTGGTGTAGCCTCATCTATTGGTCTAGGTAAGGAAAGTTAAATACTTGTTTACTATCAGTTTGTTCGGTAGCTAAAAACATGAAATACATCTTGTTACTGAACTTGGCAGCAGACAAAAATTAAAAAAAAAATGTATTAAATGCAAACCAATGAATTTGAGGAACTCTAGTTGTCAAAAAAAGTGATTGTCAATCAAGGGATTGTAAATGGAATGAAATTGCTCGCTGGATGGATCTTATGGTGTTCCTTTTAAAGTACAGGCCTAAATGTATTGAATGAAATTTAATCTATGCATGTTATCTGTGAAAAGTGCCAAAAATTTTAGCTGTTACCTCTTCGTTTGTTTCATTTGATCATTTAGAAGATTTGAGCTTCATCCATGTCTCATACTTTGTAATATGACTGGACCTTTGATGTCTGTTTTCTCATCCAATAAAATAGATGAGTAACGATTGCATGACTGGACACTCTCTTGATTTAAAGGTTTTTATTGATCTCAGTATTGTCTTTTTATACCTATAGTGAAAAAACTTTGGATATCTATTATTGCAGGTTCTGGTTTGCACACATTTGTGCTGTATTTGGGCCCACACATTGCGCTCTTCACGATTAAAGCTATGCAATGTGGCCGAGTTGATATAAAGAGTGCTCTGTATGATACAATTCAATTCAATAGTAGTCCATCATGGCTGAATAGGGACTGCTCTGGTTATGGACCCCCTGTGTTTTCGTCTAAACATGGCTCACGAGTTTCTCTTGGTAGCATATTACCTCAGGTTCAGTTAGAGGCCATTTTATGGGGCATTGGAACAGCACTTGGAGAACTTCCTCCGTACTTCATATCTAAAGCTGGTAACTGCTCTGATACATGTTTTAATGTTGCTATCTGTATTTTTCAACTTTGATTTACTATATTATGTAAGCCTGAGCCTATTTGCCCTCAAATAAATGCACGTGTAGCTCGAGTATCAGGCAAGAAACTGGACGTAACGAAAGAAATTAACTCTTCTGTCGAAGATATTGGAATTATGGTGTACCACACAAGTCAGACGAAACAATGGCTCCTTTCACACTCACAATATCTGAACTTTCTCACCATTTTAGTTCTTGCTTCGGTAATTTTGATTCTCTTTCTTTTCTTCTTGAGTGAAATCATTCAAGTCTCAATGGCACTTGCCATTGTTGATATGAGAATGGTAAGAAAAGTTAATCTGCCGAAATTGACTGAAGTGTAAGGTGTCGTCTGATGAAGTATACATTTTCCATAGTGAGAAAACCTCAATGTTGTGAATCTCATGACTTTGCAGTATCATTTTTCAATTTGCTGATCAAATGGTATATTTTTCAGGTGCCAAACCCTCTGTTTGATCTTGCTGGTATATTGTGTGGGCAACTCGGAATTCCATTTTGGAAATTCTTTCTTGCCACATTAACTGGAAAGGCGATCATTAAAACCCACATTCAGGTTTGCTAAATCTCATGATTTTGATTGTTGGAGACATTCTACGAGCTATATTCAGACATAAACACAAAACGGAAAGAGAATAGCGCCCACATCTCAAGTCTGAAAATGGGACTGTAAATTGCTTAACTATTTCATATCTGGTGGTGCAAGTTCTAATTAAGTTCTGAAGCTTGGTTGTTATTTATTTTCGTCTCTTGATATAAGGTGGGTTTTTCGCTTGTATGTTGCAGACAGTGTTTATCATCTCAGTCTGCAACAATCAACTTCTTGACTTGATGGAGAATAAGTTAATTTGGGCTCTCAGTTCTTTTCCGAGACTTGCAGCAGTCCTTTCAAACCTCATCAGCAAGCTTCATAATTACAGGGACAACTATATATCAGCCTCTCCTCCAGTCACCCCAACTATGAAGGTAATATACTGGTATGATGGCCTGAGAGTTTACTACATATATGCATGAGAATGAGTTGCCCTTGTGTAAATTACTTGTTTTGGGGTTCAATTAGCACAATATTACGCGTACTTTGCACATATATTGTAACGTCCAAACTTAACAGCCCAAGATAGGCCATAATCTGGACACTCAGGCTGCTTTGCTTCTGTGCTCATGTATTCCGATAAATTACATTACTCTTATTTTTTCTGTAGGTGAAGAAATGGGATATATCATTTGCTTCAATTTGGAACACCATCGTGTGGCTCATGCTTTTAAATTTCTTCATTAAGATTGTGACTGCAGCCGCTCAGAGTTATCTCAAGGAACAACAAGAAAAGGAGCTGACAACTTTGTAAAACAACGGTTCATCATCAAACCCTTCAACATACAAGTCCATGGAGTTGGAAGAAGGTATTCATTAATAAAATTCAGCTGTCAGAACATTTTATATCTGACAAAACTGAAATTCCTGCATCACAAATTTGAAGTTCAATTTGTATAAGAAGCAGAGGAGCAAGATAGTAGGTTTTTGTCACTCCTTTTTCAGCTGGCAGTAGTGCCCGTATTGAGTCACTTATGGCCTTATAATTGCCAAATTTATAAATTATTTGTTTCATCATCTATGAGATTCTTGTGAAATGGCCAGTAATTTTCTTCAGCTAAAGTAAAGACTAACCTTAAATGTTCCGATCCATAGAACAACAAAGAAGTTCCAAAAACCAAGTAGGCACAGAGTAGCACATTAACTTACAAGAACATTTACACATTAGCTTAAAACAACAATGGAAATACAGACACGGTGCCAATTGACCCCCCAAACAAGTAATTTACTGAAAATAACCACTCGATTATTGAATTGAAACGTAAATGCATTTCCCTTACCAGAAGCCAGCAGACTAGGGGCCAGTAAATAATTGAAGCCAGCAGACCAGGCAATACTCTGCCAATCTCCTCCTGGATTGTTTTCATATTTTGAACTAAGCTAAGCCAGCCTAACCTGCCTTTCCCACACAACGTCAGAAGAGAATTCAGAGAGTGCAGCCCGCGGGTCACCATTGGAAATGGACAAGTAATATTGAGCAGTTTCACCATCGACATGCATGCTTCTCCTCAAGGAGTCAATAATCCTTCTCTTGCCTTGATCGGAGGTAACCCTATTCAACACACAACTAGGCTTTTGCTCAGGTGCACCCTCGAGGTACAGCACTGCTACTTCCCTTTTTGCATTAGTATCCAACTCTATGTAGCATGTTCCATCTATAAGAATTTCTGGATTACTTACCGGAATTAATAACCTCTCCCTTGAATATATGCCATGATCACTCATCATGTTATTTAAACGTTTAATGTCCATAACCTGCAAGTGAAAGAAATAATACATATCATATGTTAGAGCCTCAATTTTGAGAACTTGAAATGTAACCAGGAAACTAAACATATCATTGTGGAATGCTGCAATCAAACAGTAAGAAAGACAAAGCAAAATGAACCATTGCTATGCAGTAGAGTATGTTAACTTTGTCACACCTACTCATTGAAAACAATCAAGAAGAAAAGTTTAAAACACAATCAAGTAACCTAAGAAATTCTGTTTCTAAAGCTAAAGGAGGAGGCAAGTTTCTACCCTTTGCTTTCATTCATACTTTCCCTTTAACATCACAAGCCTACTAGAAGATACTTCTTCTTTACTCGCTGATGAAACCAACAAGGCCAATCAATCAAGACAACACATAGCCTAAATCATCTTTTAACATAATCTTCTGATGATTTATCTGATTTTAATAACACTTCATAATGAAATTATCTAATAAGTTCTTCAATCTTCATAGCCAGCAAATGATCAATAATTTGTCAAACAAATCGACTGTACGGCACGTTTTAGTTGCATCCAAGAGAACTTTCGGACAAATTTCAGAAATTCAACAGTGATTTTCATCAAAGTTCCAATCTTTCGTGCAATCAGACCATATTTCAGTAAGCAAAAGCAACCCAAAAAAGGGAAAAAAAAAACAATTTAGTTACCTGAACAGAGTACTTGACGGCGAGACTGGCGACGGTATCTCCGCGCACAATACGGTGGGAAATGGCGAACTTCCCAATCCCATTCTCTCTCCAGAAAGATCCATTTGCGGGTTTTCCCACAACTTCTTTCAGCTTCCAAGGAGCCTTGAACGCGAAGACGATCATATTATTATCGGAAGCGACGGAGTTCCAGACCCTGCTCACGCAGCTAGCGCGTGCGAGGTCCGTGACGGAGAGTTTCGATAAGATTAAACGCAGCGTGTCGGGGCAGGTGAGAGCGGTGAAGTGGGAGTTCATGGGAGAGATTACGGTTGATGGGTCGGCGGAGATTGAGGAGCTGGAAGAGAGAAGTTGGTCTTGGAGAGGTTCGTCGTCGTTTTGGTCGCCACAACATCCCATTTTTAGATGGACATTATCGCGTTTGTTTTGTGCTTGTGCGAGCTTTTTCTAGTGCTCTGTTTTCGTCCTTTGAAAGGTTGGTGGAAACGGAAATTATTTATTTTCACTTGATTTGTATAAATTTCTGTATAAATGTTTTAGGGTTATTATCAAACTAATCCTTGTGTTTGGGAGATCAAAATATTAAGTTATAAGTTTATTTTGTCTTTCAATTTAGCCCCCTGTGTCAGTGTGTCGGTGCATATAAAAGTCTAAACTGCTGGCCAAAATTAAACCTCTGGTCAATTTATCACAGCATTTAGTTTGCATACATTATTTTATTCTAACTAAAAATTTAAGAATTTATTTGTTTCTTTCAATATTAAATTTAGAACAACCTTATTATTCCAACGGAGAGAAAAACTTATCATTAGGTTTTCGAAAAATTTCCGGACCAACAATTTTAACCAAAACATTTAAACTTTTTATTGAGTAATTTTTAATTTTAATCACTATTAATAATTTTCACAAATAATTTTAATTTTTAATAATAATTAGGATTATCTTTTTATTTTTAACAAAATAATACTAGTATCTTTTCATTTTTGACAAAATAATCACCGATACCTCTAATAAGCAATTCTCCTTGTTAATAATATATATATAAAGACAAAAATGACCATTTCATAATAAAAAATAAAATTTACTCTCTATATATAATTAATAATTTATATTTATATTTTATTACAAAAATAAATTATTTAATATTAAAATTAAATTGAAATTTTCTCTTAAAAATAAATAAATAAATTTAAATTAAATTATATATCAAAATAATCTGTATATAAATTAATTAATTATCTAATTAAACATAATAAATAAACTAATATACTATTATATCATGTGTTGTGTATATTTAAATTTTTACTTTTTTTCCATATATCAAATATCAAATTATTAATTAGCATTTTTATAAATATCACTTTTTTATTTTTAATTAGATAATTAATTAATTAATTTATATACGAGTTATTTTAATATATAATTTAATTTAAGTTTATGTATTTATTTTTTAGGAGAAGATTTTAACTTAATTTTAATTTAAATATATATAATTTATTTTTCTTAATAAAATATAAATTATTAATTACATCATTAGAATAAATTTTATATTTTAGTATGTAAAATCATTTTTGTCTTTGTATACACACTATTAATAATAGTAAGAGTAAATATATCATTTTACTCGCTTTGGAGTACTGATAACTCTAAATTATAGAGTTTAAAAAAAGATCATTTAATTAGAGTGATTTGTGTTTGTGAATATTCAATTTGATTAGTTTTATTTTTTATGTTATGTAAGAGTCTAAGTTCTTTTTATTTTATTTTATATGTGAATGCTGAAACATTAAAAATAGGACTTGAAAAAAGAACTTTCCAGTTGATGTAACATTATTGTTGCAGCAAAGAAATTAGTAGGTGGAATGAATTTGATGACGTGGAGAGTAATTAAATCACTTAATGAACTGGACAAAATAAAATGATGTGGAGGGAGAAAAAAGGAAATTTTCTTTTTAGGACACTGTCCTAGCTCAAGATAAAAGGACCTAGCCGTCAAGGGAAGGATATATCGACATTTTTAGCAAAATTTTGGAGAGGAGAGTTTAGGGGAAAAAGGCTACTGATTTTGGAAAAAAGAAGAAGGAGAATGAGGAGAAGAAGGACTAATTTGAGACATCAACCTTGGGCTTGATTTTTCTTACTTTCCTTTTTAGTATTTAAGTTCTCTTTTCTCTTAAACTCTTGTGAAACAATGGTTAAGTTGTATATGGATATTTTTAAGTTTTTGAATATGAACTAATTTTTTAGTAGCTAGAATCATTGTTGAACCCTATAATGTAAATTGGAACATTTTGTTGTAAGAAATGTTAAAGTAGTTCAACTTTGTTCAATCTTGTAGAAATATTGATTAACACTTGCTTATGTTTGACTATCATTAGTGAGTTACTGAATTAAAATTAATATTGGAAGGGTTAATTTTAATGAATTTAAACTTGATCGATGTAAGTTCATTTTTTTTTTAATTTGATTTGTGATAATATAGGAATATATTATTACCTTATATAACTTAAAGGAGTTGAAACTTATAACTACATTATTGAAATTAAATTGGCATAGGAATATATTAGTTTAATTAAGGAATTAAAATCATAATCACTTTGAAAAAAGATGATGAACGTATATAGAATTTCTAGTTAATAAGGCCGAGATTATTATAGTATTTTTCTGTAATATTTTTACCAACCTTATATTTTAGGAGAATTTAACGATTCTAACTTATTGTCATCACATTCTTTACTGAAATTTGAGTAGTTATAATTTGAATTTTATATTATATGTTATTTTTAGTCTTAAATTGATTTAAATTTCATTAGATCTAAATTTACTTATTAGTTGCTTCCGAATTGTTTAGAGTTGATTTTGACAATTTATTGCTTGAATAATCCCTAAGGAGACGATAACTTACTTACCATTATATTATTTATGTGATTGTGTACACTTGCACATTACACAATATCTCACACCAGACATTGCTGATTAATTTGTCAAAATTAGAGGGACACTACTAATTATTGTTAAAAAATTGAGGTTATTTGTAGAGGTGGTTGCGGTTCAGTCCGATCTGAGTTTTTCAAAATTCAAACCGAAATAAGAAATTTTAGATTTTTAAATTTTGGGAACATACCAAATCAAATGGAAAAGAAAAATCGGACCAACTCAAACTGATTGTAAAAAGAAACTGAAATAAATCGAATCAATAGTTCTATTTTTTATATCAGTTCGATTTTTAAATTAAATTATTATTTTTTTTTAAATTTTAAGAACAAAAATAACGTCGTTTTAAACAAAAAATATTAAATAATAATAATTTTAGTCTAATCCGAATTTTTTGAGATAAACCCAAAATCAAACCTAAAATTTTGAATTTTTTGAAATAAACCCAAAATCAAACCTAAAATTCCGAATTTTTATGATGGAGAATGAAAACCAGACCAATTTACATAAGATATCAAATTGAACCCGTCAATTTCGATCCGATTTAATTTGATTTTTATGCTCACCCCTAATTATTTATAAAATTGTTAATAAATTAATGATTAAAGTTAAAAATTACCCTTTTTTATTCTACTATATTTAACTCTTTATATTCCTTTTATCCATGAAATATATTGAATATATAAAAATGCTATAACAAAAGTTATGTTATTTGTATTAAGAGCTAAGAATGTTTTTATCCAATACTAGTTAAAAAAATTCCAAACAATAGAAGCTTGGACTAATAGCAGCTGAAACATGTTAACATGTCTGAGTTAACAAATTGTTATGTATACAATCATCCATTGAAGCATTTTCATTTGCATTCGAAACAAACTAGCCAAAGAAAGAAGGAAGAAAAGCCTAAATATCAAAGAACGTGGAGAAGGCGTTCAACAAGAAAAATTATAGAAGAATAAGATTACAAACTTCTTCAAAAATGAGGAATAGGTATCGGAAAAATAGCATGAAACAGCTTTTCTCATGGTAGAAGCTCTGGTTTACATCTTACTCGTACAGAGATGAAAACAGCTAAACAGATCATTGACCCCATGCATCACCTAGCCCATATGCATCCATGTAGCCTGCTGCATGAGCATGACCGTCTTGGTGGTCATGGCCATGGCCATGACTATGACGATGGTCATGATGATGGCCGCTGCTTTTTGCTTCATCGAGCATCTTCTGGATATGCTCCGGTATAACCTCTTCCTCGAATTGTCTGACAGTTTTTGGTAAAGAGGATACAAACTCAGCAACGTGCTCTGCTAGTTCACCAGCAGTGTCTACCTGAAACCACAATGCCAGGAGGTTAGATATCTCTGATTGGTCAAGAATTCAGCCCAAAAGAGGAAAAAATGTCAAAGGAATTTAAGACTAGAAACACGTCTGAATTAGTCTATGTCATATACAACTGCTGTGATTTATCATATGCAAGTGGAGGAAAATAAATAGCAACAGCTTTGCTGATGCAATTTCTTCTCTTCATGTTAATTGTTTCTTACTGTCATTCCAAGCATGGTATGCCTACAATGGTATTGCAGCAAATCCGCTTCTCTGTTTCATTAAAATTCTGAAAGACATAAATGAACTAAAGCAGCCAATCTATGCAGTCAGGATCTAAGCATCACTGAATTGAATGGACTTTGAAGCATGGATACTGTTAGTTGTTATAGGAAGACATAAAGACTATATACGTGCCCCAAAAATCTTCATTTGTATAAGTAACTTGCCAACCATGAACAATTTTCTCACATCCATGTGTTTATATCACAAATCACTTGACATAGTAAATCCTTGTTTTGGTGATATTGAATATATGGCAGACGGCAAACATGAGCTGGCAAATGCACACATGTACACACAAAGATGAGGCAATCACTTTAGAGTCACTGTGAAGCACACCCGCTAGCTCACTTCTATAGCACTAAAGTTATGTCAATGATTTTCCATAATCCATTTACTATCCAAGTATGCATCCAAAATTTGTTCCACTTACTAACACTACAGTATCTAAGTAATACACATAAGCTAAAGAACACTTGTCTGGGAGGCATTACAGTCACACTGTTTAAGACCTATGTCAATCTCATTCATTAGAACAAACCAAATATTCAAACCATTCCCAGAGTCAAGTTACTGATTGTAACATCATAAAATAAAACTAATCTAGAAGCATCCAAAATTAGAAATTTCTTGGCACATAAATCATTACACAAAACAAAATAGCAACAGATTTAGGACACAATGAATACTCACCTGAGGCCACCGCCCACCCGAATGTTTTACAAATTTTGCTTGCGGAAGTGCATCTGCAACCCGACTTCCTTCCTCACTCCATTCTTTAGACCAACCACCAGACCAGAGCAATTGCATTGGCACTCCTTTTAAAACATCCAAACTGCCCCATTCTCCTATATCAAAGCTGTGATTCAGCTTCTTCCCCATCTCTGAAACAGCTATACCCTGGTCTCTTCCCTTCAGAAGCATTCTGTTACCCTCAACATCAAAACTGCCAAGACTCTTCATACAACAAGACCTAATCAAATACTGATACGCAAATGGGTATCCTAAAAACAAGTCCCTAATCAATGGATAATTCAAAACACACAAAGGCAAAGCAGGTTTTAATCCGGTATCTATAAGCGTTATGCTTTTAACTAAGCCAGAGTTTTCAGCTATCCAATTTGCACTCATCGCCAAAGCTGAATCATGCAAAACTAAATGCACAGGAGCTAAACTAAATGTATCTATAACTTGCCCTAAAACCCTGCCAAACTCTTCACTACCTAGGTCAATAACTTTATCACTCTTTCTCTCCGAAACCCTAGCTTTCATTATCTCCTCATAAGGGATCTCACCAGTATCAACAATCTGATCAAACGCCCAAAAAAATCCCTTTTCTTGAATCAACCCATAAACATCTCTAAACCTCTGTAAAACCCCATCTGACCTCCTTTCAATCTCCTCCGTCGATCTATCAGAAAACCCATTCCCGGGTAAATCAATGGCCGTTACATGAATCTGTTTAGACCCTAAATACTCGGCCATTTCACGAAATGCAAACGAACTAAGACCCAACCCATGTACGATAAAAACACCCTCCGTCGATTCCGCGGCGTTTTGGAAAGTGAAAAGCTCGATGGGCGATCGATGGGGACTCGTTTGAACCTTGATAACGTGACCTTTAGAGTAGTGTTGGCGAAGAGAGTTGCTTAAGCTGAGAAACCAAGACCTGGGATTCTTGTCTTGAGCTGAGAAAGAGACGAAGAGAAGAGTTATAACAGAAACGAAAACGATCAAGTAGAACCAGAAGAAAAATGGGTTTGCGTATTGGGGTTTTCTTGTTTTTGAATTGGGTTTTGGCTTTGGTTTCTCTTCTTGTTGCTGTTGTTGTTGTGGCTCTTTGTCTGGTTCTTCTGCTATGATCGCCATTTTCTGCCCTGGGTGACTTTTTGCTTTTTTCTTCTCTTTAAAGCTTAAAATGAAGAGATCTAATGGACAGAGGAGACTCTTCAGACATAAAGGGGAAAGTGACCGTTGCTTTTATAGTTTAAGAATAGAACGGTGTCGTTACAAATAGATTGGATTTGGAGAGCATTTTTGTATTTTTCAAAATTATGCCGCTTGATTTGAGATAATAATATTGGTAAGGGGTAACGGAAAAAGAAAAAATACTCCTAAATTTTTTTTTCAATTCTAAATATTTTTCTTATTTTAAAAAAAATATTAAAATATTTGAAATATTATTTTAGATACTATTTTAATTTAAATTAATTATTTTCCTCCTAATTATTAAAAAAATTATAAAATAACTCAATTTCTTTATTTTTATTTTATAATAATTAATTTAATTTTATATTAATATTTAAATTTAAAAATTATAATAATATTTTAATTTTTAATTATTTTTTAAAATTTATTATTAAATTTTAACGATATTAATTATACATTTTTTAAATTATATTTTATTAAAATAATTTATTTTAAAAATTAATATAATTAATATTATCAAATTCTTAATTTTAATTTTTATAACACTAGTCTTAAGTAAATTTTAACAACATTAATTATAAAAAATTTTATAAATAAAATTTGTTATAAAAATTTTTTAGTTAGTTGTAAGAAATTAATTATAAAAATTTCAAATAAATATTTTAATTCTTAATTTTTTTAAATTGGTTATTAATTTTTTAATAATATAATTATACATAATTTTAAATTTACCATTTTAAAAATAATTTAAAAAATATATATTTAATATTATTAAAAAATTAATAACTAATTAAAAAAAATTAAAAAAAAATATTATTATATCTTTTAAATTTAAATATTATAATAAAAATATTTATTATTAAAGTAAAAATATTTAAATATTATAATAAAATTATATTGATTGTTGTAAAATAAAATAAAATACTTCCCTTTCTTTTCTCTCTTTTTCCTCCGTTGCCCGTCCCCTCCTTCCTTTCTTCACTATCTATATTCTATATTTATTTTTTTAAAGTGAAGGTATTTAAGATTGACAAAAATCTATGTATTTTTTTTTGTTTAAAAAAGAGTAAAATACATTATCTTTATTTTTAATGATCATATAAAATAAAATTTATTTAATTATAACAAATAGGTAAATTCTAATAAATTAACTAAAATTATTTTATGAGTTAAATTAAAATTTTTACAGTGAAATATTAAACTCAATAATTTAGTAAATAATATTCAATAAAAAATCAAAAACTTAATTTCACAGATAAAAAGATATTTTAAAAAAGTGGAGTGAAAATAAGAATCTCGGTATTATTACTGATTTTCTTTGTATTAGATAAATTCCATCTTCTGCTCAAATAACTCAGCTTTTTTAGAAATTAAAATTTATACCTAAAGTAATATTTTAATTATTTAAAAAAATTTGTGACTTATTTAATTTAAACAAAAAATTTCTTCAAAAAAATATAATAAAAAATTATATTTGTATATTAAAAAACTTAAAAATAAGTGACCCGAATGTTATTATCCCATACTTTTCCAGAAGTTTAGGAATATAAACGACATCGTTCATTACTCATCCAACTCTTGCTCTTCCCTAAACTGAACTGAAAGTGCTCCTCCTCTTACAACACGAATCTTATCTTAACTTCATCTTCAGAGAATCGTTAGCATGTACTCGCTTCCATCGCAGGCAACACGCCCTCTCTCCCTCACCAAATCGTCCCTTCATTTTCGCTTCCTGTCCTCTGTTTCTCTTCCTATTTTCCACAAATTGCAAACCCGCCTCTCCTTTTCCAAAAATTATCCAAAGGCGCCTCTTTTTATTAGAAACTGCACTTCCATCACTGCCAAGCCCTCGTCGGAGTTTAACAGGAACCGGACCCCCGATGCACCTGACGAGAAGCTCCGTGCTCTTCGGGAGCTCTTTTCCAGGCCTGGAGTTAATATTGACGCGTATATCATACCTTCCCAGGATGCTCATCAGGTTTAAATTATTAATCTTTTTGCTGCTTCTGATTTGTTTGTGGTTTATGATGGCAATGTTTAGACTAGAATTCAAGTGGGGTTTGGTTGTTTAGAGTAAATAATTTAAAGCTTTCATTTCATTAGTGTAAATGGTTATCGTCTCTTTATGAAAATATGAGGCTTTGGTTTCAGTTTTTGATTTTTTGAGCTGGAATTTCTGTTCACGGTTTAGTCAGTTGGACTCTGGCTGTTTTCTGTTGTTGCCTGGAAAACTTTGAGCTCTACCATTGGTTGTCTGATCAATTGCTTTCTCTGTCTCTCTTTTGAATTTGTTTTTTAGGTGCTGTCAGCTGAATCTTTAGTGTTTGCAGGTTCTGTTTTGTGGATTGAAAGATTTTTTAGAGTCCCATTTAGGTCTAGTCTATTTTGCTCTCGCGTCTTGGCCATGTAATTATTGACATCTCTATGTTCCTCTATTTAAGTTTTAACTTTTCTTTTGGAATTCCAGAGTGAATTCATCGCTGAATGTTATATGAGGAGGGCATATATATCCGGATTTACCGGTAGTGCTGGCACTGCTATTGTCACAACAGATAAAGCAGCTCTTTGGACAGATGGTCGTTATTTTCTACAGGTTTGACATGAAAATACTAAGCTTCTTGTTTGCTAGCTTTATCGGTTTTGTACAGTCACCATGTCTTTTTTGGGCTCTTTTTTTTAATGAAAAAATTGTTTATATTCGGCAGTGATAGGACTTTATGTATTTCAATCATCTAGTTGATATGTTACAGTTAATTATTTCTCGTTGTGATTATTAGGCCGAGCAGCAGTTGAGCTCTAGCTGGATTCTCATGCGGAGTGGTAATCTTGGAGTCCCTACAACAAGTGAATGGCTAAATGATGTTTTGGCTGCAGGAGGAAGAGTTGGCATTGATCCCGTGAGCAATTCCTCAACTTCCTGAATTTGGGTGGATCACATTATTTGTTCTGTTCTTCTTTAGGCACTTGCAGGTGCCTGATGCTACCTTTTCTTTGATAATGTAAAGGGAGCAGTTTCTCTTCTCTTCTGATGCTGCAGAGGAATTGAAGGATGCTATAGCTAAGAAGAATCACGAGCTAGTATACTTGTATGATCTGAATCTCGTGGATGTTATATGGAAGGAATCTAGGCCAAAGCCTCCAAATAAACCAATTAGAGTACATGACCTGAAATATGCTGGAATTGATGTGATGTCAAAACTATCTTCCTTGAGATCTGAGCTTGCTGATGCTGGTTCGTCTGCAATTGTAATATCAATGCTTGATGAGATTGCCTGGCTGCTAAATTTGGTAATAGTTTAATCTGCTCTCTTGGACCTGCTCTATTAATTTTTTTATGTAATCAGAATGCTTATACATATTATATTTCAAAAGTTGTTGGAGGACTGTTTTTTCTAGAATTGCTCTGTTTGCTTGGAGATTGGAGCAAAATTCTGTGTTAATCATAGTAATTTGGTAGTGGTTTCTGCTTCTATCTTTATACCTCTAATAAGAATCATTCCACAACATTGTTTTGCAGAGAGGAAGCGATGTTCCACATTCGCCTGTTATGTATGCTTACTTAATTGTAGAAATTGATAGAGCAAAATTATTTATAGATGATTCTAAGGTCACTCCGGAAGTGATGAATCACTTGAAGAATGCTGGTGTAGAGTTGAGGCCATATGATTCCATCCTTTCTGAGATAAAAAGGTAGGTTTTGTGGAGCTCTGATATGCCTGCTCTGTGAACATGCTATGTTTCATATCTATTTGTGTGCTACTGTGAAGGAGCTTTCTATTTTTGTTCATTATGACTTCACCTCGTGCATGTAAATCCTACACCTACTTCAATTGTAGGCTTAATGTCTGTTTATTACATTAATAAGACACATTAGACTTTCTGGCTGTTAGAACAACAATGAACTACGATCTTTTTGGTGGCGTGAAAACTGTTGCCTACAATGGGCGACATCATAGTCTAACGTGCCAAATAATTTTAACTTGATGTGTGATCATGTAAACTCATTTGCTGACCGCTTTAAGTTAATAAATGGCCTTTTCTTCTTTTCCAGTTTGGCAGCTCAAGGAGCTAAACTTTGGTTGGATCCTTCCTCTATTAATGCTTCTATTATGAATACCTATAAGACTGCATGTGAGAAGTATCTTCGAAATACTGATAATAAAAGGAGAAGTAGGACTAAGATGTATGGTGACACCAATGGTCAGTCTGGAGGATCCACTGGGGTTCTTAAGACATCCCCTATCTCTTTTGCAAAGGCACTGAAAAATTCTGCTGAGCTAGAAGGAATGCGAAACTCTCATTTAAGGTAATTGATTTTCCAATGGAAGGTGATGACCTTATTTGGGTGTACTGCATGTATTTGGACGTTTTCAATGTATTAATGTTTTTGTGAACCATGGCTAAGGGTTTGTATGTATTATCCTGTCCTTAAATTGCAAGATTTGAAATGGAATAAATCATCAATGAGTCAATGACCATCTAAAATAATAGTGCGTGAAAATTGATGAAAGGTCAATTTGACAACGTCATTTTTTATGGAATTTTTCTGAGAAAAATATATTGGGACATTCTTTAGGTAAGGGTCATGAAAAATATCTTGTGAATAAGAGGAGGATGCAAGTTGGAATCCATAAACATTCATGCACTATCTTCTTGATGATATAACTTGTTACTTTTGGTTAGAAGAAAATCTTCTGGTAGTATTGTCTGTGAGAGAGGCAGATCAGCCAAAGAATTTTAACAAATATTTACATCATAATGTTCTCTATGCAGGGATGCTGCTGCTTTAGCAAAGTTTTGGGACTGGCTGGAAGAGGAAATTCATAATGGTGTGGCACTAACGGAGGTAGATGTTGCAGACAAACTTCTTGAGTTCCGTTCAAAGCAGGATGGTTTTCTAGATACTAGCTTCGATACCATAAGTGGTATATTAACTTCCGAATTGTTGATTATCATCTTCTACCTTATTCCGGTTTAAATATGAATATCATGGATTATTTGCTCACTGTTAGCATGGAAAGATTTTGCAGCTTCTGATCTTCTCCTTGTTCAATTCTTTGGCAGTGTGGAATTTTTAATTGATAATCAGCGAATATTTTTAAAAGATGAGAAATCTTTTCAGATTCTTAGTTATCTGTTACTTTCAAGTCGAAACTTATTGCAGCAAATGTTCTTAATATCTGTTTCCCAATTTCCTTGCTAACCATCAGGATGATCTTACAGGTTCAGGTGCAAATGGTGCTATCATACATTACAGAGCAGAACCAGAGAAATGTAGCATTGTGGATCCAACAAAACTTTTCTTATTAGATAGTGGAGCTCAATATGTTGATGGAACAACTGACATAACAAGGACAGTGCACTTTGGTGAACCTACAGCTCGACAAAAGGAATGCTACACCCGTGTTTTACAGGTATTTAATTTTTCTTGATCTGTCTTATACCTCGTACTAAATTTTCCACTGCATTCTGCTTTTCTTCCCTCTTTTATGCTTGTCTCTAGCTGTCTTGGCATTGTTTTCTTTAATGTTTGACTTCCCTAGAGGACAATTTTTGCTGTTAAAGGACTTGGCTGTTTTGGTATATTTTGAGTGTATAGCATATGATTGCAGGGTCATATAGCTCTTGATCAGGCAGTATTCCCCGAAAATACTCCCGGTTTCGTGTTGGATGCTTTTGCTCGTTCTTGTCTTTGGAAGATTGGACTTGATTACCGACATGGTAATTCTCCCGCATTTCTTTTGTCTTAGTGTGTTCTGGGGAAATTTTGCAATTTTGAGTTTATGACTCGATTTAAAGAACGAGATGGTTAATTATTTATTTCTCCTAACATGTATTAGGGACTGGCCATGGAGTAGGAGCCGCGCTGAATGTTCATGAGGGCCCCCAAAGTATTAGCTTTAGATATGGAAATATGACTCCCCTAATGGAAGGCATGATTGTTAGCAATGAACCTGGTTATTATGAAGACCATGCCTTTGGCATTCGGATTGAGGTATAACATTCATTCATTGAGCTATGTTTTTATGTTTTCAATAATTCAGCTTCAACTGCAATTACTGACAAATCTGAGGGAGATACTTGTGATATCTGATTAAAATACTTACTTCCTGATATTTTCTTAATTGGATTCACTGATGCTTTATCGTGCTAATATTTGATATACAGACAAATATGCTCAATGTTTGATCAGTATTTGATAACATCCTTTTTTGCTAATTATTCTTGCATTCCGTTGTATCACTGTGTCTTGCAGAATCTCCTCTATGTGAAAGAAATTGACACACCAAATCGATTTGGAGGAATTTCATATTTGGGATTTGAGAAACTCACATTTGTTCCCATTCAGGTATTCTTATGAGAATCAGTCTGTCCTTGACTTGTTATAGTATCTTCAAGCATCTATGCTTTGGGGTACTTGTTCCATCTTTTTTTGCTATTGAGCAATTTGTTTCTAAGAGTTACCTTTCGAACTGTGTTTTTAATTTACATTCGAATGTTTGAATTTTGTCAAGTTTAAAATGCTTTCTACTTGCAGACAAAATTGGTCGATTTGTCTTTGATGTCTGCTTTGGAGACAGATTGGCTCAACAATTACCATTTGCAAGTTTGGGAGAAGGTAAGTGCAAGTCTAAGAAACAATGTCAGCTTGCTCTTCACTGTCTTGCTACCTATGTCCATGCACACATGCTCATTGTGATCCTGATATGTTCCTTTGGGAGGCATTGATCAACCTACATGATCTTTGTATTCCCAACACTATTTATTTATTTTGTTTGGTTTTCCTTGAGAGAATTTTGGCTCGAGAGAAATCAATCTTATGATTTTTTAATTTCAGTCCGCATTCTGGTGAACTGTTTGTAATTCCGGTTTGCAGTTTAGAGATTAGTGATAATCAACATGATGGTTGGCAGGTTTCACCATTGCTGGATGGCTCTGCTCGTCAATGGCTTTGGAACAACACAAGGCCAGTTGTGAAAGAGTAATTCCCTGAAGAGTCTTAGCTTCATTACTTCCTACAGATGTTGTAGATTCCAATCAATCAAAGCAATGACAAAACTATAGTTAGTTTGTACAAAACATTGTATTGCAGTAAAACCGTGTATAACTTATTACTGTTTGTACTTTTGGAAAGCATGGTAAAGCTTTTGAAAGTTACTGTTTCACCATTAATAAGGTCTATTCTTGGACCATTTGAAGTGAAATCAAGAGTCTAAGATCAGGCACATTTATATTCCACAACTGTTTTCTTGCAACAATGAAAGCTCCCAATTCTGGAGAGAAAACACCGAAAGTATCGAATCATAATTTGAAGCAAAGATTGTTGCACCAATAACAACTCTTACTTTACTTTTATTTTCAGTGGTGCAAGTCTTCTTGTGAAAAGGATTGCTGAGTAAGCATTTTTTTCTATCAGGTTCATACGAAATAGCGATCACAAATAGGCTGCACGTTCGACGTATGCCGAAAGTTTATGTATAATATTCGTCTATCGTTTCCTTTTTCTTCATTTACCGTTTCGTTGTTTATATATATATATATATATTCTTTCTTTTTAATTCTCCTTAAAAATTTCCAACTTTAATAATAAAAATCACATGAACTTTGACCCACGTCGTAAATTCTACATGTTGTCGAGCATTTGTTTGAGCATGAATCATGTAAAAAATTCATGAATATTTGTTTTTAGATGCGGGTTTGAAATACTTGCTGAGAAACAAGGCTAAAACATCCAATGTCTCATAAATTGATCTCCTCCTTTCATTCTAATTAGTTTTGTAGTTTGAGCTCAGCGAGCATTTCTTGTCACCATCACAATATTACAAAACAACTAAACCAAGGGTTGAAACGCATTCCCGGTGGCTGTCCTGCTGCAGAAAACATGGAACAAAACCTGATCATTTGACTCACTTGTAAGGTAAAAGATAAATTATCTGAATCTTTGGAATTGTGATTTTTTCATTTTACTTTCTTTTACCAAGTTAACATTGTGATATTCGTATATATACTGAAGTGGTAATTCTTTCTTATAACAGCTGAAATTGTTCTATTTTCCTTTTACTTTAATTTTCTTAAAATCAAAGTCATCTACAAGGTATAAATCCATTAATTGGAATCAGTTCTATATAATTATGGTAGAAGAAAAAGTTTAATGTATTTAGATTTTCATATTTCAATTTATTTGCTTCAATACATTTCTACACGAAATCTCTCAAGAACACTGTGGATCATTAGAGTACTGTAATATGTCAATTAAATTTATAAAAAATTATCCACCATAACTATTATCTTTCCTTTTTTTTTTTTTTGATAGCTTTTACTTTTAAAATAAAGGGATAAGAATTTGCACAAAAACATTATTTTAAAAAATATGCATGTTACAACAGATTAAGAGCATATGATTATGAATTACAACACTGGGATTCTATGTTTTGATTCGGTCTCCAGTTTCGATAAATGAAATGGATGATTCTATTTACCCTCTACCATATATGAATTTAGAGTCTTGACTTCTTTTGCGATGTTGGATCTGAAGTTGAAAGCTCGGCGTACATGTTTGATATTTCTTTTGCAAAGTGTTCCTTAGCTTGAGGTCTCTTGATCTGGAAGGTATGTGCGGTTAAAATACGGAAATGCTTTTTCTCTGTTTTGGTGTCTAGAGAACTATACGATATATGTGATACAATTTGATAGTTCTGAAAAAGCTATTCTGCATCCAAGCAATGCATTCTGCTTTCTTGGCTAAAAAGTTAACAGAAGGGAAATAGAAGAAACTTACCTTGAATGTTGGAGTGAGAAGGCCATTCTCTACCGAGAAGGGTTCGGGCACCAGAGTTACAGCTTTTGCAAACTCAAAGCCTCTCAACTATAACAAGGAGAAAAAGTTTTATATAGCCCCACCGCTACTAGGAAGGGTGAAAACATGGTTGGTGAAAGAAGTTACCTGCTCTTCCTTTCCAACTGCATTCATCTCCGCAAGAACAGCCACTCTTGCCCTAGGATCATTGCACAACTGCTCTAAATTCTCAAACTGCATAAATGCAATGCAAGATCAACAGAAAATTCAATAACTTCCCTTTTGCAATTACTGGTAATCACTACAGATGTAAAAACATTGAAGGACTCTCAGCAGCTCACTCTTGAAATTTATTACGGTCATGGAAGAATCTGGCCTGTCTCTCAATAACAAACTTATTTTTCCTGATTGCAGTTAATTTTTGTAGCAATGAGACAAACAAAATTTTACCAGGATCCCTTCAGATGCAGCCCAATCTTTTATAACATCAGGATCCACTGCAACAACAGCTACTAAACAAGAGTTCAAGCTATCACCTAGGATCATATGAAGCCGTTAGTGAAAAACTGTAGCTGGGAAGTACCATTTAAATATGAGCTCCATCTTTGTACCATATATAAAACACTGTGAAATGAGCTTGCACTTTGCGTATACATTCTCAATCTTCTCTGGTGCCACGTACTCTCCTTGTGCCAACTTAAATATGTTCTTTTTCCTGTAATATATGAATACAGACTTAAAAGGGTATAAAATAATTCTAACCAGATATAACTCTTTAGCAGAAAAATCATTGTAGGTAATATGAAGATTATTTATAAATATTACCTATCTATAATCTTAAGACGACCACCAGGTAGCCATAACCCAATGTCTCCTGTATGCAGCCAACCATCACCATCCATAACTTCTCTCCTGTCCAATCAATTGGGCAGTCAGAAAGTCTAAGTATTCACAAATTCACTTTTTTGACAACATCAAAGAATAGATGAATGTTGACTACGTTTGAACTTCATCTTTGTAGTAGCCTTGGAACACAATTGGCCCCCTGACACAGATTTCGCCACGAGGATAGGGCTGATCCTCAGAGGTGTAATTCATTTCAAGAACATCCACAAGTTTAACTTCTGAAAAAAGAAAAGACATAACACAGATTATCACACATCAAAATAGAAAAGAGGAACCTCTTTCTTTTTGAATATCTCTATATTTGTCACAGTAACTTTTTCTTTAAGATACATAGGTTACATTTGGCTTCTAAAGCTCTTTCCTTCTTTCTTGATAAAAAATATTATGACTTGGAAGAATAGTTATCTATCTCTCAGATGTACTAAGATGCCAATCTCAAAAAGTCATGGGAAAAAAACTAACCACAAGCAGGGTTAGGAGATCCAACATGACCAGATAAGTTGTCCCCCTCGTCTATACAGCTTATGACACAAGAAGTCTCAGTCATTCCATATCCTTCAATTACTTGACAGCCAAAGCAACTGCAAGTTTGGTTATTTGAAACAATAAAATACACGTTTCTTTATATATATAAGGCTGAGAGGAAGATGATTATGTCGTTATTGAGAAAACTTACACTTTCAAAAAGTCCATTATATCTGGAGACAAAGGTGAAGCACCTGATCCCATAAAACGAACTCTTCCTCCAAGCTTTTCCCTTATCTTATTAAATACCAACCTGTCCCACATTCTTGATGAATTTTGGCCTGAAAGAGATTCTGTTAGATAGTTGATACAGACAATGAATAATGACAAGCACACATAGAGAACTGTAGATGTTCATTGGCCTGAGTTGTGATCTCATTTCTAACTTGTGTATCCTATGATGTTTTTATGAATTAAATTTATTGTGGTGGAGCATCCAACTAAAATGTTCATATGAAAAGAAAAAGAACAAAAGGGAAAAGCTTAGTTATTTGCATACAAACCATTCATTATGGCTTGCTTCTTAGAATTGTATGCCACTGCAAATATTCTCTCCCTGAGAGTCCCAGAAGTCTTTACAGCATTTGTAATTCTTTAAAAAAATGATGAAATTAGACATGACTAAGTGACCAGAGAAATTAGAGGCAAGGAGTAATTCATGATACACTTAACCATTATCTTACCCAGCATATATTCTGTTATACAACCGAGGAACACTGCAAAATATTGTCGGTTTTAGAACGGCCAAATCATCCATCAATGTCATATTGTCCTGCAAATAAGAGAAAGTGAGCATACAGACACTTCTAAAAAGAAAGAAGAACACTATCCTTCAAAGCTTTTAAGCAATTTAAATAACAAAATCAACTAACTTCACAACTAGTGGGTTCAATGCCCCTAAACATGCAAGGAGTTACTTGATAAAATATACTTTGTTCAGCTGAGTCACATACCCCTTGATAGAAACCAATAGCAACACCGGAGTAAACTGAAACGATTTGGTTAGTTCTTTCATAGATGTGTGCCAAAGGAAGATAGGATATGTAACTGTAAATAATGCAACATAGAAAATTCAGAACTTAAACATTTTATAACAAAACACACCATTTTAGCATTTAATAATTCAAATACTGAACCCACATGTCCGAGGAATTAAATTTGATTCCGATACTGAAACCAGCAACACTTGAAATTAAGTTTCCATGCGTCAGTACAACTCCCTTTCAAGAAAAAAAAAAAACAAATGAAAACTGTAATATTACCTACTATTAAAAAATGTGAACAGCCAAATCATTGAAAATACATGACTCTAGTTGCAGAAGCAGAGATACAAAGTTCACATTCTCTTACTTTAGGTGTTCCAGTGGTACCACTGGTGTAGCATATAGTTGCAATATCCTCTGGCTTTGGAGGGCAAAAAGGCTGCAGACAACTGTGGCCCTAAAAGAAGACCATACATAAGGTGACAAAATATATCACAATTACATCTTAAATTAGTAATTATCAATTTCATATTACGAACTGTATATCAAGGTTAACAAACTAACTTAATCATATTACAGGTGAAGTTTTTATCAATTCAAAGAGCAATCCAGGGAGATGATGGGAAACATCTAGTAGAATCAAAATTGATGACATGAATAGCACAAACAGAGATACATCAAGAATCATTCCCAGGAATTCGGTTTTTCCTATAGCGCCTTTAATGTGTCCATGACATCATTTTCTCCTGAAAGATATCCAGAAAAAGTAAAAAAATGAAGAAACCTCTGTGGAAATTTCAAAATTACCTGACTTAGCAGTTTTAGGTACGACAAAAGCTTAACTCTGGATGTTGAGGGAAGTGAGGGTAAGTTTTCATCTAGCCCTCCCACCACCTAAGGGACAGATACAGAGTAGGGAGAAGCAAATAAAAACACGAACAATTAGCAAATTCCATACTTCTAATTTGCTTAATATACCAAAAGTGATACTGCATCAAGTACATACCACTATAAGACGGACGGATGGAATGTCAGAAATGAAGCTCAAGAGCTGCAAGTTCCAAGAAAGAAGAATCAGAGATTGTGCAGATTTAGAACAAAAGTTAGCTTTTGATACAATATCCTAACGGGATTCAAGTTGGTTAATGATTTTCATAGTTGCTAAATCCCACATTTCATTAGCAGTTAGTCTATATTGAAGTATAGAAAGATGTACTGATGTCCATTGCCAGACATAAGTAGTTTTATATACTCTAATTCAAGGTCATCTTACTGGCTAGGCATACTTTGTGTAATAAACTTGCAGATATAAAAGGAGCAAAGAGGAACCTCACTGTGTTCAAAGTTTGTGCGACGCAAAAAATTGCCTGTATGTCAGCATGATTTACAACATATTTGACAGCATCCGGACCTGGATAAATGAAATACAATAAGAGAAGGCTGTGGAAAACTTGAGACATCCACTTGAACTATCAATCACACACCAAGAGTATCATATAAAGGAACTGAAATATAAGAATACGCTGAGCAAGCATGATCCACAATCATCCACTCTGGTCTATTTACAAAAAAAAGTCCAACGCGAACTCCCTGTTACACAAGAAACCAAAAGATCTATTCAGTAAGATATTATAGAGGAGGACAATATCCATGCGAGATATACAACTAAATATGCCAGAGAAAGAGATTAAGTAAACCGCAAAACTCAGAGCAAATAACATGGCATTTACAAGCTTTTTGAACTTTCTAAAACTTTGGAACCAATTCTAAACCAAAAAAAAAAAAAGAAAGAGAAACAAATTCAAATTATCTGAATGACTCACTTTTGGTAAACCATGATACAAAAGGCCAGAACCTATTGCTCTCCGAGCAGTACTTGCTTCTCCATATGTCATCCATTTGTACCTTTAAAGAGTAAAACAAGTGACAATACACTAAAATCATTTTCAGTATACAGACTACTTTGAAAATATATGCATAATCTAACTACAAAAAGCTCACCCTCCAACCGTGCCATCCACCCTGATTCGTGTACCCAAGTACTTGTGATCTGGAAAAGTTTCAACTGCATGTCTATACTCGCAAAAGTTTAGAGAAACAACTTATTATTCCCAAGCACATTGTACGGTGGAACTTGAAACTAAACATATAGCGCACTGATAAGTCCAATTAGAATCAATAGTACGTGACAGATTCTCACATGAAATTATCGTGCAACGTCCCGATTTCAGGATGATCGGGAAACCTGTTTACAAGCTTCAAAGGTGATCGCGCAGATCTGCCATTTTAGAATTAAAAATATTTAAACATCAAGAAACAAACAGAAAGATGTTATTAAATATAATCAGACACATCGAATCAATTAGTAAATTTGTTTAATCTTGCTTGGAGTTAAAACTAAAAACATGGATTTAGCGTTCCATTTAAATACTAGTATTACCTATAATTACCAGTAGCTAATAAGTTAAAAATTAAAATAAAAAAGTATAGCAGTAGAAGTATTACCTATACACATTCCATTTCCCTGTATGCAATTTCTCAGGTAGAACCGCGCTGTATCCTTCGCCTGCTCAAAATTTTACCGTAGCAAAATCATTTCAATTCAAAATTAACAAAAACAGAATTACAGATAGAAAAATTTGAAGTTTAAACTGAGGATCACACTAGATTTAGCAAGTAGCCAATCATCAAAAAGCGAGCACACGAAATAGATATATGTCGGAGAGAGAAAAAGTAAGCGTGCGTACTGTTCACGAAGTGTCCAGCGGTGAGATTGTGATGAATCTGAGAGTGTTGATCACTGCTGTCGATAAGGTGGCACTGGATGGCTCTGAACCGACGTTGAGCTGGAGATTCTTCCATGGAAACTTTCTCGAGAAACTTTTTCCTTCCGTTCACTACTACTACCTGCCGGGAAAATTTTTGGTTAAGCTATTAGTTTTTTCGTTTTCAAAAAGTTTGGAAGAAAAGGAAACTAACAAAAATAATATAAAATAACGAGGCACGGCACGCGTTTCAAATGAATGATTTGACGTGTACAAAAATGATCATTTTTTTTTAATCCAATGATTAAAGTTGAGATAAGAATTGTTATTGGATTGGTAGCCGTTATTTCGGCGTTACAGTAAGCAATTTGGTTTGCAGTCAACATACGACGCCGTTTGTATGCTTGCCATGGACGTTAGAATCAGAAATTCGTTCCGTCTTGCGGTCGAAGAAATGCGAAGCTCGTGCATTTTAACGTACGCCGGCGACAATTTGCGCGCCATGTACAAGTGACATGCCGTTTTGCGTGATGCGAAAATGATGCAACTTTTATTTTAAAATTTTACTTATGAATTCAATTTTTGTTTAACTGAAAAATAAAACAAATATAAAGCTTAATTCTAAACAAAATAATATAAGCTCGTGATTGAATAAAATATAACAAAATAATAATTTGATAGAATAACTTATAACGATGCAGATGATGTAATAATAATAATAAGAATACGAATAACAGAGCATGTGAATCCCATGCCAGTAACAATATCATTATAAAGAAACAAAATATATTCTTAAAATTAAGAGATAACCCGATATTACTAGAAATTGTATCAGTAACATTTCTAGTATTTAAAAATAAATATTTAACAAATAATTTGTATGTTTTAAATTTGTAAAGATCTAATAGTATCAACATCGTGTAATAGTCGCGGTGGAGCTTGCCCACAAGTAGGACCCTCGAATAAAAGGCTTCGATGGTGGTCCCGAAATTAAGATCATGAATGATCTAAAAGGATTTGACATATAAAATTATTAGATATAACTTATGGTACCAATTACATTGGTAGTATTCATTCATTTTCTTTTAAATAATATTTTTTTAATATTACACGAGTAAAAATTAAATCTCTTTTATTTTTTTATCTTGCAATTCCATTTTATTCCTAAGATTTTTTTCAATTTTTTATTAAATAATCATTTAATATGTATATCAATAAATTATGATCCATTTAAACGAATCTTACAAAGCATTTAGATAATATGAGATTTAGCAATTTGGTTATTTTATTTATTTCATATTGTTATCTAAAAGATCTTGAATTTTAAAATTAAATTATTACAAAGCTATCAACTTAATTAGGGTAGAGCTAAGAGGTGCAGCGATGTACGGTGTACCGGCATCTTTCAATTGTTTGTAACTTCCGAACTTTGCAATATCTAATTTATTGGATTATTTTCGTAAATTCATCGTGATAAAAAGCAGGAATGCCATTTTTGTAAATTTTTTAAAGTCAAGGGTGTTATGTATATTAAAAGATAAGGACGAAAAGTTTTTTAACCTACTACTAATTATGGATGATTTAAGTATTTTCATTTTATCCTATAAAACTATTTGTATTAAATTAGAAAATTATTTAACATTAATTAGGATAATCCGATATCGTAATTTGTTTCCTAAACGACGGCGTTTCTAAAGAAACTTCATTTAAATCGCGGCAAAATTAGAATCAAAATCCAACAGAAACAAAATTCACGATCCCGTAAAAATATCCGCTGTAACAGACAAACGGACAGAAGCCACGTGGCCATTAATTGCACTGGCGTGTCGCTTTCACTCTCCTCTGTTTTCCTGTCCCTCACTAAACGGAAGACTCCGAAGACGGGAGTATAAGAGACAAGAGTTCACGTTCAATTCATTATTTTTAGAAACTCGGTACTGAGTTAGTCCGCCGAGTGCAATGGCAACACTGACGGCGGCGATAGGGAAGACAAAGCTCCACTCGGGATGGCTCGCCGCTAGATCGACCGAGGTCCAACTCAGTGGGACCCAACTCACCACGACTCACCCTCCGACCGCGGCCACCGCGCCTTGGATGGAGGCTGCTGTTCCCGGAACGTAATATAAACTATCACATTTAAGCTTCAGTTCTATTTTTTCGTTCTTTTATTTGATTAATCATCTCCGTTGATACGATGCAACTGTAATTTCTGAACTTGAAGGTTTAGTCTATTGAGCTTTTTGGCTATTTAAGGGAGAATTCCGATACACATTTCCTATCTAGGTCTTAGAATTTAAGTTTTCGAGTGATATCAACGGTGATGATTTACTTGCTATGATTTTTTGATGTGATGATTTACTTGCTATGATTTTTTTTTTTGATGTTCGTGTTTTCATGTCACCGTGGGGAGTTTTCCGTCTTTGATATCCAGTGGTCTCTGTTGCAACTAGTATGCACTATCGATATGGTAATGTTCTGTTGGGTTAATGATGATTTAATTGACAGTGTTTTGGCAACTCTGGTGAAGAACAAAGTCGTGCCGGATCCATTTTATGGATTGGAGAATGAGGCAATTGTAGATATAGCCGATTCCGGGAGAGAATACTATACGTTCTGGTTTTTTATAATCTTTCAGTGTAAGCTGGTATGTAATAACATTATTCATTAGTCTTAGAAAGGCTATAGCATATTTGTTTTCCTGAATTGTACAGCTTATTCCTGGTTCACATTCCCATTTAATTTAACTTGTTTACAATGCTTTTAACATTTCAACTTAAAAGGTTGTTCTCTGGCTTCGATGCTAAAGGATACTAATATTTTCTGAATATCAGTCTTCATTTTTATTTTTTCCTCTGTGGCCAGCAGTTTCTAATTGCCTAACATTTTGCAGTCAGGCAATCAGCACTTGGATCTGAATTTCCGTGGAATCAATTACTCTGCGGAAGTATACCTAAATGGTCACCAAAGGGTTCTCCCAAAAGGAATGTTTCGTAGACATTCTCTTGATGTTACTGATATTCTGCATCCCAATGGTCAAAACTTGCTAGCTGTCCTTGTTCATCCTCCTGATCATCCTGGGACAATTCCTCCTGAAGGGGGGCAAGGTGGTGATCATGAGGTAACATTTGCTCTGCAAAATCACATCAATATCTTTGGATCTCTCACAACTTAGATGATGTATTGTATATCAATAACTACATATGAGAAACTTGCAATCTTCACATCATTTGTTTATCTGTTAGATTGGAAAAGATGTAGCCACACAATACGTAGAAGGCTGGGATTGGATAGCTCCTATAAGGTAACTTGTCTAATTTTAGTTTCTGGTTCAATGTTTCTAGTTTCTGGTATGTTCTATACTAGCAGGTCGCAATATATTGATCCTTGAACACTTGCTCTCCTACTTCTTCTTGGACCTCAAGGTGATAAAACAATAAAATTGAATATCGATTCTCTAGTGCATTATGGTCCCCCCTTTTCTTTGTTCAATCTCTTTTAGCCAAAATATTTTCATGCATTCACTCATTTACCTCTTGCTATGTCGCTAACATACTTCATGTTGAAGAAAATAAATTTTGATACCCAATGTAATCACCTTTATATTATCTCAGGGATAGGAACACTGGCATATGGGATGAAGTGTCAATTTCTGTCACAGGGGTGAGTTTCAAACATATTTTTCGGGCCTCAACACTGTCCGTGGAATTTATTCACTTTGTCTAGTAATTCTTCAAAGTTGAAGTTAGCAATAATGATGCTTCCAGTCCTCTAATAGATTTGTCTAATGATGTACGATTTTATTCAATGATGCTGCAGCCTGTGAAGATAATTGATCCCCACTTGGTTTCATCATTTTTTGACCATTACAAGAGAGTATATCTGCATGCTACAACTGAATTAGAAAATAGAAGTGCCTGGATTGCGGAGTGCTCTTTGAATATCCAAGTGACTACAGAGCTTGAAGGAGGTGTTTGCTTAGTGGAGCATCTTCAGACTCAACATCTTTCAATCCCTCCAGGAAAACGTGTACAATATACTTTTCCTCAGGTTAGTATTAGTTTGTGATATTCTTGATCTTGTTAAGGGAATGGGATATTTTTACTTTGGCACGTTAAATTTAGTTTTTTCTTGAATGACTAGTTACAGTATATGGATATTGTACTTTGCAGCAATTTTGTTCTGCGTAGGCATCAAAGGATAAAATTATATGACCATCCTTTTAATAGAAATTCTGTTCATGTAATAACATTGGAATTGGCAGCTTTTTTTCTATAAACCCAATCTATGGTGGCCAAATGGCATGGGAAAACAATCACTATACAATGTCCATATCAGTGTTGACGTTAAGGGATATGGAGAGTCTGATTTATGGAGCCATTTGTTTGGATTCCGCAAAATTGAGAGCTACATTGATGATGCCACTGGTGGAAGGTATAGGTCTTACTCCAATCTTAGCAGTGAATTTACTTTCGTTGTTTAACTATCAAGCTTTAGCTATGTGTTGCAAACAATGCCTCTTTCCTTGACAGGTTGTTCAAGGTCAATGGCCAGCCTATTTTTATTCGTGGTGGTAATTGGATTTTGTCAGATGGGTTACTACGGCTTTCAGAAAAGCGTTACAGAACGGACATCAAGTTTCATGCAGATATGAATTTTAACATGATCCGCTGTTGGGGTGGTGGCCTGGCTGAGAGGCCGGACTTTTATCATTATTGTGATATATATGGTTTGCTGGTAAGTTGTTCTATCTATCAGTTCACTTTTATCACTTTCATCACTTTCTAGATAATCTGTATGCATTGACTAGTAGACTGAAGGGTTTGTCAGTGAAGGTCTGCTGCTGAAAAAGTATGATAGGTTAGAAGCGCTTTCCTAGAGGACTAGCTACACCATGATAAATACTTTGATCAAGAGGATTTTATAATTGCATCGTTTATGGTTAAGCCAGTGAAAGACGGATTTATTTTTGAGAATGTTAGCATACTTTGGTATGATTATGACTAGCAAATCAAATATAAAACATTTCCATGAGTGATTTTGGTTTGATTTACAAATTATTTGGAATATAATTAAAAGATTGGCTAATCGATTAATAAGTGAAAGAAGGCAGTAGGGAGTAAAATCTCACGAGAATATTTGATTCTTTGGAAGGGTTTGTATTCATTTTGGAATGTTTGACTGCCAAGCAATTGTCTCATCATAATATTGTTTCTTTGGAAATCAATATAGAAATTGCGGACACAACTTAGGGTATTGTTGGGGGTTACATTTTCTTTTTCCTTTCTGAAATAAATCTTGAATCTCTATTTAAGATTGTATCAAATCTCCAGTGCTGGACTTTGCTGGGTTATGTGTTTTAACTTACATTTTCTTGGGGAATAATCTATCCAAGATAACGTGGCTCTAAATTAACCATAAATGAATTAGATCCATATATGGTTTTAACTTTTGTAGGTCTGGCAAGAGTTTTGGATTACAGGAGATGTTGATGGAAGGGGTATTCCAGTATCAAATCCGAATGGTCCCCTTGACCACGCACTATTTATGCTATGTGCAAGAGATACTGTCAAGCTTCTAAGGAACCATCCCAGTCTTGCACTTTGGGTTGGTGGAAATGAACAAGTTCCACCAAAAGACATCAATGAAGCTTTGAAGTATGACCTGAGACTCCATCCTTATTTTGAGAATTCTGCTGAAACTGAGAAGTCTAGGGAAGATTTATCCCTGGCGGCTATGGATCCTAGTCAATATCTTGATGGTACACGCATTTATATACAGGGATCCATGTGGGATGGCTTTGCAAATGGAAAAGGGGACTTCACTGATGGTCCTTATGAAATCCAATATCCTGAAGACTTCTTTAAGGATAGTTTTTACAAGTATGGATTCAATCCTGAGGTTGGTTCGGTGGGAATGCCAGTTGCAGCTACCATCAGAGCAACAATGCCACCAGAAGGATGGCAAATCCCAGTTTTCAAAAAGCTATCTAATGGTTACATAGAAGAAGTTCCAAACCCTATATGGAAATATCACAAATACATTCCCTATTCGAAACCAGACAAGGTTCATGATCAGATTCTACTTTATGGGATGCCCAAGGATCTTGATGATTTTTGTTTGAAGGTATTTTATAAATAAATTGATTAAGCTGCTTTTACCATGCTCTCATTGTCCTATTTACTTATCTGGAAGAACCTTTGCAGGCTCAACTTGTTAACTACATTCAGTATAGAGCTCTATTGGAGGGTTGGACTTCCCGCATGTGGAGCAAATACACTGGTGTTCTGATTTGGAAGACACAGAATCCTTGGACAGGTCTCAGAGGTCAGTTTTATGATCATCTCCTTGACCAAACAGCAGGATTCTATGGCTGTCGATCTGCTGCAGAGCCAATTCATGTCCAGCTGAACCTGGCTACATATTCAATAGAAGTAAGCAGACTACAGAACTGACACTTAAAAATTGAATGACGAAAATTGTCTAATAAATTGATCTCATATGACAAATCATACCGATTTCTTTTTCCTGTAGGTTGTTAACACTACGTCACAGGAACTGTCTGATGTAGCTATAGAAGCATCAGTTTGGGATCTGGAAGGAGCATGCCCATATTACAAAGTTGTCGAAAAGCTCTCAGTGCCGGCAAAAAAAGTAGTACCCATTGTTGAGATGAAATATCCAAAGTCGAAAAGCCCGAAGCCAGTGTACTTTCTTCTTCTTAAACTCTACAGAATGTCTGATTATGGCATTCTATCTAGGAACTTTTATTGGTTGCATCTGCCTGGTGGAGATTACAAGCTGTTGGAGCCATACAGGCAGAAGAGGATTCCCCTCAAGATAACATCAAAAATTTTTATCAAAGGGTCCACATATGAAGTTGAGATGCATGTGCACAACAAATCTAAGAAGCCGGACTCAAAAAGTTTGACATATAAGAACAATTTCATCACTGGAAATTATGATGGCGACTTTGATATAGCCTCAGCAGACCCTGTTCATAGCAGAACTGAGGAAAAACGTGAAGTTGGTATATTCAGTAGAATATGTAGACATTTCACTAAGGACACTGATGGCGTGAAGGTAGCTGAAGTGAATGGGGTTGATTCTGGCGTTGCTTTGTTCCTTCATTTCGCGGTTCATGGTTGGAGAACAGATCATAAGGAAGGAGAAGACACGAGAATCCTTCCTGTTCATTACTCAGACAACTATTTTTCACTTGCTCCAGGTGAGGTGATGCCAATCAAGATATCTTTCGAGGTCCCTCATGGTGTCACCCCAAAAGTAACACTTCATGGCTGGAACTACCATGTCAGGCAAACTACACTATGAGTCTATGGGAATTCTTATTTGCAGTCTATAGCATGCAATCGTGCGGATTTATCAACATTTGTAGTTAGAGAAGAGTTTTATCTGCCCCATTAAAACCCCAAGTATTCAAGTGTTCAGAATTGAGGCTTTGACTTTGCTCAATAATTGCCTGTCTTGCTCCTGAAACATTTGCTACTGAAAGTGCATGGTGCTGGTGAAAATAAAGCAGCACTGAAAGGAATTTTTTAAATTATCTTCTCCCTATTTTTTGATTTTGTTCGTGGCAATACCTTCAGATGTAAAACGTGTATTAAATAAGTTTTCAGTATTTTATCATTTGTAAGTGCAAATTGTTTAGTCTATTTTTAATACTTAAATAATATTTTGTTGATTAATCACTCTTTAGTTGAGATGGTTAGTATCTTTACTTTCTATCAATTATTCTTAAATATAAAATGGAGACTATTTTCTTTCAGAAAATGATAAGAGTTAAATTTTACGGAATTGAGAGATTTTTAATGTTAATTTTCACATCAAGAATGAAAAATAAAAAAATAATTATATAATATTAAATTTTGAGTATCTTAATAAGTAACTTATTACTAGGGATGACAATAAACTGAAATCCCAATACTAATTATTCCAAATCAGAGATGGGTAAAAAATGTCCCTGATTTGAGTATGAAATTCCTAGCCTGCGTAAATGATGTAATAGTTAATTTTGAGTATTTTAATATAAAAATAAATAATTTATTAGTTATTATTGAAGCTGTTTCAATTATTTTAAGGTAGGGGGGAATAAAGCGAGTTTAGAGATGGTAATTTATGCTCTTGATTCAAACGATCTCCGAACCTACTCTTCCTTGTTTTAGAAGAAATGGGATTGGAGTCAATTTGTCCAAACCGACCCCATTTGACCCGTTTAACAATTTTTTTTACAATATTAATTTAATTTTGTCAATTTTAGCTTGAGTATTATAATTTTAAGCACCATTAACTCTTTTTTTTTATTAAAATATTTTGAATGAGAGTGAAATATCAAACTCTTACCCTTTATTATTATTCGAATCAAAATAGCTCAGGAGCGTCGAACATATTCGAACTATTTAAGCTATTGCCAACGGGACAAATACCATTAACTTTTTATTTATCAACAAATTCATAAAAGTCCAATCAATTCTTCTTTTAAAAATTAAATAAACAAATTCAAAAAATTAAAAATATAAAATATATAAATTTTACTTCGATTATACATATTGAAAAATAATTTATATTTTTCAATATTCCAAAACAAAAAATACAAAAAAATCAAAAATTTCACAACTTCTTTAACTTTATTCCTCATCCTACAAGAACCAAAAAAAAAAAGTTTAAATATTATTTAGATCATATTAACAATATTTCTTGAAAATTAATTATTATAAATAATTTTTACCTCTTAAAAATTTTTAACATCCTTTTGTATGAATTTACCTGTAATATTTTCAAGAGAAGCTAAAATGGATCTTCCGTCTATATATAAAAATAATAATAATTAAAATAAATCAATAAAAAATATTTAAAAAATAAATTTTATGAAGGATTAAATTAAAAAGATTATAAACATTTTAGAACTACTCAAGTGAATAGAGTTAAAAATATAAAGTTTGTATAATAATTAATTTAATAAAATGGATATAAAACTAGTTCGGTTCGCGGTAGAGCGGTCAGTTTACTCATTTAATTGGGTTGGATTTTTAGACTCTGGATGAGATGGGTTTGGGGCGAGTCGAGGATTTTTCCAACCCTATTTTAAGGGCAGCTCTTTGATACAAATAGAAAAATTACATTCTAATTTGTGCAAATATAAAACATCAGGGACCAGAATGCTATTACGCCACACACGGTTGTCTACTCGGCCATTCCCTTCAACGCTAAAACCCTTCTTCCTTCTCGTACGCAAGCCAGTTTCGCGCTTTATTTTAATGGATGAAATCCAAATGGGTCTTTCAGAAACTAAACACCCATTTTCCTGTTTGGTCTTCTCTCATTTCTCCATTCGAAACCAAAATTATACAAGACCCAGTTTCAAACACTCCAAAACTTGTGCTCAACCATGTAGACATAAGCCATCTCCTATCAATTTGTGCAAGAGAAGGCCAATTGCATCTGGGTTCTTCTCTTCATGCTTCCTTTATCAAAAACTTCGAATCTTTTGATCCTCAAAATCTCGCTAATGCTCCTAATGCCAGCGTCATTTGGAACTCTCTCTTGTCATTTTATTGGAAATGTGGTAAAATGACTGATATAGTTAAGTTATTTGATGATATGCCCAGGAGAGATACAGTGTCGTGGAATACAATGATATCTGGGTTTTTGAGGAAAGGAGATATTGGTATGGGTTTTGAGTTCTTTAAAAGATGTATTGAATTGGGTTTCTATCGGTTAGATCAAGCGAGCTTTACAACAATTTTCTCGGCTTGTGATAGTCCAGAGCTTGGCTTTTTCAATGAAATGATACATGGATTAGTGGTTTTAAGTGGATATGAGCAAGAATTAACGGTTGGTAATGCATTGATAACATCATATTTCAAATGTGGGAGTTTTAGTTCAGGGAAGCAGGTATTTGGTGAGATGAGTGAAAGGAATGTTATTACTTGGACGGCTGTCATTTCAGGGCTAGTGCAAAATCAGTTATATGGGGAGAGTTTGAAATTGTTTGCGAATATGCGTCATGGATTGGTGTATCCAAATTCTTTGACATATTTGAGCTCGCTAATGGCCTGTTCTGGTTTGCAGGCATTATGTGAAGGGCGTCAAATTCATGGGATTTTATGGAAGTTAGGGATGCAATTAGATCTATGCATTGAGAGTGCACTAATGGACATGTACTCAAAATGTGGAAGTATGGAAGATGCTTGGCGGGTTTTTGTGCTTGCCGAAGAGCTTGATGAGGTTTCCATGACTGTAATTCTTGTGGGATTGGCACAAAATGGGTTTGAGGAAGAGGCTATACAATTTTTTGTGGAACTGGTTAAGGCTGGAATTGAGATCGATCCTAATATGGTTTCGGCAGTACTTGGGGTATTTGGCGTGGAAACTTCTTTAGGTCTAGGTAAGCAAATTCACTCATTGATTATTAAAAGGGACTTCACTTCCAATGCCTTTGTCAACAATGGGCTAATCAACATGTACTCCAAGTGTGGAGACTTAAAGGATTCAATCAAAGTTTTCGGTCGAATGTCCCAAAGAAACTCAATCTCATGGAACTCCATGATTGCTGCTTTTGCTCGTCATGGGGATGTCTCTAGAGCACTACACCTGTATGAAGAGATGAAACTGGAAGGTGTTGAGCCAACAGATGTTACATTTCTCTCTTTGCTTCATGCTTGTAGCCATGTTGGCCTAGTAAACAAGGGCATGGAATTCTTGAAATCAATGACTGAAGTTCACAGAATTAATCCAAGGGCAGAACACTATGCCTGTGTAGTTGACATGTTAGGCAGGGCAGGACTTCTCAATGAAGCTAGAAGTTTCATTGAGGGAATGCCTGTGAAGCCTGATGTGCAGGTTTGGCAAGCCTTGCTTGGTGCTTGCAGCATTCACGGCGACTCCGAAATGGGAAAATTCGCTGCTGATCAGTTGTACTTTGCAGAACCTGAGAGCCCATCACCATACATATTAATGGCCAATATATATTCTTGCAAAGGTAGATGGAAAGAAAGAGCAAAGACTATCAAAAGAATGAAGGAAATGGGGGTGGATAAAGAAACTGGTATAAGCTGGATTGAGATTGAAAAGGAAGTTCACAGCTTTGTTGTCGATGATAGAATGCATCCACAAGCTGATACAGTTTATGGGATTTTGTCAGAATTGCTTAGATTGATGATAGATGAAGGTTATGTACCAGATAAGAGATTCATCCTTCATTACTTTGATCAGGATGAAAAGGTTTAGATATATCAACTTTGTGAGTTTTAGTAATAGAGAAACTCGAGAGGACTGCAGTTGAAATTTCTGTCTTAATAAGGGTTAGGATCAGCATTTCCTTTTGTTTTATAGTAATTTTGACACATTTTCTGAACTCCCATGTTTACTACATCTCAGATGGATAAAGATTATGTTGGTATGTTTTATCTATTTTGATATGCATTAGTTTATGTGTATTTGATGATTCAACAAGTATAATTCCTTGACATAGTACATAAAAAATAAGTTTGTATTTCATTAATATTAAGATTAATAAGAAATTTTATGTATATTTATGTAATATTAAGCAAATTACATAATTTTTTGAAAAAGTAGATTAATTGTGATATGTTAATGGCAAACAAACAAAATGTGGACATGTTCAATAACAATAAAATTAAATTATGATATCTTGGGCAAATTTGAATAAAAGAAAGTTACCAAAAAGGTCAAACAAGCGCATTATTCAATTGGAAATATACACTAACATTTTTTAACAAAAATTTAATGTCAAAAATCATTTTAAAAGGTCTTCGTTTTTTCCCAGAAATAAAATTCCTCGTATCAAAATATATGCACCAAAACGAATCGTTTCGTTTCATGCCTCTTCATCAACTGCCGCCAGTTAGTTAATTGCTCAATCGTCTCCACCAGAACTCTAGAGAGAACAAAAATGAAGTGTCCGTGTCTCTACAGTTCGCTCCTTCCAATTCTTCCAATTCAGAAAACCGTTACAAATCCCAACTGTCAAAATTTTCCCTCCAATTCAAACACCCGACATCGTTTCCCTTATAAATTCACCGTAAATTGCACAGAGAAAACTGGAGAGAACTCCTCAACTCCTCTCTCAAGTTCCTCGGCATACGCGATTCTCGGCGTCGATCCGAGCTGCTCCGCTGCGGAACTCAAAGCTGCTTTTCGAACCAAAGTACAAAAATCTTTCCTTCAATTAATTCAATCCAATTTTTTATAATTCTTCTTTGTTATTATTATTATTTTTTATTTTGACTTTTTTGGTATGAAGGTGAAACAATACCATCCAGATGTGAATAGAGATGAAAGAGATTCTGATACAATGATTCGCCGTGTGATTCAGGCTTATGAGGTAATTTTAAATCAATATTATTGGTTCATTAATTTACATAATGTAGGTATGTTAATTATTTTTGGCAACATTTTCCAAAAATAGTGTTTTTGAAAAATAATTTTAGAAATAAAAAGTTTTTTTTTTCATTATTTCATGAACTTTTTTGTGGGTTTATGATGTTTGCAGATGTTGTCCGAATTCAGCAGATCAGAGATCATAGAAAGGTGAGAACTTCTTGTTCACCGTTTGCAATATATTGTTTTTTATTCTATTATTATCTTTAAACTGTTCTATTTCATAAAATACAGGTTTAACTACTAATAGATGGATGCATTCATTTGCAGGGAATGTATAGATCCTTTTGATGATCCAGAATGTGAAGCATTTGATGTCTTTGTTAATGAGGTTCTTTGTGTTGGCAAAGGTAAAATTGCTAACTTTAATAATGCATGCAGCATCTCGCTCGTTATAACATGAGCCACCTTTGTTTGACTTTTCACCCTTATCTTTCTATAATACATGCAGGCTGCCCGTATTCATGTGTCAAAACAGCTCCTCATGCCTTCACCTATACTTCATCAACTGGAACTGCAAGGGCAACTTCTCAAGGTTGGTAAAGTTGGTCCCTAGTGTATGAACTTGTAGATATGGAATAAAAAAATGAGGCACGGATAAATGAGTCTCAACCATCCTGAAGAAAAATGTCTGACGATTGTAATAGGAAGGAGGATTCTAAGTCCAAAACATTCTTGTAACTGCAATAGAGATTACATCAATCACATCTATTGAATCTTGATTAATAGTTTCTCATGCATTTGAATAGGACACAGTGAAGATTACCAGGTTCAGCTTGCAGTTGGTCAGTGTCCAAGAAGTTGCATCCATTATGTTACACCTTCACAGAGAATTATACTCGAGGAGTTACTTGACAGGTAATCATCTCTAAACTCTCAAAATCTTTGCTTACACAACCAAAATAGAACTTACCCATTGTAGCTGCTATGTTATAGCATATGATTTCCAACTTTGTTGCATATGCTATCTTAAATTTTTGCAGTATCTTGGATGTGCCTTATGATACTTCAGCCGAGGCAGACTTGCTTTATTCTCTTATTGTTAAAGCTAAGTATGAGAACAATCGGTACCAAAAACCTAAGAAGCAACCCAAAACCTCCT
The DNA here is from genome assembly GCA_028052125.1 of Melia azedarach. Taxonomy (NCBI): domain Eukaryota; kingdom Viridiplantae; phylum Streptophyta; class Magnoliopsida; order Sapindales; family Meliaceae; genus Melia; species Melia azedarach. Next base: position 835,043 of record CM051397.1, read on the forward strand.
CTCGGCATGTTGATTGGTTCTAACATCTGTTTTCAACAAGTTAACATCTATCTACCCAGCTGCAACATTGATTTGTAGATGAGGAAAGTGGAAAGCAAGTTATGAAAGCAGATGTTGGTGATTGCATTTTTTTTTGTCTTGTCATTATTTTTTTCATATTTGCTTAGGCAAAAGGCAATTTAGCTAAGTTAAAATACTTCTGTGAGCTTGCTCTGTCAAATAAACAGGAGGCAAGGCAGAGGGTTGAACTTGGTTTTGTTGTGAAAGTTTTGTATTACACATCACAGTGTAGCGTAAAAATATTTATTTTGTATGGAAATGATTTAAAAATAAATAACATTATATTTTGAGACTGTCAAGCTTGGATTGAAGATGATTTGATCGCTGGAAAGTAGCTCAGTTTGTCAAATAAATAGGAGGTAAGACAGATAGAATCATCCAAATGTGATTCATTTCATTGAATTTACATACAACAGTCTTGAGTTTATGATATCTGATCTAGGGAATACCTGAAACAGGCAAACAGCTGAAGTTTTCTTGTGAAAATCTTGTATTACACCTCACTAATAATGTAGTGTAACTACTACAAACAGAGGTTAATATAGCTTGAGGAATTTAAAGTTATTTTGAAATGGCTTTCATGAATCGATTTAGTGAGGAGAAAATGCTTGCTGCTTGACTGAACAAAGATGGACCCTCCTCAGATTTTGCTTCTACACTTCCGAATAATATCTGCCGGGATATCAGAATCATTAGATGTAAGATAATCGATAAACAAAGTTACACTCCTATTTTGACACAAGATAATATATCTTAGTGAAAGGCTTAAAATTTTTTATCTTACTAACCTCAAGATCTTCAGCATTTGGACGACTTATAAATTCTTTGGCAAGCAGATATCTATTTGGCCTATCTTTGTCATCATAAAACACCTTCCATAATCTGTTACATTGTCAGAAAAAGAGAGAAAGACTAAGTAGAATTATCTGAAATGCAGTCAAAAACTTCAACTAAGATCAATCTGAATCTTCATCCGTGGAATGTCTGTTTATATGATAGATTTCTGGTAAAAAGATAAAATGTTCCTTACCTGGGATAACAGCGGAACACAGCACCAGATGGAAGAGGTCTCATAGAGTAAACTGTAGTGAATGTGCTGCTTGTAAACCATGATAAGAGTCGATTAAATTAAGTTGTAAACTAAATCAGCAAATGCTTTGTTTAAGTTATGTGGACACGTATGAAGCTTGTAAGCAATCAGAATGAATATAAAGTAGTAGAATGCATGAACACATTAAACATGAATGGTAAATTTACCTTAAAAAATACCGCCTCAAATTGCGAACATTAATACCAACTCCAACATCTTCACTAATTAGACGCGGGTTCCACATGATCAGAGGCCTTGGCTAGCAATATATGAGCAAATACTGTGAGAAAAGTTGTCCTTGCTAGCTTGGATGTATAAGAGAGGAAAATAAACTAACGAATGCCATGCAGCTCATAGAAAATGCTACCAAGTACCATTTAAAGTGATGAAAGATTGCTAAAGTAAAGACCAATATGAATACATTTTAGAATGATAGCATCAGATTTTCAATTTGAAAACAGATATTCTGCATAAATTTTTCTTTGATAATGATATCAGAAATATGACACTGTTTCTCAAGGAAAAGAGAAGTTAAGGTTCATACCGGATCATCTGAGAGATTTGATGCAATTTTCTCAACATATCCCAACATCTGATAGTCAGGAACAACCATAACAACAATCTCATCTTCGCTCTCCACAGGTTTTCGGTCACTTAAGCTGTACAGTGTGACAGAAGAATCACAAATCAATGATATGCTGAGTTCTATATACTAATCTAAGTCAGGCAAAAGCATCATCACAGAAGGAAATTTACAAAAACATAGCATGGAAATTTCTCATCAATACATGGGAAACTACCTGGAGAATCCAAAAGTAGCATCTTTCCACCGATATTTTAGAAGTGCTGCAGCACCAGCATCTGGAAATATGGCTTTTACTTTCTGAAAATCAAATTTTAGCAAACTAGCAACTCAGCTTACACATTCAAACATTCAAAGCAAAATTTGGCTTGATCATAAAGTCAGATACCATAAACTAAAGCTGTTTAAACTTTAAAGGCGTAACTTGCAAATAACCTGACATCCTGTTTCCTCAATCAGAGTATCCAAGAAAACCCTGGACAATTCCCAGAGTTCACTCTGTGCACCTTCGTCGTCAAGAAACTGCAGCTGTGGAATCAAGAGCTCAACCTGCAATAATCAAAGAACTTGAGAAAATAATAAAACAAAATAAAAAAAAATGAACGGGGAAAGAGGATAACTCAAAGCTCAAACATGAATTAAGAATCCCCAGAGTGAGAATTTCTGTATGGTATTGTTTTCACAATTGCTCCCCGAAGTTAAAATTTTTTCATAGATGTCCTAAATGAAAAAGATCGTACCTTCAAACATAATTGATCAAATATGTTAACACATTCAAATTCATATCAAGGTCTCTTCTAGCCTGTTTCTCTTTAGAGTCTCTTTATAATGGAAAATACTTCAGATATATATTAAAAGCTTGTATTAGGCTACACTAGGGACCCTTTCATAGAAAAAATTTTCATAACTTAAAAGACCTTTCTCCTCTCCACTTCTATCCATCGTTAAAGTGGCTTTAAAAACTTTCTCCACTAACCACAAAATATGAAAGTGGCTAATCAATATTGTTTCTCACGCCTCTTTATGATGGAAAATACTTTAGATATATATTGCAAGCTTGTACTAGGCTACGCTAGGGACTTTTCATAACTTAAAAGACCTATCTCCTCCCCACTCTCCACTAACCACAAAATATGGAAGTGACTGATCAATATTGTTTCCCACTATCGTTGATATAAGGAATTGCTTTATTATAAGGAGATTGAAGATTTAAGTAGTGGTAATAAGTTAATACAATATTTATCATGTGTGACAAATGAGGAAAACTAACACTATAACCATATTTGAAGTAGTACTCACGATTGCTCTCATCCCTCCTGAAGAAACAAACAAGGAACTTGCTTGACTTGATTGCTGGACTGCGCCCACCAAATCAGATGGCAAGCAGCTGAAATCATAAACCAAATACGATCAATAATTATGTATCCTTTCATCATTGAATCTGGATGGAATATTTCAAGCCTAAAAATTTCAAGAAAAAGAAATACCCACGTATAAATATAAACTAAAATCTTATATACAATGACAAAATAATAATAAAACAAAAACCTATCATCTTCCGCTTCTTCTTCTTGAATTCCTGGTTCTTGTTCTTCAAAAGGAGATGTTTCTGTGCTCCCCTCAACGTTTTCACCTTGGAATTTCTCAAACTTCGCATAAGTTCTTGAGATAGAACGAGATTTCTTCAGTGAAATTCCATTGGACCCTTCAAAAGATAAGGATAAACGAGTGGTGGAGATTGAAGCAGAAGAATTGCTAGTTGTCAGTGGAGTTTGGCTATAGAAACTGCAGCTTGGTGTTATTAAAGAAGAAGCCATCAACTTCAACTGCCAGCAACTGATAAATTCCTTAAATTGGATAGCTTATATAGTTTATTATTAAAGACTTTAGTTATTTAATATTATTCCATTTATTTTCATTATTAATATGCTTCTCTTGTTATCATTATTTATAATAACAAATTTTTTTATATATATTTAACATATGTTCCAAGAAAATTATTAGGCTCTTCTTTCAATAAACGTTTATATTTAAAATAATTTTGAATTATTATATATTTTTTTAATAAAAATTACATAAATACAAACAAATACTTTCTTAATCGTAATGTGAGCAAAATTTGAACTTAAATGTCTTTTCATACTATCATTTTAGATTTATGGATGAGCTAATAATTATATTAATAGTTAATTCTGCTTCAAAATTAATTTTGATTGTTACATTTTTTATTTTTCTTAAAATTTCGCATTATATAATTCTTTAAAATTCATATGTACAAATTTTAACTCCGTAATTTTGATCAATTTGATATATTGTATGAAATTCATGATTAAGTTAAAAAAAAATTGCAATAAGCTTTATTAATAAAAATAAATAAAATGGAGACAAACTCAATTTGACGCCATTTTATTTGCACCCGATTACCCGTACCCTTTTAAGAGTTCGGAGCTCCGTTTAAGAACCAAACGCCAATACCCTAGAGCAGTAACGCTCCAATGTCTTATTATATAGCCGTTAGAGACAAATCAAACGCTTTCCAATCCAATGGCTCACATTCATTTCAATTCAAAATCAAATCCATATTACACCCTCCATTTAACGCTCTAAATCTCTCTCTCTCTCTCTCTCGCTAGAAAATCAAAATTTCCCTCTGAAGATCTTCGAGTACTGAAGTCTTTTTCTGCAAATTAGACGTTGGGAATGGACTCCGAGAAATGCGACACCAATTGCGACTCTAACACAGGTTTGATAGGTTTCCATTGCTTCAAAGACATGTTTTCAAACTGCTTTAATGTGAAGAATAATTTGATTTTTTCTCCAGATAAAGCCCTAGATTTTATGACTTTGCTTCCTTCAATTTCAAGAAAATTTTGTTTGTTGGTTAATCTGTTTTGTTAATTTGTTTTCTTTGCTTCTGTGTTCGAATTTTCTGCTATTCAGATCAAACCTTAACGAGTGAATCTTGTGACTCAGGTTAGCGACTTTTGTGATCTTTTTTATGTTATTTTATGCTTCTGTCTCTTTTGTTCAAAAATTTGAAATGTGTAGTTGTTCAATTCAGACATTAGCTTTCTCAATTCTTGAGAATTTTTTTAAAATTTTGATATTCTAGGGCTTTCCGAGTTGTATGTTTAGCTATTGAGAAAAGGGAATTTATTTTCCCTCTTACTTTTATGCCTTGTTATCAATTTGTTTGAAGGTTAATGTTCAATAGAAACAATCTGCCTTTGAAAACTTTATATTCCTTTCTTGCATTCCAACATGTTTAACTGACCAAAAGGAGAATATGCATCTTCGTTGTTTCTTTTGTTTCTGTAATTTGTATACTCATTTGAGATTTTTAATCTTAGAAATAGTTGAAGAAACTACAAATTCAATGGATCAGGATAGTTTATCGAACGGAATCCGAGAAATTTCTCCGGTGCAGGGGCCAACCCTTCCAATCCTGCAGAAAATTATATGTTTAAGCTCTAAGATTGAGGTAAAAAGTTGACTCTTGTATCACTTTCAATTTGGTTTGCAAAAATTAATGACCCTCTTCCAATAGGGCAATCAGTGTTTATCTTCACTTTTTAGTTCTTTAGTTGAATTTTGAGTTTTCTCTTGGTTTATGCACTGATTTCGGTGCTGCTTGTTCTAGATTTTGAAGAGAGATCAGACGAGTCTTCTACATCATGTGAAGAGTATAAATACCGATACTTTTCCTGGCCCTGTTGTTTTAGATACCCTGCAGCTTCTTAGTAAGCATCCAATACTGGTTTTGACAATTGTTCTTTCATTTTTCTTCTGGTTTTAACTGGTTTCCGGTTGCTGTATACATGGTACCAGGTAATGAATATGAAACTTTGAAGAAGAAGTACCTAGATGAGTCATCTGAGAGGAAGCGGCTTTACAATGAAGTGATTGAGTTGAAAGGAAACATTAGGGTCTTCTGCAGATGTAGACCTCTAAACAAAGCTGAAATTTTGAATGGGTCCACTAATGTAGTTGAATTTGATTCAACCGAAGAAAATGAGCTACAAATTGTTTCCTCTGATTCTACTAAAAGGCAATTCAAGTTTGACTTTGTGTTTAAGCCTGAGGACAATCAAGGTAATGTGTGATCGCATGACTTATTATGTTAATGCAAGGAATCAATCTTCATGAACATTGAACTATTTATTAATTCTTAATCTTGTGTTTCTAAAATACGCAGAGGCTGTTTTTGCACAAACTAAGCCTGTTGTGACTTCTGTATTGGATGGCTTTAATGTCTGCATTTTCGCATATGGACAAACTGGAACTGGGAAGACATTTACGATGGAGGGAACACCTGAAAGTAGGGGTGTGAACTACAGGACATTGGAGGAGTTGTTCCGTGTTTCCAAAGACAGAAATGGCATAATGAGATATGAGCTATTTGTTAGCATGCTAGAAGTTTACAATGAGAAGATAAGGGACCTCTTGGTAGAAAACTCCAACCAGCCTCCTAAGAAGTGAGTCCCTCTGATTATTTGAACACCTCGTTTATAAGTTATTTTATTTTGATTGCTAGATTTATGAGCACTTGGGCAAAAAGATTGGACTATTGAAGCAAAATTTAATTTTTAGTCCTCTTTTTTGACTGATTAACCATATTAAAATGTTTTTATAGCTATCTCCAATCTTTGTTACTTCAGAATTAACTAATCGATGCTGGAACAACAATAAAAATAAAATAAAATATTTTATTTTTATATGGATTTGTAGGTTGGAGGTAAAGCAAGCAGCAGAAGGAACCCAAGATGTGCCAGGACTCATTGAAGCTCAAGTCTACAGTACAGAGGAAGTGTGGGAGCTACTCAAGTCTGGAGCGAGGGTTAGATCTGTTGGATCCACCAATGCTAACGAGCTCAGTAGCCGGTCTCACTGGTAATTTCCAATCTTTATGGAATGAGTTAGTAGAAAGTTAGTTGATGAGAAAACCAATGACCAAAACATCCATAGATCTTGGTAATAACTGTAAAACTTGTTTGCATGCAGTTTGTTGCGAGTGTCTGTGAAAGGAGAGAATCTAATAAATGGGCAGAAGACAAAAAGTCACCTCTGGCTGGTAGACTTGGCAGGTAGTGAGCGTGTTGGGAAGATTGAAGTTGATGGTGAGAGGTTGAAGGAATCTCAGTTTATTAATAAATCTCTCTCCGCCCTTGGTGATGTGATTTCTGCTCTGGCATCTAAATCAAGCCACATTCCATACAGGTTTCTCTCTTGTTTTCTCATATATCCATTTAACTGCTATTGCATATTATATCTGACAAATGCTTCTATTATTGTATGAAACCAGGAACTCAAAGCTTACTCATATGCTACAGAGCTCTTTAGGTGAGCTTTTGTTTCAGCATCTTTATATTAGAATTGCTAGGTGCACTAATTGTGGTGGTTTTAAATAGACATTTTATGGCCTCTAAATCCCATGGCCATTCTTTTCCTTTTCTGTTACACCTATGGCTCTTCTTCTTGAGGAAATAATAATAAATGGAGCACAAAAATGCAGGCGGTGATTGCAAGACTCTGATGTTTGTCCAGATCAGCCCAAGTTCCGGAGACCTTGGGGAGACCCTTTGTTCATTGAATTTCGCCAGCCGAGTTCGGGGAATTGAAACTGGTCCTGCTCGCAAACAGGCAGACGTTTCTGAGCTTTTCAAGTACAAGCAAATGGTATGTGTCTATGTGTGTAAAGAATTTACCCAATTCATAAGATGCTCTCTGTTTGCTAACATTTTAAGATTTTTGTGATATGACAGGCAGAAAAGTTCAAGCATGATGAGAAGGAAACAAAGAAGTTACAGGAGAATTTGCAGTCTGTCCAATTAAGGCTTGCTGCCAGAGAACATATCTGCAGAAGTCTTCAAGAAAAGGTTTTTATTATGACTTTCCGCATAGCTTCACTTGTTCTCCTATGTTTATAGTCTGTATGCTGCTCAAGGATTTTAGTTATTTAAATCCATTTTTGTTGTGAATTTTAATTTTCTAACTAAGCGGACTAAATTTGACAACAGGTTCGGGACCTTGAGAATCAGTTGGCAGAAGAAAGGAAAATTAGGATAAAGCAAGAAACTAGAGCTTTTGCTGCTGCACCTACTCAGGCTTCAGCATTATCATCGGCTAAACAGCTTGTAGTGAAGACCAGGACAGAGAAAAAGCCGCCCTTGGGTCCTTCAAAAACAAGGCTCCCACTAAGAAGAATCACCAATTTCATGCCCCCACCGCCATCTCCTCGCCCACCTAAGCAAACAACCACCATGAGAAGAACCACGGCAATGGCAGCAACAGATGACAAAGAAAACACGAGAACCATGACAAACATGAAAAAACTTACAATACCAAGGCGTATTTCAATTGCTGTTAGACCCCCTTCTTCAGCAACAGCAACAGTAACAACTCAAGTTATTCAGCCCAAGAGACGAGTATCCATTGCAACCCTCCGCCCTGATAATACAAACTCACATATGACAACACCACTCCTTTCACGACACCAAAATGGAAGTGCAGTAGGCAGGCAGTCACTCATGAGAGACCCTCGAAAGGCAAGGTACTCGAGGTTATTCTCTCCCTTGCCGGAGTTTAATACAGCACCTGAAAGTACACCAACTGCCATAAGATGTAGCAGCAAGTTCATGGGAAGTCCTCCTTCACAGGCGCCCGGTTCATGGAAGCCAAAGCATCCCACTGTTGTTGCATTGCAGAAGAAAACGTTGGTGTGGAGTCCTCTAAAATTGAAAGGCATGAAAAATTACAGGAGATCATTGTTGCCTTCTCAAACCTCCAACTGAGATTGCAATGAAATGAAAACTACAACTAACATGTTTTCATGGTCTTTCTTGTCAATAACATTTTTAGTTAACAGTAAATCTTTTCCTTTCAGGGAACGTCTTCTTCTTGTTCTGTGATTGTTTTTGGTCTCTGAATTCTTTTAAACTGTAGGATGCTTTTACAAATGTAATGCTTCTTGCTTACTAAAATCCATACATTTTTCTGTCATATTAATGATCTTCCTTTGGCCATTCTCAAGAATGTTGAGAATTTTCAAAAATCGATGTTCATTAATCGGATATTATTAAATAAATATGCAATAAATTATTTGAAAAATTATATATTTATATAAATCAAAGTAACATGGTATGATTAGAAGAATAAAAATTAAAATAATAAATAAGCGTTATCTTTCAATCATACCATTAATGTAAAGTTATAGTGACAAATGAGAGGTACAAATAACTAATGAAATGAACGGTTGAGATTTGTTTCACATCAATGGTTGAGTAATGACACGTGTTTCTCCGAGTAAGCTCAAGCATTGCTGACACTAACACAATCACCGCTCATCATAATGTCAAAATTTAAAAAAGGTCCCTCGACCGTTTGATTTATTAAATCAACGGCTAAGCAATAACGCTGTCACTTCAACAGGAAGAGTGAGAAATACAATAATAAATAAATTCTAAATACCAAAAGGTAGCCGTTTGCATACGTTTCCATAGGATAAATTGTACCGTTGGAACAAAGGATCCGTTACAAAAGTTGCAGTTTCAATCTCCGATTTGACTTTTTCACTTGGAGAGTTAAACTGAAGAGTTTTGGAACGAGAGAACAGAGATTAAGAAGAAGAAGAAGAGAAACTGTAATTGGATTATAACCCACCCCACTGGAATTACTGCCTTCTTTTATTATGGACCACCATTAAGAGAAGAAGCAAGAAAAAGCGAGACTGGGAGGAGCGGAGCGGAGCGGAGAAGACCCACTAAGTGTTTCTGTTTGAGGTTTTGGGAAAATTAATAATGGTTGCAAGAACCCCACCAAAGCAGAGGAAAGTTCTGGCTCCTCTTAATCCTGTGCTTCTTAGAGAAACTGTAAAGAAGGTACAATATTTTTATATGGATTGGATTGCTACTGGGGTCTTAGATTTTCATTTTCTTTTTATGGTGTGGCCAGATGTGGAAAATTGTCTGTTTTAGAACATGTGGGTGTTCTTTTTTCTTTCCTCTATATTCTCAGCAACCAAACGGAGACGTATGTCTCAACTGGGTTTTGAATGTGTTCTTTGTTTTCGTAGACTTGTGGTTTTGTGTTTTTATTTTTTCTTGTTTCGGCGGGATTTTGTTCTGTTCTTGTTGAGATGTGAAAAATGTCTCCACTGTTTTTGACCATTGTTGCACGAGGATAAGCATCCAGGTTTTCTGAATTGTTTTCATTTCCTTTGTTTTCATTTTCTCTCAATGGGGATTTGAATTTGTTCTTTATTTTTCTCAAACTAAAGGGTTTGTGTTATCTTTTGGTTGGTTTGTGAAGGTGGATAAATGCATGGCAAGATTGCAAGAGCTACAGTACACCGTAACAGGAGGAACCAAGGTGATTTCTGGTGTTAGTCTCAGTCCTAGAAGTACTAGAGGTTATTTGAGAACCAGTCTCAGATGCAAGCAAGAAACTTTAAGGTATGAATGCTCAATCACGGGTTTGATCCTGTTCGTTTATTAAATTAGATCAAAATGATTTATAAAATAGATTGTCTTTGTTTTTGCTTGTCACTTTGAAGGATTAAAAATGCAACCCCTAAAGGATCTCCTGGTGGAAAGATGCCGGAAAGTGCAAGAGGTATACCTCTTTCTCTCTTTGGTAACTTTTTGCTCATTTTCTAATCAAATGAGCTCATTAATAGGATTTTTGACAAATTTAATCTTGTTGTCACACAGGAGAGTGGCGCAGAGTGTCATTACCAGCAATGCTAGTCGGTGAAACATTGGGAGAAATTCTACAAGCAACACAATTTGCTAGAGAAATCGTAGCAGCAGTTGCCACCAAAACCCAGAAAACCACTTTTGAGGATCCCAAAACTCCCGTAACTGAAAAGAGAAACCAAAGGCCAAATCCTGAAAACACTGAGCTGAGAATCAGAAGAAGGAAGGAGAAACAGAATAAGCTACAATCAATCAGATCAGAATCTGATTCTCCATCACTTCAAAGGGCTCGATCACGAATCAATTTCAAGGTTTCACCTCCAAAAGTTAGAGAAATTGAGAAACAGAATAGTAGATATCTGGCAAATAGAGTGTCACCAAGGAACAAGCCATGGGCTAAAAAAACTGTACTCTTCCCAAATCCTTTGTTTCTTTCTACACCATCAAAACAGCAGCAGAAGTTTTGCAAGACAAGGTCTCCAGTTATTGCAAGAAACAAGCAAACTCCACACAAGTTCTTGATTAAGTCTCCACCATCAGCTTCCAAGTTTCAAGTGAAGATCAAAAGCCCACCAGTGGTGTCTCTTTCTCCCACACGTTCAGCAAACTTGAACAAGAAGTCCCCAAAGTTGTCAACAGCTTCAAAACTACGCCGTTCATTTTCACCTTCAAGATTGGCCAACAGATTGGTGTCTCCGTTGAAGAGCATGAAAACTGTACAGAAGTGTGATGGCCAAATGAGTGGACTGAAACAGCGTCCAATTCCAAGGCCTATGCGATTCTCAACAGGGAGAATCTAAGGTTTTGCTGTTTGGATTCAATTAAAAATCGTGTTTATAGTTGATTCTTTTGTCTTTCATAGATGTGAGTTTCTTCTTCCACTATTTGTATGACATTTTTTCATCAATAACATGATTGATATTACATTTGCTTTTTTATAATAAATTAGAAGTTTTTAATTGAGAAATGATCTTATTTATATAACCACAATCAAGAGGCAAAACAATAATCAGAGATGTGGCAAATGTTGGCGTTTTTTATAACTTTCAAACAGGCGGCAAAGTGATGCAAATGGAATGGCATATACTGTGAGATCGATGCAAGTGGCCTATCATTTTGGCATATCAATCTTGATTATGATTATTCTACAATTTGATAGTACAATTTCTATGAACTAGATAGATACAAACTTGAGGAGTAATCTTTCAGTTTTCACTTCCCCTGCTCCCAAAACCACCACACAAAAGAGAGGAAAAGAAATAATGTTCTGTTCTGTTCTTTTCAACAGCCAAAACAAACACCGGCTTAGCCTTTATAAAGAAAAAAAACCAAAAAAAGGAAAAAGGAAAACTTTTAGGCTGAACAATGAGAAATTGAATAGAATGCCTCAGATGTCGCAGCTGATTTCAAGTAGAGCCGGCAAACCAACTATAGCATTATTTCACCGCTCTCAGCAAAACTGTGTATTTTTAAGGTGAACCTATGAGTGACGTCCTGACATACCCTCATTTTCCTGGAGATGCAAATCTTGTTCGATCTCTCTGTCGGTTCAGAACTCGATCCTTTGGGGATGATGTTTTCGCCCCCATGCCTGCTTGACGCATCATCTCTGCTGACAATGTTTAAATAATCATGAGTTAAGTACATGAAATATCTTAGATATTGCTTTATACTAGTTTTCTAAAGAAGGCAAGAAATATCTACCTCGCTTTCTCTCAAGTTCTTGGTCCAGCTCTTCCTTCCACTTCCTCTCTCTCTCAGAAGAATTCATACTGTCAGTAGCAAATCATTCTCTTCCAGATCAACAGCTAACAAGAATCAACATAAAGTTTGTACTGGAAAAACATTCAACTCATGCACTAACCTTGGGCTACATGACTCAGGCTGAAACCCTTGTCGATTATTGTGCTGAGGAGATGAACTTTCATGGGAAGTTTGATCACTTGCACCAACATTAGATGCATGCTTCCCATTACTACCCGGGCTTCCAGTGCTAAGCGAATCACTCACCACAGGTGGGGACCCAACAGGTACCCGACTGGGTGACCTGCTTTTAGGAGGTAATTTCAAGTAATTCGGAGAGGTTTCATCACTCACCCTCTCCACAAAACTGGGAGAGCAAGCTGAATTCAAACTGTTGTAAAACTCTTCATATAAAGGCGTCAGCAGTTTCTTTAGCCCTATAGCCTGAGGCATTCATTTAGTTCATCACCAATGTAATGTGGAATAAATTTTAGAAGAACATGACATCAAAAAGGACAATTCTGATTCTAACCAAAAAAAGATTACCTTTTCATCCAGGAAAGCTCTGATTTTTGATTCAGTAACTTCATCATCATCCTCTGAGAGTGAACTACCACAAGGAAATGAAAAATCATTGTCTCCCCTGCCAGAAGCACTAACACAGCTGGAAGGCACAATATGTGATTGATCACAGTTTGGTTTCGGTCCTACTTTTTCTGGTTCAGAACTTTCATCGAACTTGCACCTCCAATCATCAGAGGGCTCACACATTGGATTAAAACTCTTAAGCAAAACCAAATATCATATAATTAGCAATTGTTAAGGATATTAGATTATTAAAACAATAGGGGCAAGCTGCAAAAGAATATTAAGCAGTTCCTCACCTTATCAAGGTAATTAGCTGTCAAAACAGAACTAAGCTTTGTGTCAGCAGCAACTAAATCATCTTTGTCAAGCTGACACATGTCATCATTACTGTTGCTTGTTAACCACCCTTGCCTACTTCCAGCAAATTTTTCGGCAATTACACTTGAGCAGCTCAGACTACCCAAATTACATACATCTACCGAGCCAGGGCAGATTGATGTTTGACTGCAAAAAAATTGATGCTATATTCACAAAACCTCCAAAGTACCACAAATGACAATATATTATCTTATATATATACACAACAGATATGTAACACTTACAAGCTTTTCAAGTTAGCGGAATGTGATAGAGAAGGAATTTCAGAATTTTCCTGATTATGGTAAAATACATCTCATTAAATAAATAAATAAATGAGGTTTATTTGAATGACTTAAGAAATGAATAATTGAAAATATTACAAGGACACAGTTCAAATATACTAACCATTGAAGCATGTAAAACAGAATGAGATTCTTCCCCAGTAACAAATGGATGCTGCATGTAATTGACAAATAGATGTTAAACCATTAGAAAGCCTAACTAGTGTACTGGACAGTTATTCTTACAATCATCATCATTAGGCATATTATATTATAATAGAGTTGAAGAAGGAACTATAATGTCCCATATAATAAAGGATTACTTGGGACAATCAAACTAGAATTACCTTTAGTAGTTCAGAAGCTGTTGGTCTCAAATTTGGTTCCCTGCCATGCAAAACATACATCATGAGGGATTAAAAATGATCATGATATTTGTTGTATCTAAACAATGAACCTCTAACTAACTCCAAGAAACATTGTCCACAATGAAAACAAATTTTTTTCAACATGTAATCTGGCCAATCCATATCTAATGCTGCTATAATAGGCATGAGAGAAGAAAGAGGAAAAGACAAAAGATAGCATAAAGTAACGTACTTTTGCAAACATTTCAGCAGAAAATCTTTCGCCTCAGCAGAGAGCTGCTCAGGAATTGGTGGATGAGACTTCGTAGTCCCTATATAGAAGAGAGCAGCAACCTGAAGAAACATGTCAGTCCAACATGAAAAAGAACACCATATCAAACAAAATGTTGAAAGCTGGAAGAATGAATACCTCCTGGTACTGTTGGCTCCAAGGAGGCTTTCCAGTGGCCATTTCAATTACTGTACATCCAACACTCCATATGTCGGCAGAACTAGATAGCCATAACCACAAAGTATCAGGAAAGTTCAGTCCATCATATTTATAAATTAATAATATAGAACAAAGTTGTGATCTTCATCATTTAGGAAATTCACTGCAGAGTCAACATACCAGCTATGCCCAGTTTGCAGAATGACTTCTGGAGCCATCCAATACGGAGTACCCTTCATAGACTTGGCACCTGAAACAGTTGCCTATTATAAAAAGCATTTCATTAGATGGAGCAGACTGTAGGATTGATTTCATAAAGTAGTAATCAAAGGAAGTGTTGTCAAATTAAGAACTAAGGAAATACAGATATAACATGAAGTGGAGTAAATAGTAAATTACCAGCTCAGCAACCTGTTTGGATGCACCAAAATCTGCAAGTTTAATGCAACCTTTATTATCCACAAGGATATTTGCCCCCTGAAAATGAATGAATAGAAAGGACATTTTGATCAGTTTACAAGCAAGACAAGTGAGAGACTATATCTCTTCTCCTAACATACTATAGATGGATGGGAAGAAAAAGTACCTTAATGTCTCTGTGCATAATTCCATTGCTGTGCAGATACTCCAGCCCTAACAACAATTGCTTCGTGTATGCTCTCATAACCTGCTTAACAAAACGATGCATAAGAATAGCATTGACAACACCTAAAATTCGAGGGGCCAGTTAGACAAGACTTACAGCCTCTGGAAAGGGTCCAAATTTCCCCAAAAGTGATGATATTGATCCACCAGGGACAAATTCCAGCAGAATATTTAATGATTCCTCCTCCGTCACCGTGCCCAAATATCTCTGACAGATGCAAAATGACATACTCCATTGGAAAAGTTATGGGTTTCATAAATTCAATGGGAAAACAGAAGATCATACTGATCATCACTCACGACAATGTTTGGATGAGATAGATCTTTGAGAAGTTTCACTTCTTCTTCAAGCTCCTTGATGTGAGCCTACTTGAAGCAGTAAGCAAAACCAAGTGAACTCAGGAACTCAACCATATATGACAATGTTAGACAAATCAGCATTTCTATATTAACAAAAATGAAAGTAAAATTATAAGCCCCTAATGAAACCTGCGCTTTTTCCTTAGAATCACAATTCTGCGCGATTAAAACCTGAAAAATAGCAATGAAAAACAAATTCAATATCAAACTCTTTAACAAAAAATAATTGAAAATTACAGAACTTATGTTTTAAAATTTAAATGCAAATTGCAACCATAGAATCAACAATATCCATACTAAATAATTCAAGAGAAGCCACCAAAAAATCGAACTTCGCACACAAAAACACACTAATCATCAAGGCAAGAAACCCCATTAAGCAAAACCGAACATTTAACTTAAGAAAGAACCAAGAACCAGAAAAGAATGAAAGAACACAAAAACAAAACAAAAAAAAATTGACCTGCTTCACGGCCAAAAGCTCTCCAGAATCGAGATTCATGCCCATATAAACTCTTCCAAAAGCCCCGCAACCGATTAACTCGCCTTTCCGCCATCGGATCGGAGGCGACGTTTTTAGCGAAGGCGAAACGGGTTTGGAGAAAACTCTAGATTTTCGAATGCAAGAATTGATCTTGTCGACTAAATTTCCACCAGAAAACGGCGACGTCGAGTTGCTCATTTCTTGGTTATTGTTGTCGGCAGCGGCGGTTGCTTCTGCCGGCGTACGGAAGACCAGCGATCGACGCACTGATCCGAAGAGATCCTGCATTGGTGAACGTGACGATACACAGAGTGAGCGTTTGATTTGCTGTTAAGGTTTCATTTGGTCGGCAAAAGGGCGGAGCAAATTGGAGAGAGAAAGGAGGGAAAAAGGTGGGAACTGAAGTGATTTATTTTTTGAAAATTAATTAATTAATTAAAAATTAT
The DNA here is from genome assembly GCA_028052125.1 of Melia azedarach. Classification (NCBI taxonomy): domain Eukaryota; kingdom Viridiplantae; phylum Streptophyta; class Magnoliopsida; order Sapindales; family Meliaceae; genus Melia; species Melia azedarach. Next base: position 851,174 of record CM051397.1, read on the forward strand.
TTATTCATTTATATATAAATTAAAAAGACACAAGAACTTTTTTTAATAAATGTTGTTATGGAGGGACTGCTTACTGCTTTTCCTTTTCATTTAAAGCGCTTTTGTTATAATCGGAAAGTAAGTTGTTTGATTTATATTAATTGAAATTCTTTTAAATGATAATTTATCAATTACACTTATTTTCACTCCCACATGGATTCATCGGTGTGGGAAGAGGGGGGGGGGGGGGGGGGGGGGGGGGGGGGGGTTCTTTTAGAAACATAGGGGGCTAATTAGAATAAGGAAGAACCCCAATATCAAAAATGGCGGGCCCAAATTTCTCACCTCACCAGTATCAAATGTTATTATTATTATTATTCTTTATTTTGGCAGGCCCAGTACTCTTACCTACCTCATTAATTTTTAGATTAATTAACATAATTCAAACATTATTGTTGGTTGTCGTATTCATATCTAATCTCTAATATCATGTCATGCTTGCATAAGAAACGAATTCATTTACGTTATACATGAATTAACTCGTTTAATTCAACAAGTGTAATACTTTTGGAGAAGTTATTTTAAGCTCCTGTTTCAAAAAAATTATGTGAATAATAATTCATATTCAACCATTAATTAATTTTCATTATCTTTAACGAGATATTAAAAAAATTAATGTAAAATTTATTTATTTATTTATTTTGTGATTATTGAAGAGGAAGGGCCGTGAAATGAAAGAGAGAGACTAGGCGACAAAGCGCGTTAGGGAACATGAACCAGCGGGTCCATGTGTTCCATTTTTGAGTGTCAATGTGGTGCGCCACTTTTATTTTATTATTTTAGGACTTCAATTAATTTTTTTTATTTAATTTTCATAAGAGAATCATATTATTTACCTGAAAGTTAAGTTATATTAATAATCTTTCGAACACTTAATTAAAACATTCTTAAAGTCAGTATTTTTGAAAAACCGCCCCATTAAGTGCTTTTGTAAAAAAGCACTACTAGACAAAACTACTTTTTACAAGAATCACTTTTTAGAATCATTGAAATAATATCTATAATTTATTAAAAGGGAGAAAAAACTTTAATTCTACCATTATATTGGAATCTTTTTCTGTGACCCATATGTAAAATGAGTAAATAAGAAAATTTTGTAAAATTAAGGACACCCAAGGCTAGTTTAGTATTAAAAGGTAACCTCTTGAAGTAGAGTCTATGACATTGGAAAAGCTTACACTCAAAGAAGCTGTATGCTCCTCATCTGCATTATCTTTCATAGTCAACAAAAGACAACATGTTTAATTAAGCATTTCAATTTTCAATACATTGTATTCAAAATACATTGCCAACATGCCTTGTTTGTCATTTTCATTATTGATTAATTTTGTTAAGAAAAATACAAAAGTTTAAGTTGATAAGTTATAATTAACGATGTACTGTGTTTATGTCGGTTGTATCAATGTCTAACATTTGAATCCCGCTCACATTAAAACTAGGAATAAACCCAAAATTTTATCTCAACTCATCAATGGAGGAAGAAAAGAAAAACAAAGACGAACAAGATATTATATGACTCACATATAAATAAACCAAGATTCACTTCTTTGAATTGCGCATATATATCATGATTATGAACTAAGAAAAATTAAAAAGAAAAAAGGAATTCTTTCTTCTAAAAATATTCATAACTCTTGCCCTAATTCTTCTTCTGTAGAAACTCTATCAACCCACGGAGTGATCATCAACGCACTTTCTATATACAGTTTAACCCCTCAAATGATTACTTCAATGCAGTCTGTTGAAGACAGAAGAGCTACCTGTTGTGTAGTGGGTCAGGACAAGAGGGAACTTCTCTGTTGACTGTTGCAACAAAACCTCCATCGTCAGAATCAGCAGCAGAAGCAAAAGCAGTAGGATTATTGCTAGAAGTACTTTTGCTCCAAATCTGACGATTGTTATTCTCCGCAACTTCTTTCATATCTCTTACATATCTAGCTGCCAGAACTCCATGACAATATAGAGATGACAAGCTCAAGACAATCAATAGAAAACAAAAAAATTGATTCTTCCTCCAGTTAAACATGGCTTCTAGGAATCACTTTTAGGATAGGGAGAGAGGGTGGGAGAGATTTTATGAATTTAAAGAGAGAGAAGAAGAAGAATAAGATTCAAAGGGTTGTGTGTGAAGATTGAAAATTTTGGTCAAATTCCCTAGCTAGCTAGCATAGACAATGAGGGATGTAAGACACATGAATAGCATAGGTTATGTAATAATAATGGAGTATTTCAATGCTTGAAAGACAAAAAATGTAACATCATTCACACCCATGACTAGTGTTTCAGCAAGAAATATCAAATATTTCAAACTTCTCATAGTAATAAAATAATAGAAACCAAACCCAACTGAAATATTATTGTCTATAAAAGGAACCTCAATTTCAGGATCATACATTTGACCCTTTATTGGGTTGTTTTCACTTTCCTCCCCTTCTAAAAGTCTAAAATGCTAAAGTCCATGCTAATGCAGTTTTCTAGGGCTACAAATACTTGTTTATAAGTATATGATTTGTTAAATGTGCTTGTGCTTCACAAACTAAGGTGTTTGCCTTTTGAAGAAGAAACAACATAATTTGGTTAAAAGGCATCTTTAGAGTTTGTTTTGTTGGGTTTAGGTTTCAAGTAATACATATTTTAGTATCTTTTGTTTCTTCTCTTGGACTAGCTTATGGCTGCTCTCACATCCTACGTCTTTTTCTATAATCTTCATGTTGGGTTTGTCTTTACTTGATCATTATCTCACTGCACACACTAGCAAAGTCTCTAAGGTGTGCAACCCTTAAATGTTTCGCTAATTTAAGCCAATTCAGTTAGCAAGAGAGAGTTTATTTTGCCAACGAAGAAGATTAAGCAAATATTCCCAATTGAAAATTTGGAGAGAGAGAATGAAAGAAGTTCTAACTTTTCGACACCGACATGTAATGTGCTTAGACCTGCTGTGAAGGTGGAGAAAAAAAAAAATAATGAGCCTTTACCTAGACAATAAGTCAATACAAAGTGATTATGAGGTTTGAAATCTATAATCACATTATTAAGGACCTCTAACCCCCCCTACCCAATGAGAGATTAGAAGCCCACATGTTTGACTTGGGGTGCGCATCAAACAAACCTTATACAACACAATTTCTAATGCCCACTAGCAATTATTCTAAAAGTGCTTATTTACATAAATCCCACTTCATGAAATGATGTGAGGTTAAATATGACCTTGTCTCAGAAAAGTTCACACTGCAAGTCGATCTTACAAGAAACAAATTTCAAAAGCATGATAATCAAGGAAGAAATTTTGAACTAAAACTTTCAAACAATCTAATAAGCATCCAATAAAAATGACATCTCGTCAATCTTTACCTAAGTATTGAAGTCAAAGTTTGAGTTGTATGCTGACCGAAAGTCTTATACCTTTTAGAGAATGGCCTTGAATTTTTATTTCCAAAAATGAATGAATACACAATGCTTTTTAATAAGTGTATAGTATTTCTGCTAAATGTAGTGACAAGGGATGGCAGGCAAGGACCAAAAAGAAGTTTCTCCATAATCTGCAATCCATCCGTGCCTCCATACTGGAAGAACAATTTACCCTGACACTCTGACAGTGTTCATGCTTTCCTACAGAAAGAACACTTTAATCTTTTACTCTGACAGTGAACAAATTAATCTGATGAGTTTCTTTGCCGCCGGATTGGAAGAACAATTTAGTCTTATACTGTGACAGTGAACAAATAGACCTTCAGTGCGACAGCCAGAGCAACCTGCAATAGGAAGATCGCAGCTACAATCAAGACCCATCTTTCTCCTGCAGATTTGATGTGGGCTCGAAGGTTAAGTGCCACAAAGGTTGCTGACATGAATCCAGCCACAGCTGCAACTAACCATCTGAAAATCTCCAAGGGCACAATGGATAGACACTGTAAATACAAATAAAGAATTTCAGCTACAGTAATGAAAAATTAACAATCAAGCTTGTGAATATAATATGATCCTACAAGGTCTCAACTTCCAATGGGGCATCATAAGCAGAACATGGGAAACTAAGTTTAAGACTACAAAAACATGTCCATGCAGGACAAAGCACCAAAGGAGCTTCTATTTTCATTCCCATTAAAGACCATCTTTCAAATCCAGTATTATCAAATTTAATTTACAACCAGAATTCTACGCAAATCATCTAAAGAACTCTCATATATTAAATGGCTGAAGTCAGGAAATCAATCCTAGCAATTCACTGCACAAAACTCAACTGCCAAGGTTTCAGTAGAGGCCAGGATTGGGGTATTCCGATTTTAACATTTCTTTTCCTTTTACTTCTAATGACAAACAATTAAGCCACGTCATCCTGGCGAAATCCATTCAACAAATACATTTCTAGATTTATGAATTCACTCTTATATTTTTTGGCCTTAAAGAACAATATCCTTTCCTCCAGTTCTCAATACCTAAACTTTATTCTGAAGGAAAATAATAATGTGCAGGGAAAATCCTTTAAGTTAGGAAGAGTTGACATAAAATAATAATAATAGGAGGAATTACTGAAAGTAGCTATCTGACTTAACAGGAAATATTTGAGAATCAAAGAACTCACCAGTGCTGGAATAAATACAAATAGGGAATAGCCATAAAGACAAAGCAGCTGAACAAGGCCTGATGGTGCTGAGAAGTATTTAAGAATGATATACAGCCCAAGAGGAACAATGGTGACATAGCCATAGAACAAGCCAGCAGACCAAGTCACCAGATTTATGTCATAGTTCCATTCTTTGTTGTTTACTTTGTGTGATATGTATGTCACAAACGTGCCAATAGAAGCTGCCACAAATATAAGGGTAGAGCAAATCCAGAATGGTCCATACCTGCACAGCATATGTACTTGAGATTATATAACTTTGTTACCTGTGAGAGAGTGTTTGGAAGAAGAATGGACTAAATAAGATATTCCATCTGGAGAAAATCGGCATGCTAGTCATATATAAAACTTGTGGAAGCAAATATAACAATTGATGGAAATTGATCAGCAATTCAAAGACAAATATAATACACATGTTACAGCAGATGGACTTTATGTTTTTGATTGCTGTGTGATGTGGTCCTAGCAAAGTCGATAGCATATCAAGATGGAAAGATTTCCAGTCAAAAGTATTTACAATCAATACACAACACTTAAGTCAATTAAACCATTGAACCAGTGACTAATGGGAAGACAACTTACAAATCGGGGTTATCAGATGTCTTTTCAGTAAAGTTATCTCTTAGTGGAAAAAGTGAGTCCTTAATCCTCTCTAGAACATCTGAAGTGTCAACATCAAAGTATGGCTTGTAAGCAGCAACTGTGAATGCCCGAAACCAACCACTAGATTGGGATTCATCAGAACCAGATGCAGGTTTCGAAAATGAATCTGCATCAATAGAAATTTAGATATTAACCACAAAATAGTATATATATATATATACATATAACTCGGTGACATGACCAAATTCCAAAAGGTTAACAGCTAAACAGAGTGGGGCTACATAATATACTCCACTCTCGGCAGAAAAGCCAATAATTTAATTTCATTAAAATTTAAGTCCACACAAATAAGTATTTAAAACATTAATAGATTGATACACAAACAAATATACAGTTCCATCGCATAGCACCAGGAAAGTCTAAAGCAATGAAAAGAAGCAACAAGATACAAACATTATCATCTGTCCGCATTTATCAACAACTTGTACATCTAATTTCCTAATCATATAAGATTTGAAGATCATAAGAAGCAACAGGATACAAGCATTATCATCTATGCATATTTATAAATAACTTGTATAACTAAATTCCTAATCATATAAGACTTAAAGTTGCACATACCATCAACATCGCTAGGTGGGCCGGAAGAACCAGAGATCTTTCCCCTTGCATCAGAAGGTGGAAATGTCTGTAGATTTGAGTCTGCAATGATAGATTCACCAATTCAATCATTATATAGATACTGCATAATAATGACTAATAATAAGTTTTAAGTTTTAATCCAAACCCACTAACTAAGATCAAATCTAAAAACTATGCCGAGAATCCTAATTTATCACATTTGCCATGCAAACCAAAACAACTTTTTCAAAAAATACCTACAGTTCATAAACAGCTTAAATTCTCACTCTCTTGTTTTCAGCTAAGTCTAATCAAACTATAATTTCCAATATTTTATAAGAAACCAAATAGAAACTTGATAACTTCTACAAACTGCTTCCAGATAAGACTATCTACTGGCAGAAAACTGAACGTTAATCTCCGATTGTCTCCCTCAGCTAAGTGTAACACTACAATTCAGCTCCTGCAACTCAGAATCTAATTTTCTCTTTCTCTCCCACATTTTCTCAGCAACTACACACAAACTCATTACACCAAAAACGAAATTACCAGCGAATTCCCCACATTTTCCTACATCATCTAGCCAACCAAAAAGAAACAAATGATTTCTACAAAAAAAAGGTCAAATCCATACAAAATGAACGAAAACCTCACGTTCTTCAACTCAGTAAACCAAATTAAACGACTCAGTTCACTGGATTCACAACCTTAAGTCATAATTATGTTCCTACTGTTTCTCAGCAACCAAACGCAAATAAAACAGATTGAAATAAACAAATAACCTGAGAATTTGACGGCAACATGTCCCGGATCTGGAACCGCCTGCGAAATCAAATGAAATCAAGCAACGAAATGAGATCTGCTAATACTGTAAACGAATAGATATGTGCTTATAGAGAGGCGGAGGGAGCTGAATACTTACAGGAACAGATCCAGAGAGCTTTTGATTATCAATGCTTGTGTAATTCCCGCCGGACATCATCTTTGCTCCTCCTCGATTGTCTTCTCTGCTTCAGCAGATCTCTCTCTTCGCTTCGCTCGTTTCTCTCTCGTCAATCCCGCGTCACTTTATTTATTTATTTATTTTTAATTTCCTAATTAGTTTATTTTCCTTTTTTTGATTTCTTAATTAAATTTTTCCCCCTTTTTTCTTTTAAGTCGCGGCATTCTTTTTAATCAAGCTATGTGATAACAACGAAACGGTCCGTTATTTTGGTAATACAACAAATAACTATACACTTTGGTTATTTTAAAGAATAGGTCCTTAATGTTAATGTACTGTTATGGCAACCGTTAATTTGTGCTAATAGGAACCTAACAGTCACAAATGCTTATCAATTTTCTATTTCATTTCGATAGAGATGTTGAAAATCCAATCCAATCTATTTAATCAGTCTAATCCAATTTGATATAATACGTTTTTAATGAATTTAGTGAATTAGTAAATTAAATTGAATTCAAAAATTTAAAATCTGCTCGTAATAAATTAGATTGTAAATTCATCTTATTAATTTATCAAAATTCGATCTGATTCACTAAAATAATATAATATTATTAATTTTATTACATTAAAATTATAAAATATTTATTAATAATTTATTAATTTTTATAAAATAATAAAATAAGTTGGTGGACCTAATGATAATATATTTTTTAATTTTTATTTTGTTATTGATTTTGAATGAATATATAATATATTTGTTTAAAAGTTTAAAGAGATACTGTGATTTGCCCATAGATTTAAGGGGAAAATCAACTTAATCTCTAAATTTTTGAAAAAAACAAAAAACCCCTTAAGTTTTTAAGAAAGTCAAGACCCCTAAGATTACAATTTATATATCAATTCGATCATTTTACCCTTAACTATTAAAAAATTTATAAACTAATTAGTTTTTATTTTTTATTTTATAATAATCAATATAATCTAATTTTACCAAATAAATTTAAAGTTATAAGAATATTTTTATCCTTAAAATATTTTTTATTCAAATTTTTTATAATATTTCATTATATATAATTTCAAAATATATCATAAATTAGACTATTTTAATAAAAATTATATAATATTTTTATTTGAATGAAAAAATAATTAAATGTGAAAACATTATTATAATTTTAAGTTTATATGTTATAATAATGTTATATTAGTTATTATATAAAAAATAAATATAAGATTACCATTTGATTTATTTTTAGTAATTTAGAGTAAAATTATCAAATTAATATATAAATAGTAGCCTTAGGGGATATCTTGATTTTTTTGAAAATATAGGAAAAGTTTTTGCTTTTCCAAATATTCAGGGAGTAAGTTGATTTTTTCCTAAACCTAAGGATAAATCACAACATCTAAGTTTAAATAAACTATCTATTATTTTATTGATTTTTTAAAAAATATATAATCAATATTAATATTTTTATTTTTTTAATTTATTTTTATTGAATTGGATCGGATTAAATTTGAGATTTTTATAAATAGATCGAATCAAGAGGATTTTATTAAACAATAGGTTGGGTTGGATTGAAAATTTTTTAATCCACTAATTGGTGAATTGGATATAAATTTAATCAAATTCGTCTAATCCGATTTGCCGAGTACTCTTATATTTTAAATGGTTTTGTGTCACTTGTCACTTCTTAGTTCTTAGAGACCAAAAAATTAATAATTATATTTATATTATAAATTTAAAAAATATGTAATATTAAACTTTTTAATTTTTATATTTTGTATAAAATGATGTAATATTTATCAATTAGACCCCTCATTATATATATATATATAAAAGAATACCAAATAATCACATATAGGAATATTAAATAATAGATAAGTTTTGTCCTGAATTTTCTTTTTTCATAGTAAAAAAGAAATATTTAAAAAATTTGATTTTATATAATTTGAATGATTAACCAAGTATGTGTGAATTCCTCCACACTTATCATCTAAATGGAAATTACTGTATTAATTCCCCTAACCTATAATTATCAACCTCGCCTCAAGCTTACGTATTTGACATGCACTTGATAACAATCTATTGATTACCTAATTCAATTTGGCTTTGTTCACTTAATCCTATTGCGACAAAGAAAAAAAAAGTCAGACAGTAAAATTTCTTAAAATAATGCAAATTGTCTGGAATTGAAATATGTACATAAAACAATATATATTTTTACATAGTATTAAAAAGTCGCTACAAGAAATTAGAACACCAAAACTTGAGTTGTAGCACTTACAAGTTTGAACACCAAGCTCATAATGGGAAACTAACATGATCAAGTCACATAATTGATTCATGTATGGCTTCTCATGATATACTAACAGAGAAGAAACTCGTCGAATCTGGGCAATGATAGAGGTTTAAAGCAGCATTGAGATCAGAAACATATTCAACAACAATCAACATATCATACTTGCTAGAGAAACAATGATATTCTTCATCAATATTACAACTATCATAAAGTTATACAAATCAAACTGCTAAGCAATCTCTTCTTCAGAGAGTGAAGATTCCTGTAGTAGATTATTCTCTCGAATAAAATTATTCCCGGTGCTAACACAGCAGTTGGTTAGCTACAGCTTAACTTGCGATTATTATCCAACTGAAAAAGAAGAATTTATTCGCTATTGTTTGAGCTCCCAATCTTAGAATTTAAACTTGTCACTACAATTGAATTAGATTCTTCTATATAAATGGGAGCCGCAGTATTTACATGAGCTTCGAGTCATAAGATTCGAGCATATTACCACCAATGTTGTTGCTATCAAGCACTTTTCAGTCTACCTCTTGTGAGGAATAGATACCGCCTGATTGCAAGTATGAGAACCCAGGTGGTTGCAGAAATTTTCTCCTTGATCATCAAAAGCAACGCTGAGCTTAGCACAGTCTTCAAGATTTGAGCATGCAATCCCTTGAAAAAGCCCAGAACTCCTTCTCTTTTCCAAATGGCACAAATAACTCCGGTTAATGTTTTGCGGGATCTTGGCTTCGTTTTCTCAGTCCCATTCTCATTTGCATCTGCAGCTTGAATCATTACCTTACACCTGCAAGGAGTAAACATCATTAAATATTACAAAAAAGAGTCTTAGTTACAACAGTTTGAGAGAAAAGCTACTCACCTGATTGCAGGATATGTCAAAAAAGTGGCAATGCTCTTTGAAAGTGCACCTAACAGGAAAGCTGTGAAGGCAGAAAGGGCCACTGGAGATGAAACGCTGCTCACTTTATTTTGATCTCCTTTCAGGAGACGTCGTTTCAGCTGATCAAAAACTGTATACTGCAGAAAATATTATAACTCTAACCTCAGTCTGGTTCAAATGTTGTAAGTGGAAGGAAACTCAATAATTGACAGTACGAGTTGAGTTGTAGTTCGAGTCAATAAATTCTTTGGATTTAAACTATGAGGCCAAGTTCTGTACCTGAATTGCCGGATTTGAGGTTAGCAAAAGAGAGATGCCAAGGCCATCAAACGCATCACTCCAAGTACCCTCCGTTAGGGTCTTCCAAAGCCCTTTGGATTTCCCAAATGCACTTGTCTGCATCCTTGAGGAGGCTGTATCCAGGGGCTACACAGTAGTAAAAGATGTTGTCAAGAGGCAAATTTAAGAATTAGAACATATGCAGGATGATAATGATATCGAAATGAAATTGAAATTTCATGATAAGAACTTCTTTTCTTTTCTTTTCCATCATCACTGTCAAAAGAACATAGAAACTGTGATTCATAAGCAAATAGAATTGACTATGCAAGGGTTCCAAATTCTATATTCCAATATTCAAAACCAAGGTTCTCAACCAAAAGCAGAGGAGCGTACAAAATGATATCTTACCTGTGTGATGATGGCAGTGCAAGCACCAGCAGTAGCAGCAATAATCAAGTTTGCTTTTGTTCCAATTGATTTGGAACCACTCTTACTTAGATATAACCTTTTGAAGTAGCTGTACCCATAGAAGTAGACAAATTGTGAAATAAAGGACTGCAGGTTCTTTGTCCCAAGGCCCTGGTAGAGCGAAAGAACCTGACCGTTTGATATAGCTTCCCACAGAACATCTGAGAGGTTTCTACAAGGGCCAAGAGAAAAAAAAAAGTAATTAAATAAAGGAAAAAGAAGAAGGAAAAGAAGATACAATGTAGCAATATGGGAGGAAAATTTAGTTCTGGAACCCATGATTAGACCAGAACTTCATCAAGTTGAGATGAACAGAGCTAAGTTTAACAAACTATTCACACACATTGAGTTTAGAATACACTGGGTAGAAGAACAATTTGCCTTGACAGTTGCAAGCAGATGACGACATGTAAAGCATCATACCAATGGCTTTTGGAATATTAAGAACAAAATCAAGCACATTAACTAAAAATCCACAATTATAATCAAATCCGATTCAGCTAATGACTTATTCCAAAGAAATCTCTTAGGCACCCAAGGTTTCCGAGGAACACCGAGATGGAAATCACCCACATGTACAACCACCATACCAATTCACAACGTTATAACCAATGCATGATTAAATGAACCATTATTATTTCGGAGACATCCCAGCAAAAGGGATATATGAAGTCAAAGGAAAACTATATTTTGAAACTCTACCATGTAATCATATATATTTATATATATAAAATTCACAAGACTATCTGTGCATATAAAAATCGTGAAGTAAAAGCAGTTAAAACAAAAACACTAATTACATATTCAGCATCAGCACAGAAGAAACCATTAAAACACTGTTTCTTTCAGATCACAGATAAATAGTAAAGAATCTTTAACTTGTTCTAAATTCAGGAGATTGTCTATCAACATAAGCAACAAAGCTCAACAAAGCATGAAACAATCTAATGACAATACTTCCTACCAACTTCAAACATTCAAACTCCTTTACTGTTTCAACAACTGGATCACGATCACGAAACAGCAAAACACATACCCAGATCATGAAACACCAAAACGTGATCAAAAACATAAAAAAATCCAAGAAAATACATATGGGCAACCTGTATTTCTGCTGTCCATGGGCTTGCGCCTCAGCCTGATACTTTGTCTTACACGTGTCAAGCGGGTACAAGATCGTCGTGCTCAACAGCGATCCTATCGCGCCGGAAGTCGCCTCCGATAAAGATTCTAAATCAACTCCCATATTTACCGAATAAAAATTTAATATTTTTTCGCAAACCGAATCACGTATTTATATACATATATATTTGGCTAGAAAAGGAATTGAATGTGAAGTGAGCAGGTAGGGGAAAGAAAACGGAGTTTCTATGTATATATTATGAGTACGATTTGGCATTTAGTTAGGACTTGGAAAGTGAGATCTCGGGGTTTTGTGTAATTTCGTTTCGTTTCGGAATTGAGCTTCTACCTATGACCGGAGTTTTGTTGGTTTATCGGACGGATGACACGAAGTTGAATATTTCGGAGTCAGCCACTCAGCACGTGGAACTGGTGTTAGTTGCGCGTATTTTTACGTACTTCTTTTTTGACTTTTCTATTTTGTGGGATCCCCTAATTCGTTATTTTTTTTTCCTAAAAATGAATATACTTTTTTCATAGGCTTCCAAGAAAAAAAATAAATTAAAGTTAATACTATAAAGTATTTTTATTAATTAATTAAAGGTGACAATTACGATTAATTAGTTTATTCGATCTTTAGTTAATGATAACAGTTATTTAATTACTAACAAAATATCTCGTTGCATTTTAAATTTTGGATTATTTATTAATTTTTTTGGATATTGTCATTTGAGTCCTTATTGTTTGTAAAAATGAACTCAAAAACCTAGAGTCCTGCAAATATACACTCTAACCTTCATAATTTCTTTGGCATAGCATTTAAAAATAAATAAATATTTCTCCAGAAATTATGAACAAGTTGTGTTATTTTAATTTCAAGAAATTAGTAATTAAAATATTGAGGAATAACTTAAAATACGAAAGTTATAATAAAATTTTAATTACTAAATTAATTTATAAGGATAACATAGTTTTTTTTAAAAAATTTACTGATATTTGTCGTAATTATTCATAATTGTGTAATTAAAAACTTAAATAAAATAAAAAAAAGTAAGGGAGATTAAAGTTATGTAATTTTAAAATTTGAAGGATTTAAATTATATAATTTTATATTTTTTAAGTATTTTCGTTCTGTTCCACAAACAACAAAGATTTAAATGACAATATCTTTTAATTTTTTAAAAAATAACTTAATAAATTTTTGAAATTAATTTTATAGAAATATATTATCAAAAAGAAAAACGACAACCTAACCCCTGTTAAATTTTAATAGTAATAATTACCTCGCCGATAGTTTAAAAAATATCTAAACCCGTCTGTCGTCTAAACTTTTTTGTTAAATTAACAAAAAAATTGTACTTTTACGCTAATACTTCTAGAACCACTTGTGATAATATATGAAGAGAGAGATAATTTGATGTGAAAGATAATAATATAATATATTATTATATAATAAATAAATAATACAACATTATTATATAATAAAAATAATATTATATAATAAAATAAAAATATAAATATAACTAAATATATAAATATAAAATAATTATCTAGATATGAATATAAATATACAAATGTAAACGTAAATATAAATATATAAATATAGATTAAAAATATAAATATAAATAAGAAAATAGATATAGATTTAAAATATATATAAATATAAATATAAATATAAATATAAAATAAAAATTAATTAATTTTTATTTTAAGAAATTGTAAAATTATATACAGTAAATTATCAAATTATACTTGACCCGTGTGATCAATATAAGATAAATTATTTATTTTATTTTTTAAAAAAATAAAATTTTTCGGTTAAAAAATTAACGATAAAAGAATTTTGGTATTATTTTTTGAATTATCGTAGAGGTAAATTATTGCTCCTGAAATTTAACAGGTTGTCGTTGTCCCTTATCAAAAAGTAGATGTAAATTTTGAATCGTAGTCTGCGGAAGGATTTTGACCATTTTAGTGGTCTTCTACTTTTAGGCTCTAGCATTGGTCCGATTGAAGGGCCGCCTTTCGGTTCAAATGTATTTATTTGAAAAAGAAACAAGGCCCACACTTGAGCACGTCCTCTGCATTTACCAAATGGAAGCTTCCACATTTTTCATGCAACTTGTGATACATGATTTCAACGCACATTTCTACCAACTTACCACGGAGTGGAAACTGCTCTTTCTGAATATTTACTTGTTATTATTAAGATGGTATAATTTGAAAATTATATTGTAATTTTTAGAAGTATTTAATTTGCATTTGACTCACCTCCTGAAAACACTAAATATAAGCAAGTGATCCGTGAATTATAATAAAAAATCAAATGAAAGCCTTTCAATGGTATATGTACGGCCCTTTTAGTTTGTGATTTGAAAACTATCTTTTCAAAATTTTAAATGTTAATGTACAGATTTTGCGAATCATATACCCATAAAAAAATAGAATAAATGTATCTGAGGTGATTGAATGGCTCGAGTCAAACGTATACGTACAAGCCAAGTCCACAATCCCAAACCACCATAAGCTTCACTGTCTAAATACCCACATATTGCCTACGTCTATCCACCTCCCAACTCACTGCCTTAGACCATCTCCCAACTCACTGCCTTAGACCATCTCCCAACTCTAAGCTCAACTCTGAAACTTTTCGAGACCCCTTGAGCGACAGTACACCTACTGTCTGCTTCTCACATAACTATCCAACTTCTCTCCATTCACGCTCGAACGCTCTCAACCAAAGGATTTTACCGAGCTGGTCCGCAACTTCCTGCGAAACAAAACAGGGCTCAGACAAGAGTCGCCTCTTCGGCAACCCCTCTCCTATGCTTAAGTTAGCCTGAAGTCAGAGAGAAAAAAGATGAGAGCTTGGGTATATCCCTCTAAATAGAGAAAATCAAAGCTATGCCAAGATGGTGAGGAAGAAGTACAAGGAGAAGGTCTATGCAAGGTCACAGGTAAGGTAGATAGAGATTCAAAGGGACGAATGATGAGGTTTTTTTTTTAGGTTTTCTGTGTGCTTATGAAGTTGTTGGCTATGAAGGCTGTGTATATGATAATGGACGAAGAAAGAGAGAATCCTCCTTAGAAAGAGAGCTCATTTCCTAGGAATATTATGGCTAATGACTTGTTTTTTGCGAAAATAAGAAAAATATCTTTTTATATGAAACAAATGAATGCTCATACCTGATTGGATGGCTTATTTTATCATAGTTTTAGGGTTTTTACCTCTCCACGTGCCCTTCTTCTATTGGTTCTTAGCGGCCCAGCTCAAACGCCACGTGGCAAGCTAGGGTTGGTAAGCTTTCCCTTATCCAAGCTCATTAGACACGTGTCGACCCTCTATTAGCTAAAGAGATTACTTTGTACTTTGGTGGACAAGTGGCGTAACCTTACTTGCCCAGCTAGCACATGGTCCCTTACTTGAGCTCCAAATGGTTCTCACCTAGGCTTTGTGCACCGTCTGCAAAGTGTCAAGCAGGATCTACACAGTATCTGTCTGGTTGCTGCCAAGACCAGGTGCTGTCTCCTGCCTTTGAAATGGTCATTGCAAGATATTTTCTTGTGTGTTGGGTCACTTTAGGAATTCTTTTGGGATGTAAAGAGGTGGGCTTTCGCACACCTAGGTGCTTGGGTAGCTGGGCATCCCACATGCCTGGACAACTAGGTATCCTACCTCTTTTGCTCAGAAGGTCGAAGTTCTTGTTTATTGGAGACGGATATGGCCATTCCAAGGCGCAATGAAGAATTGAAGCTATTTTCCTTGTCTATTTATGTGTGCTACGATATATAGCCACGCTTTTTCACATGTACCACAATATATAGCCACATGAGCATTTTCATACACGTTACGGTCTATGGTCGCGTAGGCATTCTCATCGGTGTCACGGTATATGGTCACATGAGGCAATATCAGCAAATGGATAATTCGTTAGCGATACTTAGTAGGGAGCCCAGCTTATAGTGAGTTTTACCTAACCAGTTCAAATGACGAATACGTTAACAAAACTTAGCGGAGATCCCAGCTCACAGTGGGTCTTACCTAACCATAATAAGTAGGGCTTCTACCACGTTTTACCTTGAGATAGACACGAGATGGGTTACCTCGTAGTGTACTAGATCGGACTTTTGTAAATTTATTTTTTGTCACGTGTTTAGTTATATTTTCTCTTATAATGTTAAATTATATTTTTAATATTTAAAAATATGCTTAATATAAAACTTCTTAATTTCATTAGAACAAAGTTGTATGAGGTATAACGTACAATAGATATGTATATCTTTTTTTTTTATGTGGGTAATTTGTTATTTATTTTAAAATATAAAATTTAAATTTAAACTTTTTAAATAATAAAAAAATTAGGTAATATCATTTTATCATATCATTAGTAATCATAGTTCTTTTTCATTGTCATTATCCTTAACTTGAAATTTTTAAATAAGTGTTTCTTATTATTACTTTAAGAATTTATTCAAATATAATATATTATATATATAAATTAATAACATATAACAAAATATTGATTACAATATATGAATAAAAATGATGTAAAATACATAAAAAATTAAAAAAATATCAATATGATTATTTTACCCACCATGTAAAAAGCTTATAAATAAAATAGTTAAATTTAAATTTAGATTCTATAAAAAAAATTACACCTAAAAGAGTGTTAAAAGTTAAAAAGATAATTAAAAATAGGGTAATCTCCAATTTACCCCCAACCATTATTGACAAACATCAATTCATCTCCAAATTTATCAAAAGTCCTCATTCCACCCCCAAACGTTAAGTTTAACATAACCCTTAAATATTACCATTGACCATAACTTATTTATAAAAATACGATTATATCCCTATCAAATTTAAAAATATTTTTTCTCATTTAAAAATACCATTATTGAATTTGATACTTATATTAAAAATATTTTTAAATGAGAAAAAATATTTTTGAATTTGATAGGGATATAATCGTATTTTTATAAATAAGTTATGGTCAATGGTAATATTTAAGGGTTATGTTAAACTTAACGTTTGGGGGTAGAATGAGGACTTTTGATAAATTTGGAGGTGAATTGATGTTTGTCAATAATGGTTGGGGGTAAATTGAAGATTACCCTTAAAAATAAAAAAAATGCTATTTGAATTTGTTTCGGATACAATAAAATTAAATTTTTTTAATGATTTTTTAATTTTGTACTTAAGAATTAAATTCAACTAATTTAAAGGCACATTTTTACAATTTATTATATTTTTATTTTTAAAAATACAAAAATATATTCAAATACTATATCAAACTAACTCTTAGTTGTAATAAAAAGACCTTATTATACTAAAACAAGTAAAATAAAAATAATTATTAGAAACTTTTTTTATTTTTTAAGATGTAAAATTATTAACTAAAATTTTATATTAAGAGTTTTGCAAACAAATTACAAACAAGTAAACAAAATTTTAAACAAACAAAAAACCAAAACTACTATTTTACAAGTTTAACAGAATTTAACTAAGAAAACACCTTGGAAGATTTTATGAATGGGAAAGTTAATTCACAACTTTTGTACAATGTAACTCTTAATTTTGTTTAATATATGCTATTTTTACGGGGCAATTATTAATTATGAAAACTTGAAAACGGATATTGGACATTTTCATCAAATTACATAAATACCTCTTTTAAAATATATATACATATATATATTTCACATTTTATTTCTTCATAAACAAAATGGCTGAAGTAGTAATTTC
Organism: Melia azedarach; assembly: GCA_028052125.1. NCBI lineage: Eukaryota > Viridiplantae > Streptophyta > Magnoliopsida > Sapindales > Meliaceae > Melia > Melia azedarach. The sequence goes on from CM051397.1 coordinate 868,814, forward strand.
ATCGGACGGTATATATATCAACTGAGGACCCCTTCTCTAATCACAACCGTTGAATCACTGCACTATAAAAGCATGTATAAGGGACTAGCAGATGGATCCCTGTATTTACTTTTTCACATGTTATAACATAGTTTTGGTAATTATATCAAATAGGTCCGGAGTTCTTCTATTAAATAACTTAGGACCCATTTGATTTAGTATTTTGTTTTATTTTTAAAAATTTGAAAGCAAAAAGTACAAAAAGAAAGGCGTTTGTCCATATATATATATAAATTTTATGTGAAATAATTTTGGAATAGGATTCTAAAAGTTAATGTAAAATTAAAAAAGAAAAAAAAAATTCATTTTTTGGTATTTTTTTAACAATATCTAAATTTGAATTCAAATATATATTTTTTTAACTTAAAAAGGATTTTAATTTTAAAAAGTCTCTTATTTAAAATATATATAATATAATTTTTAAAACTTTGATAAAATTATTGTCAAAGATATATCTAACTAAACAAATTTTCTTCTTATTTTATTCTTAAATATTATATCAAACATGATTTTTTGCTTCTTAAAATTTAAAAATAATTTTTAAATGTTATATAAAATAAAATTTTAAATATTAAAAAATACTAAAAATTCAACTAGAAAATTTTAAATTGTATTATAATTTTTTAAAATAAATTTTGAATTATATATTAAAGTGCTCCTAAATTATCCTTACAACGTTGAATTTCGACGAATGCCTAACTTGCCAGAGGAGAGTACTATTGTCATTACATATATTTGATACAAATGGAAAACTACTCCCTTGTATCGTGAAAATATTAAAAATTAGCGACCCCGATATTATTATCCGGGAAAATATATATATTATCATATAAATAAAAAATAAAAAATAAAAAAAAACCTGCGAAAATTTAAAGGGGAATTTGAAAACGCTATATTTTTCCTCCGAAACTTCCTAACGCTCTCTCTCTAACCTTCGCCACCGCCACCACAACAACCACCGTTGCCGCCTCCTCATCCTTCCGAGATCTAGTGCTTTCCGGAGGTCTCACGAGCTCTGCCTTTTTAGCACTCCACTTCAGGTTATTTACTCTTTTGGCATCGCTATCTTCACTAAATCCCTGTCTCTCCACTCCATCTAGGGTTTTTCATTTTCTCTCTCTTCCCGCTTTTCCGTCGCTTCATCTCTTTTTACGCTCTTGCCCCTCTATTAGCAGCCGCAACTGTTTTACTATCTTTAACTCGTTTTATTTGTTCTTCCTCTTCAATTTTGTCCCGGAACACAATTCCATTTTTGTCGATTTTTATGAATTTTTACATATTGTTTTCATGTTTATTCAGCTTCAGCTTCTTCATAAAATGTAAATCTTAGCTCAAAACAGTCACTTCTTTTTTTTTTTTAAAAAAATCTTTTTATCTGCTTCATACATTTTTTTTCCCAATAGTTAGTCTTTTCAGCTGTTTTATCTTCAATTCTTCCATCTACCCCAATTCTTTACATCCAGAATTGGGTTATTGACATTTCTTTTCTGCTGTTCAATTAGTATATGTATATATATTTTAATGTTTTATTTATTTATGTTTGCAGTATTTGTTAGATGGCGAAACCTTCGACAAATGCAGGTCCGGGCGGTAAAACTGGAGTAAGAATTGTTGTATGCGGAGAAAAGGGTACCGGAAAATCTAGCTTGATTGTGACCGCCGCCGCAGATACTTTTCCCGCCAATGTTCCACCAGTGTTGCCTCCCACTAGGCTGCCTGAAGACTTCTATCCTGATCGTGTCCCCATCACCATCATTGACACTTCTTCAAGGTCTATATATTTAAATATTTATATATGTATTGTTTCATTTATTTTCTTTAACTTTTTGGGTTAATATGAAGTTGCTTATGCCAGGTGTAGTTGTATTTTCCGTATAATTTTTGAATGTTTCTCTCTCTCTCTCTCTCTCTTTGTTTGATTATCAGTATGGAGGATAGAGGTAAGCTAGGTGAAGAACTGAGGCGGGCTGATGCTGTTGTGCTTACTTATGCATGTGATCGGCCCGAGACCCTTGATGAATTGAGTACTTTCTGGCTTCCAGAGCTTCGCCGATTAGAGGTTTCTTACTATCAGTTGCATTACTTTTTGTGGTTTTGCTCTCAATACTGATGCTTAGTCAGAAAACATGTCTAGGGTTATACTATTCATGAGATGAATGCATTTAATACAGCTGAATACATCAATCATGTACTTCCAACAGCATGGCTAATGGGCAAAGATTTCCGTAAACTTTTCATAGCTCATTATTTCGGTGAAGGAAAATAATAGATTTTATTTCTGGGAACTATCTTGTTTCTATCATTAGCTTGTTTCTGATGGATGTATGTGAATCTTGTGAGTAGGTGAAAGTACCAGTTATAGTGGTGGGTTGTAAGCTTGATTTAAGAGATGAGAGCCATCAGGTCAGCCTTGAGCAGGTGATGATGCCAATAATGCAACAGTTTCGGGAAATTGAAACTTGCATAGAATGTTCAGCATTGAAGCAAATTCAGGTATATTTTAAGTCCCTGTCTCTTTTGTTATCTCTGTTGGTCTGTGGGTTTGTATTTAGTAATGTTATGAGATTAAGTATATACTCTGATAGAATTGTACTGCTGAAGACATGTCTTTATATGCTGTATGCTAAATAATGACATTTATAGCAATAAGTACATACTTTGTATTTTTTATTTTATTTTTTTGCATTTTCAGTTTTCCTCATGTTGATAATTTCGTTGTAATCTATGCATTTGAATCACGGTCTTCCATCCCAGATTTAGTTTGCATCTAGAACTACAAGAATGAGTTATGCATCGAATGAGTTTTGTATTTGGATGATCTCTGTTTTCTGAGAGAATGCCATTGGGCTCTAAATTTGACATTTAAATAGTCAGAATTTGAAACTTGAAATCCTTCTTTTTAGATCCCCGAGGTTTTCTACTATGCACAAAAGGCAGTGCTTCACCCAACAGGCCCTTTGTTTGATCAAGAATCGCAAGCTTTGAAGCCCCGGTGTGTGAGAGCCTTGAAGCGTATTTTTATTCTTTGTGATCACGACAGGGATGGTGCCCTTAGCGATGCGGAGCTGAATGATTTTCAGGTTCTTGTTGTTGCCTCTTTTTTTTCCTGGTTCTCGGGAGATGGAATATCTTTTGATTAAGGTTTGTGACGGAGCTAACAATAGTTGTAATCAGGTCAAATGCTTCAATTCTCCATTGCAACCTTCAGAAATAGTAGGTGTTAAGAGGGTTGTGCAAGAAAAATTGCAAGAAGGAGTCAACGAACGTGGGCTTACATTGGCGGGATTCCTATTTCTCCATGCACTATTCATAGAAAAAGGGCGTCTCGAGACAACATGGACTGTCCTAAGGAAATTTGGATATAATAATGATATTAAACTTGCGGATGAATTGATTCCATATTCATCATTCAAACGAGCACCTGACCAGGTAATATTTTGTTAAAGTACAGTGCAATTATGGCAACTTTCTTAGTTCATCTCACAATGTTTCGATCAACTGTACATTTCTGATGTGTTATTTTATACATTCTGTCGGCAATTAGAAACTGTATTAAGTATGGAATAATTCTAGTGAGAATCAATTCTGTCTAGTTTTGCACCCATACATATTAGTGGTTTAATTTGCTGAGTAGACTTTGAATTTAAAGGAAAACTTGGCTGCATCTGACAGGACTGAGACCTGACTGTATATAATATAGCTGGTTGGGATTCTAATCTGGTTGGAAGTTGGTGGGGGAAAAAAATTAATGCAGCCAGTTCCTAGAATTATGTTTTTAATCCTATTACTTTATCGTGTTTTAAGTTTTCTCTTTTATCAAATTTTGTGCTCGAACATCTGTGTTTGAATGGTATAATATACTCTTTTTTGTTTATATCTGTCATATCACTTTGTAATTTATCTTTTCACCCACCAAGGCTGTTTGTTTAGATTGCTTACTTTTTCTTTGCTTTTTGTATAGAGTGTGGAGCTGACTAATGAGGCTATCGACTTCTTAAGGGGAATCTTTGAGTTGTTTGATTCAGATAATGTATGTCCTGCTCTGTGCTTTGGTGGATACTTGATTTTTAGTCATGTTAATAAAGTTTCCAATTTTTTCCACATAATTAAAGCCTTTATAGTGAAATGGCAAGGATGTTTTCTGGTAGCTTAGTAGTTTTTTAAATTCTCAAAAATCTTAACCTTGTGGATTTCTTACCAGGATAATTCACTGCGGCCTATTGAAGTTGAGGATCTGTTTTCTACTGCTCCAGAATGGTATGCACTTTTTTGCATAAATATTGTTATTATTAGATCTTTGGCTAAAATTGCAACATATATTTTCTCTGTTATTAGCAGCTTGGTTCATTTTATCTGTTGGATCTGCAAGTCTTTTAAACTATTTTTTTTGTTTGAACATGCAAGTTAAAAACCTGTTTAATGTCAAAATAAGTTCCTTTAGTTTGATGAACATTAGGGGGAGCTGCTGGCAAACAATTATGTGGATGATAAATGAACTTTATATGTAATAGCTAGTCATAATATTCTGGGTACAAGTATATGGACTCTTCACTTATCATTTGATTTGATTACTCCCTTTGTTGCTAGAGTGAATTTTGCCAACAAAAAGCTGTTACTTTGAAATTGGTCCAATATAATTTTTTGACTCATTTCTCAATTGTCTTCAGTCCTTGGGATGAAGCTCCATATAAGGATGCTGCAGAGAAAACTGCTTTGGGAGGACTATCACTTGATGGGTTTTTGTCAGAGGTATTTTTACTCTTTAGGTTCTCTCTCTCTCGCACACACACAAATTTTCCTTCTGTATATGTATGGGGTTTCACTGTCAACTTTCACTAATATAAACAAACAACTAGAATTTTTTCCATCTTCCAGTGCCTAGTGCATCTTGATCTATAAAAATTATATTGTTGCAGTGGGCACTTATGACCCTTTTAGACCCGGCTCGTAGTCTGGAAAATTTGATATATATTGGATATCCGGGTGATCCATCTTCTGCCGTTCGTGTGACAAGGAAGAGACGTATAGATCGCAAAAAACAACAATCTGAAAGAAACGTTTTCCAGTGCTTTATTTTTGGGCCTAAAAATGCTGGAAAATCTGCACTATTGAATTCTTTTCTTGGAAGGTCTATCGCCTTATTCCTTGACAATAAGCTCAATTATATCTTGTACCGCCTTCTAGTTTGTTTCTTGTTCATTCGGTAATCTGGATCTAATTATCTTGAATGCAGGCCCTTCTCTGATAATTATTCTCCAACTACTGATGAGCGGTATGCTGTAAATGTTGTTGATCAATCTGGGGTAAGTGGATAGAATGTGAATTCTCTTTCGCACGTGCAAAACATATTTACACTGATCTTTTTATCCTTCCACTTCAGCAGGATTCTGAGCTCTTTGTTCGAAATTTATGTAAATTGTGAATATAATTAATTGTGTGGCTGTTCAGTTCTTTGACTAGTGCTTTATCATTTTTGTCTATAGGGAATTAAGAAAACCCTTGTGTTGCGCGAAATTCCTGAAGATGGAGTTGCAAAACTGCTGTCCAATAAAGAATCTTTGGCTGCCTGTGACATAGCAGTATTTGTCCATGATAGGTAAACAGAAGACTCAAGTGAATTTTGAACCAATCATCTATAGTGATATCATAAAACCTTTTTGAGTTATTGTGGTTCAACAATCTAGGTTTTAGAATACAAATAATCAAAAAGGCTATTTGAAGTCTCTGGATGAGAATGGCAAAATACATTCTCCTTTCCTTGCACGTTTGTGTGGATATGTTAATCTATATGTATATAGAAAAAGACAATTCTCTTTTTCTTGTTTGCTTTGCTGTGCTGCTCATAACTCTAGGATTCATTAATTTTATGGTGATGCCGTTTTGCTTTTTCAGTTCTGACGAGTCCTCATGGAAGAGGGCAACTGAATTGCTCGTGGAAGTTGCCGGTCATGGTGAGGATACAGGCTTTGAGGTGCCTTGCCTCATTGTGGCAGCTAAAGATGATCTTGATTCATTTCCGATGGCAATACAGGACTCTACCAGGGTATTTAAATTTCATTTGGCGACCCTGTAGCTCTTTGTAAACTATTTGAAGTAACTAATAGCAATCATCAGTATTCTATTATCTTGGTTTAGGACATTCATCATTATGCATTTTTTGAAAGGTTTTTGTCTTTATTAAGAACCTGTCAATATGGTTTCTCGTTAACTTCCATTGTTCTGAGCAATTCTGTAATGTAGATGGTATTGCTATTCATTAGCTTGGTTTGACATCAGCTATTCTAGGATTGTTCATGTCACCGGTGGTTTATCACTTCTTTCTTTCTAGTTGATATATTCCCTGTCTAGATTAGGGTGAAACTAAAGTAACATATTTTGTTGGAATATATCGCTTTTGTAGGTTAGTCAGGATATGGGAATAGAGGCTCCTATACCTGTTAGCTCGAAGTTGGGTGATTTCAACATCATATTCCGGAGAATTGTACAAGCGGCAGAACATCCACATTTGAGCATCCCAGAAACTGAAGCTGGGAGAAGCCGCAAGCAATACCATCGACTAATAAATCGCTCTCTTATGTTTGTTTCAGGTTTGTTACTGTCTCAGCTTTAACATAATTGAGTTCTCTTTGAGCCACTCGAAGCTAGGTGTCTGCTTTTATTGTTTCCTTCTCCATACATTCTCAACTATATACCATTATTGCAGTTGGAGCTGCAGTTGCCATTGTTGGACTTGCAGCTTACCGCGTCTATGCCGCCAGAAAGAACACCTCGTCTTGAAGATGAAGGATGAATATTCACCTGTCAAACAGCCAGCCAAAACATCCTGTTCCAATACTCAGCTGATTATGCCAAACTTTCCATGCCTACTTTGTTTGGTTTCCACGAGAAGCCGCATGTAGAAAATTTTTAATTTTATTTGAAAGATCATGCCATTAGTTTTACTCTTTCAACTTTTTTGTATGCTTGGAAGTGTTTGATGGAGCGAGCTAGTTTGGGAAAGAGTTTTAATAGTAGAAAAAACAGATGTACAATGAAGAACCCGTTATATTGCGGGGATTGTGCTATAAAAAATTTTGCTACAGATATTTTGCCATTTTTCAATTGATTTACTTTCGTTGAGATCTCGTCTTCTGTGATTTTTTTTATCTCCGTGGGCAAAAGGAGTTTTTATATTTTCGTATATTTCTGGACTGTAAATTGGCAAGCATTCGAAGTTGGCAAAATTTGGACAACTCTGCTACGGCTGATGAATCCACTAGGAATTTGAATGATTTCTCCTTGATTATTCAAGTTTTACCACGCAAAAAAAGGTTTAAGGTTATTTAAACATGTTAGATGTTACAAGTATAATCGGACAAAATAAGAATTTCTTTCTATAATATGCTGTTTACATCTTATTGTTATACGCTTTTCCACTTTTCTCTCTTTGTTTTTTGTTCGTGTAGAGCAGCATTTTACTTGGCATTTCAACAAGTAGCCATCAAGAATCTATAAATTTCCTCATCGCAACGGCAACCATTAAACGACTCTGCATCCGTAACCTGCCATCGAGGTCCCGTCTCCATTCAGCCGGCCTGGTTTAGTTTCGAAAGCTTGGATGATCATCCGGTACTCTTCAGCCGCTGCTCCTCCTTCCATGTCTAGCTGGAAACAGTAATTCCTGAAAACCTCTGTAGTCACATGAAGCTTAAACTCGAGAGTGAACAAGAAATCCATCTCGAGTTTGTTCATTTCCGCAGTACTTATCCCTCCGATTTTCGCGTAATAAGCATTGTTATAACACCTGCAAATGTCATCAAACAGTCTTTGTATAAAGAAACATCAATAATTAAAAATTTCCACAAACTAGGAATTCGAGCAAAGTTGTTTCTTACTCGTCATCGACAAATTTTGCAGCCACGAGAATAGAGGTGATGAGAAGGCGATGAACGTTGAGACTGGTAAGGCAAACAGAGTTGGTCCGATGAAGAAACCGATCAAGATATATGTATGCAACAACAAAGCAGGAAGGGCTGCAGCTTGAATACTTGAAAATCCGTTCAAGATATTGCCTAATGCTCACGTTTGGAGCTCTTGAACTATGGAATATTGTCACAACATCATTCTTTCTGGAAGTCGTCGTCTTCGAGAAATACTCATTCTTCTGAATCGCTCTCTCAATAACGGATGAAAGAATTGATAGAATTCGAGGAGTGCTCGACGAATGTCTTTTACCGGATGGAGATTCAACTAATCCTAATGAATAATAATAAGTTTCTGATTCAACTTGCTTGCTGCTCTCCACCATCTTTTTCTCAGTTGAACTCAAAGCTAGCGTAATTATTCTATTATATATGCAAGAATTCTAATTCTGCACTCGAAAAGGTGGAGCAAATTTTACCAGGGTTGGATTTAAAAAATGCAGAAATCTAAAAAGAGAGAGAGAGAATGATTCTGTTCAAATGCATGCAACTGCAACCTTACCAAATATATTCTTTGCTTTGAGGTGAAGTCACTTGAGAGATTATTAAGAACTGTATTCCTGGTGGTGGGCCAAATGGGGAGGAATATATTATTCGAGTTAATAAGAAATTAGAAGAACAATTAAGAGTATATGTTTAGGTATATACGTCAATGTGCTCCACGAAGACGAACAGGAAGTACAAAATATTTGTATTATCGAAGCTCAGCTGATTTGATAAGATGCCATAGGTTTAATTACAGGCATTCAAGTGAAGAAAGCACCACATTCACATTCTGATTCGTCGTCTATTTATATTTATGTTTGGAGTAATAAGTAGATGGAGGATGTATTTGATATAAATGGACAGACTAAGTCTTTATTCACAAAATATAAAAAAAAAAAGAACATTGATTGAGGTTTAATTATGTATAAAATAATATAATATTATATAAGAGTGGAATCTGAAATAGTGTTCATATAATTGTTTTTCTCCCGTTGGTTGGATTTGAAAGTGACTGCTCAATTGTGGGTGATGTCACATAGCAATGGTATCATCTACCATCTATAAAAATACAAAGCAAAATCAAAAACAAAAAATAAATAATCTATAATAATATTTCATTGCAAAAATTTCTCATATATACTCTAAGCATTTATGCATGATATATGCGATGAGATTTTTAATTATTAAAAAAAAACATATTAAAAAACTTGGTTATAAGTCTGATGACTCGCTCTAATTTCCGTGCAAGAAATTATTGAATTTAAATAATAATAATAATAATAATAAATGATGTGACATATGAATTGTAATATTAAATAAAATTAATAAACTAAAGAATGGTATGTAATGTTGTAATGTACAATTGTGCACGATATTAATAATCATAAGAGATTCAAATATGTAACCATCAAATATCTTTTTATTCTATAAAATCTTGGTTTTTTAATGGATAATGTGATTTGGGTAGTTAACTTTCGCGAGGTATGATTACCAATAAATTTTACAAATCTTGAACGTCTAATATGAATCAACGGTGCATATCATTTAGGGCCCACATGTGGGCCACGATTCTAATCGTATTTAATTTTCTAATCTTCTCAATGATGGCAATATTTTAATTACCAGGAATTAAATACTTAAATGGAATAATTATTAAAATATTCCAATTTAGGTGACAATTGTGTTTAATAGACTTCTCAACATTCCGATTTTGTTAAAACGTTTATGACGTGGCTTCATGTTATCAATTGGTGAAGTGAATATGGTTGACCAAGATGGTAGGATCAAGTTTACGCTAAGCTGACCTGGCATTTTATGGGTAGGTTGCACGGATCTTTCCTGAGACCTCAGGTGACTTTGTTTTATTTGTACCGACAACTTTACGCCAGCGATAGTGTCAGAGACCACGCGCCAGTGATGACGTGGCGCAGACATTTTACTTTTAGAAGGGACACAAAAATGCCAAAAATCACAACATTAATTAATACAATATAACTTTAATTAGTAATTGCATATAATATAATATCAATTAAATAAAGTTTAAAAATTAATGACCTCTTTTTATGGTCCTATGAAAAAGTTTTATTCATCTTATTAGAATTTTATATTTAATTAAGAATATAAATTCCTTATCCTTTTATCATAATTTTTAAAAGTTTCATAATAACTTTGTACCTAACTATATTTTATGTGTCAAAAATTATTATGAACTTTTTATGATTATAAAACTATTTCTAACTTATGGAAGTAGATTTGGTAATAATGCAATAAAACAAAAGAATTCATGATATTGCCTTAAAACATTAAATGTATGTTCGCAAAATCCATTCATAAATTTTATATCATTTTCTTTTCCAAATCACCATTTTTTAACAGCTCAACTCTTATCCAATTTTGGGTCTTCCAATAAAAAATTGACGAATAAAATGCGATAGTTATATCTTACAAGTTTAATACACAGAACTTCATTTATAAATTCTCCACGCGCCCTAACTGGGCGTGGGAGTAAACATAGGACGCCTACCCAATAAGACAAAGTCGACAAAAACTCAACGTGCAGCCATGCACAAATGCCCTCCCCTTCCAACAGGTTAATAACATCCAGATCCGAACTTTGTAATATTTTTACAAATGACAGTATAATAATATTCATTTACAACAAATAAGTCTCTAATTCCGATTATAAAATAACAAAATAATCCTCATGGTAGTCCATAGAAATATTTGAGATTTCATTTAATTCAATAGAAGTTAGATACTTTTTTCTGGAAAACTTAGAAAAGGAAAGTTAGGGACTTATTATTACATAAATTAACCAAGTTATGTATTTATTCGTACAATTGTAAAAATATAGGGATAGGGACTTCAATGTTATTATCTTCAGTCAATTCATATGCGGATATATAAATTTGTCTCTTCAGACATATTCAAAGACGTGAAGGAAGTCATTCAAATGGCGTTGTCGTCTTCATCCCCTAAACCCACAAATTTCAATCATAAACTCTTCATAATCTTTCTTCTTCTTCTCTCCTTCTCCCTCTTCCTTCTCGTCCTCTCTTTCAAACCCAAAAACTCCCATTTCCCCGACTCCCGCCGCCTCCAAAACGAACGGGAACGTTTGGTCATCAGAAGCAAACCCAAATGGCTCCACCTCGTCGAAAAACACGTCAAGAAAAATAATAATAATAACAACAAAATTAAGATCGGTTTAGTCAACATGAAAGACGATGTCGATGAGGACGACGACGACGCAGATAGTGCACGTGACATGCATGGAATATCATCAGGCTTCGAAAGAGTGGAGACAGTTCACGTAAGTTTCCAACGCGTTTCTCAAGATAAAAAATGGGAAGAATTCTTCCCGGAATGGATCGACGAAAACCACAAGTGGGGACCAGCCAAGTGTCCGGAGATGCCGATGCCAGCGAGGATGGAGGATTACGGGGACCTGGACGTGGTGGTGGCGAGGGTTCCCTGCGGAGACGGAGATGATGAAGAAGGGGAGAAGAAGAAGAAGAAGAAGAAGAAGCTGAAGGGGATAAGGGATTTGTTCAGGTTACAGGTGAATCTGGTGGTGGCAAACCTAGCGGTGGAGAGCGGGTGGGTGAAGCCGGACGTTGATCGGAGGGTGTTCGTAGTTATGATCGGATCGTGTGGGGCCATGATAGAGATATTTAGGTGCGATGATGTGGTGGAACAGGTAGGGAATTACTGGGTGTATAAACCAGAGTTGAGAAGGTTGAAACATAAGGTTTTGATGCCTGTTGGATCATGCCAGATTGCTTCTGCTTATGCTCAGACAGGTGACTTTTTGTTTAATTTGTTTCGACGAGATTTTGGTTGTGGGTTTTAGAGACTGTTTAGATTCGAAACTAAATAGAATTAAGTTGGTCACTTAATTAAGGAGGAAATCTTACTATAATTCTTTATTTTGTTGCAAATTAAAAATTTTGAAAAAAAATTTATTTTTATATATGATTGTATTGTATATATTAAATTTTGTTTGAAGATCGAGAGTTCTATCTTCAAAAGTAAAAGTAAAAATAAAATAAAAAATCAGAAAAAAAGGTTGGTGGGTTTTGGGTCATGGGATATTAATTTATTGCATTAATTAATTAGTTTCAAGTTATAGTAAGTTCATCATTAAGCTCCAATAAATGAAATAAATCCAACTCAGAGATAGTACATACACGTATATATATACAACTTGTGCTTAATATTGGGGTGTGTAAATGGGTTTAAAAATTAATTCTGAGCGAGCCTAATTATAAATATATATTAATGTAAGTTATTTTAGGGTTTTAATTTTGTGTGTTCTGATATAATTTAATAATTTACAGGGAAAGAAGTATGGAGATATTTCATGTCACAATCAAGACTATCAAAACTAAATTACACAACATATCATCAAAGAGAAGCTTATGTAACAGTTCTCCATTCCTCAGAACTTTATGTTTGCGGTGCAATCGCTTTGGCGCAAAGCATAATTCAGAAAAACTCGACCAGAGATCTCGTCCTCCTTCACGACAAATCCATAACCCCCAATTCCCTCCGCGGCCTCCGAGCTGCCGGCTGGAAAACTCGATGGATTTCCCGAATTCGCAGCCCGTTTGCCAAAAAAGGTGCGTACAATGAATGGAACTACAGCAAGCTCAGAGTATGGCAACTCATCGAATATGACAAGATCATTTTCATAGATTCTGATCTGTTAGTGCTCGAAAACATAGATAAATTTTTCTATTATCCGGAATTGTCAGCAGCAGCAAACGATAAAGTGTTGTTCAACTCCGGAGTGATGGTGATCGAGCCGTCGTTGTGCATGTTTGAACATTTGATGATGAAAAGCTTCAAAGTTTCTTCATACAACGGAGGTGATCAAGGATTTGTCAACGAAATCTTTACATGGTGGCATAGACTGCCGTCGAAGATAAACCATTTGAAGGTGTTTTTCAGGCAAGGAGATGAGAAACATGAAGTGGGTGACGATGTTTATGCAATTCATTATCTGGGGTTGAAGCCGTGGATGTGTTACAGGGATTATGACTGCAACTGGGATATGGTGGATCGCCATAGATTTGCTTCTGATTCAGCTCATCAGAAATGGTGGGAAGTTTATGATGCGATGCCGAAGAAGTTGCAGGGGTATTGTGGATTGACAAAGCATATGGATTTCAGGATAAGGAAGTGGAGAAGAATAGCTCAGAATGCAAGTTTGACTAATGGCCATTGGAAGATTAAACCAAGAGATCCTAGGCAATACCATTTGTTGACTGATAATTAATTTCATTAACCATACATATACATGCATGCCTTTAATTAGTTTTCTAGGCAACTTTATTATTATATTTATATCATACTTAATATGTTTGTTTCCGATACTTTAATTATAAAGGTTTTAGAATTATCTTTTTTTTGAAAAAGATAATTACAAATGGTAAACCTTTTTTCCCCAACTGTAATTTAAAATTTTCATTATAAATTTTTTATCATATCCCCAAACATTAGACTATGCAGGTATTTATCCTGAAAACAATATATTATTTGGAATCCATCAGAAAGTCTAAGACTAGACAAATGGCTGAAGCAATTTCTCACCCAAAATTAATTAATTCGAGGGTAAGTTCCCATCAAAGAAAGAACACACTACAGATAAGAGTAGCAAAATTCCAATAGTTACTATAATTAGAGAAATTCTGACCAGTACGTGAAAAAACAAAATCGGGCTATCCGATTTCTTACAAATGCATTACAGAATAATTGAGGTTCAGTTCATATTGTTTTCAGTAATGAAAATTATATTTTGCAAAACCAACTAAATTCCAGTTGATCTGCACTTCTTCTGAGGATTTAAGCTTAAGCTTTAGACTTCTTCCCTTTGGCTTCAGCAGCTGGTTTGGCCTTGAAAGGCAGGAAACTCTTTCCACCCATGTACGGTTGGAGAACCTCAGGTACTTCGACACCATCTTCCCTCTGGTAGTTCTCAAGGATACAGCAAATGGTCCTCTCAGTTGCTGTGAGAGTAGAGTTCAGCAAATGCACGTATTGCTTCACCTGCTCATTGCTCTGTAACAGTGAAAATTACAAACGATAATCATGAATTTGGAAGAATCTGTGATGCCACAACAGTAGTGTTAAAAGAAAATGGAATACATGTGCAGTTACCACATCTCCAAAACTCTACCTTCTCAGCATTTACAGTATTTTTTCGTTCTTTAAGCAGTTCACCAAACAAAAGCCATGGCTATCTATAATAAATATCAAAGTACCACCGTTTCTATTTCATTAAGAAAGTATGTATCTAGACTGCTTCATTATGTCTCATGCTAATCTTCATTCCAATTATGATGGGGGCGTCACAATTCATGTCACATGCCTTTTAAAGCTAAATAAGAAGAAATAAACAGAACCTACCTTTTTCTGCCCATACCGAGTTTCTAATCTTCTTGACTGATAATCTGTACAGTTTGAGCAGGACACCAGCTCTCTATAGGTTTGTGAAGCGGGAAACCAACCTTCCAAATCATACTTTCTTCGCAGCTGCATCATTTAAAGCACCAGAGACAATAGCCACTACTTGATAGGGGAGGTTTAGCTGCAGTGAAGAAAACTCAATCAGAGACAAAACCTTAAAAACACGGACTTACTGGATTGATTTATAATTGACCACCACTATGATATTAATGGGACCCCTATAAGAACCACAATTGGATAGATTCAATTAAAAACTTCTTTCATAAGGGTAAAAGACTAGAACTAAGAATTTTGAAACAGTGGAACTCGTTATAAGTAGGCTGTTATTTAATGTTTCCTATAAAACCCCCAAACAGATAGGGGGGGAAAAATGTTAATATTGGCAAAAGAGAAGGGATGAAGAGAAAGATGTGTGTCCTGTAGAAAATTTATGCGGAGAAGACAAAACTGGAAGAAAAGAACAAAAATGCTTACCGACTTATAAAATTCTTCAGAGTTTTTCATCATTTCCTCATGCATCTCCCACGACTCATTGCCATTTGGGCTAGTGACGCAAAATTGCTCTACTTTCTCAAACTGATGAACTCGGAATATTCCCAGAGTATCTCGACCATGTGAACCAGCTTCTTTACGGAAGCACGATGAATATCCAGCATATCTGGTAAAGCAAATGCAATATCCATTAGAAAAACACAAGCATGAGCTTTTTTATTTTTCTAGACAATAGGGTCAATGCTTCAACAAGATGATAACCTTATGGGTAGCTCAGAAGGATGGATCCAATCATCTATATGATAAGCACAAAGTGGCTGTTCAGCTGTGGCAATAAGATACTTGTCGTCTCCTTCACCAGTGACCTATTAAACAATTAATTAATCATATGCTCACATTGTAGTCAAGAAATCACAAGTAAAGGCAATTCTAGTTAATCATTCATACTTGTCTTCCAGTGGAACACATATTAGTATCTCTAAAGCTTACCACATTTATAACAAGGAATTTGTATAGATAGTTATTGACTTAAAAGCTAAATCTAAAGACAAGGTCGTACAAATTATTGAAAAAAGTGAACAAAAATAAAAATAAGTTAATAGAATGTTTTAATACAGACATTTACAATTGTTACCTTGTAAAGTTCTTCATCAAATTGAGCTAATTGAGCACACTTAGCCATAACTTCTTTTCTCATGAAGAATGGAGTATGTAATAATGTATACTCCCTTTTCTCCAAAAAGTCAAGACCAAAATTAATCAAAGCTTGATTAAGCCGTACACCATCTCCTTTCAGGTAGAAACCTCTACCTCCTGCTATATCAGCACCTATTTCAAAGCATATTAAGATCAGTAGCAAGAACAATAAACACTAAAAGTTATGCATGAAACATTGCAGCAAAATTGGTTGATCCTAATCGAAAAATCATAGTACCTTTCTTCAGATCCGCAATCCCAAGAAGCTCAACAAGCTCAACATGATTCTTTAGTTTTGGTTCCACCCTTTTCTCACCCCATGTTCTAATTACAGCATTATTTGCCTACATTAATCGACATCACTATCATAATCTACATTGGCATCAGGCATCAGGAAACAAGGAGGTAAACTAACTGTGCAAAATCACAAACCTCATCATCACTGACTGGCACTGAATCATGCACAAGGTTGCCAACTACTTCCAACTTTGATTTCAGTTCAGCCCAAGCCTCCCGAACCTCAACTTCTTTATCTGCCGATTGCTTCTTGATCTCATCTGTCTTTACAATCATCTCGGATGCATCCTGACCTGACTGTTTCCAACCCAAGTACATAAATCAATTTCACAACTAACCCACCCAATAAAGTTGAAAAAAGAAAGTTTAGGCACTAGCAAAATCTCATTCCGACACTACATTAAGTGACAGAAATTTCAGTAATCAAACACATTAACCAAACAACCGAACATTCAGCATAAAAAAATTACCACAAATATCTTACCAAATTACTGAAAATGTTTCCAGAAAAAAAATTTCCCTTTTTTTCTTTATGGCAAGCTCATTTCTTTACGACTGATCATTTTTTTTCCATAGATTCTCATATTCTCAGCAATCAAAATGAACATAAACAGACCATCAACTCCAAAAATAATAAAAAGAAAATAAAAAAAAAGAAACACACATTGATAAAATAAATAAAACAACTCACAATTTTGAGTTGAGCGATTTGCTTATTGACTCTGTTGAACTCTTTCCGGTAATTTTCGACATCAAATTGAACTACAACACCAGAAACAAAATCAATAAAATTTGCATAAACAAACTACAATCAAACAAACAGAAATGAAAATACGAGATTTAATTACGCTGGCGCCATTTCTTATCAAGACTGATGATTTCGTCAACGATTGCGACGTCAGCGAAGCGGCGGCGTTGCGACTCGCGTATTTTCTCCGGTATTCCGCCCTTTTCTTCTCTGAACAGATTTATGTCCAACATTTTTCTCTCCTACTATTGCAGAGTAAAGAATCTGAGATTTATTTATATTTGCAGCAAAACCCTACTTAGCTAAGCTAGCTTTGCGTTTGAAATCCGCAGCTAGTGAAAAGCAAAACATTATGCGCCTGTTTGGCCACGGATTAGACTTCTCCCTATCCGGGAATTAGATAATGATTTTTTTTTAAAAAAACTAAAAAAATAAAATAAAAATACATACTGTTGAATAATTGATAGTGACAAAATAGATAGTGTTGGATAATTGATAGTAACTTTTCCATATATAACTTTGACGAAATTAACTTATTTGAAAAAACATTACTGAAATTAACTCAAAAGGTTTTTGAAAAAAATATTTTACTTTTTCTTACAGGAGATTGTATCCCAAATTATTTGCAAAAGATAAATAAAATCCGTGTTTTAAAAAATACATGTAAGCCTTTTATCTTTAAAAAGTTAATAATTAATTTTCAGTTTTAAAAAAGTTATAATTAAAGTCCATTTTCAAATATATACGCTTAATTAATATTATTTACCTACGCGTTTTCACGAAAGGATCCATTCACACGCGTGATCTTCTTTCTATTCTCTCAGTTGGCTTGGAATGGAAGAAATGCATACAAACTTTACCTTGAAGCACAAGTTAAGAGTAATCTATTGTATTTGCACAAAGGATCCTTTGACAACATAATAAACCAAAATTTCATTATTTCACTTTTCACGAGTCTCTGTAACTCTGACGAATACAATATCCGGAAGGCAAAGAAGTAAATCTGTAATACATTATATCTCTTTCTGTATGGGTGTATTTATTTAATTCACCCATTCACAAATAATACAACTTTTTTGCTTTTTCTACATTCAATTTGCTATGCTACAGTTTCCTCAAAAAAGAATGATAATCAACGAAGTAAAACGACAAAAATGAATCCAAAACTTTGCCTGATTAAACCAGGCACCCGTCTGGGGTTAGTACCTTCTCTTGAGAATCCAGATTATGGTTTTTCCTTTCGAAAGTGTAGTCATCGAAGCAAAGCAACTGCAGCTAATGCCCAAAGCGCTTTAATCTCCAATCTGACATTCAGTTGCAATTATGGATGCGGAACTTTTAGAACTTCCCTGACTTCCTTATGCATCCTCATCAGCCAACATGTATGTGCGGTAGATTTGGCAGGGTCATTACTTATTAGATTTGCCCACAAATTTGCAAGTGTAAGAAAACAGTTCTCCCCACTCCAAACCACCATTTTCAGACCTGTTCCGAGCAAACCAGTATAGAATATGAGACCTGGGAACCTTTAAAATGTTAGGGATTCTAAACAAGATGTGAAACTATCAAGTTGTTTTTAACTTGAATGGTTATACCTGGCACAGTTCCTGCAGTTAAGAGTGACAGCCGACAGGTAGGTTCTTTTCCAGAGAAAACATGGTTATGAAGCGAGAAAGCATCAAGATTGTGAATAAACTTTACAGATTCTAGCAGCTCCTTGGGAGTTCCTGCTATAATGGAAACCTGTTGGATCAGAAATACTCTGGAACGCTTCTTCAAGTCCTGAACTTGACCATAAGTTAGAACACTCATTTAGAAGAGTGAACATGCCTGTGGGATCTGCACAACTTAACAACACCCATGGCTTGTAAAGTTTGGCCGAGGATCCAAGAACTTCAGCCTACTCTGTAAATTTCTCCAAGGGCAAGGACATACTGCTTGCCTGTGTTTGCACACAGTATTGCATTTAGAATACAAACAGTAGGAAGTTACAGAGATTACTAAGCAAAATAATAATGCAGTACCTCGAGAGTCGGATAATATTTGACTCTGGAAATGTTTTTGTGACAACTCTTTCCAGATAGATGCACCGTGTCTCAGCTCCTGAGCACAAACAGACACCATTCTAAACCATGCGGATACATACTTAGATTGTTGCTCCTTTGATCCCAATTTTAGAATCTTTAATGTTGATGCTGTATGTTTTAGGAGTTGAATTGCCAACCTCCAATCCTTCTCAGCCTATAAGACAATGAGCGATAATGTATTTAATCACAGAACTTTTAGTAGTTACTTCCAAATAAAGATATATCTTCTATTTACATGAAAATCCATGGTTCATCATAATCAATGAAAAAGACAATTACTAATTTCAGCCTCTTTGATAAATGATATTCTGACTCGAATGCATGGAAATCCGGATCCTGCAGAACTTCAACAAATTTATCGAGGCAAGTATTGCTTGGAAGATAATTCTCTGAGTGAGTGTGTCTGGAGATAATGCTATCTTGATGCAATTCATTATATAAATCCTACAACATCAACCACAAGAGAAGATTAATCAGCCATAGTTTCCTCTCCTGATCAATGATAATGAAAGGCATTGTTATTTTTCTTTGGTTAACATTAAAACAAGCATTAGCCAAACAGAGCAGAAGCAAAGATGACAACAATAACCGGAGAAATGCAAATAAAACTAGATACTTCTATATTTGAAAATAACTAGTAAAATTTTTCTATTTGAAAATAACTAGTGAAAATTTTCTCATAAATAGAATCTAGCAGAATGCATTATGCGCGGAAGCTAGCAACAGCCACATACTTGAATGGCAAGTTTTGCCTGATCCACTATGCCCAGAGAAACAGAGAATTGAAAGCAGAAATTTTCATATTTTCTTGAAAAGATGTAGATAATATGTTCTTAACATCTAGGGACTATTGCAAAAAACAAGTTCTTGACCGAAGAAACAGATTAAATACCGCTACCAACCTGAATTTCCTTATCCAGAGCTTTCACTTCAGCATCTCCACCACCAACTGCAGTTGCACTTTGAGTTTTCTAGCACAAAGCATACATAAAAGTTCAAGTTTCTAAGCAATTGCTGAATTGAGGAGGGACAAGAAAGGATCTTAAGAATCTGCCAACCTTTAGATTGTCAAGATGGCATTGTGCAACTAAAAACAGCCCATCCTTTAGTTTGGAATAAAAATCTTCATAGTCTTTTTGCTCCACTTTGGTAGAATATTTCATATGTGAATCTCCATGAGCTGGATTTGAGATCTGATTTTCACGTACAGTTCCAGAAAAGGCAGCTTTAAATTCCCAGGAATCATCATCAAAATCACCATCACCAGTCTATTAAATCAGAGTCATCAACATCTTGTGTGGAACCCAAATTTTTATCACTTGGACTTTGTGTATGGTTAACAGAAGTATTCAGCTCAGCTTGACTGTACAAACTTGATATGAGATCAGTGATAGGTATACTTGAACCAAAACTCTTCTTAGGGCTCTCTTTTATAGAGGGGGCAGTGTTGGAAGTCAAAGCATCTTGATAATCCAAGGGATCATCAGTTTCATTTTCTCCATCACCGAAAAAGGACAATGGCAAGGCTCCCTTGTGGTTCTCCGGTCTTCACCTTGTTTCCCTGAGTAACAAAACAGAATAAAAAAACTAGAAGAAGAAAATTTTGCACAGAAAAGAATGTGGAGGCAGACTTTGACATGTGAAAGAATCCAAAATGAAGAAAGGTCACATATCTCCCTTAGTAAATTTTCTTACATCTTAGTCCTTAGCACAAAATGTTTGCAATTCACAAAAACCAGTCACAAGAGTTTTATCGAAAAAAACAAAGTGGATTACATAAATCGCACCTTAATATCTCTGTTAAAAGAAATAGCAGCGAGCTTCGACTCTTTTTACAATAAAAATGGAGGTTTCACTGTGTGTTCCTAAGTAAACATAGTGGAATAAATTGAATTGGAATCTAATTATCCATTACCTTATCCTTTGATCCAGTTTCTGAAAATGCATCCTTGAATAACCAGAAATTTTCTCCATTATCAGTATTCCCGTTTACTGGAGTAGAATTTAAACCAATTTTATTATCATCCTTCTGCTTGCTGTCTGAGAATGAATTGGGACTAATACCCTTTGGAGTCCCCAAACTGGTGCTGTAATCAAAATCAAAGTCCAATCCACCGGATTTTGCAGAGACCCCCTCTGGTGCACCAAACAGATCACTATCAACATTCCCCTTAACCAGAGCAGGGTTCTGACCATTTTTATGATCATCTTTTTGCTTGCTGTCTGAGAATGAATTACTAGTACCATTTGAAGTCACAGAACTTGTGCCGAAATCAAAAGCAAAGTCCAATCCACCAGATTTCTGAGCGATCCCATCTGGTGCACCAAACAGATCACTATCAACATTCCCCTTAACTGGAGTAGGATTCTGACCATTTTCACTATCATCCTTCTGCTTGCTGTCTGAGAATGAATTGGAACTAATACCATTTGGAGTCACAGAACTTGTGCTGAAATTGAAACCAAAATCCAATCCACCAGATTTTGGAGAGATCATATCAACATTCCCATTAACTGGCATAGAAATCAAACCATTTTTATTATCATCCTTCTGCTTGCTGTCTGAGAATGAATTGGAACTAATACCATTTGGAGTCACAGAACTTTGGCCGAAATCAAAACCAAAGTCCAATCCACCAGATTTCTGAGAGGTCCCATGTGATGGAACAAATAGACCAGTAGGAACATTTACACTATTGCCTAACCCAAATGCACTATTGACTCCCTCAGGATTATCCCCCGCCTTGCTGGTGACCTTCAAAGTAAAGGAGGTCAGTCTCTTATAACCCAGACAAAATTAACATCCACACGCATATGGTGCTTATCAGATCAGAAGTATAAAATTTGTTGGAAAATGAAATAAACAAAAGTTTCAATAAAGATTCTTTCAGTATGAATAATAACTGAAAGCCTTTGTCTTAATATTAAGAGACATAAAGCCAGAAGATAGCATGTAAAGTAATGCCAAACTAATGTAAACTAATTTGGAAACATAAACTCAAAAATTCAATTCTAAGTTTCATGATTTAGAACAAGAAAAGTCCACATGGCTGCCTTGAGCAGAAACTGCGTAAGAAACCCAACAACAGAAAACTTAGGATTCTGAAAAGTAAATTTCTTAGGTTTTCCCCAAATTTCCAACAAGCTCAAATGATTATCAAACCAAAAGAATTAAAATGCTACCTTACTATCGCCATCTCCAGTCCATGTTTCTGATTCAGCAACCTTGAACTCCCACCCATCATCATCCCCAAAATCTTCAATCTCATCAACCAATGAACTTGACCAATTTGCATTCAAATTTCCATTGACGTTTGAACTCGTGCCATTTAAATCAGAACTCAACGAACCCCAACTCGAATTAAACACACCAAGATTTGGTTTTGGTGCATTTTCAGCTTTCACCTGGAGATCACTCTGCTTGAACAAATTTACAATGACAACAATATAACATCACTAAATGTAAGCAACCCAAAAAAATTGGAACGCAGCTTCTCCTAAAAGGAATATCCAAGATTACTCCTGATTATTCAGAAACCAAAAGGAACTAATAAATATCAGAAACTTCATTTTTTTTTCTCGTTTTCCTCAATTTTCTAGGTAACCAAACTAAATTACCTTAATATTGGAATCTCCAGCTGGCTGTTTCGTCTCTGCACCCTTGAATTCCCATCCATCATCCTCGTCCACGACCCAATTCAACCCATTAGAATCCAATTTCGATACACTTCTCTTTAAATCAGATGCATTGGATTCCGAATTCAATCCATCTGAATTTAAATTCCCCAAATTTAACTCTGATTCTTTTTCTGTTTTGCTCTGCTCGGTCTGTTTATACAAATCCGAAAACAAATCCCTCACATTCAAGCTCGATTTTTTCTCCATCTTCACCTTGGTTGCAGCATTAAATAATACACCCACCGGGCTCGATTTCTCCTCCACCACCTCTTTTTCCGCCTCCCCAAATATGGATAACGGTAACGCGCCCTTCGGTTTCATCCACGGCGTCAGACTCGGA
Organism: Melia azedarach; assembly: GCA_028052125.1. Classification (NCBI taxonomy): domain Eukaryota; kingdom Viridiplantae; phylum Streptophyta; class Magnoliopsida; order Sapindales; family Meliaceae; genus Melia; species Melia azedarach. Next base: position 891,608 of record CM051397.1, read on the forward strand.
GCCGAGTCCGGCACCTCGACGTCGTTCTGTTTTCGAGGCGTCGTTCGGGCGATCGACGAAGAAGCTAAACGGATCAATTGATTTATCACCGTCCAAACGATTTAGCGGGCAGTGATTCGCTGCGGGAGAGAGTAGGGGATTTCACGAAATCGCCCCAGTCATCGTCGTCGTTAACGGTGAGATTCGAGCTGCTGGTTTTGGAATTTGAATTTACGGCGGATGGTGCGAACGTGAAGTCGCCGAAACCTTCTTCGTCGTCGTCTTCGGTTGTCATATCGCAGGGTGTAAGAGCTCTCGCCCAGACCTCTCTGTGGTTGGGTGACTGGTGCGCACGTTAAGTTTATATCTACACCATGTTCATTTTAGCTTGCTCCGCTATAATTTTAAAGGATTAATACTACGACGTTTTAGTTGGATCTGGGCAAGCTTGCCAGAAATTCTACTCCAATAGGTAATTATTTTAGAGTGACGTTATTGTCACTTCTTTATTATTGTCTTTCGGAGCCTTATTCTAAAATTTCCTTAAACAAAGAAAAGCCTCATTCTAAATATACTCTATTAAATTAGTCTTCTAACAATTATCTTTAGTATTTTTTTTTTCTAAATTAGCCACTTCTCCTAACCTGCAGTAAAATCACAAAAAAAAATAAAAATTAATTGTTTTATCACAATAAATTTTTATAAATAATTTTATTAATATTCTTGTAAATTGATTTCTTATATTTTGAGGTTTATGGAGAAGGTCAATGAATAATATTAACTACGTCTACTACCATATTTAATTCCCAATATTGACTAGAGCAATTTTTTAATTTTAGAAACTAACAATATAAATATTGCAATTATTTTTACTATATTTACTATTCTATTTAAAACCGATTTCATGTATTTGAAAATAGTTTATTAAAAAATAATTATCTATAAAAATTAAAGTATGTAATCATTATTTTTTAAATTATTTAATGGAATGCCTTAGAAAAAAGATTCTAAAAAAATATTATAAGATTGCTGATAGCACTATTATTATTTTATTAACATTAATAACTCGTAATGATTCTTATTAAAGTTGACACCTTCGTTTTCTTTCTTTTTAAAATTACAAATTATTTCTTAAAAAAAATCTTTAAATACACCACCTTAAATTAAATTCTACGAATTAACGTTTATTATAATTCGTTGAAATCGTATTTCTAGATCCTTATAACACGAGTAAAGATAAATTTACAAATAATAATCAATAAACATATTATGATAAAGATATATTTTAAAAGGTAATGGTTATCTAAGTCCTAAAAATTTAACAAATTAGTCGTGTAAGTCTTAATAATTTAAAAAATCCTAATATCCATAAAAAAATATATTTTTATAATAATACCCTTCTTTAATTATTATATTTAAGTTCCTCGAGTTTTTAAAAAATAAATATGTTCACCCTTAACTTTAAAAAAAAATAAAAAAACTCATAACTAATTATTTATAATAAAAATAAATATTTTATTTTTGTATTATTTCCTGAAATTATTAAAAGACATATAGAATTACTATAATATATTATTTTTATCTTTTAATACTTAATATAATTTTAGTTTTTAATATTTAAATTTAAAAATTTAATAATATTTTAATCATTAATTATTTTCTTTAAAATTTATTGTCACTTTGTTATAAAAAAGTAGTTATATCATAAAATTTTAAATTTATTTATAAAAAATTTATAAGATATTTTTGAGTATTAATTATAAAAAATAAATGGCATATTTTGGAGATTTTAACAAAATAAACCATTTTAATATTGTTAAATTTTTTAAAATAGAGTATTTAACTTTTATAATTAATAATAAAAAATTATTGCACATTGTAAATTTTAACTATGTATAATAATAAATATTATATTATAAAAATTATCATAATTAATATTTTAAAAAACTTAGAGAATTTGATAATATTATTATACATAATTTATATATAATTATATTATAAAAAATTTACATCAAAATTTTGAGAGAAAAATAATTAATTAATTATTTTAATAGTTTAAGACAATAATATAAAGATAAAATATTTATTTTTTTATAATAAATAATTAGTTAGGAATATTTTTATCTTTTTTAAAATTAAAGGTATTTTTATATTATTAAAAATTTAAGTAAACATATTTTATTTTTTAAAAATTTGAGGAATTTAAGTATAATAACTAATAAATATATTATTATAAAAATATAAGATTAATTGACTAAACCTTTAAAACCTTTATAACCATTATTTTATTTTAAATTGGGTTTATATAAATAATTTTTTTTGCGTGTCGAAACAATTTTATACTATTAAGTTGTTATATAAATACAAATAATGACGAATTAATTATAAGGTAAAAACTTAGTAATTGGATGGCGTGGGTCGGTGGTCTTCGGATGCAAGACGTTAATTTTGATACAAAAGTATAACCAATATATGTTTTATTTTATAATCTGCTTTAATAAAGAAATACATCTTTATAGAATCTTTTATAAACGCCTACAATAAATAAGACTTTCTAAAAAAGCACATTGTATTAATCAATACACCAAGTCAATCACCAATTTCTGCAATAACACCAAATAAATTACATTGCGGGGAATTAACGGACAAGTCCCTAATTTTAGTAAAATAATAAATACAAATATATTTCAATCATTTATAATTAATTAATAATCCCCAATTCAAATCAATAACAGCAAAGAAAAGACATATTTAAAGTGAAAAATAATTAACAATACAATACAATAGCATCTCATATCCGTGAATATAATTAATTAAAAAAATAATTTTAGGTTTTCTTTTTTTAATATTCGGGGACTTATCCGCTAGTGTCCCGATAATTAACTAAGCCGCGAGCAATTGAAGAAGCGAGAAAGACAAGAAGATCAAGCTATGCCAACCAAAACGAACCTCGGAAACCAGCAACGAAGCAGCGGCGCTGGTAGCAATAAATCTTCCGCCGGTCGTATTGGTCGTCAGCACTACAACTTTCCACTTTCCCTTACATCCAAAGCCAGCTCCATCGTACTTGGAACTGTTCAAATACTTGGAGTACTCGTGATTTCCCGTATAATTCGTCAGCACGAGCTCCGTCGGCTCCACTGTTTCCTTGCAGACGGGCATTATCACGCCCTCTGTGGTGGAGTTCTTGAGGACGTGGCAGTTACCCAAGTAGTTATCGGTGAGTAGTTCGTGGTGTTCGCGCGGCAGAGGCGGCAGTGGCGGAGTTGTTGCTGTCGCAGTGCTTGCGTGATAAATTAAGGGCTATTTCGGTGGCGATACAGCTGGCGGCAGAGTTTTCTTTTAACTGTGAAAGGTGAAGCGATTCTGCTCTGTATTCGTTAATGGCTTTGAGAAGTTCGTCGTCGTCATCTAAAAGGAATAATCAATTAATTTGTAGGAGATAATTAAGTGCTTTTACGTACTGTGACTTAATGTGAAGGAGGAGTAAATCAAAATAAAAAATACGAAATTAAATTAAATGTAAAGCTAATCGATCGCTGGGTAACAAGACAAGATTGAAACTAGTAAAATCTTTACGAATCACTATCATCAAATTTCACTAAACCTGAACAGGTAGAAGCGACAGATGGGCTTGGCGAGGTTGGCCGACCGAACATCAATGGCGAGAAGACTGACAATGAGTAAAAAATGAGATTGTCAATTTTTGAATTTGGTAATGAGCTGAATACACCGAATTCACTATTGAATTATTCTTCGTGTGACATTAATTAAAAATAAATTTTTAATCGTAATCTTTTTCTAATTTAAATTTTAAAGATCTTTAATTTGTCCAATCTTTAGTTGCTAAATATTGAAGTTTTATTGTTTCTATGTCCCCTATGAAGCAGCTATCCGTCACCAATTTATTTTTGACAAAAATAAATAAAACAATATTAATTAATCTACAATTAAGAGTATGTTTTGAAAATAAATAAATACAATTAAGAGGGTGAGCAAGGCATACCAAACTCTTAAGCCTTTAACAAAATTATATATACGTAAAATTCATTATAACAATCTCCTCTCTAATAAATTAAGTAATTAAACATTCACAACACATATTGCAAAAAAAAAAAAGTACGTAATGAATCCTTCACTTGAGATATATGCCCCCAAAGTTTGAAATTTTTTACTAAAAGAGAAATTAAAATTCAAAGAGGGAATCGAGTAAATATATGTACCGCAGTTAACTGCATGGGGAAGCAGGAAAACCAGATGAAGCAACAGATAGACGAAGCAGAAGCTGCGTTTGAGAGCTGCCATTTTTCAATTATCTAAGAGACAGCTTGTGATTTTAATTTGCAGAGTGAACTAGCTAGTTTTTATTAATTTATACATGAAAACGGATACACGACGAAAGGAATAAAGTACATTATTTATTACTTGCGTGAAACTTTAATTTACATACCCAAAAGAAATTATTAAAAGTGCTTCTTTGAATTCAATTCTTCATCTTTATATATGCTAGTGCTGTGCTTTTATCTTTACTTTTAATTGCTTTATGTTTCCTATTTACTTGATTTCCATGGTGCTTGAAGCTACCCCTTTTAAAGAATTAGTATTGAACTACTATATTTGTATGAATTTACTGAAAATTTTGAATCCTAAAAGCACTAATACTTTAATTGGAAATAACACGACATTAATTGGAAAAGTGAATGGAGACCCGACGGCGTCGGGTAACATTATACATTAATACATCGATCGACATTATTAATGCATCTACTAAAAGTTAAAACACACAAATCCAAAACACTTTACAGAAAACAAACCCAAATGAAAACACTTTAATACAACAAAAAAACAACAGAGACTGACAACATCCACACCATACAACTACTCAAGCCAACAGAATTTGCTGCACTAACAAAGCTTCCTGCTGGGTTGTTCGTCGTCAGTATCACCACCATCCAATCATCTTCCGACCCTACGCCGGCTCCGGTGTACTTCGAGTTATTCAAATACTGCGCGTACGAAGAATGCGTATAGTTGGTAAGCACGAGGGTTGGTACTAACTTGCGCACGCAGACCGGCAACACGATGCCGTCTCTGGTGGTGTTGATGTCAATGTCGCATTTCTTTAGCAGTTTGTTGTAGTTGGCGAGCTGCGGCGAGGCGCTGCCGACGTTGACTTTAGTGCACGGCTGATCCACTAGCTCCTCGGCGATTTCGTCGGCCAGGCAGGCTGCCTTTTTGTTCTTTGCGAGGACAGGAAGGTTTCGTGATGTTCTGTAGCTGTTGATTCCTTGGAGAAGATCGTCTTCATCGTCTACAAGAAAATTGTGTGCATTATACACTTCAAAAACTTACATGCATGAAGGTTTTCCTAACTGAAGATTTTTCTTTAATTTTCTTGGTCTGATTAATATTACACATCACTTAGAAAATACCGAAATTTTCCTTTAATTTAATTTTTTCGTAGTAGTATATAGTCTTTAAATTTAGCAAATGCCATTCTATTTTGCAAGCATTATTTAGCAACTTTTATGAGTACCAAAAAATACTCCGTAAAATATACACTTGATTCCAAATTCTCATGAACAACATATATTATAAGAATATCCGTTCATTCCAACTATAAGAGCCACAATAGTAATTTAGTGATCTCATACAGAATTAAAAACAGCATTAACTAAAACCCATTAACTCTGTAATATATATATATATATATATATATAGAGAGAGAGAGAGAGAGAGAGAGAGAGAGAGAGAGAGAGAGAGAGAGAGGAGAGAATATATGTACCACAGTGCACCAAATGGGGAAGCAAGAAAACTGCATGACAGAGAACAAAGAAGCAGCAGCAGCTAAGCCTGAAAGCAGCCATTGTTAACTTATTAAAGAGAGAAAGCTGTAGCACACTCAAGAATATTCACCACAAATCCGCAATGGATGTACTTATATGCACAGAAAATGAGCGTGTGATTATATTTAAAAGTAAACGAGAGAGAGCTCTTTTGAACTGCAACATCATTCCTCATATGTAGTACATATCATATATATCTTTTGTTGGAGGTTTGAACATGCTTACAGATGCCGCTTTGTGAGTTCACAGCAAATAGTAAAACAGATTGCAAACTGACAGCTATTTATTCACATACACTGCACGTGGCTTACATGCAAAGCATCATTTTTACCGTGTCTGCATTTTCAATATTAAATTTTCAACGTATATGTAGTAAAACATTAACAAAAATAATAATATGATAATGAGATAATACTGTGTGTATATATATATATATATTCAAATAAAAATCTTGAACTAGTTACAGAATTTGCTAGAAATCAATAAAGGACACTCCCCCATCTCATAAAATCTGGCCGTTTTCACAAATGCAGTCGGCTGCATGCCACCGTCAAGACACGTAGACACCTACTCCTGCCACGTATCTCCACGTGTCCGCATCAAATTTCGCTATAAATTTTTTCACTATTTGGTACAACCTTTTAAATATATATATATGTATATACAAAAATCAAAGACTAACTCTGTTTTCTCGCTTATTTTCTTCCACAGAGGTATTAGTCACTCGAGTCTCTTGGTGTGTAAACGAAACCCATCTGAGAAGTCACCGGAGGATTCATTTTCCGGCAACATTTCCGGCTAGTCGGAGACCTATTTAGAGTGGTTGTGAGAAATATGTCCTCCACTGAGCAGCAGTTTCCTCCTCAGAGGCAGGAGAGACAGCCTGGGAAAGAACATGTCATGGAACCTACCCCTGAGTTCTTTAGCCAAGATTACAAGCCATCAAACAAACTTCGTGTAAGAATTTTCACTACTTTAAATTCCATTCAAGATTTTACACAGAATTAGAATCCATGCAAATGCTAACATTATAGATTTACAGGGGAAGGTTGCGCTAGTGACAGGCGGCGACTCCGGCATTGGGCGAGCGGTGGCACACTTGTATGCACTGGAGGGAGCAACTGTGGCATTCACCTACGTGAAATCCCAAGAGGACAAAGATACGCAGGATACTCTGGAAATTCTGAGGAAGGCTAAGACGTCTGACGCGCAAGATCCCATGGCAACTGCGGCTGATTTAGGGTTTGATGAGAACTGCAAAAGGGTTGTCGACGAAGTGGCGAATGCGTACGGGAATATTGATATTCTGGTGAACAATGCTGCCGAGCAGTACAAGGCGGGGTCCATCGAGGAAATTGACGAGGAAAGACTTGAGAGAGTTTTCAGGACTAACATTTTCTCCCAGTTCTTCATGACTAGGTAATATTAAATTGTAAACTAAGGTCATAATTTGTTTATTTGTGCAAATAAGTTCTAAATTCACTTCGTCAGAAATGACTTCAAGTTGCATTTATAAGAAAGAATATGGCAAAGGTATGACTATAGTTTTTGGAACAACTTGCGGATGTTTCAATAACTTAATATATAAGTAATAGAATTTAAAAAGTTATATTTTTATTCGTAAAAGTGTAAAGATGGAGAGACACTGTTTGTTATATCACATTTTGATCAATGGCAGGCATGCATTGAAGCACATGAAGGAAGGGAGCGCCATAATCAACACGACGTCAGTGGTGGCGTACAAGGGGAATCCTAAACTTCTGGATTACACAGCAACAAAAGGAGCAATCACGGCTTTCACCAGAGGACTTGCCCTGCAACTTGTAGAAAGAGGAATACGAGTTAACGGTGTTGCGCCCGGACCCATCTGGACACCATTGATCCCGGCATCTTTCAGTGAAGAAGAGTTGGCGCAGTTTGGATCCGAAGTGCCGATGAAGAGAGCTGGGCAGCCCGTTGAAGTTGCACCTTGCTATGTGTTTCTTGCTTGTAATCATTGCTCCTCTTACATTACTGGCCAAGTGCTTCACCCTAATGGTAAGTTAGTTCGAAGTCTTATTAATTAGCTGCTTTTTTGAAGGTGATTTTGTTGATTGATTTAGATGATGTATTTTGTTGCAAATTTTGATTCTTTGCAGGTGGCGTTATAGTGAACTCTTGAAGCACGAGCACTGTGTTTTGTGGTTTGTCTTGTCTTGATGGAGCTTTGTGTACGTCTTTTTGAGTTTCCTGTTGTAATGTATGTCAATGATCATATCGTAAAGTTGTATACAGCAGTACATGTACTATCACATGTTGGGTTGTATTATGAGAATATCGAGAGGTTTTTGTATGTTGTAATATAATAATGTTTTGAACTTGCTTGGCTTAATATAAAGATTATGGGCTGCTACTTATTACATATGCGTTACACGGAGAATTAAATTTATATATTCGTGGGATGATCTCTTCACAGAAATGGATCGAGAAGAGTCGTCGGTCATAAGAAAAATTATGCCTATGATTGCTTATATTTCTTTCTCAGAGAATGAATTTGCTAGAAACCGCACCTTAGCCACGTATGTCGACTTGTCCGCGTCAGAATTCACTATGTTCGCTCTATCATTCATCAGAAATTTGGTTTACATGCTTTAATATATACAAATATCAAACGCTAACGGCAAGCATACGAATTAAGGGCTTGTTTCTGCCATATATCTACTTCACTCCATTTGGCGAGCTCAAAATCGGTTGCGTGTTGAGAATTTCCCAGCTTCAGCTCGCTGGATGATTCTAGCGGATGAGAGAGCTGATATAAGATATTTTGCACAGTTCTGCTTGGGGTTTGTTAAGTATGGTTTTGAGAGGACTTCTTGGTTTAGGGGTTCCTTGGTCTTTTGAGAGGGCTCCAAAGGTTTTGTTGACACGAGTTTCCGTTGTTCACATCCCTTCCGAAAAAATAATTTGTGTGGCAGACACTCTTAACTAATTTGGACCTTCATTGTGACCATCTCTGCTGGTGGAATCGGCCTCCTCAAATTGCTCTTTGTTATCCGAGAATGCAAATGGCGTCCCTGCACATCGCTTTTGTTGAGTTTCAATATTGTTTGGAACTTTTCCGGTGCTTAATTGGTTTTGGTGATATGCAGAAGCTCTTTTTCTTTTTTCTTTTTATCCTCCTTGATTGTGCTTTTATTTTACTCCCTTTGGTCACATAAGTCATCTCAATAAAGAATGTTAAGATAATTTTTAAACTAATTATTTCCGGAAAAAAAAAAGAAATTTAACTCGTATAAATTAAGCTGCATGAGGTACGGAATTTGGATTCTCCATTGCGAGAATTAGAATCGGTAGTCCGATAATATGCCAAAACTCCTTCGCTTTTCACGGGCTTTGATCATTTCATGAAAACCGAGCGTTTCCACCGGCGGCCACGCCGCATGTGGCTAGCACGACACCTGTACCTCCTCCTTCCGCCACGTACTCCTACGTGTCCCCATGCAAACACGTTATAAACCTCGCAACATATTTTAATCACCACCTTCAAATTTCATGCTTACTCTACTTCACGTTATATAGATATATAAATGTTCTTTTGCTTATTTCCTTCTCCAAAAGTGTTGACGCCTATAGGTGTTTCGTATTATCAGAACAAAATGTGAAACGATACATTTTCCGGCAGAGGGTTGTTAGTTGTGAGAAATATGGCCTCTGATAAGCAGCAGTTTCCTCCTCAGAAGCAGGAGACTCAGCCTGGAAAAGAACATGTCATGAATCCCACCCCCCAGTTCACTAGCCCCTACTACAAGCCGTCAAATAAACTTCGTGTATGGATTTTTAGCATATTTATTCTACAGACGTTCGCACTTTTAAAGTGCAGATATGTAAAAACATACAAAATTTGAAAGTTTTTAATTAAATTTTTATATGTATGCACGTAGAAGTATGTACTAAGTTTATATCAGAAGAGAATTCTAATAGGATTTCCGAACCGTATATGCTTTATGCATGCATGGGATTTGCTAATGTCCGTGAAATTTGCAGGGAAAGGTGGCACTGGTCACCGGTGGAGATTCTGGGATCGGACGAGCGGTGTGCCACTGTTTTTCGCAGGAGGGCGCAACTGTGGCTTTCACCTATGTGAAATCTCAAGAAGAGAAAGATGCACAGGAAACTCTTGATATGCTAAAGAAAGCTAAGACTGTGGATGCGAAGGATCCCATGGCGATAACAGCAGATTTAGGCTACGATGAAAATTGCAAACGGGTTGTTGACGAAGTGGTGAAAGCGTATGGCAGGATTGATATTCTCGTTAACAACGCGGCGGAGCAGTATGAAGCAGGCTCGGTTGAGGAGATTGATGAAGCAAGACTTGAGAGAGTGTTCAGGACTAATATTTTCTCCTACTTCTTCGTGACACGGTAAAAATGATGGCGAGATAATTATCAAAGTTAATTTTTTCATCAAATTTTCACTGGTTAATTTTAATGTTTATAGGCACGCTTTGAGGCATATGAAAGAAGGGAGTTCAATAATCAACACAACATCAGTGAATGCATACAAGGGAAATGCAAAGCTGCTTGACTACACATCAACCAAAGGTGCAATCGTTGCATTCACTAGAGGACTTTCTATCCAAGTTGTCGGACGGGGAATACGTGTAAACGGCGTAGCACCCGGACCCATTTGGACACCACTGATCCCTGCATCATTCACTGAAGAAGAGTGTGCTCAGTTTGGAAACCAAGTGCCTATGAAGAGAGCAGGCCAGCCTATTGAAGTTGCTCCTTGCTTTGTGTTTCTTGCTTGTAACCACTGCTCTTCTTACATTACTGGCCAGGTTCTCCACCCTAATGGTAAGATTATCATAATATTAATAGTAACAAATAATATGCATATTTGTGTACTTTTGGAGATTGATTTTGATGAGTTTTTATTATTTTGCAGGTGGGGTTATTGTGAATGGTTGATCGGTTTTTGTCAAACCTGGAAAAGGACATGAATTTCATCAAGCTAGCGCTTTTTTCTCTTTTCACTTTCTTTTGGTGTTTCCTGGTTTTGTGTTGCATGTCTTATATGAAGTAAATCTTTTGTTGTATGGTGACGGTGGTACTACTGTGGACAAGCCTGAATCTTAGCTGTCCAAATGTTATGTTACCAGCTTGGAGAAAATAACATCTCGTTTCCGTAAACTACTTCCTGAGTTAGCACGTAGCATTTGCCTCGTTTTGTTTTTGTGAGAGCAGCCAATGTTATGCAAATCCAAAGCACTTACCAGGTTTAATTTAATTTTTTACGGACCATTTAACATATCTAAAATGTAAATTAATGGAGGAGTTGACACTGTTTTCTAACTGTTCTATGTCATTATTCTTCTGGGCGAGGAAAAAAGAACTTCAGTCAATGAACGTAAAATTATGGAAGAAAACGGAGATCTTTTGAAGTATAATTCAGGGGATCGGGCAGTCCTGGAAAATCATTTTTCTCTCGGGGATTGTATTCTGATACGACTAAGTTACGGGAGTATAGTTTCAGCATGGATGCGAGTGTAATAATTCGTATATCTTACATCCAAGAGAAGACGCAGCAATTATAGAACTGAATGCAATCTTAGCAACGGACGAGTAAACAAACTTGGATCAGTTAGTTAAAACTTTTTTATTCGATCACGTTTTTACAGTTTGTTTCTGTTACTCGGGGTGCCGATTACCAGATTCAAACTAACCCGACCTCATAGAAATTGAAAACCAGAAGGAAAATGTACAACAACAAGAATTGATAAGGGAACGATCAATAACATGGGATCATACACTTTTGTGTCATTGTCTGATGATGATGGTCAGATGTATCTGTAATCCATCCGGAAATCAGGATGATCCGCCAAAGCAAACTTCAACACCGTGGCCGCCAATTCCTGCAATCAAGCACTGGAATCCACATGTCTCCAGCTCTGCAATCACTTTATCAACTACTGTTGCTGATAGCACTGATTGTCAAGGTAACGGACAGAAATGAAAGTAAAGAATTAACAGTAGTTCTAAACTGCTCAGCTCAGGTAGTAGATTAAGTCGCTTACTAAACGTTCTGCCTAGGTTCGAGTCCGAAGTATGTAAGGATATTATATACTTTGGGCTTTACTCACCCCGTTACATTTTAAAAAAAAAAAATTAATAATGACCATCGGAAAGAACTCCAATGATTATGATTGTGATTTTATGGCTTCACACTGCTAATTGTTAAACTTAAAATGAAATGTAGTACATGGAAAAAGGCTTTTTCTAAATTGACATCATTTTAGAAAATTAGCTAAGACAATGTTTTGTGTGTCTAAACGTTTAAAAACATATCTATATGCAGATAGATAAAGAAACTAAAAGAGAATGAGAGAATCAATGCAAGTATGATACAATTAAATTAAATCAAAGGATACGTGTTGGCAGTAACTGTAAGCACGCATCCACCGCCCCCAGCTCCTGTCAACTTGGAGGCTAGTTTGTACTTCAATGTCGTGCGAAGAACAGTTTCTATAGAAGCATGACTGACCCCCATGCATTGGAGCAAACCTTGATTCATTTCTATCAATTCTTCTAGCTTCCCTTCCTTTTCCGTCAAGGAGAGGTCATCTGGAGTAGGTGACTCAATAACAGTAGCCAATTCCTTGCTTATAGAATCAACTGCATTAAACACAGAACTCATGGCATCGGGGTGCCTCAAGGTCCTCTCTGAAACACCAGCAACTAATGCCTTTGTGTTTCTACTAACTTTTGTGTTAGTGATGAGCATTTTCAGTGGCATATTGGACTTGATGCGTGTAAGTTTACCTGATCTAAACTTGATAATGTTGCCTGTTTTATGAATAAAGAATTCAAGCATGTCAAATACAGCACACATTTGCAAGGTATGAAAAGTAAATACTTATGCGAATTTGGAAATATGATGACTGCAACAATAATTATTAAACGATGATGTTTACTGGTCCTATTTGTCCAATTTAGGCAGGAACGTGTGAGTATTTTAAGGGGAAATTCAAATTTTTGAAAAAGTCCTTGTACAGTATTATCTTGTGCATGTTGAAATAATTTATAGATCATTCAAATAATCACCAACAAGCTTTTCTTCAACTGAAAATCTACCCTTTGCCATTTAAAAAAATTTACTTCTAACTTATTCCAAGATTTAAGACTTACACGTTATAAGGAGGAATATTTGAAAGAAGCATGAGAACATAAAAGAAAAAACTGAAAAATCTATTTGCAGCAGAACACAAAGATTACATACCATATGTGCTGACTGTGTTGTCAAGTCCAGACGGCTTTCCATGAATTATCTTTTCACCTTCAAAAGCCCATTTATTCAACAAATCAAGATCGCTCTCGCCAAATGTTAACCATCCTTGGTGGTTTGTATCCAAACTTACAGAATCCAAGAAACTGAGCAGAGCAGCTGTGAGGGAGACACAGAATGCAGCAGATGAACCCAGGCCTGCACCTATGGGAAGGTCCGAAGTAACAACTACTGTGGCAGGCTTAAATCTGACACAGAAAAGATGTGCTATCAGAGACCACAATATCCACAGCAAATAATCAATGTTACTGAGCAATTAAGGATGCATACCCTAGGATAGAGGTGTATAACCAGAGAAAAGCTATCACTCCAGAAGCAAGTCCAATTTTGGCCTCCGGAATATTTTGTTCTTCAACTAGAACTGCAATACACTTGATGGTTTCCACTGAGCATGAGGTGGGTGTTGATGGAAAAGGACTACCCAAGTGAGATAGTGTTTCTTTGACTTTTCCAACTGACCAGGAAAATTCTAATGCCACGTCTTTGAAGTGGAGTTTCAGTGTATCGTTATTATCTATATACAAACGAACAAGCTATATTCAGTAATTATAATGGCATGGAATTGATTAAAAATTCTGCATTTGAGGCCCAGCTGATCATCTAAATCAACTGCAGGTCATCCATGAACCAGAACAGGTTGTCAGCAATGAATCTTTACCTTTTATAAACTGTATTTCATTAATCAAGACAGAAGAAACCAAGAAAAATATTAGTTAGTAATTCACCTCCTAAATCATGAACTGTGAGACAATCAACAAATTGGCAGTATGGAGATATTGCTCTCAAAATTTCTCTTAATATTGAAATTGACCTCATGCTTCAGAATACTTAAAAGAGTGTGTATATTACTTGGGGAAAAAGTTAAATGGAGATAGCTAATCATAAAGCTATTAGAAGGTACAAAACTCTGAAATAAGATTCTGTTTCATCTCATCATTTATAATTCCTGGCTAGGTGAGAGCATGAGTAAAACTTTTGAGCCATTCTGATTGGACTGAGGCAAGCTAAAAAATAGTATTTTTATATATTCTGGTTTGCTACAGCATTCAGCTGCGGCTATTCAAGGCTAAGAGAATTTGTCTGGCTTCGAAACTACAAAAGGAATACAAAAGTTGCAGATAGTAACTGAGTTCACAAATGAAAAGAAAAATCTAAGAAAGAGAACTAATGTTCCTTGGAAGTCAAGTAGGATGTAGTTGCTCTTCTAAGAAACATGCCAAAGTATTATAAGTTTATAACATACATTGCCAGGTTTTGCAAATTGTACAGAAGAGCAGATTTTTCTTTTAAAGGTATTCCCTCAGAAAGCTCAGCATACCATTTAAAGGATCCCAGTGGAGGCAACTTCAGACATAACAAGAATTCGCTCAATTATCCACAAGGAAAAACGAAAATTGTTATTAATAGTTATTATACAAACAGAGTAAATGGAATCAAGTTGGATTATCGTATATAAGATTTTCCTTATGGGAACTATGCAAGGAAAGAAATAAAGAGAGAATTCTGAAACATATGGTGCCTCATTCAAATCCACTTCAAGTATGCCAATCCCGAGCCAGAAGATGGACAGAAAGGCACCCCAGATCTCCAAGTCTCTGGTGTATAAAATTACTTTTTCTGGGTTGCTCCAAATTACTCATTATTCATAATTCAAAACCAAAAATATAAGGAATTTTGAAGAATTTTACAACAATACCACAAAGAAAATATAACGATGCAATAAGGTTCAAGAAGTTCATTATATCAGCACTCTTCTCTGGCCAGTCATCAAAAGCACCAAACTTTTTCTTTTTCTTTTCTCAGATCATCAATTCTAGCAAAACCACCACAATCCAATGCAAACATCTCATTCTGCAAATTAAGTTTCCCACAAAGGGAAAAAACCAACTACATGAACCAGAGAAGATAGAATGAACAAGAGGAGAATTACCACAAAATCTCCGAATAATTTCTTTCGGATAACCGTTCAAAGCAAACCTAAAACATCCCATCTAAAAAAATTCAATTTCTCTACGAATTCCAGCTCCATGGTAAGTCAATACAACAACAAAAGAAAAGAAAAGAAAAAGAACAATCTCTCAGAACACGCCACAGCTTAACAAAATCTTAAAAAGGTGTCTCCCAATCACCATCTCAAGCAATCCCAAATCAACCCAATTCTTACGAAGCTCACTTCTACAAATTCAGCTCATAAAATCAGCAGAAACAAGCCATAAAAACGTAACCCTGATAAAATAAGAAAAAGGAAATGCATTTGCATATAAAATCACGTACCAGAATCAGAGGGAAAGCGAAGAGAGACAGAAGTGCAGAGATCAATGCAGGCAGCCACGGCCGTTGATCCATGAACCACCGCGTGTTCTCCGGCGATTATAATCTTCCCAGGCGCCCTTGCTTTAACCTCCATTATTGTTTCTTGAATTTACTCTATAAAATTTTCGGAAAAATGAAATCTTTGGTTCACGATTTTCTCTGTTGGTGTATCTGAAAACTGAAACTACTTATTTGTCAGTCAGCAACTAAAAGTTGGCGGAGATAAACGAACTACATAGATTCCACTTTTTGTTTGTCGATGGCGCGTGACTTGGGGTGGTTAACGTAATGTTTGTAAAGTTTTGGCCACATCTTTTAATTTATTAAACAATTGTTGGCCAAAGTTGAATATATTATATTCTTTTTTGTCTTTGTTTCGGGTAAGATTTCATAACCATCCGCAATTAAAAGATGTCCAAATTTTATATTTTGTCAAGATTTTCTTATGATTAGTGATATTAATAAATAAAAAGCATTAAATATTATGTTACAATTAATTATATTATTAGCAATATTCTAACATTTAATAAATTTAATTTAATTTTTAAAAACAGATAACAAAAATATTTTGATGAATTACATAATTTATTTTATGTAATACTTGTTTGTATATAATTATTTAAGTGAAGATTATTTGAGATCTACTAACAAAATTATTTGTTATAAGTTATAATTAAATTATAAAGCTTTTATATTATGTGTCATTTATTAAGTGAATGATAATTTTTATAGTTTTAAAAAAAGTATTTATCATAAAATATCGTTATTGTATTAGATAAAATTTTATTTTACAAATATAATTTAATTATAAGTATTGTATAAAATTTTGTACTAATTTTTTTTTTAAATTTAATAAAATATTGACTGATATTAGTCCAGAAGTGGAATATTGACTGCGGCAAGTGGGTAGGAACTCCATTGTTGACTTGTTACCGTTTTGATTGGCTCAGGCCGTACACGCTCTCAAAGCGCGTGGAATTCGAAATTCCTTTGAACGTCGCCGTCTTGTCCCATAATTATTTATTTATTTTTATTTTTGGAAAATAGAGTCCCTAACAACTGTACTGCTTTAAAATATTATTATTTTGCTCACCTACCCCTACTAATGTCTTGAATTAAACATTTTTACTTATTTGGAAATACATTTCATTTATTACCACTTAAGGCTAGATAAGATAATTTCTCTCAATATCTCAGAGAATAATAAAAGTAATAACTGTTTAACGGAAACATATCCCTCAAACTTCACCGTCTGTAACTGGAACAGGAGAAACAAGAGAGATGTTACGGAAGGAAGCGTTGTCATGCCAGCAAGAAATTGCAAACGTAATAAACTTTCACTGATAGGCCAGAACTTCCAAGTCTAGTAACATATTCACTTGGTGGATTGAAGTTCTTGTTTCAGGGTGTCGTGGAGAGTCTCGACAAGGTTGAGCAAGAACCCATCTGAACCATGCTTAGCCAACAAGGAAATTGCCACAGGTAGATTATCATGGAGTCCTAGTGGTATGCTCACCTGTAAAGATTGAACCAATTTGTGAGACAGAAACTTTGGAGAGATAAAAGATCCAAAGTTCTTGTAGAAACCGAAGATGAAATGAAGTTTTCGAGCGTCAAAGAGAACCTGACAGAATCCAGATACTCCAGCAATGGACAGCAAGCTAAAAGCCCTGGCACGGTAAGTTTCCAGTGCCGTTGGGTCCATTTGTAGTTTTGGTGGAGGACCAGGAACTGTAGGGATAACAAGAATACCATAATCCTGAAAGAATATAATTTGTAGATGAGATTCATGGCAAGTACAGTCATTTTAACAGTACATTCGTTAAGATTATGAGATTCATAGTGTGGAAAATAAAGCTTTGTAGCCCATATTTTGACTGCAACGCATTGAGAAAGAGAATACCCCAAGAAGAGCAGTAAGAGCATTGCGTAGTTCAGTCTTCACAGATTGACAGAGATCAATATTTTCCTCTGATGTTCTAATGGCTTCCCACACCCGTTCTGATATTCCAGGGCCTAAATCAGGTTTGACTGTAGTCACCCATTCACCATGGTTATTCTTGAATTCATACCTATGCTTCAAATAGTAACAAAATTCAGCAACAATGAATAAAAGTACAATCTTTCACATTAGCTGAATCAGTTAAGGACGTAAGAAAATTCTCTTGCCATTTAGCACCTTTGTAGCAACCTCATGGCACTCGAAAGTGCTGCCAAGGAAGGTATGCTGTACTCTTGAGCTTTGTCTCCTTGGCTTGTGAAATGCTTTAAACTTGGAACTTTTTCCTTCACATAGTCCCCAAGAATCACATTCTTTACAATGTGTCCTGCATTATCAGATACATAAAATGATTTATATAAACTGTATTGCACTGAAAACATATCAATTACTACCATTTTCCATCTCATGAAAAGACCAAAAAGAAGTGAATTCAAAAGCCACGGAGCTAAGAGAATCTTATTATATCCATGGGTTGAATAAATTCCAAATGTGCTGATCTTGACTTGTAATAGAATTATTGAAAGATAAATGTACTCACCACCAAATAAGTTTCTCTACTGATTTAACAAGAACTTGAGTTATCCGATCACTTGGAATGCTTGAAAGCTGTAAGCAATCTTCAGATATCATCACCTGTGTAGGCCTGACCAGATGAACATCAGGTAGCTGCAGTAGAACACGTCCAACTTGATTCAAAATTGTAGGATCCCTAGCAAACCAACCTAGATGAGAATTTGATGTCAAAAGACTGAGACACAAATTAAAGATAGCTAGAAATTATCAAGTTTGTAGAACAAATTTCAGTTAATCATACCAACCACCATGTGGTTTACTCTTTTTTTTTTTTCTTATACATTTTCATAAAAAGAAAAAAAATTTAAAAATGGTGTCAGTTCCTCACCCACAGTATCAAAACTCTGTGCCATGGGAATAACTCCAGCAGTAGAAACAGCATTGTGTGACGGTCGAAACCCAAAAACGCCACAATAGGATGCAGGGACTCTCACACTTCCACCAGTATCGGTTCCTACGATGGACGGGACATTTAATTTACACACTATCTCAGGAAAAAACAAGAAACATAGGAACTTTTGAGAAAGAAATACTGACCTAAGGAAAAATCTACAAGTGTTGCACCTACTGCAACAGCAGAACCACTAGAAGATCCTCCAGGTACTCGGTCTGGTGCACATGGATTTGTGGGTGTTCCATAATGCCTATTTTCTCCATTTATACTGCCACGATATTGTTATTCAGAGTTTGAGTGGTATGACAAATGTAAATAAGATTGTATGAGAAAACAATTTTATTATTGTGTCACAGTTTTTTAACGCACATGTTGTTCATGCATAATGGATTTGCAAAGGTTAATTCAAGAAAGTAACAAGAAATAGTCTGCTACAATCACAAGAAATAAGCTCGTGGATGTGTTATCCAACGAATTGAATTGAACTCCTACACAGCTGATATGGTAAAAAGGGTTCAAACTCACACCTGTATGCCATTTCATCCATGACAGTTTTCCCAATACATGTGGCACCTCCACTTAACACAGCCAAAACAGCCGGTGCTGTTGACTTTGCAGCAGAATGAGTCCTAGCCCAATCAGGATTTCCAAATCCAGTTACATGTCCATCCACATCAAATCTGCTTCCCAAGATACAAATTCCACATCAACAAACAAATGCATATGGCATATGAGATTGCAGTAAGACAAAAAAATGAAACTCACATAACAAGTTGAAGGATGAACACAATTTCACAAGAACACAGAGAAAACTTAAGAGCTGAATTTCATAAATAATTCAGGACACAAAATTTCCAAACAATTTGGAGCTAACCCAGAAGCTACTTAGAAACAAGAATGATACTCCAAATAATTGTATATCCACCACGATAGAGTGATTTAAAGAGGAAGTATCAGCAGAACTTCATTGATGTATTCATTCATGTGAGCTGAGGACTTACATGTCCTTCACTGCAAACGTAAGCCCACTTAGAGGAAGTTGATGAGGAGAAGAGCTTGGTTGTAGAACAAATTTCTCCATGAAAGCTCCGTAATCCGAGTGTCTTGAGGCCATTTTTGCTACTGTAAGTCTGCAACTATTCTCGCTGGGTAAGGCTAGCAGCCTGTCACCGATATCTTTAATACTCGATCGTTATTGGTTCGTTTTGTTGGAAAACGTGATTTTGCCAAGGTAAAGATTTTTACTTGTTACAAGGTAAACAGCGTCGTTCTGTCAGCACAATGTTTGTCTAATGACAATTTCATCCCCGTCATATTAGGATATGGCAGCATCGTAATATTTCTGGCAATTTCTCAGGGCAAGTGCAAATTCGCAAATTTTATTATAGAAAATTCAATTTTCTGTTTCATTCCACATAAATTTAAACACAGTTCTGCAAAACATTGTAGAAAAGGATTCTTCAAGAGTCAATGAAGTGAAAGCTCAACCTTAATTGGCTACAAAGCATAAATTTATGAACACAAGTACAGAGTTATTTCAACAATAAAAAGAAAACATTTAATCTATTTCATCAGAATCCTCATCAAAGATATGTAAGTATGGAACTACAGGCGTCTGCACGCTAGATTCCATTTCTGCAGACTCATGACTCACTTGAGGAGTGTTCCAACCCAGCCGTTGCATGTAGACTGCATCATAGGCTTCAATGTTCAACCCTGAGGCAAGAAACAGTTGCATCTCATTCACAAATCGTTCTGTTCTTGCCATCAGAAAAGGTCTTGCTGCATCAGTGATTAGAGCCTTGAACTCTTCTTGTTTTGTTTCAGGTGTTTCCCTTTGGCGATGTTGATCATTTCTGGTGTTGGGGGAAAATTTAGGTAGAATGACAAACAATCAAAAGATTTTCGTTATAAGCAATTGAAAGAATTTGATGAGAATATGATATTCTATTGTTAAGAGTCGTATAATTGATTTCCTTTGGAAACTTGCACTTCAATCAATTTTAGATGTAAGCAATACCAAATATTACCTCTTCAGGAATGAATCAACCACGCCGAGTATGTGGTGCACAACAACTTCAACATCCTCCTCCTATGAAAAGAAGAAGCAACTCGTTAAATATTCAACCAGATACGTTTGGAACTACAAATGGCATATATCATTGCATAATTGTACGCATAAAAGACTATAACTTATGGGATGTTTGAGCAAGCTCTAGACTGGAGGGGAAGAAATTGCAAAAGAAGGAACGATAGACCGGTGAATATATATACCTGCATTAGAGCTTGAATTTCTCTTCTCAACCAACTTTGAAGCCACTGGTTTGACTGAAGATACTTACGGGACTTCCAATACCGCAAAACATTGAATATGTCACTTACAATACCTGATTGAACACATAATTGACTGAAAAACATGTATATAGATGGCAGTGGTTTGTCAGAAAATAACACGACAAACTGACAACACGAGATCAAGAACCAAAGGAACAAATGAAAAACTGCTTAATACCTGGTTCTGTATAGTAGCACTGTAATCTGTATCTGTGTACTTTCGAAAAGAAGAAACTGTGGCAATGGAGAAAATTAGTATAGTAAATAAAGGCATCCAATAAACATAGGAAGAAAACTTGAAGAAAAAAGTGAAAGAGTCTTAAATTACTTATCCCCAAAAACTTGACTAATATAATGCCTCTGAAAATTACTTCCATCCCATCCATGTATGATTGAGAAGTTTTCTGTCTGCATATCAACCAAACAATACTATCATCAATATAACAATTTTCACACAGACTGAAAAAATTTAAAGAATGAAGAAATTTTCTTATGTTAGAAATCTGTACAGCCACACTTATATCCACCCTTACTCCTAAGTATAAAATGAATCATTGACTATCCTACATCAAATCCCTTAATCAAAGGGATTTCTTAAAAGAACTATCTCCTACTTTTAGGAATATAAATCTATAGTTTCCTTAAACTTACAGCTTTCCTAAAATAGCTATGGTACTAACAAACATGTTTTCCAACACTCCCCCTCAAGCTGGTGAATAAATGTTGTCCATTCCCAGTTTGGTAATAATTGTTTGAAACGTAGGATTATTCAAACCCTTGGTAAGTACATCTGCAAGTTGGGAGCTAATCGACACATAAGGTGTACATATTAAACCACTGTCCAGCTTTTCTTTAATGAAATGTCTGTCCACTTCGATGTGTTTTGTTTTGTTATGTTGCACCGGATTATGCGCAATACTGATTGCAGATTTGTTGTTGCAGTAAAGTCTCATAGAACCATCCCACTTAATCTTCAAATCTTCCAAGATAATCTTCAACCATAGCAGCTTACAAACTCCTTGTGCCATTGCTTGAAATTCTGATTTAGCACTTGACCTAGCCACTATATTTTGTTTCTTGCTCCTCCGTATAACAAGATTTCCACCTAGGAAAATACAATATCCAGTGATAGATCTTCTGTCTATTACTGACCCAGCATAGCCTGCATCCGTATATGCTTCAAGCATAAATCTAGCATTCTTTTTGAACATAATGCCTTTCCTTGGGGTTCCTTTCAAATAGTGTAACACCCTGTAGGCAGCCTACAAATGAACTCCTTTAGGATTGTGCATGAACTAACTTATTACACTTACAACATAGGCAATGTCAGGTCTTGTGTGAGACAAATAAATAAGTTTCCCAACTAATCTCTGATACATCTCTTTATCAACAGCAACATCCTTCTCTGCTTTTCTAAGTTTATGATTAGGATCTATTGGTGTGTTTACAGGTTTGCATGCTAACTTTCCTGTATCTTTCAAGAGATCAAGAATGTACTTTTGTGGAGATATAAAAATTCCCTACTGCGAGTGCGCTACTTCAATTCCTAGGAAATCAATCTTCTTAACTCTTTTATTTCAAACTCTTTAGCAAAGCATTGTTTCAGATGCTACCTTTCCTTTTCATCATTTTCTGTCACTATTATATCATCAACATACACTAGAAAAATTGTACCTCTCCTTGAATTTGAATGCTTTATGAAAAGTGTATGGTCTCCTTGACTTTGTTTATATCCCGTAACTAACATTACTTTAATGAATCTTTCTAACCTAAGCTCTTGGCGATTGTTTCAACCCATACAACGCCTTTTTAAGCCTGCACACTTTATTGCTTGCTATATTTCCACCAAAGCCAGGTGGGATTTCCATGTATATTTCTTCCTCAAAATCTCTATGCAAAAAGACATTCTTCACATCAAATTGTTGTAACTGCCAATCATAGTTAGCAGCTAAGGATAATAGAACTATAATTATGTTCATCTTAGCAACAGAGGCAAGAGTTTCTTGGTAGTCTATACCATAAGTCTGAGTATATCCTTTCGCCTACTAACCTTGCCTTATACCTTTCTAGCGTCCTATCTACTTTATTCTTCAAAGTAAACACCCATTTACACCCCACTGACCTTTTTCGTTTAGGTAGATCCACCACCTCCTATGTCTTGTTTTTCTCCAAAACCTACATTTCAACATTCATAGCATCTTTCCATTTTTCACAGGATAAAACCTCAGATAATGTAGTGGGAATAGACACAGTATTTAAGCTCATAAGAAAACTTTTATAAGACGATGAACATTTTTCAAAAGACACAAAATGTGAGAATGGATATAATGGATGTTTAGTGCATTCCCTGGTTCCTTTTTTGATAGCAATAGACAAATTAAAATCAACTGGCAAAGAATTACGAACTACTACCTCATTCCCAGAGTTAAAGTCTGATGCTTGGACTTGCATTGGTCCAGGAACTGGATTTTTCTTCCTTGTGTACACTTGAGAAAACCTTGTGTCAAGAAAAGTATCATTACCTTTAGGCACGGGTTCAGAAACAAGACTTGGTGAGGACATGATTTCAGGAACATGGCTTGGCAAAGTCAATGGTTCTTTAAATAGATCATGCAGGTTTGAGGAAGTTTGGATCAGACTGGTTTTGGGAAAATATAGACTCAGGTTGGGATTAAAAATTCAAAGGTAATTCAAGAAGGAAAAAAATCTTTATCCTTATCTTCCCCAAATACAATCTCCTTCTGAAGATAAGGTTGAGTGAAGTAAGACTCATTTTCAACAAAAGTAACATCTACAAAGACAAAAATTTCTTGGTAGGTAGGTGATAGCATTTATATCCCTTCATAGTTGAAGATTACCCTAGAAAAACACAATTTACCCCTCTTGGATCTAATTTCCCTCTGTTTTGGCTATAAAAGTGAACAAATAACGCAACAAAATATTTTAGGAACAAGATGATTTGTGGTATTAAGGTAAGGATAGAATTTAGAAAGTACCTCTATAAGGCTTTTGAATCCCAAAACCCTCGACCATAATCTATTTATAAGATGTGCAGCTGTAAGAACAACTTCCCCCCAATAATGTTTTGGCACATTTTTTTGAAATAGGAATGCTTATGTTGTGGAAAACAAGCGACCGTTTTTCCTTTTTGCCACTCCATTTTGCTGTGGAGTGTTAACACAAGATAGCTCATGAATGATCCTTTCTTGTTGGATGTATGGTGATAAAATTTGATTGAAATAATCCCTTACATTATCTGACCTAAATCTTTTAATGTGAACACCAAACTGATTATTTATCATGTTATGAAAGTTTAGGACGACATTATTCACATCAAATTTGGATTTAAATAAGAATATCCAAGTGACCTTATTACAATCATCAATAAAAGAAACAAACCATCTAGCCCCTGAAATATTAAGAATAGTGGATGGATCCTATATATCGCTATGGATTAATGCAAAAGGAATAAGGCTTCTTTTATTATGGACTGAAAAACTTACACATTTATATTTCGCAAATTCACATACATCACAATGAAAATTTTCACTACTTAACCCTTTGAATAAAGAAGGAAACATAACTTTAAGAATTCCAAAGGAAGGGTGTTCAAGTCTGATTTTATAAAGCCATATTCTATCTTTATTGGTAAGAGAATGCTCTGAGAAAAATGATAAGAGGTGTTATACTTTTGCTAACACTCGAATTTCTAGGTGCCTCCAAGTAGTACAATCCGTCCTTTTTCTTAACACGTCTAATCATCATCTCCGAACTCTGGTTCTGAAAGATACAGTGAGTAGAGAAAAAGATTACTTTGCAATCCAAATCATCAAAAAGTTTATTTATAGACACAAGATTAATGGATAACTTTGGAACATGAAGAATATTCTTAAGAATAAACGAGGGGCTAATCTTAACATCTCCAACACCTGCTACGGTGGGTAGTGAACCATCTACGATAGCTATTTTTTTGTTGCTATGGAACATATGTACCGAAGTTGTAAAAAGAATATGTCATATGATCTGCGACTCCTGAGTCAATAATCCATAAATTTTCCAATGATTTAACTGAGGCATTTAAACCATGTGAAAGAGGAAATTTATCTGAATATGCCAATGAACAGGTACCTGTAGGTTTTTCAAGAGTTAGCAGTAGGTTCCTTAGCTTTTCAATCTCTTTTTTATTGAACTCTCCTTGATGAGTTGTTGTTAGGTGTGCTTGCCTTTGATTTCTTTGTTGTCCACATTTATATCCCCTACCCTTGCTTGATGTAGAAAGCTTCCCATGCAATTTCTAGTTTTTTTACAGAAAACGCATCACAAATTGTCTCGACTATCACCATTCGACGTTTTGGATAATTCAGCTTTCCCGCTTTCATTACTTGTTTGTTGGTCCAATTTTGCACCGCAAGTGTTTACCCCATTTGTAAGCATAGCAGAACCATCAATGTTCTGAGGTTCAATCATAACCCCTCTTCTACCTTCCTCGGCCTGAATTATAGAAATAGTCTCATTTAGTGATGGTAACTCTTCTTTCCCCAATACTTGAACCCGCACTTGATCAAATTCAATATTCAGACTAGCAAGAAACTCAAAAATCCTTTCTTTCTTCAATAAATTCTTTGAGCAAAGCTGTATCCTCGCTGCACTTCATATGAAGACATTGATAATGGTCCATCTCTTGCCATAAACTCTTCAAAATATTCGCATATTCAGTTACTGATTGTTCTCCTTGTTTGGTGGCTGAGATCTTAGTTTTAATGTCCGTATATCTATGCTGCATCACGTACCTTCGAGTAAGTCTGACGAACAGCCTCCCATATTTCCTTAGCAATGGATAAAAACATACAAGTTCTACTAATTTCAGGTAGCATCGAATTCCAAAGCCAGGACATAATCATTGAATCTGCTTCATCCCATGCATTGAATCTTGGATCTCTTGAATCCAGAGCATCACCAATTAGATGGTCTAATTTTTCTCTCCCTTTCAAAAACGTTTTCACCACTTACGACCAATGTAAATAATTCCTCCCATTGAACCTATATGCAGATTGAATATTTTGGAGTTCCCCAATTGATTGATTGTTAGTAACTTCTGTTATTCGCATCGCAGAAGTGTTCGGTGGCCTCAAAGGTTTCAGACATGGTCAGATCAATAGAACATATCAACAAAAAAATGGAAAAGGATTGCAAAGAAGGATAACAAAGTTCACATGGAAATTAAGGCCCAAAAAAAAAAAATAAACTTAGATCCAAGAGAGACCTAAAGCTCTGATACCATGAGGAAAATTAAAAAATGAGGAAAGTTTCTTATGTTATAAATATGTACAGCCACACTTATATACACTCTTACTCCTAAGTATAAAAGGAATCATTGACTATCCTACATCAAATCCCTTAATGAAAGGGATTCCTTAGAAAAACTATCTCCTACTTTTAAGAATATAAATCTATAGATTCCTTAAATTTACAGCCTTCCTAAAATAGCTATGGTACTAACAAACATGTTTTCCAACACAAACTACATGTTTTACAAAATTATCACACATGTTAAGCTTCCCAGTCTAATTTTTCCAATTCTAACCTTGCATAAAGGACACTTGACAGAAGAAAGCAGACTTGACTGCTTGCTAGCAACCACTTTAGTCCAACGTACAATACAATTGTAACAAAACTTATCTGCATCACAGCAATGCAAAAATCATAACGCTTAATGGATAAGATTAAAAATGAAAAGTTAGACTTTGGTCATTACAGAACTCTGGCACTCGCATTCCCACTGTTTATGCAGACAAAAATCCTCTAAAAGTTCAAAGCTTGAAATCATGTTCAGCTTCATAATTCATACCCAGTTAGCTTGAAATAATTTGTCTTCAATCATATCAAAGTTCCTCGTTTGCAAACAAATTTAATGAGCATATAAGCAAATCAACTTCACATTACCTTTTTAATTCTAGTCAAAATCATTAAAATTCACAATCTATTAACAAAACACAGAACAAGAGAGCTCCCACAACAATAGCCGAAATATATTAAATTTACAGGAAAATAATATCTTTTAAGTGTTTCTGTATAAAAGATTTCAGTTTTCGAACAGTTTTAAAGACAATAGCCGAAATATATTAAATTTACAGAAAAAGAATATCTTAACCTTTTGTGTATAAGAGATTTCAGTTTTCTTACATATTTGGAGTAACCCACCTCATGAAACTGAACAAAATAACATTCTAAAAGGTAAGAAACCAATAATAAGCCCAATTTTCTTTTATTTTCTAGGCAACCAAACCAAAGGGTTAGCGAGGGAGACGTACGGAAACATTTATCGAGATAGGAAACCTGAACCACGGGTGCGAGACAGATGGGGCACGGATTCGGATCCTCCGTAGAAGACGAAGAAGACCCGATTTTGCTGTTGTCATTGCTCTCCATTGACGTCTTCAAATCTCTCGCGTTGTTTTTCGCCACTTATAAATATAAAACGTCATCTGGGTTTGTCGTTTTGGGCTGGCTTTAAAGCGCGCCAACTCAAGTGGCGGTTTCTATTATCTTACGAGTGTGCTCTTCAAAGAGATTGCTCAAAGCACTTTCTCCATTTCCAGTTTTACGAAATAATTTTAGGCGGTGGTCAAAATTATAGTAAACAAATGCTGAAACCGTTTATTCCATATGAATTTTACTCTCTTTGGGTCTTTTAATCCAACTTATTAAGATTGATTAGATATTTAAGTGATGAAAATACTTCTAAAAGCGCTTATTAAAAGTTAC
The DNA here is from genome assembly GCA_028052125.1 of Melia azedarach. NCBI lineage: Eukaryota > Viridiplantae > Streptophyta > Magnoliopsida > Sapindales > Meliaceae > Melia > Melia azedarach. Next base: position 919,137 of record CM051397.1, read on the forward strand.
TTTTTATGTGAATACATATTATACTTTATATGGAACTTAAAAGTATAACTATAAACTTATTCTTTTATATTTTTAATAAAAATTTTAGATGTAGACAAAAAATTTCAATTATAAAATACCAAATTTTTATTTATTATTATTACTTAAATTCAGAATAATTTAAGAATATTAAACGTACCAAAAATTATTTGAGCAACGCCAGAGAATCGGATAACCATAAGTAGGGGTGGCAATTCGGATAAACGAATCGAATTTGGGCCGATACGAATACGATTCGTTTAATATTCGTTTAACACGAATATGATTCGTTTATTATTCGTATCAACTCTTTTAAATTCGTATACGATCCGTTTATTTAGATACGATTCGTTTAGACACGATTATTCGTTTAAGACACGATTATTCGTCTAAAATACGATTCGTTTAAGATACGAATAAAATTCAATTAATTTAATAATTATTATTGAAGTCCTTAAGATATTAAAAATAACATATTTTATCAAACATAATATATATTTAATAATTAGATGCTTATATTAAGAGTTGTTTATAATAAATAAATTTATATTATATATTTTCTAAACATTATTAAAATATATTCGTTAAGGATACGATTATTCGTTTAAGACACGATTATTCATTATTCGTTTAAGACACGGTTATTCAATTATTCATTTAATTAATCGTGTCTTGAACGAATAATCGTGTCTTGCATGTTAAATACGGATACGACACGAATAATAATCGTGTCAATACGAATACGACACGATTATTATTCGTATCAAGATTTTAAATCCAAATCCGTTTAATTGCACCGAATTCGTATCAAATAATCGTGTCGTGTCCCAAATTGCCACCCCTAACCATAAGTTATATTATGTAAGAGACGTTGTCAGTTTTCCCTTCGTGTGGACAAATGGAAACGTTATGGTCAGAAGCACTTTGCTGAAATCATTTGTCCTGCTCTATTTGATATGAAAACCATAAAGCAAGAAGTCATTACATCAAATAGATCCTGCAAGATTTCCTTCAACAAAATTTCAAATTTGTAAAAATGGGAACATTATGGTTCCTTACGGAGAAATAAACATCGGTTCCTTAAATCCGCTTCTCTGCTTTACCCGCTGCCAACTGCACATTCAATCATATAAAAGACTTAAATTTTTAAGTCTTGATTACTAGTAATGCACATAAAACATGTTAACACGACAAGCGCTTCCTCTGAAAGCCAAAGATGTGCAGAAGTCCAGAAGTACGAGCATATATGGCAAGCTTTTTCATGTTTGTAAAGAATTTATATAGGGAAGCTTTTTCCTGTCATGTATTTAAAAGGGAATATTTCTTACCTCTCAAATTCTGAAACTCTGAGAGTCAAACCTGGGAGCATGCACAATTGAGAAGTAAAAATTGATTTCACTTCTGCTGCCAGACCAGCGAAGACCAATCTCTTGATCATAGCTGAGATTTCGTTTCTGTGCAATGTGTCTGAATGGTTCAACAGAATATGCAAATTCTTTCTTAGCCTTTTCTGTTAACTTGTGACAGCAGAAGTTTTGCTTTTTCTGTCCTACATCAGGCAGTGGCTCGAACCAAAAGGATTCTTTCTTGGACAAATTTGCTTTGTAAGTCTCGCGAGTATCAACATCAATGATGTGTATCTCAACGGGAATGTATGCATCCAAAAGTTTTCGGCTAGCTTCATCAAGATTTGCTAAAATATACTCTTCAAATTCCTGCGAAGGCGAAATCTTCAGGCTATCCCAACGAATGCTATCTGTCGTAAGTTTCATCCTGAATGGCCATGACTTGTTAGCTTCTTGACTACTGCTGCATACAGCATATCCCATGCCATTCTCTCCACAGCCGCCTTCTGCAATGATGTTTTGAGCTTCCAATGTTTTGTTCATCATGTTAAGTGAATCAGAAGTAGAGAAACAGAAGGGAGATGTGACAGAGAATACAAACAACTGTTAGCTTTATAGTGAACATCAAGTTCTGCCATTTGGTTTCTGCGACATCCATTTTGCAAACCTCGGTTTAACACATATGATCTCTTCATCATTTCCTTTACTAGCTATGCCGTTTTTAATGATTTGCTTTCTGTGTTTTTCATATTTACTGTGATTTCCATATTACATAATGTTACAAAGTGGACTGGCATAGCTTGCAGAATGTAAGAAAGGCATTTGCTGTTACCTACATAACAATAAATATGTGATTACCTGTTACAAAATTTTCAATTAGTTGTCATTATGTAAAATGAATTTCAGAGTGTCTGCTACTTGGCAGGCAGTCAGCTGAGACAGATTATGATGATGTGTAAACAAAATGAAGGAATGACAGCACTGCAATATGTGAAAACATATAATCGTAATCATCTTGCCTTTCTTGAAGCCTCTCTGAATTAGTTTTACTAAACTAAGAAATCAATGCCACATCGTGCATTAGTGTTAATACAGCAAATTCTTCCTTAACAAATACTTGGAACAAATAAGGGAACGCAGTTATTTAATTTTAGTACTTTATTTGGCAGGAAATCCAATATGATATTTTCTGTCAAAACAGTGCATTTCACAGATAAGAATTCAAATTTGATAGCTCATTTGTTCTTGGATATAACCTGTTAAGAGAATTGTTGAGGTCAAAGATTCATTAACAAATCAAGCAGAAACCTGCATCGAGAGGAATTCATACATAATATATCTAACATGAGCAGCAAGTTTAACTCTAAATACAAAATTCTCTATCTTCTAACTAAATCCACGTCTTTACTTGTTGCTGAAGCTTTATCTTACACATTTGCAGCTGATTAAGTTGCTTCTTCATCATCTCAACTTCTTTTTTCATCATCTTGATCTCCTTCTGGGATGTCAAAAATCCCTTCTCTAAACCTTTACTCACTCTAATAATTGCTTGCGCCTTTGTTCTCCAGTAATTTGATCCTGCAGCGGTCATGAACTTTGACATGTTCACCTGCTCAAGAAGGACAAACTGTGTTCGCATTTTTAAGGGCAACCGATCATTTTTCATCATGTGTTGCCGCGCTTCTTGAGATAGTTTATGAAATTCCATGGTTCGACATACACTTGTTCTTTGCTCTTCTGTTAGGCTAGGGTGTGCCTGCAATCAAGGAAAAACAGATTGGTGAAGTTAAAAATGAGGTGAGTTAAACTGTTAGTAACTTAAAATAACTGTCATTTTAGTAACTTAAAATAACTGTCATACCTTGAGATAGATGTCCATGGCTCTGTAAAGGTTATCATCACAATGCCTAGCACTTTTTGGAAGTGCTTCTGCTAGAAGTTGAAAACTTTTAGCTGTAAGGTTCTTGTCTCTTGCAATTAGTGTAAGATATCCATCTACCAATCTTCCAACAACAAATATTCTTGGAGCTGGATTTCTTAGAACAAAAGAAACATAATGTTCCACCACCCTAATAACAATCCTTACGTCATAAACAGGATCATTTTCTCCATAGCTGGTAACCAAGAGATCCGGTACACAACATTGCTCCAACATAAAAGCAATCCTTCTTTCGAGCTTATTCAATAATTCAGCATTGATTTTCATCATCAACCCCAACTTGAGAAGGTGAAGTAGAAAATTGCAAGTAACTGCATTTTCCTCCTCTGGCAGTACCCTAATCAAACTTTCAGTTGTCACACGGCATAATTGGTGAGTCAGGTGCTTAGGGGTCATATTGTTAAGACCAGAAGTGATTTGGGAAAGCCAATTGGAAGTCCACTTGGCTATGCATGATCCTACAAGCTCTGATCTGATTCCTTTTCTTTTAATGGAATCAATTACTTCAATAAACTGATCTATCCGAAGAGATGAAACATCTTCAAACCACCAACCCTCAGCTCTGACTTCTTGTTTTGAGTCTTCTGCGTTATTTACCAAAGCTTCCAAGCCAAGTGCTTCATCATCATCAAAAGCAAATGCTTTTACATTTATGCAGGCCTTCCAAGCAATGGCTTCTGAACAACGTTGCAGGATCTGTAACTTTTTGGCCCATGATGGTATAGATTCACAGCCTTTTAGGATCAGAAATGTGTCTTTCCAAGATGAAAACATCACAAAGCTTAGAAAGGCTTCTGTTTTTGAAATGAGATTTCCTTGGTCAAGATCATCACTCATTTCCAAGAAATTTGCAGCAGAATATAAAGCAGCAATGTTGGTTGCTGTTACATCCAACTTCCATCCATAACAGAATTTCACTACCAATTCAAAAGTTTCTATACCACCTGGAAAATTGTTGATAAAGATCTTGGGGCCGTTTCCTTTCTCTCCATTGCAGCTTCTTTGGAATACAATCCGGTTCAAGTACTCACTTTTCGAGGCCATAGCGAGCTGAAAAGGAAAACAATGATCAGAGAAGTTATAAACATTCAGAATATGAATATCAAGTGAAGAAAAAAAGACTACACATATAGTGAGGTTATGATAATACAAAGTTAAGCTGATTTGTAAGAAAAAAATATGAACAACTAATCTCAAGATACATCAAGTAGAATATGAACTAATCTCACTAACCTTGTGCAAGTGAAAGCAGGAATCTCCAACCTGTACAATCAGATCACTGGCTATTTTAGTCCGTACAATCCTGCATCGTACAACTAATCATTACCATAAAAAATTCTTCTTTAGCATAGACAGAATTCATATATGTGCATGCATTTAGAGTCCTTACCAGTTCTTGTTTCTTCTTTCCATAGCTTCAGCTATCATACTAACATTGGCAGGAAATATAACACACCGGTTGGGCTTTCCCCCGGATACAGGAGAACGAGTCAGAATTTCCTTGTCAACACTTTTCCTTCCTGTGGTAATCTTATCATTTCCAGGAGCCGCAAACCTGTACTTCATGATTCTTCCTGCGAAACTTTGCAAACTCACTCAAGTTTTGCAGAAAGACCAAAGAATCAGTCCTGATATGGCCTTGGATGATCAGATGGAATTGTGCAATAAATAGGGTTTGTTGGATATTGCAATCCAGTGTCATTATAAGCAGAGTCGTGGGCAAATTGGAGCCAACATCTTTGACGAACATATGTTCTACATTCTCATCCACTTACATAGAGAGACAATGAACTGTATTTCTCTTTCAGTGTCTCCACGTTCCATTACTATCATAAATGCATCTAGCTGCAGAAGAATACTAAAATAATGCAAGTTTTTACTCTTTTTTTGCTTGATTATAATGGGAGTTACTTACTGTCATTAATGATAATCAAACACTGAAGATGAAAAATCCTGGAAATCTTAGAAAAAATTTCTGGTCCAAATTTTAAACCCACCAATATGCAAGCAATTTGGTTTAATTTTGAAGCTTGTGTCTTATGGCTCATTTGATCAGAGTGATGAAAACGTCAAATTAAATAATATATTTTTTATAGTGAAAAACATTTATCCAATCAATACATTTAAGGAAAAGATTATGATGTACTGACGCAAAGAAACCCGGCACACAATAATTTAGGGAGGGGTATTTAACACATACCTCCCTTAAAATTTAAAAAATTTATATTTAAAAATTAAATTTAAAACAATTTATACAAATCACTTCTGAACCGTTAATTGACTGTTAAGATCGAAGATATTTTTATACATTTTATTAATTTACTAATTTAATTTTATGTAAGTTAATAATTAAAATTTAAAATAAAATAATAATATTTAATATTATCAATTCATTATAATATTTTTAATAATATTTAATTCAAAATTCGAAAAATAATTTTTATAAATTAGATTAACATATATTTTTTTAAGTATTGTAAACATAATTTATTTATGAAAAAGTAACTAATTATTTTTTTTAATTTTTATACTTTTGAAATCAATAATTATATTCTTATTATAAATTTTAAAAATTAAAAAAATTGTAATATTAAATTTTTTAATTTTCATATCTCATATAAAAGTGATATTATATTATTAATTAGATAATAATTTTTTTTATTAATTTGTTTTAAAAAGTTATTATATTATTTCACTATATAATAAATAAATAATATATTGTATAAATAATAAAATTCAAATAATATAGAACTCACGATATACATATATAAACATGTGAAATAATAAAAAGATTTTGTTTTGATCAAATAATTAAAATAATATTTTCAATATTTTGATTTTTTTATAAAAATTGGAGGGAGAATTTCCCGTTTCCCCCTGTTATTTAGTTTAATATCTTACTTCCCTCCTGTTATTTTATAAATAGTTCGATTCTTCCCTCCGTTATATAACACTATTAAAGCAAATATCATATGAATTCTTATATTTTATATTATTATTTAAATAGTCATAATAATTTTAAAAATATTCATCAAAATTAATTTATTAAAAAATTACGATTATATCCTTATATAATAATAATTAGCTCAAATATTACTTGCAACTCTTATGTGAATATAAAATAATAATATATATTATTTTATGACACATTGATAACTAAATATTAATTTATATATTATAACTAAAATATAATTTTATTTATTTTACGATAGATTAACAATTCAATATATTAATTAGGTATTATAAAATAAATCATAAAAAATACTAATCAATAAATAAAATGTGTTATAATACAATATTTATATTATTGTATTGTAATATAATTTTAAAATTTTACAATATATTAATAATTTAATATTACATAAATATTATAAATAAATAAAATTAATTATACATTTGATATTTTTGTTTTTTTAGCTAGCTACTATTAAATAAAGGCATAATTTTTATAATAATTTGAAATTTTTATGAGTATTTTTAAAACTACTAGTCATGTAATTAAGTTAATGGGCCAAACTTTAAGGATTCATGTGTTATTATATTTTTTCATAATTAAAAAAATAATATTTTAAACTAAAAGCATTGGTTCCACAACTAAAAAATATTCAAATTAAAATCTTTTTATAAAAATGTAGAATATTTAGTAATATAATATAATACTATCATATCAATTTATATCGATAAATTTGTATATATAATAGTAATGATATGATATTTTTTAAATATATTATTCTTTATATCTATTAATCAATATAAAAAATATTTGTTATATTTAAATATTAAATAAAATATTATATATTATTCTTAGAATAAAAAATTATCTAAATTTTAAATATAATAAATTTATCTAAATATCAATAAAATTGAATGATCAATTTTATAATTTTTAAAATAAATAAAATATCAATGTTAAAAAAATTCAAAAATGAAATAAATTTATATTTAATATATTTTAAAAAAATATATGTTACTATTTTATATATTTTTTTGATTAGGAGTTGCAAGTAAATTTTTAGCTAATTATTATTATATAAGGATATAATCGCAATTTTTTAATAAATTAATTTTTTTATGAATATTTTTAAAATTATTATGACTATTTAAGTAATAGTATAAAATATAGGAATTCATATAATATCTGTTTTGACAGTGTTATATAATAGAGGGAGAATCAGGTTATTTATAAAAGAACAAGAGAAAAGTGAGATATTAGGCTAAACAATAGAGGAGAAACGAAAATTCTCTAAAAATTAGATGATCAATTAATGATTTAAAAAAATTAATATAATTATTTTAAATTTATTATTTAAATATAAAATTTTAGGAGAGATACCTGTAAATTATCATTTAGAAAATTTTATTTATTCTTTGTTGATCGGGTGTGTAGGACCGAATTTGATTTCTTTTGCTGAAGTCTAGCCTACTAGTATAAATTAAATTAGGCTTGTTTATGTATAGATAATATTTTTCACTTAATTTTTTTTTAGGTCTATTTTTATCTTTAGATTCGAAAAAAAGTATAATAAAAAAATGGTTGGCAATTTAAGATTTTCCTTTAGCAATTGTATTACGGTCTATTGGTCTTCATCAAAATTAGGGAAATTCTTCAAAATCCGTGAACAATTTCAAGGCACTATTTTGTAACACCAAGCAAGCTCCTTCCTAGATTTCAAAAATAAAGTTTCATAACGGTCACTTGTTCTTCTCCCTTCCTCGTGGGTTCTCACAGGACGGAAGCAATAGAGAGTACAATGCCTCAAACCCTTTGCTTGAATTCCCAATTTTTCTTCTCCAAGCACTCTCTTCTCTTAAACCCAATTGTTGATTCGAACCCTTTTCTTCGAAACCCTAACTTTGCAACAAAGTTTCCATCTTTTCAGTGTTATTCGCTTTCATGCAAAATCCAAGTCCACAAACCAATCGTCTCTGCAAAAAGGACCAAAAGGCGATCTGGGTTTCAAAGATCAACAAAGTTTATGATTCAATTGATCTCGATTTTGGCTTGTAATCTCAAGATTTTACCACAACCATTAGATCTTTTTATTGAAGAATTTAATGGTGGAGATGGCAGGGGCTTAGGGATTTTGAAGGGTTTTGAAAGAGAAGGATTTGGTTGGTGGAGAAGAAGAAGAAGAAAGGGAAATTTATGGCTTATAGTGTGTTTGGTGGTTTTTGGTTCTTTGTTTTTGTTTTTGTTTTTGGGGAGAGAGTTGACAAGTGATGTTCTTTGTGGGATTTTGAGTCTGGGTTTATTTGGAATTGTTTTGGTTAAAGGGTTGAAGAAAAATTTTAAAAATTGTCTGTTTGGATTGTGTTGTTTTGGTGCTTTGCTGGGTTTGGCGTTGAGGAGAGAAGCAGCAATTAAATGGATTAATGAATTAAAGGTTTGTGCTCCAATGGTGGAGATTGTTAGAAGAGGTAAAAGTAGAGGAAGAAGAAGATCATTGTAAAAGAAAGGCTGTGAAACATTGATTTACCATATTCTTTTCCATTATAAAAGTTAGATGATTTCTTGTAGCGGAACAAAGCAAGAGAAGATGCAAGAATATCTGCATTCTTTTATAAACAAGCATCTATGCTTTTAGTTAGCAATTAGATTTGATTTTTTCAATTTATTTGCTCAATTTGTTAAGAATTGTAAGGCAGATTTCATCATGTACAAGCAAATGGCTACTAAAAGTGTTGAACAAAAAAAGGAATAGAACAACAATCTCAAATCCCCTTTCAAATTTTTTCACCAATCACAATGACTCAAAATGTTACAAACAAAAAAGGACCACAAAGTAATAAGTTGATAGCAGATGTTGCAAAACACTGATAATAAGTACTTCTCTATTCCTACAGACATGTATTCCACTCTACAAATTCTCAAGCTAAAATTATTAGGGATCAACTGAGTGACTCATATTAGGCTATCCTAGCAATACCGGGGGGCCATTGCTTCAGCACTATTGTGGGTAAGCTGCTATGCTTTTCCTCCGGCATGGCCGCACAATACTTGGATTACTTCAGGCTCTGACGTAGTAGGCCTCAGCTTAATTGAAAATAATACCCCACTGGTGCAAAATTGGTCTTCTTCTAGCAAAGGGATTTTATTCAACGTTGCAGAGTTCGTACAATCAACTCTTTTTCACAATCCCCTCAAGAATCCCATCAATGCCGAAGTTACCAGTGAAGGAGTGGTTATTTACCGGACCTGGTAGCTCAAATTCAACCGAAAAATGTCCAGGCGGGGGCATATTTTGCGACATCATCGTGAAGACTTGGGAGTATTTGCATACTACTTTTTCACCAGTCGTTGTAACTCCCTTTATTGTTATCTTTCCAGAAGGATCAACGTCACAACTGAAATCCTCTGTATCCATGAAGTTAATGGTTAAATCCATTACAGAAAACAAACTCAACAATATAAAGTAAGGATGCACAGTATATTAAACACAATGAAGATTTAATAGCAATAATTGAACAAAAGTTGTGGACAAAGAACATAAAGATGTGAAGAAAAGAACAAACATCTTCACATTATGATTGTCCTGGTAACATATAACTAGCAAGTAATCTTGAACTTTCAGATCAAATTCCAAACATCAATACAACTTACTTTCATCCCTAGATACTCCAGGCAGGGAGACTCGAAATACATACGAATCCTCTGATTCCCAAATGTCAACCAATCCAACAATTGGTCCCAACTGTCCCATGGCTGCACTCCCAGTCAGTAATACTCCATTATTATTTCTGGTTGCATCTAAGATGTTATCCAACTCCTCTTCAGTTGAGTGAGAAGGAAGAAATATCATTGCTGGACCAACTGTTTCTCCAGCATCATTCTCTTGTTCAGGTGGTGTTGAAACAACGTCGCTGGGAGGTGTTGGTGGACCAATATATGGCATGCTATTGAGAGGAGCCACAGCCAGGGCATGTTGCTGGGGATTAACACGTTCTGGCTCATTACTTCCTGAGCCTTTCTCAAACCTGCCAAAAGAACTTATGTTTGCATAGGTTGCGTTTATAACTTTATAGTAATGTTGAATTGACATGCAAATATGGCATTCACTAAAGTGGAGAATTATGAGCTCACATAAATTATCCCAAGACTCGGCCACACAAATTGTTCCTAAAAAACGACACCACATGAGACGCCTAAATATTTGTAAATCTTGAGAAAATCAAAATGACAACTTCCTTGCATCAACAAAATACAATTATCCGAGTCATGCAATAAACATGATATTGAAAGGGAAAAAAAAGAAGAAGAAGAAATGAAACCTACATACTCTCAAACGCATGATTACCAAATAAAAATAAGAACCTTAATAATTATAAAAATAAAATTATTTTAGGAAGATAAATTCTTGTCAAACCTCTGAACCCCCTCTTGAAGATTGAGGGTCCCAAATTCTTCCGGTAAATTGCTGATTTGACCTTTGAATTTCAGCAAGATCTCAGCAACTTCATTGTCTTCATGACCGCCTTCTTCGATATTAATCTTAGACCCCATCACAATTTTCACCCAAAAAATGTTTTGCCAATCACATGTATACGTAAAGCTTTGATATATTAATGTTAAGGACCAAAACTCCACTTATATACTACTCACAAATTACTAAGAGAAAATTATGTAACCGCCTCATTTAACATTTCTTTTCCAAATTACTCATTTATCCCTTACTTGTATTCCATTTTGATCTTATATATAGGATTGAAATGGATTTCTTGTAACAAATGAGCTGGAAACATAAATGGTAAAATCCTGATGTAATCCAAGGAGATTTTTCATTTAATAGCATAGATATGTTTCAAACTAAAGAAAGTAACCGAAACTAGAAGTGCACATGGATGTACGTGAAGCCGACGTTCTAGAAGTTCAAGCTTTGTCTGCACATGTATATGTGCATACACACGCATGTTTGAAGCACAGGGATGCACGTGAAATCTATGTTCGAGAAGTTCAAGCTTTGTTTTCATGTGTATATGTGCATGCATAAGCATGTTTGGATGCAGAAGCCTGGCGATGGGTAGTTGTCTTAAAGTGTGAGCGAGAGACCAAGAAAAATAAATAAATGGGCTAAAAACGTTATATGTACAACCAAGAATAAGATTTATTTAATAGAACATGTAAGCTTCAACTAAGAAAGTCATTGAAACTAAAAGTGCACATGCAGTACGTACATGAAATCCAAATCAGGAAGTTCAAGTTCTGCTTATATGCTCAAATTAGTGCATTAATACAAGTCCACTCATGGGCATTAAGTAAACTGTAATAATTTGCTAGACTGAAGTACTGAAAACATTGGTGGTCACATATCCATATGTGTGCTTTGAGTCAATACAATAGATTTCTAGAATAGAAAAGCGAATGTTTTCATAATCAAAGGGAATCCCTTACTCGACAGTTTATATTTTCACATATCCATGTCGAGAGGATTCCTCACCCAACAACAAAGGTTATAACTTGGCAAGATATCGAAACTAGAAAGAACACATATATGAACCACATCCAAGATGTTTAAGGTTTGTTTGCTTCGGTGTCAACTTCTTAAACATATAAACAAACATGTACAACTATTTGTGCTTGTATAGCATGAGCATAAGTGTATGTATGTGTGTGTTATGTAAGTGTGTATATGCGTCTCTCATGTCTCCCAATGTGCATATATGCATGAACACTTGAGGTGTACATATGCAATACGATTTTTCCAAAGTAAAAATTTTGAAATCGTTAATTAGTGTTATCCAATGTAGGTGCCCAATTACTAGCACAAGCTAGCTTTCCACCATGAAAATAATAGTAAAAAGATGAAGAAGAAATGTACAGGGTTATGTGATTGTAAAACAAATTCATGAAAATTAATTTCATTACAAGCATGCATCAGCGTGCATATGGGTATGATACAATATTTGTCTCTTTGTGCAAGAGAGAAATAAAGATAAGTTATATAAATGAAAAAGGTTTTTGTAGGATGAAATTATCAAAAACCTAGATTGTACTAAGGAGATTCGTCATTTAATAGTAAAGATCAACTTTCAACTTAAGTTTCGAAAGCTAGAAGTTCATAAGAAGAAAATACTTGTAATTGTCTTTGGGTGGTTAAATTTCTATTTATGTGTACATTGCACGTAAATTCCTTATTTAACAACAGAAACTTTCAACTCAGAAAGTCGTCAAATGAGAATTGCACACGAATTCAAGTGTGCAAGCTATATCCAAGAACTTCAAGTTTTGTTCATGTATATGTGCGGAGATGGAACTATTTGTTTGAGTGCGTATTTGTGCATGCAAAAAGACTTGATATACATAATTATAATGGTTTCTCTCAAATGGAAGTGCTAAAAGTATTGATTATTAAATCCACAAAAGTTTTCGACAAAGAAAATAATCAAAACTAGAAATGCGTATATACATGTGAAATCGACATCCAAAATATTCAACTTATGTTCATAAGGAAGCGTGTTTTCTTATTTGTATGCATAAGCAAATATTTGCATTTGAAAGTGCATTTTGATGCATTGTGCTAGGGAGAGAATGAGAAAAGACAGAGGAAGGGAGGAAGGAAAGAAATGTAGGAGGCAAATATGATGGCAAGAAAAAAGGATAAAGGAGATTATAATTTGTCTCCCATGCATTTCTAAACATATTAAATGGGAGTTCTGGAAGATACAAGACTACACCTAGAGAAAACTTATCTAACAGTAAACAACATGCCTTTCACACAAACAACTGAAGAATCATATCCATATACAAGAAGTCCAAGACTTAACCGAAATTCAAAAGCAAGTTTACGCAACTCAGAATATATTTAAATTTCTATCTGTCCTACACATATACAATAACGCAATTTCCACCACTGGAAGCGAGTCTACTTCACAGCAACAACTAAAAATGCAACTCTAAAACCACTTTCTCCTCTAAACTGCAGTTCAAGCGACCAGACTTTCAACTTCTTTGACCCCAACAAGGTTTCAATAATCATTTTGCTCCAAAAAATGAAAGTCAATAACAAAAACATTCAAATAACTAAAAACCAAAAGTTTTCACCAATCACACTTAAAATAATAAACAAGATTTAAACTTTCAGTTACGGTAACAACAAAGATGCTTCAAAAGCCCAATTCCTCTGCCTCCAATGAAGAATCATAATAACATCGAAAACGCTCCAAGGAAACAACAACACAAAATGAATTAAAATCACAAATTAAACAAAACGAAATATGCAAGAAATTAACAGCATGAAACAAAAGACAACCACATTTGACTCAAATTATTGTCTTAAACTGATTACTCGATGCATACATATATATAATTTCAAGTAGTTGCATGATTGCGTTGTACCTGAACCGGGAAGCCATTGGCTGCGTGGAAGAGAGATTGAATTGAGTTGAAACGGTGCGTTGTACTGCGTTTCTTATGCTTAATGACTGAAAGTAACTGAGCAAGAAGTGGAAGGAACCGGTTTCTTTTTAATTTTTTTTTTCTTCCTTCACTTTTCGGTTGTTTTCATGTAGATCCCTAATGTTTTAAATTTATCATTTGAAAATACCTTTTGGTAGTTTTTTCGAATGAATCCCATCACCGCTAGGTTCAGATGTACAACTAAGCACGACTCTAAATTTACATATAATAAACACTTGGAAGTTTCTAAAATAAAATTACTATATATAATAAAATTACCATATAAAAAATAAAATTACTATATACATAATAAAATTACCAAATAAAATATATAATTACTATATATAATAAAATTACTAAATAAAAAAATTATTAATATTTTAGAAATAAGACAGAACCTTGTTTGGATATAAATAATTTGTTTGTTTGAATTAAGTAACATGTACTATCTGGATAAGAATTCATAAAATTAAAAAGATAAATTGTGGTGAGATTTCATTCATTAACGACGAAATCACCTAATAAATATACCTTACAACAATATTTTTCTCACTCTTTATTTAAAAAAAAATTAAAAAAGAAAAAATTCTTTATTAATAAAACATACGAAATTGGCGATGTGGGGCCCACAAAGGTCCGTAATGAAAAAGTTCATCCTGACAAACGTGGGAAGTTGATTTAAGTTATTCGGTGAAATGGATGTCACCGAAACACTCACTGTATTGTATAAAACACACACTTGATACGTTACAATTATGTATTGTTTGTTCACTCATTACAAAAGTTTCAGGTTTTATTCCCTGCATTTTGCTTCTCACTTGCTCTTCAGTGGTTACCTCCGTACTCTTCTTCTCTAACGTCTGTGTGTGTGTGTGTTACGTTTTTATTTTGTTATGTATATTATTCATTAACTTGCATGTACGTCTTTGATTATCACTTAATTCAATCACCAGTGTTATGTTTATGGTTTTTGTTAGCTTTAAGAGTTTTTCAAAAATGGGTTTGCTTTTAGGTTTATGATAAGTGAATATCTGTAACAATCGCTTCCTTTTGTTCTTTGCAGAGAGATTGACACCAACTTAAGTGGTTGAAGGTGAACTGTGGCTGTAATTTTATGGGATCGCCTTTAGAATTTGTTAACAGCAAGGAAATTGAGGATCTTTTTGAAGAGCAACCCAACTTTGGTTAGATTTTGACTGTTTGCATGTATATTATTTGGTTGCATGTATGTTTTTGGCTGTTGTTCATTTTGCTTATGGGATTTGGTTACTCGAATTGCATTTTGAGTTTTCAGCAAATGGATTGATTTTTTTATTTATTTTTGCTTGTTATTATCATGTTCTTGTAATTGCATGTTTAGATTATTTTAGTATTCAACCTCTAAAGGAAGCTGTTTTTGAAAATAGATAGATAGACTTGGATGCAGGGATAGATTGATAGATGATTCATACTTCATTTATGTGAAGTTTGCTTCATTTGTGTCAATTATAATCATATCACAGCTTTTAACATACAAATTAAACATTGATTTTTCACTTCTATATTCACTTTGTAAAAATACTAGTTATCTTGATTTCGCGCCTACGCCAAATTTTGAATTTAAGCTGAATATAACCGTTGCTGCCATATCCAAAAAGCCCCTTTTACTTCAATAGATTACATCAGCATATTTAAAATTTTGGTTTTTGCTTCCGAGTTTTTTGCCGAAGTAGCCAACTATTGCTACTTTAATTCACTTTCCTTATTGTCGCTCATTTCTGGATTGATGTTCTAAATTATTAAACATATGAATAGAAATAGTTGAAGTGCCCCTTTTACATTTATGATTTTCTTGATAAAGTTATCCACAATGCCTTGGCAAATTATGCGTCCTCTATGCTCATTTTGGATTTACTCACACAAAATGTGTGTCTTCTTATAGACTAATTCTGCTCACAAGAAATAGCGGTTTGACTTGCATTTTCTGGCCATTCTTTTATCATTTGCCCACCAATAAATGAGCCTAATGAAATTAACTTTCTTCTGTGATTCATCCCCTTCGTTCCTCTTTAGATTAACATTCATGATGTGAACTTATGAAATATCCTAGACCAAAATTGTGGTGCTTTTTTGCAAAGTTTGTATTTCTGAGGATTAATATTGACCATGAAATCCAAAAGTTATAAATATTGTCGGCCGAGCTAGCAGTTTATGTCCTGAATGATTGTGACTTGCACACTTTACCAATTTTCCTGTTCATTGTGAAATAATTTGCTCAAGTAAATACTTTTCGCATAGAATGAAAACTTAGTGGTGTTTTTTTGGAGATGGTGAATGTATGAGGAAATGGAAAAATTTTATTGCCTTGTCAAGCACCTTTTGCTTCTATTGAAAATATAAGTTGTTTTCCATTTTCCGCTTCAGCCAATTCAATGCTCTTATTCATATGCCTTTGGGAACAAAATAAAACATAAAAATAATAACAAGTGATAAGAAAATGTATTTGAGACGCTAATAAAAAGTTCATATACTCTTACTTCTAGTAGCATAGTAAAGGTTTGAAACTTAGCAATTAGGCACAATTTAGAAGCAAACATTTATTGTTTGATATATTGTCTTTATATTTCCAATATCAAGATTATGGCATATATATGTATACTCAATTATGGCGATGTCATGCCTGTAACCATAAATTTCTTAATTACTGTTGTGGTTTCATGCAGATTCTGATTTGCTGTATGACCAATTGCCAACTGCTATGGATAGCTCATCTCAGGTTACAGTTTCCAGCAGCTGCTCCATTGCAGATTACAGTTTCCGCAGCTACTCCTTCGCAGGTTACAGTTTCCGCAGCTGCTCCATCTCAAGTTACAGTTTCTGCGGATGTTCCAGTGTTAGAATCCGCTAGCTCGGTTGCTCCAAGGTTAAAATCTGCTAATGTACCAAATCCAGTGATACTAAATGATGACCAACGTTTTCTCCTGTACTTCATCATGGGTGCTTACTTTGGGCCTGATCTGAAAGGTGAACCCAAAAAGTCAGTTTTTCAAAGAATGGCTGAGGGCCTTCCACCATATACTCTTGATCAAGTTGCGGGTTCACATATGAAAATGGTAGAAGTAGAAAGGGTTTACTATTATGTACTTCAGAAGGCAGATCAATCTCTTGCAGTCAAATTTCCTTTGTTGGATGAATTTCTTAGGGGAACGCTCAACTCTGGATGTGAATCCACTGCATCTCATCCTCAGTTTCCAGATCTTTTCCCCCCGGAAATGCATCCTCATTCGAAGTTCAGAAACCGTTACAAAATCATCGGAAACATTGTTTTCATTAACAACCCAGAGATCTCTTACCTTAAGCCAGAAGATATTGAAAGGTTCAAGAGGTTAACTGGGGTCGAGGATTTGCTTCTAAGTAGAGATGCTACCAGGTTCCACCCTCAGCAAGATGGAAGTAAATTATATAATGTGCCAATCAAAGAAGCTGAATCCCATGGAGAGTCATCTCCCAGTCTGTTATCTAATACTTCTCGGAGAAAACGACGTATAGATGACACTATAAAATCCAAGGAACAAAAAGTCCATGATGATACACCTTTAGATAGTAAGCCTCAAGCTGATCCAACTATGATTAATAACGCCAACTACCTAGAGGGTGCTGATCCTACATTATTGTTTCTTCCATCTCGCCCAACGAAACAAGAGTGGGCAGCAATGACAGCTGCCAGTAAAACTGGAGTTGTATTGACTGGGAGTGCAGCCATGGGAAATGCGGGCTCAGTTATAGGACTTGTGGACATTGGGGAATGTGAAGACTCATATATGTTTCGGGTAGTTCTTACAGGGGTAAACAGAGATGAGAGTAAGTTGCTTATGATGACTTCAAATTTATAACTTTTGCGTCCTTTATGTTGTTATTCAGGAATTATCTCTATTATTTTATCCTCACCTATTTAGTTCAGAATGTAAAAGATGTGACAGGTAGATTGCTTGCACTTTACCGATTTAAGTAAAAATCATTTGTTTCTGTTTTCCTAACACACACTTAAACAAGAGCACACCTTTTTAATGTTTGTGCCATTTCAAGCTAAAATGGTGTAATGGCTCAGACTTTATATGCTAAGACTACATATAGGCATTGTTTGGTTCCCATTGTCATTCATTGATAATGGAATTCGTTTTTCTGGCTGTAGGAGAGTTTACTTGTCAAGTTGAACCCAATGGGAAGGTATTCATAAAGGGAGTGACAACTACAGGCGAGAAGACGGTGTACAAGTACAACCAACTGTTCATAATGCAATCGCAGAACCTTTGCCCCCCCGGAGACTTCACAATCTCATTTGAGCTTCCTGGTCCAGTTGATCCTAAACAGTTCTATGGAAATTTCGGCAATGATGGGATTCTTGAGGGGATTGTGACAAAAAGGAAACATTCAAGTAAAGAAATGTGAGATTGCTCCTCATAAAAGCCTGACCTCTCAGGAACTGGTCACTCTATCTTTAGTTTCTATTGCATAGTTAAATGGATCTTAAAATGATAGAAATTGCAACTATAGGAAATTTCACCCTTTCTTTTTGAATCTCTGCTGCGTGGGATTGACTAGGGGTTGGCCTAAAAATATTCAAAACTTCAATTTCTTTTCTGCTATAGATTCAATTGCCATGCTAGAAAAGTTGCCTTTATCACAAAAGTTTTCTGCGAATCTCTATTTTATTTGCATGGTTCAACTGGATTTGGTTTCTCAAATTTTCTGCCTTTTTCTATCTCATCGACTCTGATCAGATGATATTCTTTTTACTCAAAAGTGTAAACAGAAGATGAAATGTAATTTTTTCTGCTGATTGTGTAGATATTTGGCAAGGAGGATTACTTATCATACCTGGATTGTTTTCTTTTGTATTTATTTTTTTCTTTCCCAAAGAGGATGCATTTCATAATCGTAGATAAACATTGATTAGGCCTGCTAATTCTTTCCAGTCATGTTGTCTCAGTAATATCAAGGAATATCCTGCCAAATACATGGACAACGAAAGCAATTGGTCACATCTTGCCCACATGCATGTGTCTGACACAAATCCATTCCAGAACATGCTATAGATTAATTGAAACATCTGTTCTTTTCCACCCAGCAACTGCAAAAACCTGCTGCTGGCATGAGCTGTTGCTAATTTCGGTATGCTAGTAGCACCCATGCGCTTACTTCGTTTCAAAAGCACGAATGTTAAAAATGAAATGAGGGTCGATGATTACTGACCGTTCACTCCCTTGTAAAATTCATAGCAATTCAATTTCAAACACTTGCAACAGTAAGTATGCCCAAGAGAAAATTGAAAGAAACATACGTGAAGATCAGTAACATACGTCGCAAAAGATAAAAGCTTATTTTATGCAAAATAAATAAGGAAGCATATTTAATTTCATCTTAAGTTTGTATTTATGCATTTTATGTAGGTAACCATTACTAACTAGAAATGAGAAGGTAGCAACCACGAGAAGAAAGTGTTTAATCCAGATCAGCTACTCTTT
Source organism: Melia azedarach (assembly GCA_028052125.1). Classification (NCBI taxonomy): domain Eukaryota; kingdom Viridiplantae; phylum Streptophyta; class Magnoliopsida; order Sapindales; family Meliaceae; genus Melia; species Melia azedarach. The sequence continues at coordinate 938,337 of CM051397.1, forward strand.
CCAAACATATAAATAAATTATACATCTTTTGAGTAATGATTACTGACTAGAATTTGAGAAAATAACACTGAGATAACAGGTTTCAATAGAGATCGGCTACTCTTTTCAAACATATTATTTACAGAAGTTCTGCTTGTTTTTGTCTGAAACTCAACAGCAGCTTTCAGTTTCTAGAGGCCTCTCTTCTTCTCCTGCAGACGTTCACAAGATTTAATTAGGAACGGCTAGCAAACGAATTAAATGGCAAGCCAAATGTAGATATATATGACAAAATAGGAGAAACAGGGCAGGTTCCCAAATCATCAAGGAGATAATTCTAAATCATTAAATGACGGAACTGTTACATATTACAAACAAACAAGGAAAAACCACGAGGAATGACTACCTATACTGAAATATCAGAAGAATGAGAGGGCATTAGAGAAGCATATTAGGTTGCAAGAAAGCACTTACTCCACAACAGCTCTCAATAAGGTATTCCATGACAATATAGCTTTTAATTTCCAATCAAAAACCGGTGAGAAATAAAGTAAATGAGCACTTACTATTCTTCAGCTTTGATGCAACAGCAACTACTGGTCTGAAGGTGACTGCTGTTGCTCTGCTCCCTGTGGCCACATCTGTTGAGCCATGTAGGGGTGAGATTGTTGCGCATACATTGCAGGGTCCATAACAGGCTTTCCCATGATCATCCCAGGAGCCCCAACCTGAGGTCCATGCTGAGGTGGCATATAGCAATATGGTGGGATATCAGCAGGCCCCCCAACAGGCATCGTTCCTCTTGGGATTGATGCAAGTACGTCATCTTTCAAATCCTCCCTTGGCACAATATCAACCAAGAAATCAAATATATCAGTCCTAGTTATAGCTGCTGCAATATCATTCTTCTGAAGTGTCCTCCTCTTGTTCTCTTCTGTGTGGTTCCAGGAACGCAGTGTCAACTCCAAGATGAACATTTCACATGCCCTGGCAAATATGACAGGTGCCTCAGCTGATATCATTCTCACATCCTCATCAGCCTTCATGATTTTCTTGATCCTTGCTAAAGGAAGACTATGATTCTTGAAATCATTAACCTTTTCAATTTCTTGGTACTGATTTGCCCAGAAAGACTGGAGTTGTTGCTGCAGTTGTTGCTGCTGCTGGTGGTGGATTTGTTGATAGGCAAGTTGGTGCTGTGCCATCTGAGCACCGCCCGGCTGACTAGTAGATTGAATTGCCCCAACTGATGTGACAACTGATCCAGGATTCGGACCCCCGGTCATTTGATTCTGCTGATAAGGGTTTGTGCCATATGGCATTTGAGCTCCACTACCAACCATCCCCATAGACGTGGGCTGTCCATGTCCTTGCCGATCCATTCTGATCTACTGAGAAATAGGAAATGCAAGAACTTTTCTGTTTCACATGCAAACAAGACAAAATAGGTTCGATGCATTATGGACCAAATTTGATGTGAACATGTTCCAAAATGAATGCAGGAAGAGAATTAAATAAACAAGTGCAAAGTTCATCAAACCATCAATGAAAGACAGAAGAAAAGCCATAAAAGCAGATGGATTCTAAATGAATACCCAGTTAATTGCAATTCCACAAAAGATTATTCAAATTAAACGGGTTCAAAATAACAAATCCAGAACATTATTCCCATAAGCACTTCTTCATAGCATATTACAATTCCAAGCTTTCGGATATTAGATGCAAAGCAGTGATGAACATTCATATAGCTGAACCTCTTACCAAACAAAAACTGCAGTAAATTAAACTCTAATTACAATTCAATCTTCCAATCCCAAGTACCACCACAATCATCACGCCCTTATAATAGTTCTTACTTCAATTAATGAAAAAACTCCAAAAAGAAGAAAGAAATCAGCTCTATCTCCACCATCCTTCTCAAGTTCAGAATGGAGATGCAAACAGCTGGTAGAAACTGTATTTGATCATTACTACAGAAACAAATGAAGGTAACATAAATTTCGCTTTTCCAATATATTTTTTTTGAAATCTGAAAAACATGAATTCGATAAGAATCCTCTATACTAAGAACGATATAATTTACCTATTCAATAAATATTGGATTCAAACTTCCTGACTTTACGGCAAAGAAAAACGGGACACAAAAACACGGCGTACACAGCAAAGAACAATCAATCAACATGTAAACGATCACATCCAAAACTTAAAATTTGTTTAATCAAACAAAATCGAGATCAAAGCAGATAACAAATACGACAAAGGAACCTGTGAAAACCAACAAAAAATAAAAATAAAGAAAGATAGCAAGAAAAAAAAGTTATCAGACCCAGAAAAACATTTTTTAATGAAAAAAACCCCAAAATAACTCAAAAAAACCCTTACACCAGGTCATGATATCTAAACATATGAACGAACATACACACATAACTGTACAGACATGCATACATAAGTACCATACACACACACGTGTACATGTATACGTATAAATACATATAAGAAGAAGCAGCAGCAAGAGAGAGAAAGCCGGTACCTTTGATTTTTCTTCTGCCTTTTCCTCCTTAACCCAGATTGAGAACCCTGAAAAGAAAGCGAGAAAAAATCATTCAGAGAAGTTTTCTTTATATGGTAGGAGATCTAATGGGAATTGATGTGTTAAAGATATTTTTTTTTTCTGGGTTATTTTTACCGTACAGTGAAAGCAAGATCCGATTTTGGAAAATTTATACCCTTTAGGGTTTAGAGAGAATCAAGGGATTTTCTTTCTTTTTTTTTTTTGGTTTTCGCAATCATTAATGATGCTTTTTTTTTTTTTTTGAGGGAACGAACCTGAACTTGGAAACAACAAAAGCTGAGAGTGTCTTCGATTCTGACTTTGTAGTTTACCTTTTATGGTTTGGTGTTCTTTAGTTTCGTCTTTTGACAGTTTTACCCTTTGATGAAATTACCTTTTTAGGCCTCGTCCGTTGAGAAATTGACTATTGAAGGGGCGTTTGGAACTCGGAAGCGCTTTTAGGAGTAATCAAAAGTGCTTTTGAAGGAAAAAACAGAAAAGTCTATATGGTAGTGTTTGATTGAGAAAGAGAAACGAGGTTTCCAGAATGGCAAGCTGTTTGGAAACATTATTTTAAGAAAATATCTTGTGGGTGTAAAAGTACTTTCAGGTTTCAACTTTTATGATAAGCGCTTTTCGTAAAGGTTCTATTGCAATTTGCAAATGTGGTGCTGAACTGATCCAGATTCAATTTAAGGTATCCATGTAAAATCAAATTGCAGTTGAAATACTTTTCAGGGGGTAGGGCTGATTGTGTTGTTATATAATCTGAAAGCACTTTTTAACCTGTCTAATCAAATGTTTATCATTTTTCAAAAATTACTTAATCTGGATAGGTAGAACACCTGCTTTTATGTGGTAGAATCCAGGATAAAAAAACAATCATATAAAGAATCTATAACATAATTCACTTCATTGGCTGAGACACCTGTTGATTTTGGAGATAAACAATCTCATGCTACCCAGAATACATTTTCCTATTATAGCTTGTTCTGACTTGTATGAACTTTGAGTGGGGAAAGAACAGAAAAATAGATATAACTGAAAAGAATAATTTCTCCGAAATACAAGCTTTCCATCTTCAAGATGCAGATTAAAAACCCTGCAATCCTTGCTTCTCTCTTGGACAACAATGGCTAAATATCACTGTTCCTCCATTTTGCAGGATCAGATAGCCAAAATGTTGTGACTTTGCAGTTATGGTATGGAACATAACAATGTAGCAGTAACTGAAGTCGACATACTGTCATTTTTGTGGATCAGACCAATCACCCTGAAAACCCGGCGATAACTAAGCTGACTGCTGTAAAAATGACATACAGGCCAACGAGACAAAATCCCCAGAATCTTGGCACACGGAATCTTGACCAAGTTATAACTAGTAGAGACCCCATCAAGCTCATGAGCAAGAACACGAAGGCAGTGATAATACCAATATGGAAATGTAGTTCATAAGCTTTTGGATAAATGTTGGCTGTTTGCATAACCAAAGCTGATCCAAGCCCAACAAGCATGTTAAACATTGGCCCAGCAAAGCACCCGGCCATTGCCATCGCTGGATGACCAGCTTTGGCCACTGCAACATCAGCAACAAGATCTCCCACAGAGTTTCCCCATGCAAGCACTGTGAGCCCAAGGATAGCTGAAGGCAATTCAAGAATTGTCCCGAGTGCAGTTAGACAATTCAGCAGCTCCCCCGCAATAGTGGATATCCAAAATACACTCATTACAAATGCTACGATCACTACAGGCATTTGCTCAGTCTTCGGGGCTTCCTTTTCCACTATGAAGTAAAGAACTGCAAGTGAGGAGCTGGCAAATAGTACTATGAGCCAGAGAGGGAAATGGATGCGTGGAAGGAGGAAAGCTACAGGATGATCAAACGGCATGAATGAATTGCAAATGTATAAAAGCAATAAAGGGCAAATAGCAATATTTGCAGATGAGTAGAACCGATTCCAGTCAGCAGGAGCTGTTTCCGGAATTGTGAGCTTCAAAATTAAAGTGACGGGAAACTCCCAGGCTTTCGATATCTGTATACATGTGAAAAAACTAAGTTAAGCTATTACTGGCATAACAAAGTTACTTTGACTGCATTCCAACAGAGATAAAATGAGTTTTTAGAACACAAAGAAGGACCCAGTGCAACAAAAATCAAAGAGAAACTGATCTGCACATGCCAAAAACTAAAATAAGCAATCATAACCAGAAGAAGGAACCTACTTTCACTTTATTCCTATGGGAATAAAATGAGCTTAACAGAATGAAGACCCAATTCAAGAAAATTCATAGTGAAGCGGACGAATTTTATATAAGCTGAACTCTTATTCGTAACTTCTAATGTTCAACATCGTAGAATTTTCCAAATAAAATGGCTATTTGAATTGGAGAGTCCCATTGATTTCAGAATTAACCTACAATGAGCTAACTATGAAAAGTACTCCTAAAAGGCTCATGAAGTTCAACAAAAGATACCTAATTACCCATTAAGTTAAAGAACCTCAAATAAAAGGTAGCAAATCTCAAACCAAATTTAGATCTTCGCAATTCTGAACTGCATAGAAATTGCCAACAGAAAAGAATTGGAAAACAATCAGAATAGTAAAACATTGGCATTCCATCGTATTTGATGAAGTTGAGATTACACTAAGACAAGATGGCTGCATGTATGAGGCATTTCTCATATTGATCAACAACAAACAGAATATATTTGTTCGAAAACACAACTTGATTAGGCGGAAACCAATGAGGGAACAACGATTGACCAACCCGATTACCCATTTTCATTCAACAACTCTCCATCCAAACACACATAAAACCAGTATGCCAGCCATAGCTCTCAACTTGGAAACTAATTCAGATGAATGTGAGAAAACATGGAAATCATATTCCTAAGGCAAGTAACATTGCCACATCATGCATTTCACAACAATACCATATGACAAGCTCATCACCCAACAAAACAACGTTACAGAACCTTGAGCTAGATTCTACTCCACATGCTTCATCACTTATCCAACTATAGCTCCTAAACACTAATTATGCAAATAATTTTTCAATATCAACAAACCCGAAGTGACCAATAATATCCAGATTCCATCTAACCAGTAAAATTACGATTAGACAAAGATTATTAAAATAAGTTCATCCTTGATAATCTCCACCACAAATTTCAAGAGAACACACAGAAAATGTTTACAATTTGATCAGTAAGCAATAACGTTCAGAATTAGTACTCCTCAGCTGACACAAGGTAGAACTTAGAACTACCCTTCATATCATTAACCAAAGCATTCAAGGGAAACCAAATACACCATTCCAATAACAGTCGGATGTAGCTCCCTAAATTTCTTCACGTTGACACAATACAACTAAATCCAGCTTGGTCTTCATATCATTAATGGCAGCATTCAGCAAAACACTAAAAAATAAAAGCATAAACTTTCTTATAAAGAACATACCTTTCCATAAACTTGACCAAATCCAGAGACATCTTTGCTCTCTCTGAGCTCCAAAACCTTCTCCTGTCCAATCTCACAGTCTTCACCAACAAAGCTCGTTCCAATCTCACTCTTCCTTTCAACTCTCCTCATTCCCAAATCCATCCAAAACACCATCCCAACAAAAAAAACGTACAATCCAACAAACCCAACAGCTTGCCAAACAAAAATTTCCCCACTCAAGTAAACATAAAACAAGAACAAAGCAGCCATCAAATAAAATCCCACATCCCTAACAAAACACCCAGCATCAACACTAAACGGCGCCGCATAAATCGCGACGAACCCGACAACAAAAGCGGACACGAAAGCACCGGCCGACAGAATCGCGCCAAACCCAGTTCGGTACTGGCCCGTACGGAGCGCGACGACCGAGGAGAAGATGTCGGGGGAGCCGTTACCGAGCGCCAGAAGCGTGACGGCGGCCATACTGGGGGACAAATTCAAGAGAGTGGAAAGCTTAGTAGTGACTACAGAGAAGTGAGATTGAGCGGTTTTGATGAGAATGTAGAAGAAAAGCAGGGAAAAGAGAGAAAGAGAGGAAATGGAGAGAAATTTGTTCTGGTTGAAAAAGCAGAAGTGGAGGGAAAGATAGTTGAGAAGGCCATTGGAGGGATGAGTTTCGAGGGAAGAACAACTTGTAAGCAGTGATCTGCGTGGAATTTGTGATGAAGAAGAAGGGGATTTGAGAAGGAAGAAGAGGAAGATGAAGAGAAGAGTTAAAATGAGAGATGATGTTCTGAGGAAGGACGTGAATGAAAATGCTTCCATGCCATGGAAGCGAGCGATTAGAACTCTGAAAAGTACAGATCTTTGAGTAGTGAGATTTCTCAGAGTGATGACTAAGGACTATGTATGGATTTGTGTTTCTCTGCTATTGGATCATTTTTGGTTTCAGCTTCTGGAATCTTTTAACGCGTTTTGCCAAACAAAGCTCAGAGTGAGGAAAGCAACTGTACATAATTTTTTTTTTTTTTTTGTGCGTGTTATTACTTATTTATTAGACTAGTTAATATAATTTTTTATTATTATAAATGAAACAACACTACAACGTCATATGACCTCCATAACTTACCCGACACTCAGTGCTGTGTGCGCGCTCTACGACGCAAGATGTACGGCTTGTATTTAACTGCAGCAACTGCTTTGCATTAACATTCATTTTTAACTAATTTACATGTACAAAAGTTTCCGGCATGAATCAAAATTATATTACATTATTCAACTGTCTGAAATGAAGCTACCGGCGGCGAAGCTTTCTCAACAACCACTTTCTCCGACGATTAACATCCATTTCAATGAAGATCTTGGCATTTTTCTCATCTTCTAGGAGTTGAATGGCTTCCAAGAAGAGTTCATCATCATCCATGCCTGGTACCGTTTGAAGTGCATCGACTATGCTTTCAATCGAGTTGAAATCTCTGTGTTCTTTGTTACCAGCCCATGCCTCGATTACATATGGCTTCTCCTCAAGTGCGTCGAGTAGCTCTTCCTTGATTGGCCTTTGAACTTTTCTGGAATAACCAGATGCTGGTGAAGTAGCAGATTTTCGCTTTTTTCTCCTATCAGATATGTCAAACTCGGCAGCTGGAGTTTGCAAATCTCTAAAGATGTTATCATCATTCTCAGTTTTCACACCCGTGCTACTTAATCTTCCATTCAAACTTTCATAACCATATATCATACGCAAATCATTATATATACGAAGGCTTCTTTCTCTGAATGCAAACAAATCTGCATTCTCCTGCAAAACATTGTAGCATATAGCAAACAATTATTATGCATGTTTCAGTATATTCATTCACATATCCTAGCTAGTATGGATTTAGAAAGAAATGCACCTGAATATAAGCTTCCCAATCGTCATCATCGGCAATTGCTGTTTGCTGAATGTCATCCCACACAAAGCCATTCCTACTGAGGAAGTCTGTGATGTTGTTATATTCCTCCATCAAGCTAAAATATAGTTCTTCCAGTACCCCTTTGTCACAAATAAGTCCAAACTTTTCATTGAATGATGCAATCATCCAGGCCCAAGCTCGATCATTAAATCTATGACCAATCTTATTCCCTCTATGCACCTGCTCCAACATAAGGTCAACAAAATATCTTTCCATTGGCTTTGTCCAATGCAGCCTTGCAGAATTACTAGTATTTGGGGAACGATCATCTTCTTCTTCACCTACAAATTCAACACAATTATGAATGCAAATAATCTCGGGTTCAAATGATATAAAGCAAAAGGAAAAAAATTACAGACTATATTTACCTGCATTCAAAAAGTACTACTTTTGTCATATAGAATATACCTTATCTGTTTTGTATATATTTTAACTTTTAAGATTTAACCACTAAACCACGCAACAATATTTTTCAAAATGAACGGAGAAGATCAATAAGTAACGGCACTAATATAACACTTGCAATCAAAGCAAAGCAATTGGTTCAGGATCAATTTTATTCTTTCTTCTTTCACTCGTCAAATATATAGTTCATTGTCAGTTTGAAGTTACGAATCTTTTGCAAGTCACAATTTATTGGCAACAACTTTTTAAATGCATAGCAGAAAACCGTGGGGGAGAGAAACATACCAATTTCTACTCCAAGGGGATAGTCCTCAGTATCTGCAGAGTGACTAAAGAAGTTTGGCTCTCCATCAGTGCTAGTATTTCCATATATCAAGAACAAATCATTGAAATTCGGCAGAGTTCTATTGCGATATGGACGTGCTTCAGGATATTCCTGTATAGACCACTGTGAGCTACTTGTGACTCAAATTTTTTAATCACCAGAGAAATTAAGAAAGGCACCTTGACATAAGCATCCCAGAGATCATGACGAGCAATTATCATCTGTTGCATTTCATCCCAAATGAATCCACCCTGGTCAAGTAAATTTTTCATGTCGTTGAATCGCTTCTTCAAGTTCATGAAACGACTTTTTAAAACATCTTTATTATGTTGATATCCAAATTCTACTCTAAACTTTTCAACCATGTCAGCCCAGGCTTGTTTACTGAACTTCTGATCAATCATGCCCCCTTGACGAACTTGCTCGAGCATTAGATCAATAAAAAACCGGTCCATTGGTGGTGTCCAGTCAGTCCTTGAGCAGCAGTCATTTTTATGTTTGGTTCCTTCAACAAATTTGAAAAATAGTATATGTTGGAAACAGTACTCTGTCTTATGCTTACCAAGACTAATATAGGATAAATGATGTTAAAATAGTTATAGATGCATGATAAGATATAAGCCACTAAAATATTCCACAGTATGCAAATGAATACACATGTTGTAAACCAGTTTAATGCGGGTACAACCATCTTCCAAAATTTTCAATGGCTGAAATCCAAAATTGCTTATTTGGGTGACGGTGAAAGGATCCTTTGAACAAAAAGTTCCAATACAATGTAAACAACGAAAACTCACCGTGACCATTACAAGTAAGATTTTGACCTGATCGGTTGCCAATTCCATCAGAAGTTGGATTCCCATAAATCAAGCACAAATCATTATAATTTGGCATAGGTATGGTTCTGTATGATTGTGCATCTGGGTGTTCCTACATGCACCATATGTAAGTTCTTTCCAATAGATAAGAAATGTAAGGCTCAATAATAAACAGTGTACCTTGATATAAGCAGTCCAAACATCACCATATGCTGTGACCATCTGTCTTCTTTCATCCCAACAAAACCCTTTCTGTTCAAGAAGGTTTTTCATGTCACTGTATACCCTCCCTAAACTTTTATGATGAATCTTCAAAAGATCTTTGTCATTCTGTAACCCAAATCTGTCAAGAAACGACAAACCCATATCTATCCATGCTCTGTTGTTGAAAGTGTGACCAATCCTATTCCCTTTATGCACTTGCTCTAACATAAGGTCAATAAGATAGCGGTCCATCAATGGTGTCCAGTCTGTTCTTGAACAATCTCTATTTGCATCAAATTGGATTTCTTCTCCTACAAATAAAAGAATCTACTTAATTATTACAATAGTCAACGAAAAATGATGATTTGAACATTTATCAATACAAAAATGACACTTTTTCCTTCTTTGGTGGTGATATAACTAGTGCTTGCCAGGTAAACAAATAAACATTGTCAATCCTGCTTCACATCCATCCTAGACTGGAGAAACTTTGGGTTACATTGCACAGGAAGATCCAACTTACATGGCTGATGAAGAGTGACATTTATAAATTAAACTACTGAATTCCACAAATAAGCCACTATCCAACCTACAATTCCCAACTTGATGATAAAAAATGAAACTCTACCTGTCTTGGCTTGTGAAATATTACCCTTTTGATTTTTATCTTGGCGCATATGACTTGAAGGTCCTCTGCTGCTTTTATTTGCATATATCAAGCCCAAATCTCGATAGTTCAGCAACATCTTCTTTCTGTATAAAAGAGCATGTGGATGTGCCTACATCCAACGGGGCAAGTAAAAAAATGATAAATACAAACTTCCTCTCAAATGGAAATAGTAACATACCTTGATATACTTGTCCCAAATATCATCGTCAGCCACTACCATCCGCTGTTTTTGATCCCAATAAAATCCTCTTTGATCAAGTAGACTCTTGACATCAGCATAATACTTGAACAGTTTCTTATAACGGTGTTTTAAAAACCTTTTACGGTGCTGCAAACAAAATTTCGCATTGAACAAGAAAAGCATATCTCTCCATGCTTGTTGGGCAAATGAATTTTTTCTCTTATTGCCCTTTCTTAATTGATCCAGCATAAGCTCAATGAAATATTGGTCCATTTCTGGTGTCCAATCTGCTTTTGTAGGTTCCAGACATTCCAGGGGAATGCTACTCATTTCAACACCTGAAATGATAAAAAGGTAATGACTATTAACAAATGCAAACAATATTTGATAACATTATAAAAACAAACCCGTGCTCCTAACTATTAATGTTACAAAAATAAATTTCTAGAATAAAAACAAAATCAAATATTCTAGAAAACTAATACCACCTCCAGAAAAATACAGCATAATCTCATGCTCATTATCTGGACGCATAATGTAAGTTTAATGCCTTACTAAGCTTACAATAAGCTATGGGCATATTAGATTGCATCTAAATATTGAGGTTTTTAAGGTTACAGAGACAGTACATAAACATTCTCCTCAATTTACAAAATTCTAGTAAGGACAAACTTGCACCAATTTCATAACCGAGTTTCAGTGGAGTTGCTAATGACTTTTTCATGCTACATGCTTACTCTTTAAAATGAAAAGTTAGAGCTTGCTTGAAGTAGCATATCCAAATGGGTTCACCACAAACCCAACCAACCAGATGCATTTCAATGCAACCTTACTTAGGTCACAAAAAGAGAAGTAAAACACACCAGTAGTCACCACTTGGACATCATCATCTAAGTCCATATCATGACTTGAACGGCTGTATCTTCCATCAGCTTGTGTATATCCGTATATCAAGCACAAATCATCAAAATACACCAAAGCTCTATTTCTAAAGGCTTGTGCATCCGGATTAGCCTGCATATGCATAAGTCAAATTACTATCACGATAAAAGCAGACAATAAAGGACACTAATCTGAAGAGACAAATAACAAACCTTGATATAAACATCCCAAGTAAGCCCATCGGCTATAACCATTTTACGGGTATGATCCCAATAAAATCCATTCTGTTCAAGAAGATTCTTCACATCATTGTACTGCTTCCACAAAAATGAGTAATGACTTTTCAAGGCATCCCTATCATATTTTGTCCCAAATTTCGCATTGAACATGGTCATCATATCAGTCCAAGCTTGTTTGTTAAATGTATGGCCCAATCTATTCCCCCTATGCAGCTGGTCCAACATAAGATCAATAAAATACCGCTCCATTATCGTCGTCCAACTTACCCTCATGATGCGGTCACTCGCTGTAGGGTTCTGGCTTCCCATTTGTTCCCTTACAAAATTGCAAATATCATTGAAAGCGCAATTTTACAAATTTCTTCACACATAAATAATGCAAATAATATCTAGCAACTTTTCCAACTACAATTACCCCAACAAAAAAAAAATCGCTTCTAAGACCATGCATAGCAAATGTAAGACCTAGTTTTACCGGTACTCGATGAAGATGAACTTATTGCAACTATCTGCACAGGCACTTCACACATTCCCCGAAAAGGCAAAAGTTGCATTCAATTTGGCACAATACACAATTTGCACAAATTATATTCAGAATTACCGATATTGCTTAAGTTTTACTATGCTTAGCTTTTATATACAAGTACATATAACAGCATAAATGCTTAATAGTACCCAAATAAATTAAAAAAAAAAAAAGCAATAATCTGAGCTGAATGTCGAAATTGAAATTTGCAAAAGCAGTAAAATTTTACACAGACGAGACTAAAAGAAAACAAAACAAAAGAAAGTTTACGGAATTGTCAAGTAACACAGGTGGGGGAGACAGAATCAGTTAAAATTGTTAAACTTCGTTTGGTAACCAAAATCGGAACTCATTATTTTATGAAAAAATTGTGTGCATACGAAACGTCGTCGGCTAGGGTTTTCATACCTTCTATTTGTATATGCCGGAGAAGAATAACGATAGAGAGGGTGAAACAAGGAAAACGTCGTCGGATTTGTTTTTTCGAGTTTCTGCTCTGCGAACTGGAAATCGAGTCAGGGGTCTATTCAGGGCTTGTTTGGCTACTTGGAGTAACAAAATCCGGTTCCGGAATGGGATTAACCTGTACCTGTACTTTTCTTCCTTCCTTTTCTATGTTTTTCTCCTGCTTTTGATTAATTTTGTTGCTAATATATGCACCATTTTTGGAAAAATATCTTTACCGCAATCCAAATTTTTTATTACGTTTGGGGTATTATCTATATTAGTTTCCTCTCCTCAAGTTGCTGGTATTATTAATTACATGGTCAAGATTGAAAAAAATAAGCAACACTCGTCTTAAATTTTTTACACCGTTAATTAACTCAACTTAACGAAAAGAAAAATATTTCAATTATTTAGTAAACAAATGGAAAATAACTGAAAATATCTAAGGTTGGATTTAAAAGTTTGAAAATATCCTCCTTACAAATTTTTATTCAAAAATGCATAAATATTAACTTTCTGGACGAAAAAGCTCTTATACCTACTTTATGTTAACTTTGTTTTTCTTTTCTCTTTGCTCGATATAAGGATGCTCGAATGTGTGTATCTAGTTCTTGCTCAACAGTATCATAGTTTCAAGTAAGAACGAAAACTATTTTTCTCTTTCTCTCTCTCTTTTAACATTGAGACAACTTGAAAGTATAAAATCCTTCTTACTCGATATTTTAATTTCAAGTAAAATAAATATTTAACAGGAGAAAATTTCGAATAAGATAAGTATCTAGCAAGAAGAAGTTTCGAATAAGAAAGAAGTATCAAGTAAGATAAGTATCTAGTTAAATGAAGTTTCAAGTAAGGAGGAAGTATCGAGTAAGGTTTGAAACCCTTCTTATTCGATACTACAATTTCGAACAAAAAAGAGAAACATACTTTACTCGAAACTTTTGAGTTTCTTCGCAACCGAACTTGTCATCAGATTTTTCATAAAAAATACAACCAAATCAACATTCAAATGCAAAAATTTCATTCCACAAACTAATATTAATGTATTTCTAACCCCTATTCTATGATAAAAACCTAAATTTCATACATAAACATAAACTCTAATTTTTATTCGTTTGTTTATAGAATCTCTATTTAGCGTTTTTTGTCACTGTTTATAATCACTTTTTACCGTCAATGAAATGCACAGGTTAAAGATGGAATAGTTGAGGAATCGACGCTCGAAGGTTTTGTAGCTCAAAGGTTCAATGTGTTAATGTCGAAAGTTTTGAAAAGAAAATCAAGTTAGGTATTTGGGCATCAAGGTATATATGTCTGCACATGGTATTTTTGGGCAATTTTGATTAAGATTTTGCAAGGAGGGCATTTCCGAATTTTTTGGTCCAAACTTCGGCATTTTCAATTATTTCCCTCAAAAAATTAAATGGAAGAGTATCTTCTCGTCTTCTTTTCTTTCTATTCAATATTTTTCAATTCTTTCCTTCGCTTTCATGAAGTAAGCACACAATATCTCTCCATTTTTTTTCTAATTCTCTTCAATTTCTCATGAGATGGAGAACTTTTCTTACAATTAATATCCTGATTCCGGTGACTCGTCTCTTTGATCGTGCGGATTGATTTTGAGAACCCGCCGCCATAAAAAGAATTCCACCATAGAAAATTTAGAAGTTGTATCGAATTGTTAGGTTGTTGATGTTCGTGGTATTCTAACGAATCGAGTTATATAAAGGCCAAGAAGCTATTTACTTGAGAAAATCTTATAAGAATCCACCGGATTTGTGGTGTTAGGTATGGTTAAAGGAGTGGTCAGTGGTGGGTAAGATGTGAGAGAAATAAAGGTGGTGGTGTGGTGGTGGTGATGGTGAGTATGGAGGAGGTGTGGCTGGCGGTGGAGGTGGGTATGGTCTGCTGTTGTTTCTGGGTTAGGCATGCTGGTTTTTGGCTATGTTTTTAACGCTATTGCGAGTTGGAATGTTTGGTGCTGTTTGGCATACTAGTTGTAGCTTTTTGGTTTTGCTTTGTTCTGCTTGTTGGCTTGCTGGATTATACAAGTTTAGATTGTTGGAATTGAGTTTGTGTTCTGTTCTACATGATTTAATTGGTTTGTCCAAGCTTACATGCCATGTTTTTTCTTCATTATTTAGTTGTATTGTTGTAGGCTTTGCTTAGAGTTTATTTTAAAAAAAAAAAGGTTTTTACTAAAAAAATCATATCAAATTGAGGTATGGGATGAAAGTGCTTTTAATTTTTTACTAAGTGTTTATTTGATTTAATTTTTTTTTAATAAAAAAAATAATTTAATAAAAAGATTTTTTTTCAAAATATTTTGAATCGTCTGATCGTCACCATAAAAAAAATTTTAAAAATTAAAAAAAAAAATTTATTAGAAATAACAGTAAAATTTTTTTAATTGTTTTAAAAAACGAAATTATTTAAAATATTCTTACTTTTTTAAAATTTTTATTTTTTTTTTATATATATTTTTTACCTACTAAATAAAAGGAAATTTAAGTTAGGGCTGAAAATTATTTAATTGTATGCTTACAACGATACATGGTTAACTTTTTATCAAGACTGTTTCGGATAATAAAGAATTTTCTTCAAGATCAATCAGCTCATTCTTCTTTTCATGCAAACACTTATCCTCTGGCTCGCAATCACGAGTTATGGGTTGTTAGTAAGTTAACGAGGAATTGAGGCTCAGAGGGGGTTACCGGCAAAAAAACTAAACAAGGGGGGCCAAACTGCCCTATCACAATCCAAGATGTTGCAATAAAGAATTCGGTGTTTAAAAAATCCAAGAAACATTTGTTTCGCACTTCATCGAACAAGAAAATTTTCCTATTCCAGTTTCTAGTTCGGCTGACATTTCATATCCCCTCACAGAAAGCTAAAGTTACAGCAAAGATGCAAACTCAATATATTCTTATCTGTATTCCTCAGGCAACCGGTATCCAGACATGACTATTTTGTCTGCAAACATCTTGCCTGTCTTGGGCATGACATGCCAGTGCAATGTCAAGTTGAATTCTTTACCGCGAAGATTGTGGCCCTAGATGGGACAAAAAAAGAAGCTAAAAATTAATTTTCCGTGCATACAAGAAAATGCCTGAGTTGGACAGAATGTAAAAAAGTAATTCTACAGGATGGCACACCTGATCAATGAAACGATATTTGTTTGAGGTGTGAATGGAAAATTTTGCAAACTCTTTTGCAGGGATTATAGCATCCCAAAGAGAAACCTGCCAAGCAACATATCAAAATCAATCAACCAGTGAGAACTTTTTAGTAGATGAAGCTGAGATTTGGAAAATTCTTATAAAATTGGCATCCCAGATGATATTGTCACAATGGATGTTCATTAGCAGGAAACATATAAAAGCTGCTCATGCTGGCGCCTCCTCCCCTCCCTATTTACCTCGGGAGTTCATGTTCAAGTGCAAAATTTACAATAGTAAAGAAAGTGCAAGATTAGTAACAATGATACTTCCTAATTCACATGCACCCAGAAGCTTGAAGCTTTACCTGGTTTAAGGCATTCTTTGGGGTGTCATATTCAGCAGCTACGAAAATGAAAAGCTGCAATAAGTAGTGAGGAGAACAATTAAATGTTAAAATCAGCTTTAAGTCCGTGAAAAACTACTGTAAAAGAAGCATCTATATGCAAACAAATAAACAAATAAAGATATGTAGTGAAACCTGTTTTGTGTTCCATGTAAATAGTGACTGCAAGTCAGCTGTTATATTCAATGTCAGGCTGACCTAAATCCAATGAAAAGCACCCTCTTAGAATGTAATTAATAAGAATGTAAAATCCTGCAGACTTATAAGCATAGAAGAAGAAATCATGAACGCAAATGGCATGATACAAACAAAACATCAACAAATATTCATCAAAGAGTCAAAGTTATTGACATTCTTATTCATCAATTAGAGCTTCTATGAATAAAACAACAAATTCAGAGCTACCCATTGTCTTCCTACCACCAAAAGAAAAGTGCTACCAATCCACAACGATGTAAATAGGAATTAGGAACCATAGGTTTTTGAGCCTCTAATGCAGATGAAAAGATGTGCTTCTCTTAGTTGTACAGAACACTTAACTCTCAGTAGGTAAGGTCTCGTGATAATTTCCCATCATATAGAGGTACTAGTTCAAAAAAATAACTATACGAAGAAGGCCCAATAAGAATAAAAACTATATGAAAACTTCCATTTGCTTTCGCTAATAAGCTGCACTGACAACAGTTGCTTTTTCTCTATCTTGTATGAATGGCAATAAATAAAAACTCAGCTCAACTTATTCTAAGAAAATAATTAAGACAGAATTATCAACGATTACACTAATAACCCAAAAAAAAAATTCTTTAAACAATTTCATAACTAAATCAATCAAGTCACAGTAAACAAACTAAAGCACAAATCTTATCATCAAATTTCAAATATCACAGAACCCATACTCAATTCCAGGTATTAAAAAAAAAAAGTAACGCTAAGATCATATAAAAAAAATGGCAATTACCTCGTCATTTCCATGCGGCTGCTTCTGAAACCAATTGATATTCAGTATCTGCAATCACCAAAAAGAAAATAACACAACCCGGAAAAAAAATCAATCAAAAACACAAAAAGGTAACTGGGGTTTCCAAATTCTAACGGATCTAAGGAGAAAACGCAGCAGATCTTGTAAGGTCAGAAGAGTGTTGACCTGGATTTCAGCGGCGGGAGAAGGAGTATTAAGATTATCGGAGAGAGAAGCGATGGCGCACATTAACGCCAGAATCGTCACGGCGAACTGTCAACAAAGCGTTCGCTCTATACCCAAACGAATGCATTTTTCTGTTTTTACTGCCGTCGTTGCAGCTGCTTTCGATGTTTGCTTGTTTTTTTTTCTTTTTCGGCGAAGAGACGAAATAAAACGAGCGTTTTGGATCTCGGGGTTTTAATACAGAGGTCAAGTTTGCAAAGCTTTCTGTTCTGCTATTGGACGATACACGTAGTTTGTGAAAAATCGGTGGGGTTCGAATGTTGACGTGGATGCTTAGTTTACATAGTAATTATGGGAAAGACCCTATATTCTTTCCTATATTCCAAAAAAATCTCGTTAATTTAAACATGTATCAAACATCCCCTCGTCGAGACGAGAGTTAATTGTTTTCCTTTTTTATCAGAAATCTCTCGCATTATTTTTATATATTAAACAAATAGAAATCAAATTTCGTACAATATTATGATGTGAGTGAAATTTAAATCTTATGTCAACTATTTTAAAAAAATTATTAATTAAATAAATACACACTCACGATAATGAACTTCATTTCGTGTGTAAAATTTTTGTAATTTGAAAATGTTTAATCTTTTATATTATATTTTAACATATAACTCTTTCTATTATATATCTTTTTGTTGATTTTTACTCCCTTACTATCAAATAGTTTAATAATGTGCAAAATAATTATTGACTTTATTATTAGGTTATTGCTCTTGTTAGAGGCTCCAAGCAAAGCATGATGCATGCAGCCAGCAACACGTGTAAGATGATCAAATTATCATGAAAAATCTCAATTATTTGATCGTAGAGATATTAGTCATGTGAAGTTTAATCCAAATTTATTATATACTTTGATTATTGGCACTGAAAATGTTAAAGATTGCAGTTAAAGCAAAGTTTTTATTCCATTTTTTTCACATGGTACAACATTACATTATACAAAACCCTTCTTCAGTTTAATTTCACGCATCTATGGAGTTGCAGCAGTGCTGAAATTGAAGTTACCGCAAGTAGTCCTGCGGAACAGCAACGAAGAGCTAAAACCTAGCCTCGATCCGGCCAAATCAAACTGCAGAAGATTATCCTGCATCTGATGCGACCCAATAATGATAGAAGCTCTAGGCCGAAATCCTCCGTCAACAAACGCCAAACATGTTACTCCAGGTCTTGCCTGCACCATCGAATTTGCGCCAGAAATCGTCCACTTAACATTCTGGTTCTGCAGCACGAAGTCGATGTTTGGAACTCCAGGGCCGAGTTTGGTGTTGCTTAATTTCCTGGAATCGTAGCATACTCTGAATGGAGGTACTGGTGGTTTCAGTTGTGGGATTCCGGAAAGCTGGCTGGTGAAGAACTTGGTGAAGGATTGGTAGATTGAGTGTTCCAAGACTGTGAAGGGTTTTATTGTGCTAATCTTTGTGCCTCCTGTGCCTGCATTCGCGTTGAACTTTAACAGTGACCTGTTTATTGGAACAGGTTTGTTGTTTACTCTGATAGATGTCACACCGATGTAGTATTTTCCTTCTCGACTGATTGTTAATGGAGTGAAGCTCAGTTGACGGGAAACATCCATGCCTGGACCCATGAAATAAGGGCCATCTCCGAAGAACATGGCCCCATTGCTGGAGTAGGAAGAAGGAAGACACAAGGCAAATTTTGGAGGGAATCCGAAGTGTGAAGCGAGTTGCGTTGGCAGAGAAATTGGTGCATGGCCCAATCCAGCTATCCCCTGAACATTTTTAGGGAAACCTTTCTGAAGAAGAAAGGAAGGAGCACAAGCAAAAAGGAAATTTGGGACTCTGGCAAAAGGGCCAAGATTTACGCCATTGGTTGATTGAATTGAGAGCACATCTTGAGCAAGCTCCGCCATAGCAGCCTGGCGAGTCACGGGGTTCAGCGCCATGAGCCCACATGTGTTGTTATGGCAGCCGGGTCGAGCCCTGGAGGAACTAGTGTGGCAATAAGGAGTGTTAGCTCTGGCGCATTGAGTTGAGTGGCAAAACGGTGCGTGGTAGGTTGTTGACAAGTAGTTTTGCTCGCAAGTAACCCAAAGAAATTGCCCGTTTAAGTGCACAACAAAAGGAACTTGCTTCAGAGGAGTTCTCTTGTGAACGTTGGTGACAAAAAGATGTGTGAATCTATCTTTTTGGACAGGGAGAACAAGCTTGTTTGGTTTGAAAGTTGTTGGCTGGGATTTTGATTCTGATGTGAGGATGAGGAGAAAGGAAATGAGGAAGAAAATGGAAAGGAAATGAAAGGAAGAAGGAGCCATTGTGGAATGAAGAAATTAAGCTTGCTTGCACATTGGAATTTTATGGAGAATTTTTTTGGGTCTAGTGTTGTCAAGTATGGACGTTTTAGGTGTGGTCATAGATAATGAGAAGATTTTTGGACCTATTTTGGGATGGATAAGCAAGTTCGCATGGCAAATTTGGCTAAGGCAGGCAAGAAGATGGCAGCTTAATAAGAGAACAATAATGAGTTGGCGAGAGAGGAAGCCACATGGCAATAAAAACTAATTAGAAGAGTTCCACTACTAGCCAAGTAGCCATGCAATATGCATAATTGCATATTTCTTTGTAGCATTAGGCCATAAATGGGCTTGGGTGAAAGGCCTAGCCCAGACAGTGTTAATGGGCTCCAAGCCCACTTAAGACTCCTGCCAGCCTCAAGGGCAAATTCAAAATGGAATAACAAGATGCGGAAAGCGCAAAGTGGAAGCATTTCCTCCGCTCCCAAATCTGAAAAAGCAAGAGCTGGTTTAAAGTGACTGAATAATTGAAGAGTTCAAACTTCAAACGACTTTTGAGTCAAAAAAGATGAAGACAAATTGAGCTTTTCACTGGAATGAATTGGGATTGATGCCCAAATGTCTTCCATGTTCGAAATGAAAATCAGAAGCCAACACGTTAAATAAAATAAATCTGACTGGATTCGTCTCTTCTTTTGAGAAAGCCACTTGTCTGCAGTCTAATATATTGAATTTCAAGAAAAAGAAAATTGGAGGGGTTTAAGGCATCGGACAGGAGAAGGAATGAAACAAAAATCCACAATGGGAAATGTTACATATATTTTAAACCTTCCACCATTCTTGTATAATAAGCAAAAATACTACAGAAGCACAAAAACTCTAAGTGGAACTAAGAACAAGCCAAAAATATAATTTTGACTAAATCTAAAGGTCTTTTACATGATACTACAACTATTAGCATTCTCATCACTGAAGAAGTGAGTGTACTGATCAGCAGCAGCTGCTGGCGCCATCGGCGGTAGTGCTCCATACATCATTGGTGGATACTGTCTGGCATACATCATTGGTTGATACATGTCATTCCCGTTCATCCTCTGTTGATTCATCATCATACCCATGTGTTGCTGCTGATTATAAGGGTTGCCTGGCCCTGGGCCCGGCCCCATCCCTTGGCCGTATCCAGCATTCATCGCTGCCCCGGCGGGTAGTCCTTGCACAGCCGGAAAACCACCCATCTGAGCCATAGGGTAATTTCCCATCTGGCCCATTGGATAGTTACCCATTTGGGCCATCGGACCCATCTGACCCATCATAGGCGCCATCGGACCCATCTGGCCCATCGTAGGTGCCATCGGACCCATCTGGCCCATCATAGGTGCCATCGGACCCATCTGGCCCATATTCTTGCCACCATTAGCATTCCCATTACCCTTGCCACCTTTGCCGCCTCCATGATTAGGCGCATCAAAATCATAAACATCATCTTTCATTTTCTTCATATCCAGGACTCCACCATCAAAATCATTCTTGTTTCCACCTTTTTTGGGCCCATTGCCATTATTTTTTCCACCAACTCCACCGCCATTCTTTGCATTCTTGCCATTCTTGTTACCTCCATCTCCACCATCTTTGGTCTTTTTACCAAATCCAAGCAACCCACCGGCCTCCACTATTTTTTCCACCGTTCTTATCTTCTTTCCCCTTCTTTTTACCAAATCCGAAAAACCCACCAACACCACTACTCTTGCCACCATGTTTATCTTTGTTGCTACCTTCATTCTTCTTACCCCCTTTGTTATTATCCTTGCTTCCTTTCTTCCCACCCTTACCACCATTCTTTCCATCTTTTCCTCCCATTATTTCTATAGCTATATCAAAACCTTTCTTAGAATTTCCACCCTCTCCTTTTTTCATGTCCATTCTAGGCCCATTCATCATCATCATATTCATACCATGAGGCCCATTTGGCCCTTGACCACTACTCTTGTTAGGCAAATGATGCCCATGACCATGACCATGACCATGACCATGACCAAACTCATCATCATCCCCATCATCATCAAACTCATCATCATCATCAAAATCATCATCAAACTCATCATCATCAAAATCATCTTCAGGCATGTTGAATTTACCTCCAGGTTTTTGGTTGTTGAACATCTTCATATCTTTAGATCCCTTGAATTGCTGCATCATTTGTTGTTGTTGCTGTGCTTGCAGCTGTTGGCCTGCCTTTGGTAATTGCAAGTTATTATTTCCTCCACCCTTCTGCGATTTGTTGTCTTTTCCACCCTTACCACCATTCCCAAAATTCATGTTCTTGAATTGGTTATTGAGAATGTTCTGGTAGTTGTTTGAACCCTTCTGAGATCCCCAAAGCTCTGCATGTTTTCCCAATTTCTCAAGCTTCCTTATGAGAATGGCCGGATCCACATTTCCTGTTACTGTCACTTTCCCTTGCTCTACATCAACATTTGTAGAATACACACCTATCCAAAAATTACACCAGTCAAACAATTAAACCCCGGAAGAAAAATAATTTAAAATTTGTTTCACAGAAAAATCAAACTGAAAATATATTCAAACAAGCACGGAACACGGTCAGAGCAGAAGAGAGAAGCATACATACCGTCAATTTTCTGCAGCACTCTCTTCACTTTTTGTTTGCAGCCATCACAGTCTACGTTAACTCTGAGAACACAGGACTGCTACGAAAAGCAAACCATAGACAAGTATACCAGCGTTAGAATAACTAACAAAGATTAAAAAATTTGAAAGAAAATTGAACAAACATGAAGCTTTTGAGAGAATATGATGCAGCTAGCAGATTAATGGAGCTTAGACACATACTGGTAAACATATCCCCTGAGAAAATGCATGATCTCAAACAAAATTATAAACATTCATTAAACGGAAAACTAATCGGAAGTTGCGACGAGAATAAATTTATCATAGTAGACAAAAATTCAAATTTTTTTCCGGATCATAACTAGCTCAATCAAGTAAAAATATAAAATCAAGAATCCTCGTCAAATAATTAAGAAAAGTTAACAAGAGTTTATAAAAAGAAAAAAATTCCCATGTGAGAATAAGAGGGAAAATGAAAAGGGTGTTAGGTAAACATGATTTTACTAGCATGGAAAACCAAAGAAAGACAGAAATAGACAGAGGACAGGGAGATACCTGTAACTTCATGAAATCTTGCTTATTCATGGTTTTAAGATCTGAGACGGAGAGAAATGAACTGAAAAGGAGAGAAAGGAGAAAGCAAATGGGGTTTTGGTTTGCTTGTGAGCTGAGAAAACAGTAAGAGAAACTAGAAAAACTCTGCAAATTATAGTACAGCAGAGAGTTAAAAGCGGTGGGTGGTGAGCATTTAACACTTATCTTTTGGGAAGTAGGCAGGAACCTAAAATAAGCACACAGCTCTAAGCTAGCTAAAGCATTTTCTGCTTTGCTTTCCTCTCTTCTATAAATTAGAATTATTCAGGGTATTTTTGTATTCCTCGTGAGCTGTTTTCTAAACTTTAAATTTTATATGCATATATATATATATATATATAAATAGTAGAGAAATATAAAAGAGAGAAGAGAAGAGAGAGTTTGAGGGCGGTTGCACAAGCAGCAAGGAATCACATGGAAATATATATATATATGTATATAATTAGATTTAGAGAGATAATAAACAAACAAATCAAATAATAATAATAATAGACAAGAAGATTTTTTTTTCTTTTCCTCTCTCGTGTCAGTGAAAAAACAAGCTCAAGTATATATGCATTTGGCTCTGGTGTGGTTGTACTAGCTTAGCTGTACTGTACTAGGCTTTCCTTTCTCGATCTTATTTCAAACTTCTTAGGGCTTCTCTGTTCTGTTTCTGTTTCTCAACTTTACAACAAAGTTTTTTTATAATAATAAAAAATAACAATAATTATTATCAAGCTTTTGTTTTTTTCCTTTAAAAAAAAGAGAGAAAGAAAGAAAAAAAACCTGGATGGTAAGTTTTTGAAAAAAAAATTTGTTATAAAATATTTAAAATCTGTTTTTTAACGTGTTACGTTACAAATAACATGTTTAGATTGTAAGTTTAAAGTTTTATCATGATGTTAATATAAAAAAGATTAATATACTTTTTTGTTTTCCAATCACGACGAAACACGTACACTGTAATCATTATTCATTATAATCATGAGAAATTAATGTTAGTGTTGAACAGCCTAAACACGTATAATTTTAAGTGCAAGTAACAACTTAAAAGAACAATCATTTTGATGAAGATTAGACTAAACCACCGAGAAAATTCAGAGATTGTGGACCCACTTTCACTTTCGTCTATTTTTGAACAGTACAGACATTCATCATCGCCTTTAATTATGGGGCACATTGTCACCTTTCGAAATTTAACTTTATATTACTGAAAAAGAATGAATATAAATTATATTACATGCCCTCTTTTAAAATATTAATCAATTAACTTTTAATATTAATTTCATTTTTTATTAAAAATATTTTTTTAATATTTATTTTTATTTTATTACATATATTAATTAATTTAAGTATCGAAAATAAAAATAATAATTATAAAATAAAATATAAAAAAAATTTAAAATTTAAATTTAAAATATAATTTTTTTAATAGTATTTTTTTAAATAAATACTCATAAATATATATAAGAAGACAAATAAATAAAAAAATTCGACTTTTTTTTATTAATTGTATAAAAAATATTAAATAAAAATAAAAAATATTAAATAATAATATTTACATATTTATTTTTATAATTAATGATTAAATATAAATAATAAATAATATATTTTTTATAATTTTTAATTAAATATTAAAATTTTAAATTTAAAAAAAAAAGTGATAATATCCTTAGTTAAGGCACGAGCAGCTCAGCTGGCCTAACTGGCTACAAAAACAACTGATATCTGCCCTTCTTGTCGCCTTCCAATTTTGGGATAATAACATTCCGCTTCCTTACGTTTTATATGTTTTATAAATTAGATATAAGTATTTTACTTATATCTAATAAGTCCCTAAATTAAATGGTAAACATAAATATAAATAATTAGATGGCTACTCTCAGTCCCGCCTAAGGCAATTATTAGAAGTAGAATTCACCCATAATCCCATGTTATTAATAAATTTTTCAAAGAAACCGGGAGAATAATTTTAACCTCGGTGTATATAATGATACATTGATGTTAATAAAACAAGATCCCATCTTAATTAAAATTAAACATAAAGATTGGGGCTAATTAGTTAATTATAACATCCTTTTACATGATTGTCGGAGCACAGTGGACAACCAACGACTTCACGTGTGTGTTTTGAATTCTTCATCATCGTATATACATCATAATAATCCATTACAAATCTTTTATATACATATATATCAATGGTTGAATTTTTTTTATCTTAATTTACATGTAAAAGGATATAGAGTATATATATATATATTAATATATGGTGATTATATTTTTTAGTATAAATATTTATTTATAATTTTAAGTATATTTGAGTACAGTCTAAACAGTGAGAAGGCTTTACCTCTTCATTAAAGAGGTAAACTTTCAACTCTTATTGATTGTAGTCGGTAGAAATAATTTTTCACTATATGTGAATGTGAATAGTTTTTCCTCTCCTTCTATGTAGGGTCAGACATTATCTGAAACAAGTGTAAGCATACGAATAGTTTTCTCTCTCTTTTTATATAAGATCATATCATCTATAATAAATATAGGCATTCAAGTAGTGGCAAGTCAAGTAAAAATGTGTTTATTTTTTAAATATATTTTTAATAATATATAATTTTGATTTTGTATAGAGTTAAATATTATCTGTAATAAGTGTAGGCATCCACCGACAAGTCAAGCAAGAGTGTGATTTTTTATTTAAATACATTTTTAATAATATATAATTTGGATGTTTGACTATCAGAAATGGGAGACCATAGAGCTAGGGAAATGTGATATTGGAAACAGCATAGCACATTATTAATCTAATATAATTTAATTTAAGTTAGGCAAAAACAAATCCATTGTTATTATATTATTAATTGTCAAATTATTTGTTTAATGCAGTGTAATTAAACAAATAATTTGACAATTTCATCAACTTACATTCCTACAATCATTTAATGCCATAACAATTTATTTTTTAAAAAATACCCATCTCAAATACATATTGTATATCATTATTAATGACTCAAAAATATTTTTCTAACAATTTATTCAACACTAAATTACTAAAATTATACATAAATTTAAAAGTATAACGTTTATATTATATGTTTGTTTTCACTAGATTGTCTCTAAAATTGTTATGATATTTGTGAGAAAAAGTTTTCTTTATTGGAAAAATTGATAAAAAAAAAGAAAATTTATTGAAAATTAAAATTTTAATTGGGAAAAAGAAAAAAAAAAAGGTAAGGAGGTGGATTTCGCTTTAATATGATGCGAGAAAATGTTGTGAAAAAAAGCCATTTATTAAGTTCACACTCGGAAGCTTTTAGAAATAAATAAACCGAAGGAAAGGGAAAAGCAATTCAAAAACAATTACCAGTTGTTCATGCAAACTTACAAAAGACAAACTCTAAGAGTCAAAAAAAAAAAAAACCCACAAATTAAAAGCAAATTCAACAATAATTTTCTCTTTTTTATTTAATTTTTATTTTTAAGAAGCCAAATAATTGTTTGTCGTTCTTAAAAGCCTAACCCATTTAGAAAACTTTGTCCTTTAATCTTCTTTAATTTTATGTTTCTCTTGCTCTATAAAAGATGTTTGAATGGTGACAAAAAGGATCCCACTCAAGGGCACAACACCCACAAATATCATTTTCACAATAATACTTTTTCTAGGGTTTCTGGTGTTTTCTCATCACAAATTGGCTTTTTTGTGATCAACTAATTAATTAAATACTTACTTGTACATAAATATTTGAAATATTATATTTCATCAATCATTCATGAAGTTGTGGGTTTACTTTATACGAAGTTGTGTTGTAGACTGCCATTTTCTTAACTACAGGATCCTTTTGCAATAATGGAGAAGAGAGTTTCTTTTGGTTGTCTGAGTTAAAATGAAATGACTTCTTATATGCTCGTATTCATTAATCATTCTCAGTTTATCGTGAATAAGTTTCTTTAGTTTCAAACATATGAACATGGTGGTCCTGCTAATAAATTTATCAGTACTGGAATTTCATAAATGTAATTCATAATGACAGTCTGGAGGAGCAGGCTGCAGCATGGTCTTTACTGACTGACACTCGATCGTCTGACAGACTCAAAGAATCTACTTTCACCGGGGTTAAAATCTTTCAGTGAATTACTAAACTAACAGTGATGAGAAGGGATATTTTAATTTTAGAGAAGGAAGGGTGGGGGGGAAAGTGACAAGGGCGTTGGTGAAGAGGCATTTTCAAAGCAAGCTAAGCAAAGGGGTCATGAGTTTGTCTCTGGTTCAGGAACAATTGGTCCAGAACCACAGGCTAAGCTATCCCCCATTAATGGAATATATCTGACAAGCTGCTTTGGGTCCCCCATATTCTGTAAGACAGCTATTCCCTTATTTCTGGGACACAGGCTCCTCTACTTTATTCATGATAAGATAGATGGATTTGGATTTCTTTGGTTTTGATTGGAATTTAAGATCTCTCCTATATAACTGTCAATTAAAAGCAGCTTCTTCACTTAATCCCACTACCAGGTTTATATATTTTTTGAGTTTTATTTTCCCGAGTGGTGTCCATTAGGAAGACTTCAGAATCCACAGTTTCATTGCACGCATAATAATAAATGTTGTTGTTTTTGCTCGTGGTTTGTCATTAATGATAGGGTCTATTGTTAATCAGTTTGTTAATGCAAGATTAAGACACCCATTGAAAAGGACTCTTTTCTCTCTAGCACTTAACAAAGAATAATTAAGCACTGTTTTTTTTCTTTTTTCCCAAGAGCATTTAAATTCTTCCCAACAGTGCTGCTGTGCTAGGTTATCATACATGTATATATAAAGCAGCAACCAGCTGCAACTGATCAGCAATGGAGAGTCTGCTCTCTCCACTCCTCTCTGAGAAAACAGAGGAAATTATCATCATCATCATCATCATCATCATCGTTACTATTACTACTTCGGCAAGAAAAGGAATCCCAATGCTATCAGCAACTGACAAAGAACACTGATCGGTGGACCAATACTTTGACCATGTATATAGATAGATGTTCATGTATATCCAACAGGATTCAAAAAAAGGAAATTCGCAGATGATATATATAATAATAATAATTAAGCGGTCAGGCAGAATCTTTTTCTTTTTCACTTTTAGAAAGAAACTGTTCATTTTCATTGCATTCATATGTAACTGTTGCAGACTCAATCATATATTATAAATATAATGCAAACAATTTTTTACCCCGTCAACTTTAGACATTCCAAGCTTGATTTGCTTGCTTTTTAACCCTTTTTGTTTTTGGCTTACTTGTTCAGCAAATATTCTCTTTTCTTTGAGACATCATCTGATAGCTTCTGCTGCTTTTACTTTTACGAGTGTTATAAATTTTTTCACATGGATTAAAATTTAATTGCTTCTGATGGTTCCTTTGGTCAAACAATAAGGCATGCATTGCAGCCATCTTGTCTTGTTAAATTCTGACGATGATGTTGTTGCCCTTAAGTTTTGTTTTTGCAGCCGAAAGATAAAGTAAAAGAAAACTATGATTATTACTGCTTTTTCTTTTTTCTTTTTTCTTTTTTCTTTTTTCATTACCATAACATGCTGTAAATATGTATCAAGTTAGGCCTTGTTTGGCATTTGTGTTAAATACATACTGTTTAATCAAATTATTAGCCGGTAAGTGTCCAATTCTAAGTGAAGTGAACCATAACTATTAATTATAAAGTAAAAAAATTAAAATACAATAATTATAAACTTTTAAAGTGTGTAATTAATATTTTTCAGAAATAAAAAATCAAATCAAATAATTTTGAATGATGAGTGATTTGTTTTAAATATAAATTTTGTATATCAAGAGACATATTGTTGCATTATTTATTTAGTATTCTTGAGAGACATTGATTTTATTGTTTGATTATTGAGAAAGGAACAAAAATAAATTGTTATATTACTACGTTAATTTGCATTTATAATAGTAAAGATTTATTTTTCACTTAAATTTATTCATTTAAAGTGAAAGTTAGTATATTAAATTTTTCTTTTTCGTGAGAATACTATTTTTTTTTTGTGAGGGTAGATATCACCGAAATTATGTGGAAATATTTAGAAAATATAATATATTGATAAATTATACATGTAACTGTGTAATATTAAAAAAAATAATGATAACAAAGTATTATGGATAAAAGTATTGGAATAAATCAGGTAAAAATAAGAAAAAAAATAAACGTAATAATACTCTGCGTTTTGGGGTACAAGACAAACCAAACGGTTCGAAAGCAGGCCGAGCTGACGAAACGGTGCGTTTTGCTGCTTTCCCACCCCCGCCCCACCCCCCCCCTCTCTCTCTCTCCGACAAACCCTAGATTCAATTACTCTCATCAGCGGATTCACAAGCCAAAAAGGTACGAAATTTACACTTCAAATAATGATACTCTGTACATATTGTTTGATAATTGTGTATGATTCATCTGGGTTTTCTGAAATTTAAAGATTTTGAACCAATGCGTGTCATATATGTAGTTGAGTTTCATAACTGTAAAGCTTCGGACTTTATTTGAGTAGTTTGAGTTTGTTTTACTGAATTGTAAATCAGATTGCTTTAGTTAATGGTAGTTCATGTTTGTTGCTGTTGATGAGTGAAAACTGGAAACCTTGAGACTTTATTTGATTTGCCTCCTTTATTTTGTTGCATTCTAGAGCTTGTAACTTTATTTGATATATCCTTATTTATTTTTTTTAATTTTTATTGAATGACACATGAGAGTGCTTTAATTACTTATGATTGATGCATGCTGTTTTTGATGAGTGTAAAGCTTCGTGGTGGTGTCCATTTCAGACAAAACATAGTCATAGACTACAAAATTCTAAATGGGAGATACTGAGGATAGTGTGACTTCGAAGAGAACTGTGTTTGTAACTGTTGGAACAACATGCTTTGATGCTCTTGTGAAAGCAGTGGATACTTTGGAAGTTAAACAAGAGTTGTCAAGAAGAGGTTATACTCACCTTCTCATTCAAATGGGTCGAGGAACCTATGAACCCACTAAGGTATTAGGAGATTGATTTTTTCTTTAGATTTTTATTTTTCGCACCAATGCCTTTTTATAGCTTTTCTTATAAGTTTACTTCTTTAAGCAGTCTCTTGGAGAAGATGGATTACTGGCTGTAGATTACTTCACTTTTTCATCAAGCATTGCAGACCATCTAAGGTCAGCATCTCTTGTAATCAGTCATGCTGGTAAATTCTCGATAGCTCATTCTTTTTGCTGTTTCACTCTTTTACTTTTTTTTTCTTCTTAAATTTTCCCTGGAATTTGCTACTTTCTTGTTCCTTTATTATTTGACACCACCTTTTATACATTCTTGTTTATTGTATCTAATTTTATTTGGGTTTGTCTGGAGAGAAGCGCATGACAATTTTATGAAGACTTTTACCGTTTTGTTTGGTTTTTAAGAGATCTATACAACATTAAAAAGATTTGTGGGATGATATTTGTGTTTTGTTAAGTAATCCTTAAAGGTAATTGAATAAGAATTCACACACCAATAATGATTTAAAAGAAAAAGAAAACACAGAAAATTGTGGGTACAACCATACAAGAACAGTGTGGTTTGGCAATAGTGATTACATCCACTGGAAAACCAGCCACAATGAAGATCTCATTCAACTCGAAACCATGCGTAAAGAAACCTCTTGACAAAGAGAATTACAAAGAACTAAATTCACTATTTTCTCTCAAGAATCCAGAATAAAATCATCAATGAAAGAAACTGGAAAAGCTAGCTTATATACTTTATTTGCAACTGCAACCCCAAACCTTCAGCTAACCTTCCAGAGCCGCAGGAAGGATATATCCTTCAACTACTCATAACAGAATTTTGAACCACTCTCTTAACAGTGTTATTAGCCGGACTTCTCAAGGTGATGTTATTACCTACCATACATGTTATCAAGTAAAGGAACATAGGCCATGATTGGTGGTGTTTGTGCCATCTCTATACTCCCAGACTTTTTTCTCACAGTGTCCTTGAACATTGAACTTTGCGCATAATTGCTGGCTACATTGCATGATTTGTTTTTCTCTGATGGTAAGATAGCATAACTAGCTCTGAAACTCTTGTGGGTCATGGCTGATCACTGCTGATGTTTGAGTTTGAGTTCTCCATAAATAAAGTCTGTTTTTATAGCCAAAAAAAATTGAGCCTTGTCAATTTTTTTTTCTTCTAAACAGTAAACAAAAAAACAATGTTGATATAGTAATATGTTGAACCTTGTTATGCTTAAAAGACGAACATTGCACTATGAAGTTCATGCAACTTTTCCCTCTTCTTAGATATGTGTTACTGTGTTATCTTGGTTGAGTTTTCTCTAAAATTCATTTGGTAGTAAGAAATGAACCCAGTATTATCTCATCAGTCTTCTACAATTTTACACACACAAAAAGGAACAACTTCCTGAACTGGTTGTGAACATCTTGCAGGGTCAGGCAGCATATTTGAGACCTTGCGGCTTGGTAAACCTTTGATAGTGGTGGTAAATGAAGATTTAATGGACAATCATCAAAGTGAGTTAGCAGAAGAACTGGCAGAGCGGAAGCATTTATATTGTGGCCGTCCTCAGACACTTCATCAGGTTATAGCCAGAATGGATTTGGAATCTCTCCTACGTTACCATCCTGGTGATGCCACACCAGTTGCCAAAATTATAAACAAGTGTCTGGGTTTCCCAGATGATTGATGAAATTAAAGTAGTGTTTGATTAGATAAACCAACCAAGCAGGTGGTATATTTTTCTTCTGTACAACACCGAGTTACACCACTATGAGGCGAATACATTGTTTTATTGAATCTTCAATTGTGGCGGAATAACACATAATTTTTCTTTCAAATTTTAAATGCTTTTAAGACGATCGAATATTTGATTTTGATAGATCAATTAATCGGAAATGTAAAAATTCAGTTAAGATTGATTGTGTAGGTAGGTGAAGAAGATAGCAGGATATCATACATCTGAATGACGTGCACATCATGAAATTGTATATTAGCATCTTGTTGCCATCAATTCGGACTTAAGGCCCTACTGGAATTTAATTTTTGTGCCAGTCTCAACCAATTTGTACCAAAGTGTAACTGCCACATGACTTATGTGACTTTCAGATGAGCATTTACTAGGGATTTCATCTCTCACACAGAGGAGTGGCTTAGGTGAGAAAATAGATGGAGATGAGACACAAATCCCCAACCCACAAGATAATGACATTTTACTATCAAGTCCATGCAATGTCACTCTCATTTGTTCTGCAGGAAGCAAAGAAAACAAGTTCATTTATCATAGGTGAAAAAGGTGGATGATGAGAAAAAAAACAAGTTAAAGAAGAGGTTCAAAGCAAGAAGCTAAAATAATTATGGCAGATTCAAGTTAAATTCTTCTAACTTGAAGTAACTGGAGGATGCTAATTGCTAATCTTTATGGATTGGTAGGGAATTAATTTCTTTCCTGTGCCATAGCTGTCTCTCTCAGTCTAGACTCATTTGGTTGGACATAGTACTACATATCATCATTAATGAAGGAAAGGGAAAAATTTTCTTTGGTTATTGTCATGATTTCTGTGGTCAACATAAGTCTGTGCTGTGCTTTTGTAGTTTAATTGATGCTAATCAAGATTTATCGAGTTCTAAATTGATAAACCGGGATTTAGTGGCCGAAATTGGATTCTTTTTGTTGTTTGGTTATATATGATTAAGATTAATATTTAGTTTAGGAGGGGAAGAAATTTGCTTACTTTCCTCTTCCGGCTACTTGGAAAATGAAAGTTTAGAAGTTGAAACGGGAGACAATTTCCCAATTTTATATTAGACCAAAGTCTATAAGAGTTTTAGTTTCTAAGCAACTAAACAGAAAGTAGATTGCCTAAATCAGCTGGCGCCTGGTAACATGAACAATTTGACAAAATGGCTTTGCACTTGAAGGGACGAGGCAGCTCATGTGATGCCTGAATTTAATGCAGCAGTGGATTTTCCTATTTTAATAATACAGTAAACATATATGTATACGTAGATTCAAGCTATGGGTCAATTAGTATCCATTTCAGTTTCAGAGTCGAGTAATCTGATTGGATTGGATAAAATTGGAATGCAACATGCAACTCTCCCATGTGTTCTTTTGGATCAATCTGCAAAATGATTGGTGGTGTGGTTTCTGAATATCTACTCTGTCAAAAGTCAAATAAAAATCTTCAAGTGAAACAATTATTGCACATAGAGATGAAAACAAATCTTGCACACACTGCAAAAAAATAAGCTGGAGTTCATTATTATTATTATTAGGTAATAATTTGGTGGATGAAAAATGGAGCAAATGCTTCCAAAATTTTCTGATACAAAGACAAAGACTATTCCTTAGTAAGATACAGAAGAATGGACGAATTCAAGTACACTAGACATTTTTATTATTCACGAGAGAAAGAGAGAGAAGTTTTTCTGACCATACAGGTAATGTAAATTGTGACCTCCTAGAAGGGAGACTACCAAATTCTTCCATTCTATCATATCATTTCACCTCATCTCAAAAAATTCTTCATCTCTCTTTCTCTCTTGTTACTAATCGGAATTTTCTTCTGTCTTCACTGCTCTCTGTGCTCATGGAAACTGGCAACACTGCAGTTGCACCAGCCGCAAGGAACCACACTCACAAACACTACCACCATCACTCATCCAGTTCTGAACCCCATGTTCCTAACCACCATGGATTTCTTTCTCTTCATTCCATTATCATAATCGTCGTCTCAATCATCTCATTCATTGTGTTATTAGCTTTATTCCTGCTTATAATTATGCTCAGACGACTTAAATCCTCGAAAGATAACGGGAGTTTGAAAGACATAAATAGCGGTATTAACAACAGCAGTAGGTTCGTTGCTCATACCACTATAAATTTCACCTCCAGCCCAGGTAATAACACAAATTCCTTTAATATTTCATATATTTTTTTTGGCCGTTTTCATATTTTAAGCAAATTTCTCATCTGGGTATGTTCAAAAAATGTTGCAGAAGTTAGAGGAGGATGCCTGTACGGAGGTCCTTTAAGAAGTAGTAGTAATAGTAATGTACCTAAAACTACAAACGTCAGAGAAAAAGGAGTGGTACAAGTTTTCACATACAAGGAATTGGAAATGGCAACAGAGCAATTCAGTGAGGGAAATGTGATTGGAAATGGAGGATTTGGAGTTGTGTACAAAGGAGTATTGAGTGATGGAACTGTGGCCGCAATTAAGAAATTGCGTAGAGATGGAAAGCAAGGGGAGCGTGCCTTCAGGATGGAGGTGAGTGCGACTTACATTTATTATTTTTGTTTCCATTTTGCTCTCTCTCTCTCTCATTTGTTTCTTTTTTGCCTGCCTTCCGGCCCTTTTATTCTTAACTGACCCCAAATGAAAAGCTTGTGATTTTGTTTCTGTTCAATTCAATTCAATACCCCTTCAAGTTGTGCAAATATCTGAGAAAAAAATGTATATATCAACAGTTATTGTTCATATCTTAATGAAAGGATGAATGAAAATTTTCACCTCAACGCAAATTTAATTTTCAAGTGCACACGTCTCCACTATACAAAATGCCTACTTAAAAAGTATACAGCGTTGTTTGGAATCGTATTAGCTTCGACTTTTCTAATCATTATTAATTTAAGCAATTAATAATACATTTGGCTTACGAACTTTCTTTCACATTCATGATTCATATATTCATAAAATTCAAAACTTGAACATGGGTCTAACGAGTCGTTGATAATATTGTAGGTTGATTTGTTAAGCCGCTTGCATTCTCCTTACTTGGTGGAGCTACTTGGCTATTGTGCTGACCAAAATCACAGGCTTCTGATCTCTGAATTCATGCCTAATGGTGCTCTTCAATATCATCTACACCATCCCAACAACCAACACCAGCCGTTGGATTGGGGGACTCGATTGATCATAGCACTTGATTGTGCTAGGGCCCTTGAATTCCTCCATGAACAGGCAGTGCCATCAGTTATTCACCGGGATTTTAAGTCCTCCAATGTTCTGCTCGATCAAAATTTCAGAGCCAAAGTGACAGATTTTGGTTTGGCTAAGATGGTTTCGGACAAGATCAACGGTCAGATCTCCACGCGTGTACTGGGGACCACTGGATATCTTGCTCCTGAGTGAGTGCTCCTTTTTTTATCGTGCACATGTGTTTCACGAACATGAGGATCAATAACATTAGGGTCCGGTTTTTCTATACTTCTACAAATAAGAGCATGTTCACCCATTTAATCATATAAATTATTAAAAAATTAATAAAAAATTGGGATCTAAATTTCATACGTTTTGGTAATGAAATGCAGGTATGCTTCAACAGGGAAGCTTACTACAAAATCAGATGTGTACAGCTATGGTGTGGTTCTTCTGGAGCTTTTGACAGGCCGTGTACCAGTTGATACCAATCGGCCTCCTGGAGAACATGTTCTTGTTTCGTGGGTTAGTAATCCGAAATCCATCACAAAAAGTTTTACCTGCCAAGAAAGTTAAATCATATTTTAATGTGTTATATCAACGCAAATAATTTTACAGGCCCTTCCAAGATTAACTAACAGGGAAAAAGTGGTGGAAATGGTTGATCCATCACTACAAGGCAAGTATTCAAAGAAGGCTTTGATTCAGGTCAGCTTAAATTTTCTACTTGAGATCTTCAACTGTTATTTCTTGTTGTCAGAAACCAAAAAATTTCCAACTGATAAATTGTTATTTCTTGTTGCGAAAATGATTTATATGCAGGTAGCTGCCATTGCTGCTATGTGTGTGCAATCAGAAGCAGATTACAGACCACTTATGACAGATGTTGTGCAGTCACTGATCCCTCTTGTAAAGAATAATGCTCCAGGAATTTGCTTTGGTTCATCCAGGTTTCAGCATCAAACACCAAGTCCCCGGCATTAGAGCCTGTTTGGCACCTGCAAATTCAGCTGTGTTACACATATAAAATGATCCTATACTACCACAAGTATCAAGAATAAATATGGCCTACCCTAATTTCTTTTTCTTCAGTTGAATAATACAATTTCTTGAAAATCATTGAAGGTGCTCTTTTTTAGTCAAGAACAAAAGTTTTGTTTCTGAATTCATTTTTCACTTTATTTTGTTTAGTAGAACATATGTTAGCAGAAGCATTTACCTTGGAATATAATTAATGGAGAACACAAAGTGGTAGTTGTTAAGAATTGATTTTAATAATACTATCCAACTTTTACTTGATAGTTTAAATTTTTGGGTCAAACGGTTTCACTAATATGATGTTAAGAGGTAAGTTTTAGCGTTCAAATTCCACACGTTCTCACTCTGTTTCAATCAATCAATTTTTTGACATTTGTCTCGATCTCTCTTGAAAGCAAAGCAAATTTTCTCTGATGGGTCAACATCTGAATAATGTTTAGAGCATGGTGCTAGTCCATGGCTGTTTGGGACCCACTTTGAAGGATGAAATCTTCTTGATGATCTGCAAAATAAGAAGAAAACAAAAAGGCAACTATGCTTTGTCTCGGACGATCGCCATCTTGTTGGCTCAGATTTCGAAACAAGGAATCTCCAGAAAAGATTTTTGTCATTTCTTGTGTTAACAAGCACTTGTATGTTTGTTCTTCTGTGAATTTGTTGCAGGGAGTATAACTTTTTCCCAGGCAGTATTTAATAATGCACTAAAAAGAGAAAATGACACAAGAAAATGCTGGAGGAGTTGAAAAAGAACATATTACTCCAAAATGTGAAGGAAAGGGAGAAAAAGTAAGTGTTAAAATAACCAGGTGAAAGGGAATAACGGTGAGTGTTAAATCACATATTTTACACTATTAGTACACTAAGAATATTTCAGACATGTTTAGATTTTTGGAGGAAGAAAGGACCAAAATTATTCTCTAGTAATCTACTACAATTTATATATCACAAGTATTATAACAGAAAATGATGAATTGTAACAAAAAACCGACATAATTGTAATAACAGCTGTGTACTTGTAATATAAGAAATTGTATGGTTGTCGGAATAGAAATTAAGAGAGGTCACGGACTTTGCAGCAAAGTTAAATATGGTTGCTAGGCCATCACTTTCATTTGTACTCTGGATAAGAGCAGAATCATACGTTCTTGAATGACTTGTGGTTAATATGATACAGCAACTTATACTTGGAAAACTTTCATCATCATTTCAGACATTGAGTTAAACTCAAAATTCCCATGAAAGAAAAACCATTTGAATTTCTTATCTAGATCCTTGCAACAATTTCGTAGTAGGAAACTGTCCCTAGAATGAGATGTTCAGCTTCTAAGAATTCAATGATATTGAAACAATTAGCATTGCAAACTTTATATGCATACATACAAGTTACAGTTTGACATGCAGATTCTACAAAATCTTACTAGGTGAACAAATTTTGGTACAATTTATCCACCTTTAAGGTTATCCGAACTGGGGATCCCCATGAATGTGCATCATTGACGAGCTCAATATATTCTCGGGCACTTCCACTGCATCAGTGGTGATATTTGAGGTTCTTGTGAAGTTTTCAGGGAAAAGAAAACAATCAACTGGCTGTCCCTTCACTGGAATCCCTATTTTTAGTGCCTGATTTGGCAGCACTGGTTTCACCTCCCTCAGATGAACTATTGTTTTTCTTACCAATTTTATCAGTATATTTGGCAAAAGCAGCAGATAACGCTGATTTAATGGTCAATTCAGGTTCTTTCTTCCTACATTTGTGTTTACCTTCCGTGTCTTTCTCTACTTCTGTTACTTCACTCACAGAGGTAGGTTCAGCATCTTTCTCAGCAGGAATTTCTGGAACAGGAGGGTGACTGGAAACTACGCGCTTGAATGGATCATGAAAAGTGTCATACAAGCGTTTAACCTGATGCATTAATTAAATAAACTGGTAGGTTAATAATAGTCAAAACAAAAAGGCTAAAATTTTGTAAGCAATCATGCAAACGATAGCGAATACAAGTGTATCAACAGAACAGAAAAATGGAAACCCATCAATGACATGTCTCACTTTGGAAAAAGGAGAATACCTTGCGCTCTCCTATGCCAGGGCAACGGGCTAGATCTTCCATGGACGCATCCATGATATGCGAAAGAGACTGCAAAAAGATATCCATATCAATCAGTTTCAAAGAAACATACAAATGCAAATAAAATGACCAAGCACATAGCCGGGTAAATAAAGCAGCCAAGCATACCCCAAATGTGGAACCTAGGGTGACCACATCAGTCTTGTTAACATGTCGAACGGTTGTGAGGGCATGGGTTAGCTACATCAAAAACAATCTCAGATTAATCACTTCAAAGGCTGGGAACTTAATGGCACAATGTAGCTATTTATAAGGCTCAATATTGTATTGGCCAGTCTAACAAACTTAATCTATCAAGTACTAGGACCTTAAAAAAGCAGATACCCGAGATATATAGTCGGTATCCATTTGGCCTTGGATAAGGTCTGCAGGCTTGTTTTCATAGACTTTTATAGTCTCCAAGTAGCGACCACATTCCTCTAAGCTACAACCAAATAATACTAGAAAGATAAATAAGTCAAAGAAAACCATTCCTCAGGTTGTTCAACACCAATAAACAAGATTTAGAAAGTGAAAACACAAGCTTACTGGATTGCTGTCATAAAAAGATTTAAAATATTAACAAACAATGAAAGCAGTATAAAGGAATTTCTTTCGGATATAAACATCATTTCCACTGAAAATTTTGATTTACCTCCAAGCACATAACAGAGTACAATCATGAAGCAGAGCAGTTTTAGTAACTTCAAGTAAAGGCTTAACTACATCCTCCTGAAACCAATAAGAAAAATGAGCAATACATCCTTTATTCATAATATCAAAAAAATAATAAATAAACAAACAAATGACAGAACTTTTAGTTGTTGTGCATGGATACAAAATTTCATTTAAAATCATAAATATAATTGAATTTGTAAAATGGTGTGAGAAAAGTGTTATAAGAACAGATGCATACCACATCAACATGGCACAGGACAATGCGAAGCTTAAAGTTCTTCTGTAATTCTCTTATACGGTAATAAAGGTAATCTGGATGCAGCAGATGATACCGCAGACTGCATCAAACAATCAATCCAGTGAAGTCTAATACATAAGAGCAAATCTCAACATTCATCTGATACAGAGATTGAGAAGTCATTCGACACAAACGCATGTGGTTGGAATAGTCCTAATGACATCCACAATCACACAAATTCAAGCCACAGAAATGAATTTTATGCATTGCGCATGTAAATTGCTAGTTGAGTTATGTCCAATGCACATACTATTCTTTATTTGATTCCATTGTAATAGGGGAACGTGAATAGAAATAATGCATATCAAATAATATATAACTACACAGATTTAGTTCAAACCTTAGAAATTATGCACATCAAAAACACGGGCACGCAGAATGACAAATATGACAAATTCTTTAGAAGTTCAAACCTTAGATAAAGCGCACATGAGTTCTGCCCAATCAAGTAGTCACAAACAACATCTGCAAAAGCCCATCTCACGTTCCTTATATGCTTGAGCAAGGGATTCCCCTTCTGCATAAATGAGAATGAAGCATAGATTCCAAGATTTTACATACTCGACAGAATTCGTAAAGGTTATGTGATGTATCTAAACAGATTCCCAGCTTGTCTTAAAATGCTAATAGCCATCTATCAAAGTAATCAACAAACTCAAGTTTCCTCCAGAATAAACTCCTCAAACGCAGAAACAAAATCTCATCCTTCCCACCATGCTAAGCATGCTAAATTGGCACTCAATTTTATTTTGTGACTATCCTTTCTCGCAAAAAGCTTAATTAACACGAAAAAAATCAGATCCTTTTTTTTTTTTTTTTGACACAGAAACGATAAATAAATAAAAGGCGTCTTACCTGTCTGTGACTAACAAGAATTGCATTACGACTCTGAGTGGCCTGGGTAGAAGAAGTCGAAGCATTCCCCACATTCTGTTCACCACCTTGACTATTTAAAAAAATATATATTCATAAACAACATTTTCCAAAAAAAAAAGAGGCAATTATTTTATTGGATTTAAGAAAAAAGACGAAACCTTGAAGTGGGATTCTGGGGAGTGGTTGGTCTAACGAGAGGAGGGTGGTAAAATTCGGATGATTTGATGAAAGAGAAAGCTTGGGAGAAAGACTGCGATGGTTTGAAGAGATTTTGTTGTTGGGTTGCTGTTGAATTTATTTGCGTGCTCCCTATTACTTCTTGGTATGATGGTATTGTAATTAACGTCTTCTTCTTGCTTTGAGACGTTGGCGGCGGCGTTTCTGGGTTTTGATCTTCGTTGTCCATCAAGTTTCTTCTTTGGTTCTTCGAGTTTTGATAGGCGCTGTCGGAGTTTGTGCTCAGGGGAACAGTAGTTGATTTTGGAGCGAAGATATGTGAACGACATGTCGTTCAATTTTATGATGAAAGATAAACCGCCTTGTCGTTCATTTTGGTAATCAAATTCAAGTCAAGACAAACTACAAAGGAAGGATCCACTTAATGTTATTTTAATTAATTCCAAATTTGTATTACCAAATGCACTTTAATTCGCTTGATAATTGATATACTTTTTATTTATAATAATAACTAGTCATTTTTTTTCTATAATAATAGATAAATTAGGAATTATAAAGCATTCCATATGTAGCAAAACCAAACCTTAAAAATACATATCAATACCTTCTAATATTCTTGTATTAGATTTGGAATATTTCAAGAGCTTTTATTAAAACTTAAAAAATACGTTAATATTTTTTATATTTTACATATTAAATTATATATAATAATATATATTTATTTTAAGCGTAATAGTTTTGTAAAATGAAATAATTAAATTTTTTAATATAGTTGATTCGGTCTCATCTTAATTTAAAAAAAAATAAAAATATTTTAAAATATTTATCTGATTTTAGTCAAGTGTGTAAATAATGTAATCATTTTTTAGATGGTGACGAGACCTTGAAATAAAATTATCATAGTTAGAGATTACAAATGAAAATTATTATGGTTGGGAGGGGATTAAAACTTAAAAAATATATTGATATTTTTTTATATTTTACATATTAAACTATATATAATAATATATATTTAATTTAAGCGTAATAGTTTTGTAAAATGAAATAATTAAATTTTTTAATATAGTTGATTCGGTCTCATCTTAATTAAAAAAGAAATAAAAATATTTCAAAATATTTATCTGATTTTAGTCAAGTGTGTAAACAACGTAATCATTTTTTAAATGGTGACGAGACCCTGAAATAGAATTATCATAGTTAGAGATTACAAATGAAAATTATGGTGGGGAGGGGATTAATCTATTGAATTATGTCTTTAAACAAGTCTTAAATCTTGACTCGGAGCACTCGATGATTGCACTAATTGCTCCCACAAAGTCATACATATTATTACAAGCCAAGTTGCCTCCAAATTATATATTATTCTTAATTTGAGCATGACTTCATTGACTGACTGGAAACATAGCTTGTTATCTCAAACATAATCACAACGTTGTTTGAATTAATTTTAAATTTGTTATTCCTTCTCATGAAATTTCGTATTTTAACTCCTATCTCTATCTATATCGGTTGGTTGTTTCTATGAAATGAAATGAACTGACAAATAATTGCTTTGCTTTGATTTTATTTGGGGTAGAGGGAGAAGAAGTCAAGATCCAACAACGTGGAGATTCCTTTTCTCTTTGTATTCAAACCAGATCATCGGTATGTATATCTTCAAACTTTTATTCCCTTTACAAATAAAATAGTCCAGTAGATCACCTTGCTAAAATTCAAACAGGAGCGGAGTTAGGAGTAAATTTGACGGGGGGCTAAATATAATGATTTAAAACCTGTGGGGACCAAGTTAATACAATTAAAATTTAAAAGATTAAATTGATAAATTGTACAGCCACCGCCTTCAACTTCAAAGAAAGGAAGGCCAAGTCAAGCCGTCTATGTTCCTAACCTCATACTTTTGAATTGATTCTTTATATTGATTCTTTGACTTTTTCAAAAATCCTCCACTCAATTAATTGGGACAAATTTTTAGGAATATAATTTTAGTGACAATAACGTCACCTCTTACATGTCTCCGCAAAATGAGTTTAAACTTATTAAATTGTTTTCCAAATATATAAATAATATATTTTCAATAAAAAATACTTGCCTAAAATATAAAAATAAATAAATATGTTAGAACAAGAGTTATAAACTATGATACAATTTATAGATTTTTTTAAAAAATAAAAATACACATTACAAATTTAATAAAAAACTCAAAACATGTAACTAAAAATTTACATATATATATATATGGTTTTCTCAATAACATTCTACAAAATTCCTACTATTTGAATTTAATATTTCTAATGAAAAAATTTTATTATCTTAATTCCTACTAATACCAGGCATGTTTTACAATGCCTCGTTAATGGCTAAAAAAATTGTCACATTGACTTCTTCTTCAGTGATAGCCAATTATAACTCACTAGTCTTTAGAAT
Organism: Melia azedarach; assembly: GCA_028052125.1. NCBI lineage: Eukaryota > Viridiplantae > Streptophyta > Magnoliopsida > Sapindales > Meliaceae > Melia > Melia azedarach. The sequence continues at coordinate 980,740 of CM051397.1, forward strand.
TAAATTACAAATTAAAAAATAAAGAAAAAAATAATATGAACATTTTTCAAATCTAGACTAAGTCGTTAAACAGGAGGTCGAATTTCACTCGATGACACTGTAGATTGAATCAATCGATTCGATTCAGTTGATGAAATCGTAGGTTGAACTGAAATTTCCGTAACATTGGTAGTTGCCACTCTCGGTGATTTTAGAGAAGATGCTCTTGAAAAAAATGGTGGTGCTGCGCTAAATGTCCATCGATCTGATTTAAAAGAACTAAATCGTTCAAGCCATCTATTGTTTCTCCCTCTGCTACTACCTTCACCTCCGGTTCCGGTTCGATAACCCCTCCTGGAACTACTTTCCCTGGGCAACACTAGTAAACTATTAGACCGGTTCAACTCCCGGTTCATTATTTGTTTCCTAACTTCAACCGGCAGTATCAAAGTGAACCGCTCTGTGTTTTCTCCCGGTTGAACCAACGAATGCCCGGTTGAGTGTGACCGTGGAAACTTACGCGGACGGGTAGATCTGGAGCGACGTGTACGGTTCCTATTCAGCGTTTGATTAGTTGAGTTGACGTTGATGACTTGTGGTTCTGGCGGTTGCGTTCCTTCGTTTCCGCCCACACCTTGTTGAGGTTCTGATTCTGCCGCGGCTTCGTTTTGTGCCTCGAGGTCCAACTCGGGGTGCAGCTCACTGAGTTGGGGGACCGACTCACCGGGTTGAGGTACCAAATTGGAGCGACAAACCGGACACGTCGTGTGCGATTCAAGCCAGGCATCGATGCACTCGGGATGAAAGACATGATCGCATTTCGGTATTAAACGCAGCGTTTCGTTGTCTTCAAACTCGTTCAAACACACAGCACACTCCAGCGCTCCTTTACCTATCTTCAGCTGCTTAACTTCAGAGTAGACAAAAGTCGGAAAGGTTTCGAGCACTTCGTGGTCGAGCCCACGCGCGACGGCGCGTCTGGAGCGCTGCGCTCCCGTGACAGGCCTCACGCTGGCGCCGCCGGCGGATTCCGAGCAGTGGCGGATGTAGATGGAGAAGAAACCCATGAAGAAAAGCGCAGAAATTAGTACGACAATTATAATGGCCATGGAAGGACTAAAGCGCATGTTGGAGTAGGGGTCACGTGTGTCAGGGGTGGGCTGCGCTGAGGAGAAGGGAAGCGCGGGGAGGAGAACGAAGAGGAAGAAAAGAGGATTGATCCCATGCTTCACGGAGTTGAGGAAGAGCATTGAAGGGCAGATCTGATAGTAGTTCCTCATGGTTTGATTTTGATGGTGATCGGAGGGGATTGCTGCATGAGCGGGGAGAGAGTAGATATAAATAGAAATATGCGTGTGCGAGAGAGTGAGGAAGGAGAGAAGGGGAATATAAATGAGAGAACGGTCGTGTTTAACAAGAGAAGAGACGGTGTTGTGTGGGGCCCTAGTCTGAAAATGTTTACTGGTTACTACCACAAAAACAAACAAACAAACTATCGTTTAGTTTGAAGAACTCCAATGCTCTTTGTAATAAATAAATTCCAATTTTCAATTAATGTTAAATAAAAAATATAGCGTAGACTTTAGCTGGGAGTGTGGGCCCAAGTAAGAAGCTTCTGTGTGACTGTGTGGTGACGTAAGGGTAGTGGTCAGAGAAGGCGTGCCACGTAGACGGGTGGAAGCTTCCAACGAAGAAGGAATTGGGGCCCAGCAAGAGCTAGCCACGCAGAACAGGCAGGTAGGTGTTACCATATCCTACGCTCAATTCTATTATAAATATAATGCAGCTATGTTTACTCTCCACGTTTAACTCGTTATCATTTATTAATGTTATCATCTTTTTCTGAGCACGTTGTTACCATTTTTTATTTTTTTATTGATCGATTGTATACAAATAAAAATTTCTCTTATCATTATAAAATTTAATCATCACAAATTAATAATAATCAAGTGTTATGATATGTACAAATTCTTATTACGTACAAATTAAACTAATATGACTGTATTATTAACTTTGTAAATACCATACACCAAAATTTGCATCTTATTTAATGAAACATTCATAATAGTTAGTAGGTGTCAAGTGCATATTGACTTTTTTTGTTAGGTTATCAATGCATTGATTTTACTTTCAAAGGTAACAGGAGTGAAAATTTAATTTCAAATTCAACTCTATTTATTGTAAATAAATTTAAAAATGAATTAAATTCTATGCCTATAATATTTTTAAAAAATATTAATATTATTTATAAATTTGATATGATATACCTCATAAATCTTCTTCGTGTATTTAATGAGATTTTTTTTTTATATTTTATGAAATGTGAGACTTAAATTCTTAGATAATGTTTTCTTACCACAGACAAGCCGCCTGCAATAAAATTGATGCGGGGTTTTATAGTAAATGTATATACAAACGGATAAGTTTGGCAAGAAATAAAAGTTTTAAGAAAATAGTGGTCAAGATCCGCCAATAAGTGCAGCATATTTTAATTAAAGGCCGAAAGCAAAGCATTCTTAAAGTCAATATATTTCTCTTTATTCTTATCTTTTGTCAAGATCAAGACATGATAACCATGATCAACGGCTGTGATTCATTCATTCAAGGGGCCTTCGGCAACAAGAGAGAAGCAGCAGATCACGTGATCATCGTCTTGAGGCAGAAGAATCAGATTCTAATTGATCAATCCAACGCACTAAAAATAAAAATAAAAATAAAAACTAAAAATAGAAGGGAGTAGAAGCAGACACCTAACGAATTTTTTATAAATTAGAATTATTTAATTTAATTTAGGCAGCAAGGAAGCAATTTAATGAAAGCAGACGGATAAGAGTTTGCTGCAGCCACCGAGTGTACGTATGTATATATATAGCTGGGTAGGCCCACCTCACCTATCTTAGGAATTGTCATTATCTTATAAATTTGATTATTAAAAGTCATTAATTGTAAGCTTAATTATTTTTTTAAGTTATTCTTCATTCTTGATGCCCTCTAATCTAATTGAAGATATTAGTGTTGTCTATTAATTTATAATCTCGACGTTATTTAAATATTAATGTATTTCAGTGATAAAAATTTTTTAGGCTTGAATTTTATTCGTAGGCAGATTATATAATCTATCTTTGTAAAATTATTTGGTATATTTTAACTCGATTAATGTGTAAAGTCACGAGTAGGAGTTCAATATTTAATGTTTGAATAAAATTATAATTTTTGGTAGGTTTGGGACCTTAATTAGAAGTTAGTTAAAAGACGGATAATGTGTGTTCGCTCGGCTAATTGATTTTGGAAATAAAATTATTAATGTTAGATAAACGACTTGTCGTAATATCAGTGATATGAAACGATAGATAATGAAATACTACTACTACGTACGTACCTGGCCAAACGTGCAAGATGCATGCATATGAAGCCAAATTTTGTGCAGTTTTTCGAATCAGTTAAGTTCATAATAAATTAAGATGCCAAAAAATGTACCTTTCAAAATTAAAACAGATTTTTATTAGATTATATATAATATTTTAATTTTAAAAGAAATAATATATGAAAATTATTAGAGTTACTTTGGATTCTGTTATAATAAACGGCATGTTAACCCTGTCCAGGAGTATTTGGGTCGTCCTATGAATGTTGGGTGTCTTATAACTGTTTAATATCTTTTCAATTAAATTTCAGTAGATCTCTAATTATAAATATCCGTAAGAATTTAACTTAAATACTAATAAATTTATAATAGTTAAAAAAAAAAGCATGTTAAAAATTAACGTAGCAATCCTAACTTCAATTAAAAATTAAACCAATTACCAATGATGAAATTATTTTATATGTTTATTTTCTTTTGAAATTTTTGGTCGAATTTTCTTGTAAGAATATATACATGAACTTTCTAGAATATAAATAACTTCTAGATAAGTTGACTAATAAAATTTTTCAAAAAAAGATTTTCAATTCTTTTTTTTTTTCGTTTGATGATAGCTCATTGACTTCAAAAATGTAATCCCATGGAAAGTGTTATTTTCAAAAAATTTGAGTCAATTTAATTCCGTTGAATTTGAATGGTTGCCGTTTACCAACCCACAAACAATGACAATGGAGGAATACCAATTAACTTAACTTTTATCATATTTCATTCTCAATTCTTCATTTTCCCTTTACGCAACTAATTGTATTTAATTATATATACTTTTCCAATCATATTCATGGCTATAAAGATTAATTAATAAATAAATAATAACAACCACAAGATTAGATATGAAAATAAATAAATCAATAAATAATAAAATTTATTTTGCGACCATAAATTTGAGACTCATAGAAATCCGTCTCAAATGAAATAACATTAAAATAATTTAATATGAAATGCGATAAAATATAGAGCAAGATTAATATTCATATTCTTAATGAAATAGAAAACAGATTAGTAGTCTTACTTACTTTTTGTCTTATATATATTAATTATAGATAATATTTAATATAAATAAATATAAAATAACGAAAATAAGGAGGGAAGGAGAAAATAAATTCTCCATGCCGCCCTACTAAATTTATTAAAAAAATGAGTTCAAGAATGAGGGTTTTGCAAAATGAGAAAGGCCCCTACATCTCCACCTGCCCCGTTGCCATGTGTAAATTTATTAGATTATTCTGGAAAATGAGAGTTTTGAGGCGAGAAGTTGGGAGTGCAACAATTTTGTCAAAAAAGCCCATAAGATGAAAATTTGCCCGAGTATTCTTATTGGACCGGAAGTAGTTATTTTCATGGCCCAACGACTTTCACCTCATAATTCTCTATAACCTAGTATGGGCCCAGTGGTGCATGGGCCTGATTCAGAACGTTTGTTTTAATTTATATATTGGAAATGATTTTCGGAAATAAAGTACTTCAAACTATTTATTGGAATTAGATATTTTTATGAAAAAAATAATATATGTTAAATTATAAAAATTGGCAGGAGGAACTCTTAGTTGATTCTACTGACTTACATAATAAATTATAATATTAAATATTTAAATTTTATTTTTTAAGACGAACAAAAAAAATAAATTTTATTAAATTTGAAACTTTTATAATATATTAGAAATGATGAGTGCTAAATTATTTCTCACTTTATTAACAGTACGAGATTAATTTTTTACATATTGATGTCTTATTCTTTATAAAGTCATTCAAATTTTATCAAATTTAAAACGTTTTTTTCGTAAAATTTCAAACTCATGGAGAATTTTATCGTTCCTAAATTCAATTAGTCTATTATATGATCCATGAGCACCGTCAAAAATAGTTGAATATAAAAAGTTAAAAAAGGTTATAATTTCATGAAGAATTCTCGTTTACTAAAATGGTGTGAATAAGCACGGGCTCGAATGGAATGATGATGGAGGCCCACACCACAATCAAAAAGATAAAATAAAAAAAAATGTATTTATTTATTTATTTTTATGATTAAACTTCTTATATGAAATTATGAGGTGAAAAAAGTAATGATTTTCTTTACAATGTCAACTTCATGTTGGTGGTCCATGTTATATATATTTTTATATATATATATAAAATAACAGGCTGGATGGGCGTCTCGCAAATTAAATTGGAGTAGAGTGGGCTTAATCTCTGTTTCTCTCTCTCTAGGTCCTACATAATTTTTAATTTTAATTTTTTAATTTTATGTTTTTAAAATGTTGTTTGGAAGTTTGTTTAGGTTCAAAGAGGCTATAATTATTAATTACAATCATAATCATTATTAATTATTGTATTTAATGACATTTATCTCCGGACTTATTCACTTTTTTACCCCCACAAGCATTCCACTCAGTAGTGGAGATCTAAGAATTTTCACTGCACTACTTACGATACTGGCTTATAATAACCCGGCCCTTTTCATAAAAATAAAAATAGATAATTTGTTTTCTAATCAATTTTAATTTATTTAATTAAACAAATTACACACACGTGTTCTTTAAATTGTTAGTTTTTTCAGTACATAAAATACACAGAATTAATTTATTCAGAGAGTAGACGAAGTTACATTACTGATTACCCCCCCAAACCCAAAAGGGCCGAAGAAGCCTTAAAAGGGCATGGGGGCGTGGGACCCGATAATTTTTCTACGTAAGCAATGTGGGGCCCATGTGATGGGATCACGTGGGGAGGGGGGGTCAAAGTTCAAAGGAAAAAGTGGGTCCCGAAAGTTTTGGAGCTACCATCTCTGTAAATCACCACCATCGATCTTTTATCATTTTTATGTTTTGATGATCAAAATCCGTCTCTAAACCAATGCAAATGCAAATGCAATGCAATGCAATGGGTAGTATCAATTGGTGCCTTTTCGTTTTGGCTTTCACGTCAACGACGAGATATCTCCATCAAAACAAAAACTGCAGACGACGAAATGAAGGCCAAAAAGCGCATGTGTTTTGTGGTTCCAAAATTGAAACCACTCTATTTTCAGAAAGCGGTTTTTATCTCCGCCGTTGTTTCCTGGCAATACTTTTTTCGTATTCATATTAATTCATGCAAGCTAAGCTAGCTACAAGCCTAAGCTCTCTATTTATATCTAGGGTTTTACAGCGATCATCATCTCTCGCTTTCGAAATACACATGCATCTAAATGGCATAACATCAGACTCCCTATTTTTCATGTTTTCACAAACAACAGCATAGTTTCTCCATTTATAACAAATAGATCCCTGGCTACTAGTGGCTACTGGCTAGTAGCTTGCTAACTCAATAATTCCTAATACCATTTAATGTTAAGTTGCATATTCTACTGGTTTATGGACCAAATCCAACATCAAAAGGGTAATATATATATATATATATATATATATATATATATTTTCATTCAAGTAGATGTTAGAAGCTGGGGACCTGTTTGTTACAGAAAAATAAAAAGTATATATATCCCATTATGTATAATAGCTATAGGGACTTGAACATTAATATTATGTATGAGTTATATCTTCCACGTGTACGGCTGAGAATGAATGGTCTCTGCAGGTGCTCTTCCAAATGCATAGTGACAAAGTTCTTTATTATGTCAAATCAAACAGAAATGTATTAGCTGGTGTTAATCAGCTGGCAAAGATTTTTATGTTTTTCAACAGAAAATATATATATATATATATACACACACACACACTCACACGCACATTCATATTTTTGCATGCATGCATGAATGGATGAATGAATGCTGCGATATTTAATTTGCTTGTTTCTGGATATTAGCAATGGGACGTAAGCAGGTCAAAGATGCATCCCATGTATACATCAATAAGGACTTAAAAAGAAATAAGAGTTTATCATGTATATGCTACTGCTGCTGCTGCTTCTTCTTCTACATGCCCTCTGTAAGTTTAAGCTAGATAGAATCAAGAATAATAGTAATTAACACGTAATTTGAAAAATTAATAGGCTTGTTCATTCTCAGCTTGATTTATACGCACATATGAGCTGTCTAGTTGTTCGTTCTTTTATTTATATTGGTTTTGCTTCATATCGCTTAACTAATTAAGATCACTCAACCGAATTCGGTGGTTAAATGAATTAATGAATCATATGGTTTAAAATGGTAGTTGTTACTCTCTTTAAAAAATATTTTGGTAGGATATAGATGGATAGATCAACCAAGTCTACCAACCAAGTGTGTTCGTCTTATTGTTACTCATGTCTCTTACCAAGAAATATATACAGCAGGCAAACACATATTGACCATCCATGGATAATTATTACGCCTTTGAAAAAATATATATAGATAGAAAAGGTAAAATTCTTTATTCGATCGCACTAGTTGAGATTCCAATACAAACCTTGAGAAGAATTTGATTGGAGAGAGGCCGATAAATATATGTATTGATAATAATAATGCTAATAATGAAGAATCAAAGGTATAATTTTTGTGGGGTAGGTAGGGTTTGGATGATATGTGTGCTGTACATTGGATTTGAATAAATGTGCTTTTAGACGACAATGATTTTGCCAGTTTGTTAGGATAAATCTGGAAAAGAAAGTTGTGTTTGCCCTTTTGCAATTCATCGATATCATTTTCATTGTTGAATTGGGATTGCTTGAGCGACGTATAAAGGCCCGGTTCAATGGCAATAACTGTTTGATGAAATGTTTTTTTGCTTTCTTGGTCCAAAACAAGCAACTATATAAGACTCGCTTTTAATTTTTTTCTCAATCTTTTTGAGGGGGACGGAATATATTATAGATTTTCAGACCCCACAGCAATGGTGCTTTCACATGATGAAAAGAATTAAAAGCAACGAGTCTTTTTCATTGTCTGCATGCATATCCTTTTGTTTTTTCACATGAAGTAAGGATAAAGCAAGCAAGTAATACTTTTGAGCTAGCTAGTCTTCTATCTCTCTTTTAATTTCTCTTCAATGGTAGCTACCTGCTTCTGCTGCTGCTGCTGCTGCTGCAAGACAGCTAGGGCATGCATGCATGGTTGAAATCATAATCATTAACTTGTTGGAGAATTAATTATGTGCCAAAATGTTGCTCCTAGGAGCCACTGAAAAATTAATTCATGCATTGAAATTTAAGTTGAAAAAGCTAGCTAGCTAACAAACTACTACTACTACTATTATTATTATTATTATGTGATATATATATATGTATATGCGTAGCTAGAGAAGCAGCAGCCTATTTCTAGTCTTCAGTTCTCTGTACTACTGCGAATTGGAAAATCTCAAGAGCTGGGATTGGGAATACTATTAATTCATGGAAATTTCTTTTTCATGTGCTGAAATTGACTCCTAGCTTTTAAACTTTAAAGTTATTATGCTCATTTTAATTTATAAATTAATCATTTTCATTTGACACCCTTTTGCGAACCTAATTTGTTCTTTTGTGAGGGATCCATGGCATTCTTTTGACTACAAACACAGGATGAAAACTCCATGGATTAGGCAGAAACATTGTATCAGAGAAGAGTCATATCACCAACACTCGATTTAAGAGAATTTTGAACATACATAAACCCTTTTTCATTAGTTTAAGTATTTCCAGCTAGAGTTATTATATGAGATGAGATTATGCTAGTTGCAAATAGAACAACCTCCTTGGCTGTTGCATAAAGCAAGTATTTGGATTATATAACCCTTAATTAATCTTGAAGTGTACAAAATATTTTTGGGAAAAACAAATAAATAAATAAATAAATAATTTGTGACTGTTTCTTGTATTAATTAGTTGTACATTTTCTGCTAACTATTTTCTTGCGTAACTTTGTTATATAACTACTTTTAAAATTTTTAAAATATTCTGTAAATTTTTTGTCACTAGAGGTTGTCACTTACACTTGACAGTTAATAATTTTTTATACTTCACAATAATTAAAACAGGACATAGATAATCCATGTACACAATACAAATTCAATGATAGAGAGAGTTAATGAGACTAGGTGATAATATTAAATAAAAATTGGTGTCTTAACTTGAATTAAGTTAAAAGATTTCACTACTTATTACTGTTCTTTTAATCAATTTCTCAACTTAAGTGACATCTGATCGTTAATGATGAATGGCTTCCATCACTTTTTTTCTTTGGAGGGCCACCTTCAGATTGGAAATAGAACTCGTGCACGGGTTATAAGTAATTTCTCATTGATCATTAAAAAGTTAATCATTCCCCCTACTTAATATATATGAATCAATCATGAAACTTTTGAAACTCATCAACTCTAATACACCTTGATTAACAAAAAATAGCAGTAACTGCAATGGGTTTTTAAAACAAAAAAAACCATTGAAACCTTTCTCTACGATTTTAAAAGCGGCTATGAATCTACATCCTACAAAATTGGAACAAACCATATTGTAGATAGGCTTTGGTGCTCTAGGATTAAATAGTTAAGCAGATATAATCTTAAAAAATAATTTTCTTGTTACTTTTGAATTGTTAGGTAAGATGGTTTATAAATGTAATTGGATAAAAAATGGAGGAGGTGAGCTGTTACACATAAGGGCCCTCACTGTGAAATTTGAATTGAAGTAAGGGACAAATGAAAGCCTAACATAGACAAGAGGTGATTACTGATTTGTGTTTCCACCTTCGTCGGCAACAACAAAATCTAAATCCTTGAAATATGTTTGTTTTCGTCCATACCCTGACAAAATTGCTGGTATTCCTAGCTATATATCTCACCATATATATTTATTTCATATCATATCATATCATATCCTATCATCTCTACCCAAATCTTCAAACGTCCTAATTACCTATCGTTATTAATGTGTCGCCGACTCCCTCTTCTATCCGGCATCCACTGAATTTGAACCCTAAACCCGATACTCTCTAGTGTAAATCTAACTTATAATTTTTATTTATTCATATATGAAAAGACTTAATAAATCAAACAATAAGAAATTAAATGTGGTAATAAAGACTTACGGTTCAAGTTGGGTGAGAGATGGATAATTAAAGATATATATAAAGAGTCAAATTAAGTATCACATCACTTGAGAAAATCATCAACTTATGTATCTAAAATTCAGGCCTTATTAATAATGAAATGATATCAAATAGAGTGAAGCGTAAAGAGGGTAGTAAGATATCACATCTTTTGGTTATGAAAATTTTGATTGGTTACACATCTAGACTTCTATTCCTTATTAAATACGATATATTTTGTGATGTATACATGTAAATGTGAGATCATTGTCAAAGCTAGCAATGCATTCATCTAGTTTGAAGAAGCTATATAATTGGTTAGTCAGTATATAGTATAGGTTATTATCTTTGATTAAATTAATAATGACGCGTTCTCACTTAATCTAGAAATTACAAATAAAAAAAATATGAATCTTAAGATATACATGTAATCTGTGTAACAACTTTTAAACGACGCGTTTTCATAAATTTTTAAGGATTGTCACATCTAATCAATAATATTATAATTTGACCTTAAACAAATTAAGAAGATAAGTTGCAAGGTCAATATGTCCAATTTTTCTATATCATAACTAAGGTTGGTACTAAATACATGCGTGTTTTTATTTGTAGGGTCATTTTTGAAAGTGAGCAAAATACTAAACCGGCCTAATGCTCCCTATTATAATCCCTCTAACCCTAATTATTCCATTTTAATAATATTTGATTAAGATTTACCTAATCAACAATTAGAATCTTTGGGTGCGTCTTATTGATCTCATGTAGACGTGAGCAATCGCGATTATCTTTCCATATGTTTTGTTTAATTTTCTTATTATGTAGACCTTATATTAAATTCTAATATTAATTAGTTATTCTTATCATTACATGTAGAGGTCTATAACATTTTTTTGCATAAAATTTTTGAGAGACTGATAGAATAAATTTTCTCTTTGGTTAGAAAAAAATAAACTGTTCAACTAATAGTGGCAAGATAATAATAATTGGATTCTTTTAATGATAAAAAAATGCTCTTCTTGTTTATAGACGTATATATAATTGTAAAATATAATTTAAATTAAGCATCAAATTAGAAAAACCAAAAGAAAACCTCAATTAATAGATATTAATTTGTTCATTGATTAAATGATGAATCTAAAATAGTGTGTATCTAAATATGGTAGAAGATTAGAATATAATTAAGCTTAATTTAATTTAATTTTGAAAGAATTCTAGAACGAATTACTTAATTAAAAAAAAAAGAGAGGTGGGGTTGATTCAAATTGACTGTACTACTCTTATTAATTACTTGATGAACATGTAATTGTCATGATCGTATCTCTTAAACAACAATATCATTGATACATTCAAAGTAGAGCCAGTTGGGTCTAATCTTTTGTTTAATGGATTAATTAGATCGGTTGGTGAAAATTGGAGGAAAAACAAAACAAATTAAAAGAACCTAATTTTATAGGGTTTAGAGTAACATGAAGTTAATTATAAAATTATAATTGCATTTAGTGGATTAGATTAGATTGGTTCATGAGCTACAAATTATATTGTTGAGCTGGCAATACATCGATTTGGGTCTGACATAATCTTCTTCTTGATTAATTAGGCTGACTTTTTCTTTAAAAAAAATATATTATAAAAAATAATTCAACTCCTCCTCAATTTGACGTACGGACGTGAATGAAATTTGTTAATACCACTTTCATATAATTGGATAATACATAAGAAAATAATTAAATTTGATTTTGGATCCTCTAACTTGTCAAACAATTAATGTATGATCCTATTTCTATGTATAAAAAGAAAGGTATATATATAGGTTTTGCATTATTATCTATCATTATTATTCATTAAAAAGAAACTGTGTCCACCCTAATCTCGGGATTGAAATATTTGTCCTGTTAACGAAAGCTTCAAAAATTGAAACCCAAGTGTGTATGTATGTATCGTATGTAAGTATTATACAGGGAAGGGAAGGATAAATAAGTTAAAAAGTTCACATGGAATCGGTTCTGTTTGAAAGACTGACAAAGGAAAGGAAAGCTATGTATGTAAGCAAGCAAGTTTGTAAGAATCTGTGATGTGTCAGCCAGGCTTTTTACTCTCAAAATTATAATTTTATTATTATTATTATTTTTTCAGAGTGAGCAGTGAGCAGTCAGCCGTGTGTTGTGTAATGGTTGTACGACCGACCGTATTATTACCAAATGACGAACCCAACCTTCCTTTGATTTTTGTGCCTCAACCTCCTTTCAATGCTGTGTATCCCACGCTCTCCTCTTTCGTTTCCTTTTTTTTTTTAATTTTTAAAATTGTAAATAATACATTAATTATATTTAATTATATGCACGCAGTCGCTTTTGAATGAAAGTATTTTTGTAATAATATTGATTGTTTACTATATTTATGGTTCGAGTCAACTTTTCTCAACATATATAATGGGGATATTGCTTATTATTTTTAATTCTTATTGTCCATTTATAGTGATTATCTTCTTGATGTATTTTTTTTTTAATTCTTAATTATCATTTTCACTGATGTAATGATAAGATAGGTGTGGCTCAAACGCGGAAAGCAGATTGCTGTGTCTACTCGACTCTCTTAATTTATATATTGCTAATTGTTAAAAAACAAAAGAAAAATATAATTAAGGCCTCTCCCTTTCATTCAATAAAAAACCCCATACTATTTCACGTGCCAGAGTTAGATTTGTTTCATGAAGAAAGGGGCCTTTAAAAAGCTCAATGCTCCACTCCCCTCAGAAAAAGAAACCATAGTCTCTTTTTGAGCCCTCCATACTCCTCCTCCTCCTCCTCCTTTACGGGTTGCCTGTAAAAAAAAAAAAAAAAAAAACCCAAAAATAAATAAAGAGTTCGGACTTTTAGTTGAAAGAGAACCAAAGCGAGAGAAAAAAAATGGCACTTGAGGCTGTTGTTTACCAGCAAGATTTCCTGGGTTACAATGGCAGCAAAGATCTGTACAACTTGTTAGGGGGTAATTGGGGTTATGTTGATGACAGCCTAGAGAAAGAAGACGATCACTTTCTCGACAACCAAACAGAAACCTTTCTCCACGGAGATAACTATTGGAATAACAATTCCTCGTCTTCTTCACCTCCTTCAATGGTTCCCAGCTTCAACGACTTCAGTTACCAGCCCAACAACTCTTCCTCAGATAATGTTACGACCGACAACATTAATAACGGCAGCTCATCAGTTCTCGACGACGCTCTTCCTCAGATTGACACTTCCTCAAGCTGCATGCCTACTCGTCCTAAGAGACGTCGAGCCAAGACTCGAAAGAACAAAGAAGAGATTGAGAACCAAAGAATGACTCACATTGCCGTGGAGCGCAATCGAAGAAAACAAATGAATGAATATCTCTCTGTTCTTCGATCTCTTATGCCAGACTCTTATGTTCAAAGGGTATATCAATATATTTCTTCCTCTTTACTTACTACTTTATTTCTGCTAATAATTAAGTTTAACTAACATGTCTTCTTTAAATTCTTTGAATATATAGGGTGATCAAGCTTCGATTATCGGAGGCGCCATTAATTTTGTTAAGGAGCTGGAGCACCGCCTGCAATCACTTGGTGCTCAGAAGGAAGTGAAAGAAAAGTCTGAAAATGGCTGCCCGTTTGCTGAATTCTTCACATTCCCACAGTACTCAACGAGTTCAACTTACTCTCGCTCTGAAACGAACTCAGTAACAAACAAGAGTGAAACAGTAGTGAGTAAGGAGACTCAATCTTCCGTAGCGGATGTCGAAGTGAACATGGTGGAGAGTCATGCAAACCTGAAAATAAGATCCAAACGGCGGCCAAAACAGCTCCTGAAGCTGGTTTCTGGGCTGCATAGCATGCGCCTTACTATCTTGCATCTCAATGTTACAACAGCCGATGAAATTGTTCTCTATTCTCTCAGTGTCAAGGTAATTACCTAGCTAGCTATATATGATCTGAGTTAGGCAATAACTTCAATTAATTTATTTCTTAAAAATTTAGATTTCAGTATACGGTAGTTATACATACATATATGGTGGATGTAATGCAGGTAGAGGATGACTGTAAACTGACTTCGGGCGATGACATTGCGACAGCTGTTTATCAGTTGCTAGGTAGGATTCAAGAAGATGCTTCATGTTGAGTTGAATCAATAAATTTACCCACTGTAATTGGTTTTTTTTTTTTTTTTTTGGGTTTTCTGAAATCTCCATAAACCAAATATGTGGGTATTTTTATTTTCTTTGTTTTAAATTAGGCTGTACCTGAAATTGCTTTACTGTAATGGCTGTTTTTTGCTTCAATTTCACCTTAGTGTAGTTTGTTTTGTTGCCTTCTAGGTAATGGACTAATGGGTTGGTCTTTTTTTCGGCTCTCTCTCTCTCTCTCTCTTTTTCCTCTTTTTCAACATTTTATTTTATTTTTGTTGCTTTTCTTTGGATCTTTTGAGCATATTGTGTTTTGAGCCACACATAAACGCCTGGTCAATTCAACCCATATTTACTGTAACTTCAATAATTTATGCACTTCTGTACGTATTCGATAACGTTTGGGGCTATATAATTATAAATGTGCATGGATGTATGTATGCATGTATGCATCCACTTGAACGGCTGACCATCATAACATTTGGGCTATTTACCATCAATAAATAGTTTTGTAGTATAGGCGTTCCCATCCCTGTACAGACAGATAGATTATAGATATAAAATTCCATAAAATCTTCTCTTTCTCTACGTGCAAAATATGGGTCTGCAGGATGGAATTGATCACGCAAGATGAAATAAGATGTTTATATTACATTGTGAATGAAGAGCAGTCAGAAACAGACTCAGAAAATTAAGATTTTGTTCCCACAAAAGCTTCGACCGAGGAAAAGCTGTCAAAACCAACCAACCAGCTATAAAAATGGAAGTACCAAAAGCTGGCTGCTGCTGCTGCTGCTGCCATGATCGGCTTTAGAAGTCTTAAGCTAGCTACACTTTTCTTTAATTACCAGCACATGATTAATGTAAGAGCAATTATTTTTGCCCCAACGCTCGCGAAGACTTTATCGTTGTACATATGTATGATTTTCTGCTGTTATCATGGGCATGAAAATGATAATGTTTTCTCTAAAAAATGAAAGCATCATGACTTCAAATCTAAATGATTTGCGCATTGAAGCTATATATATATATTATATCTATCTAATTAATTAAAATTGCATTCATGGCCCCATGCAGGTTGTACGACATTCAAGGTCGAATCCCTAGGCAAAATTTAAAAACGAAAAACCAAATTAAGTTGATGATATATGTGTTGGGTGGGGTTTGTGTGTTTTCGAGAATAAAGGCATAATAAATTTAAGAGAATATATATATATATATATATATGTATATGTATATGTATCATAAAGTTAATGATTATTATTAATTATTGAGGAGACAGTTGACTGTTATAATTCATGCTTGGAAAATAGTATTGCTCCTTTTGTGTCTGGGCATTAGGGTAGTTCTTTCCTAATTTTGTGGTTCAAATTGTTTTAATTCCCAACATTATTTTGATTTCACAATCATATATATAGACTTTAATGTGTGTTAATTCGTTTCTTCGTCTGCTTGGCTAGCTGTCCTTAATTGGAAGAAAAAAAAAATCCCATCAATTAAAAATTAATATTTAAATGAATTTGAAACTAAAATAGATAATACTTTTAAAAAAGAATATTCGATACTTCTTACTTTTTTATTAACGTTTCATTGCTTTTTTGTATTTTTTTAATTTTTTAATTTTATGTTTCAGTTTAATTGATTTAGAGTTGAATTTAAAATAATAAAATTAAAAACATTTAAATTATTAAAAAATAAACTTTAAATTTAAAAAAATAATAAAATATCTTAAAAAAATATAGAGTGGTGGGACATTGTTAAAAATAAAAAAAACATAGGGTATTAAAGATTCTGCCTATTTTTAATGACATGGTGGATGGATTTTAAATTAAATGTTAAAAAGATCAGTGAGTTTAATTAATTTGTCCATATATGTTAATTGCCGAAAGCCTTGAATATAGGGCCAAATAAACACCATCAGATATATACTCGTGGAAATCGGGAGAACGTCCGATTCTCCCTTTATTTCACCGTATTTTGAAATCTCCGTCGGTTGATTAACACGATTAAGTATAATAACTATGAGTTTATAAAATTTAATTTATTAATTTAAATAATTTAAATATTTTTAAAAATATTAATAAAAAAATTTATTTATTAAAATAACAATTATATATTTATATAATAATAATTAAAAAATTATTTTTAACTTTTAATTGATAATAAATATTACAGTAATAATATATTTTATTTTATAACACATTAATAACTAATTTATAAATTATCATTTAAACATAAATTTATTTAAAGGTTAGATTTCTTTTTAACATTATATTAATAAACAGAAAGATAAATTTTATAATTTTTAAAATAAATAAAATAATTAATATTTTAATTTTGATTAATATTTAGATAATTTATCATATGTAAAAAAAAATTAAAATTTAAATAAATTTTAATTCAAAGAGTAATCTATAATACTTTATTTAATATTTAATATAAAAAATTATTTATATTGACTAACGCAAATGAAAAACAATATATTTTAAAAAAGTCATATTAATTAATTATATATACAAATTTATCTATATAAGTTAATATGATAATATTATATCATATTATTACGCATTCTACATTTTCATAAAATATTTTAGTTTGAAATATTTTTTTTAATTGTGAAGTCTATTTTTTTAGTTTAAAATATTTTTTTTTAGTTATGATACTCGTTATCAACCTGATTAATATTAAAAATTTTAGTATATTGTAAATAAATAAATTTATATTTTAATTATAATATATTAATAAATATTTAGTTATTAATGTGTTATAAAATAAAATATATTATTATTTTAATATTTATTTTCAATTAATAGTTAAAAATATCAAAAGGTCCAGTTTATTAAAAAATAACGATTATATCCTAATTTAACAGTAATTAGTTAAAAAAATTAATAAAATATTAAACATATGATTTATTTTATTTATTTTCTAATACCAATATAATATTAAATTGTTAATGTATTATAAAATTTTATAATTATATTATAGTACAATAGTTATAATTATATATAATTATAAGAATTGTTATTAATATTTTATAATTGTAAATATTGATATATATTTATGAATTTTAAATATTGTATTATAAAATATTATTGTTTTATTTATTTTAAAAATTATAAAATAAAATATATTATTATTTTAATATTTATTATTAGTTAGGAATTGAAAATATTTTTAATTATTTTTATATAAGAGTATGATTGTTAATAGACTATTTAAATTAATATATAAAATTTTAAAAGTTAATGTGTTATTATAATTAATTTTGTCAATTAATAAAAAAAGAATTGAGAATATTATAAAAATAATAAGAATATATCATAGTATTAAATCAAAAAATAGGAAAGAATCGAACATTCTCCTTAAAATTCACTAAATCATAATGCCAATAAATAGTTTGGATTACTTGAGACAAATTAAATGTGTTGATCGGTAGGAAGTGTGAAAGTGAATTTTTTGTTTTTGTACTTTTCGTAGAATATATATATATATATAATTGAGGGATAAATTACTGTAACTGTAACTGTAACTGTAACTGTAACTGTAACTGAGTGAATGGAAAGTGAACTTGAGTGGATGTTTCTCACTGTGTACAACTTTACACGTGCACCACTAATAATTCAACATCTCAACTCTATGGGCGCCGGCGGTAAAAGATAAGATCAGAAATACTTATGGTCTGATACTTTTGATTTTCAGAGTAGGAATTAATTTGAATTAAAGAACTATATATATATATATATATATATGCATATGCAGTGGGGAGTATTATTTTATAACATAAGGTACTTTTATTTATAATAATAATAATAATAATAATAATTTAATATTATTACTTTTCACATGCATTTGTTTTGTAGAAGAGAGGAGTCTAATAATGTCCAGAGAGAATCAAGGGAGTATCTTGACAGTAGCAGAAGTTGTGTATGAGATTGTGAAGGTTATATAATTTAGAAGATTCCAGCCCTAAAATCTCTGTACAGTGTTTGCATTTGGTTTTACCTTGTTGTTTTGTAGTGGGGAACATTTGCTTCAATGATTCCAATCTCTCTCTCATATTATTTCTAACTTTTCATGTAAAAGCAAGAATGTGAAAGGCCTTTTATTATACTTTTTAATGCCCAAGCAAAATTTAATTATGAACATTGATGGGAGAGCTACCCACCTGCTTGTATTGCACACAAGAAAAGAAGATAATTACAAAAAGAGATGGGATATAAAGGATTTAAAAGCACATATATTTATAATTATATATTATTATACAATTAATTAATGAATGAATGATTAATTAAGCTGAAGATAATGACTTCCTTCTATCAAACAGAATAAAGCAAAAGAGATAAAGTCGCTATTAAAATAAATAAAAAAATAACCACACAATGACAATGCCCTCAAACAGCTAATGGATAGAAAGCATACAATTATAACAATCAAATCGATCGATAAGGAAAAAGAAAAAAACCCGTCAAATCTTACCTAAAACAAATGGGATTTTGACAATGAAATATATCTTGTCTTATTTTTTAATTTACAAATAATTAAAATCGTTCAATCCTTGATAGTATTATAGTTTTTCAGAGAGGAGGTTGAATCCAATTTGTCCTCAACGCTTGGTGTGGCTCCAATCGTGTTCACATATAAATCTTAGGACATGAAGTGTATCTTCCTCTTCGAACCTTCTCCATTGGAACTTGGATTGGATGCATTATATTGTGTGTAAACAACGATCCGTTAATTATCTAAAATATTGTCAACTTTGTACCAATTCATATATCTTTGATCAATCAAGCATCAGAAGACGAGGCAACCACCATGTATCATTACGGGGTTGTCATCAAATTTTGTTGTAAACACCAATCTTTGCACGTCTCTTCCAGTAGGCGAAACAACAATCCCGATCGAATTCTTCTATGAAACCCATCAAACCAAAGGGTAGTCCAGTTTTCATTTCCAGGTTTACATACATTGATACAATAATATTGCTTAGTTGAATACGCAAGCAACAGAAACATAACACAATTCGAAGAAGTTGGAGCTGCCGCAGAAACAGTGCTCTTGCGTCAATTCCTACGTCCAATTTCCGTAGTTCAATGATCTTATCAGTAAAAGGACTTCAGAAGAAAACTGAATTTCTCTTCTTGTGAGCAAATTGAGTTACCTTTACACTCTCCATAAACATCAACCAACCATATATATATATTTTGAATCAAGAACAGTTGCATAATATAAATTTTTTTTAATATGCTTTGAGGATTGGAGATAGTGTACATTTTTTTTATTACGGATTATATTCATGGTTGGGCATATTTGGAGGGAGTCCTTGCTAGTCCTGTATTAGATGCTCGCAGCAACAAAAGAACGGAAAATATATATCCTAACGAGCAGCTTTCAGATGATCTTGATAGCTTGATTTATTGATAAACAGGTATCAATGGCGTGCTTTTGCTTTTGATTGGTATCATAAGAAGTGGATTAATTGAATAGCAGATATATTTTCTCAGTTGGTATGGGGAAAAAGGTCGTGAATTAGAAAATACAGTCCTTTCGTGTAGTCGAGTCAGGAGTCATCACCAATATATATCTGGAATATTTAAGCTCCTCAAATAGCATGAAACAGGAACTGTTTCATTGGGTTTTGTACTAGCTAGATTTTTATTACTAATTGATGAGTGATCTTAAGTCTTAACAATATGGCCCATAAATGAGGATCCTAATACTGTGCCGTCTAAGAAATATTGCTTGCTTTGACTTCTAGCTGGCCAGCTCGCTAATCTAGACTCTGTTGGCTAATTCTTTCCTCTATCAATACACACCAACCATTAAACCATTAATTTAAGAGCTTTCCCTAGCGTCAGGCATGATATTCTCTTTAAAAGTTCTGATATTTTAGAAAATAATTTTTGAAATACACACACGTACCTACCTAATTAAAGTGAATTTTAATAAATTCAAAATATAAATAATTATAAAGTAGAGTCATCGATAAATTTTGAACGAATTAAGGAAAATTCATCTAACATTAAACATGCAACATATATAGTTTAGAATTGGCATAAGGAAAACAAATTAATAAGAAAAAAAAATCATTTTAATGAAGGAGGTTGAATCCAGATATATAATTAGTCAGCTCAACCTATAATTTCTATAAGGTTGTGGTGAAATCTTTCTCCTTACTGACCTGTGATTACCATAAAACGATCGACGCCAGTTGCATTTACAGTGATATGTACAGTCTTTTGATAGTTCACTTCCTTCTTCTCCAACTGGCAATATATGGAAATATTAGCAACGTTGCTTGTTTTCCAAGCTTTTCCTTATGATACCAATCAAAGGAAAAGCCACGCCATTTGAAGGCGTGCGTTTATCAACAAAAGGAAGAGGTTTCCATTCCTTAATTTGTTGCAGCATTGAAGACACCCAACGAGCCTTTAGAGAAAACACGATATGAAACTCCCTTCTAATTATATGCTATACGTTGGACGCAGTAGGTTAGATAAATGTTCTAAATTTTGTTCGGTTTTTTGACGCAGTAAATTAGATAAACGTTCTAATGAATGAGATTAGATATCGTTCTAACCTTAATGACTTAAAATACGAGTGTCAAGATAATAATCCCATAAAGAATAAAATCAAGAAGAATATTTTATTAAATGAAAAGATTATTTAAAATAATAATATATACTCTCTATATATAATAGAGGAAACCTAAACTTAAGTAAGGAAATATAACTTCTACTTAAAAAAGAAAACTATTAATTAAATAATAAATTGAATTGGTAAGAATAAAAGATTTTCTAAATTAATTAAATTCTAAAATTATCCTAAATCATAATTTCAAGGGATGAAAAAGAAAAAATTATATATAAAATTCATAAATGTATAACCACAGCTTTAGAAATCAATTTTGGCAATATCTATATATGAAAAAGAACTAGTCTACGTACCAAGATATATGTATTCATTATTCAAGCAATAATCCTGGGTGCAAAGTATAAGATGATAAATAAAATTAGAGCACATATATATCATCAAAAACAAAGAAATTAACCAAAAAAAAAAGATATGATCTTCATCTCGATGAAGGAGGTTGAATCCATACGGTATTAACCCTTTAATATTGTTAATAAATAAAATTAGAGCAAATATATATCATCAAAAACAAAGAAATTAAGCAAAAAAAAAAAAGATATGATCTTCATCTTGATGAAGGAGGTTGAATCCATACCGTATTTAACTCTTGAATATTGTTCCATCCCCACCACGGCTGCTGAATCCAACTGTAATTCATCTGTGCATTACTAGAGTGTAGCAATCTTGGTCCCCTTGGAAAATAAGAGAAAAAAGATTCACCAGACTTCAAATTTACAGTGTTTGCTAATTCACTTGCTTTCCCTCTTGCTGGAACCGATATTGAATCTGTGTAACCCACGAACAACAATTTGTCAGCCAAATTTTCAAGTTCAAACCAGTTCATCTGCGATGAATCGAGGTAAAAAACACGAATGCAATGGCAATCACGATCAAAATATATCATCAGGAGTTTCTCATCAGACTCTGACTCGATCAATCTATTAGCTGTAACCTCTTCGACGGTTACTGCTGGCAGATTTATACTGTGTGGATATGTTTTCATCGTTTTTGTTTCAGGATTGAATACAAACAACTGTTCAGAGAACATACAGCATAATAATCCTTTCCAACAAGCCACGCCATGAATTTTTCCGAAAGAACACAGAAACTCATGCGATGTCCATGTTTTGTCTCCAGGGCGACATATGCTGATGCATAAAATGTTTTTCCTAATCCTGGATCTCACCGAAAAGATTATACATTCTGTTGTTGATGAATTCGGACTCGCAGACATCAGTAATCTTTCATCGAAAGGGTTTCCCTTCTCCAACGTCGGGAGTTCGATGATTTTACCAGTGAAAGGACAGTAAAGGAAGAAGGCTAATCTCCGAAAATCGATCGAACTTTTAGAGAGAAGAATCCAACCATATTTCGAGTAAAGAATTCTGGCATTGACAAGAACTTTTGGTAATTCAATGGTGTATCTTCGTTTGCCAGAAGGGTCGTAGAGGAAAAACGAACTGCTGTAAATACAATAAACATCTTCCTTCTTTGGATCATTATTGTATTTCCTGTAAGCAAATACCCATGGCAATGTATCTGCGGATTTGATAGCAAAAACGTTATCGGATCGCCAACTTTTGCATACTGCCCGGAAACGTATTTGATCGGGGTAATACAGATGATCCATGATTAAGCTTGTTATGTTTTCCGGGAGATTCGACCACGACTTGACGGCCGCGGGAGTCGCCGCCTCACCGTCACAGAGACTTATCAGAGTTTTAAAGCATGATAGAATTCCCATGACCTAGCAAAACTGAAACGAAAACGAAATAAGCATAGAAGAGTGAAAAATAAAGAGCAATAGTTAAAAACAGCGGTAATTGTAATTAATTATATTCGGCTAGGTAAGTGGAATCAAATTAGTCTATATTCCTATATACTAGTTCTTCTACTTATACGCTGTTATTTCTTGCCAAAACCATTATTGAACATTATTCTCACTAAATTTGTGTTATACATATCTATTAATTAATTAATTAATTAATAGAAAAACTAATATATATGTCATAAAAAATTCACGAAAGGTTGCAAATAAACAAAAAGCAATTATATTCCTTTTTTTCTCTTCTAAAAAATACGAGTTAAAATTTATTTTCAATATATATAATTATTGTTAATTAACTATTAGTAGTTAAGACTTCTTCCTTCCTCTTCTCCCTATTACCACTCAATGATCATCATCATTATCAAAGTGATCTCCTGAAATTTCTCCTCTTCAATCTCTCTCTCTTCCAAGTTCAGTATCATTTTCGCCATGCGAATAATACACCGTGAACAGAGGCTTTTCCAACCACATGAGTTCGATCCAATATCTAATGCGAAGGGGCACATACACTATGGCCGAGGAGTACCCTTTTGTCCCCTTTCTTCTACTCAACATGCCCAATTGCCATGCCGATGTCCAGGCGAGCTCTAGTATATACTGTGATTGTCAAGACTACAATATCTACTCCCCGTCCGAATGCAAAAGAAACAAGAAAAAATAGTAGGAGTTGTGTTGACGGAACATTTTATTAATTTGTATTATTCGCAGTATAATGTTATTATACGTTGCTACTTTTTTATTAAAGGATATGGATGATAATTATTTTCGAAATGGGTTTTCTATTATTATTTGACCTAAACCATGGGGTTCATATGTTATTTGCTTCTTTATATTTTCATAAACATATAGCACTAAACGGCGTGACGTTTCAATGCTTCTCGAACTGGAGAGGAGCTCCAGCTAAACCCTACCAAACCCGAACCTTGCCGCCAACCAGATATGACGGAGCCAGGGTTCGACACGGCGGCTCCTCCGTGGCTCCACCTGTTTTCCGCATTTCTCGCCATGGAGCCCACCGACAGCCTCGCCTCCCTCGCCAAGTACTCTCCTGGCCCGTGCTTGGCATTTATTTATTTATTTAACAAGTTTTGGTCTAATTTCGTACTCTGTTTCTAACTCTGAATGTAGAGTGTGCGGTGGTGGATCAGTTACAGAGAGAGTGCAGAGGTTTATTTGGAGTTACTGTATAAGCAAAGCTGTGAGTGTTTTCATTGTTGTTCTGTATAATCTTTTAAATTCCGTTTCCCAAGTTTTTTTCAATGGATTTTTATTTTGAAAGGTTGAATTTTTAGGCAGTTTATTCTGTGATTTCTTCATCTTGGTGTTCGTTTTGGATTACTTTTGCTCCTGCTAAAATCACTTTCTGAAAAGCAGAGGCACTTATCTATTTGTATTTTAGTGTGTGGTTGAAATGGGTTAGAAAAGCACTTGAAATGCATGTTGAAAAAAACCTGAACTGATTTTCTATAAAAGCACTCCAAAATGGTTTTGTTAGTTTCTCAATATAAAGCTTGGTTCAGTTGAATGACTAATGCAGGTTGGAAAAGGTTATGTACCTTACTTGAAGAATTTTCTGAAGAAACTCATTGTTGAAGTTGAGTCAAATCACGGTGAAGTTTTGGATGAAATATATGAACGATATACTGAAATTATAACATCATTTAAGGTAAAGCTTGTGGTTGGAAGGTTGATTATTGAGGTTTTTCATAATTAAGATCTATTTTCTTTGTCATGCTAATAGCATGTTTGACAAGTTTTTTGCCCTTTAGGATGATCAAAGAAATGTAAGGGTCTGTAAAAGTGTTACTTTTCTTTTTCCCAAAGGTAATTACTATTATCTATGTGCTATCAGTCTTTGGTGCTTACTATTTAATTGCACCAGCACATTATTTTAGTTGATGATTTGTTATTTCTAGATTGTTTTGATCTCCCAAGTTGTCCAGAGTCTAGGAAACTGATGGTTCCGCTGCAATGTTCCCTTAACATGCTTGAAGGAGATACTGGGTAATCTTAAATGTTGCTCTTATTTTGTTTTTGCTCTCAAAATATTTTCCTGTTAAAAGTAATCTAATCTCTGCAACACTTTTGTATAGGCTTTCGTGAGTCTGAGAACTTGAACTAATTAAGTATAAAATTGCTTGTTCTATAAACATCTTTATGAATTTCCGTTTGCTTTTTCCGAGATCACTCCCTCTTGTTAGTTTTTGTTCCCTAGCATCAATGCAGACTAGTTATGATGATGAAATCAACCTTTTTCAACTTTTTCCTTGTGCCTGCATAAACTATGCACTAGACTCATTTTGTATGATATTTTGAGTCCATGGACAACATTTTCTTTTATATTCTTGATTATCATTTGAAGAGAACTCTATATTACTTTGGTTAACTTTTATTGGCATAGAAGTTCTTAACTAAGTTTGTTTTAGCATGTTAACTCGAACTATAATTTAGTTCTTATTGGCTTACAGGTGTTCAATTTGGCCTTCCAGTTTTTATTTGTCAGAATTTATACTTTCTTATCCAGAAATATTCTCTAATAAATCGTGTTTGGAGGTAAGTTGTTTGTTTAAGAATATGTTTCTATTTGCAATTGCAAATCCTGGTCAAGGCTTATTAACCCTTTAATACCTTAAGCAATACTTGTTGTGGTTGTTCTCAGTTAGAAAGTTTTGGGACAAAAACCCAATAGGAAGCTATTTTATCAATTCTTATCTAATTAGGATTTGTGTTATGATAGGAATAGTATTTTCTAGTTCCAATAGAATATTAGTTCTTAAACCTATATAAACATTGTACTATTGTTATTAGATTAAATATGTAGAATTTCTCTCTCTCATTCAACATGGTATCGTAGCGGAAAAAGATCCATAAAATTTTTTCCTAAATATATATTTAAACAAAAAAGAAGAAGAGGAAGAAGAAAGAAATTCAGGTAGTGTAGGGTACTGTTTGCGGCTGCTGTTTACAGAGGCTAACATGGCTACTTAGTCGTCTTTCTAAGGGAGTTGAGAAATACTTGATTGTTCAAGGAAAAGAAAAGTATTTGACTAATGATCCTTCGGAGAAGGAATCAAAGGAGTACTCAAAAGTGGCAGCAAAAAGATATTACGGTTACTAGGTTGTGGAATAGTATGGAACAATCAATTGCTGGTAGTTTAATGTGGGTTAGTACAACTAAGGAACTTTGGGAATCCCTTCAAGACAGATTTGGGAAAGCCAAAAGCATAACCAAATTTGTGATACTTATGCTAAATTCTTTTCTTGTCAGCAAGGTGATAAGTTGCTAATTTGAACATTATGGAATTCTAGAAAGATTATGGGGAGAATTAAATTCATATCATCTTTTTACTATTGATGTAGCAACTCTTCAAAAACAACGTGAAGAATTATTGATAGCAAGGTTTTTTCTACCCTGAATCCAGTTTATAAAAGTGCCAAGAATAGTATTTTGATTGAGAAAGAATTGCCTACAATCAAACAAGCGTATACACGTCTTAGGAGAGTAACCTATACAAATCAACCTCACCAAGAAGCATTTGTGCTTGCTTCTACTAGCTATGATCGAAGAGGACAATTTTTTGGACGAGGCAGAGGTCGTGGTAAAGGACAAGGTGGTTGCGTTCTGTGTACATATTTTGGACATACTAATCATCCTTATTTTTCAAAAGAGGCTCTACTCTAGAGTCTGATCTTGTTACACCTACCATACCTATCCTTACTCTTGTGCCTTCTCCTGACAAGCCTATACAGGTATATGTATGTCAGAAAAACAATTATCAAAATGATCAGCAGGGTGATATCACTCTTTCAAATGTATCCTCTATCTAAACGACGACCTCAGATCAAGATCTTAGTCTGACAATTGATTGTTCAAGTCTCGATCTTCCTATTGCCCTTTGAAAAGGTAGGAGAAATACTACAAAATACTCTATTGCTCAATTTGTCTCTTTTGATTCTTTGTCATCCTCTTTTCACACCTTTGCTTTGTCTTTGTCTAGTATTTCTTTGCCTAAGAATTTTCAAGAGGTTATGGCTTACCTTGATTAGAGGTTGGCTATAGAAGAAGAGGTAAAAGCCCTTTGTGATCGTTGCACTAGGGAGCTACAAAAACTCCCAGATGTTAAGGAGACTGTAGGGTACAAGTGGGTATTTGCAATTAATTATCACCTTGATGGCATTGACGAGAGATTAAAATCTCGTCTGGTAGCCAATATGGTGTTGATTATCTTGGAACTTTTTTCTCTTGTTGCTCGACTTAATTCTATTCGAATTCCTATATTTTTAGTTGTTTTTTATAATTGGCCTCTCTTTGAAGTTGATGTCAAAAATGTCTTTTTGTATGAAAATTTGTAGGGAAATGTTTATATGGAGCAACCTTTAGGTTTTATTGCTCAGGGGGAGTCAAGTTTGGTATGTCAATTAAAGAAAGTAATTTATGGTCTTAAACAATCTTCAAGGACATGGTTTGAGAAACTAAATGTGGTGCTATTATCTTTTAATTTTAAGAAATGTCAGTCAGATCATTTAGTTTTTGTGAAGAAAACTTTGTCTAGGTTAATTATTCTTGTAGTCTACGTCGATGACATTATTATTTCTGGAAGTGATTTATATGGCATTGAGGAAGTGAAAAAACAACTAAAGTAGCATTTTCAAACTAAAGACTTAGGCCAACTCATATATTTTTTGGGTATTAAGTAGCAAAAAGGAATAAAGGGCTAGTATTATCTCAAAGGAAATATGTTCAAAATTTGGTGGCAGAAACATGAATGTTAGGTCCAAATTGGTTGATATTCCTATGGATTCAAATTTGAAGTTGGATGGTGAAGTTGGCCCTAAGATAGACAGAAATAAAGAAGCCTTGTAAGGAAGTTGATTTATTTGACAGTAACTAGACTTGATATGCTAGATATTGTGGCTTTTCTGATACAGATTGGGCATGATCGAAAACTGACAGGAGATCTACTAGTGGTTATTGTACTTTTCTTGGTGGTAATTTAGTGAATTGGGAGAGTAAGAAGCAAAATGTTGTGGCTAGGTTTAGTGTTGAAGCTAAATATCGAGCTATGGCCACACTATTTGTGAACTTATGTGGATTAAATATCTATTAAAAGAACTTGGCATTGAAGTAAAAAGTCCTTCAGTGATGTATTGTGATAATCAGGTTGCAACATACAGTGTCAGCAATCTTGTGTTTCATGGCGAACAGAGCATATAAAGGTGAATTGTCACTTTTTAAGGGAGATCGTTTCTTTAGGAGAGGTTGTAACTCCATATATAAATTCAAAAAATTAAGTTGGAGACATCTTTACCAAAACAATGCGTAAGGGAACATTCTTATATCTTTGTTCCAAGTTGGGCATGATTGATATTTATGCTCCAGCTTGAGGGGGAATGTTAAAACCTAATAGGAAGCTATTTTATTAATTCTTGTTTAATTAAGATTTGTGCTATGATAGGAATAGTATTTCCATGTTTTAATAGGAGATTAGTTCTTAAACTTATATAAATATTGTACTATTATTATTAGATTAAATATATAGAATTTCTTTTTCTCATCCAACACGTTTAATTTTATTGTTTGCCAATAAATGGCAGAAAATAAATAACACATTTATGGCTGGCTTTTTCAGTTCACCATGTATGTGGTATCTCACAAACAGTTATTTTACCTCTCTTGGGGATTGTTTTAATCACTTATGGTTGCTTTTAATGCACAAAACTTTTGATATTCTGATTAGTTTTTTCCTTTTTTTTTAATTATTACAGGTTGGTTCTGGTGTTGGTTTGGTTGGAATTTGTCTTGCCCATGTGAAAGCCTCAAAGGTATGTTATTCAAATATCATGCATTTATATCTTTTTAGTATGGCTTTCTTATGAGGATAATGGTGTTTTATAAGATTTGAAAGAACATGGAGCATTATGGATGGATCCTTCTGAAATAGGTTGCTTCCATAGTTTATGCTCCTAAAGAAATGAATTGGCTTCTGATGACTACACAGTGAGAGTGTTACTGTGTGGACAGATACGGGTCACACATTTTATCTTGCGATATAACTATTAAAAATGTCTTTTTTTTAAAAAAAATTACATTCAAGGCTATTAAAAGAGCTACTGTGTGGGTAACGTCTTCAAGGCTCGTCTTATGGATAAAGTACAAGTGAAACTGTTCCGAACTCATATTTACTTGTAACCTAGTTTTTCAGCAACCATTACTACTGTTGCGAACTCATATTTGCAAACTCATATTAGGTAACATTGACTGATGGTGATCTGTCAACTCTTGCTAACATGAGGTCTAATTTGGAGTTGAACAACCTAAATGTAGACGGTAGTTTGTCAGAAGGGTTTATTGAAGATCAAAATGCGGTAAGTTAGTCATAAGAATTTCATTGTTCTAGCCATTCTCCATTCAAGGTACTAATTGTCTAATTAAAGATATCTCGTATATTTAGTCTCCCTCTTTAATTTGAGATGTTGGATGCTATACATCATTTTTGGTTGCCTATTGTACTTATAACTATCAAATATGAACACATGGAGATTGAACCAAAATTTGGTTGTGGTGGGGATAAAAGGTCATTGTTGAATCTTGCAGATGTCTAAGTTTTCATATAATCAAATAGAAAAGGATTATGTAGCAGTGAATGTTTAAATCAACTGTAAATTTCAGGTACAGTGTATTCATCTGCCTTGGGAATCTGCATCAGAAAATGATGTCCATGTCTTCACACCAGAGATTATGTGAGTATTTTATCCATCAGATTATACATTGATTATTCACATTTCCTATCTATCAAAAGTTGAAGTACTTGTGAGAAACCATGTTAATTTGTTTTGGAAGTTGTTTATTTTGTGGTTGCACTCTATGTCTGGTGTGATTTCTCTTATGTCTTTCTGTAGTTTGGGCGCCGACATAATGTATGATCCATCATGCTTCCCAGATCTTGTTCGATTACTAGCCATTTTCTTGAATCCGAATTCTGAGAGTTCTATGCCAGGCAGCATATGTGTTGATAAAGTCAATGATCCCAATCAAGGGAAAAATGGAAGCTCATGGGAAGGCCCAGTAGCTTATATTGCTACTGTCATTCGGAACGTCAACACCTTCAATTATTTTCTTGCACTAGCAGAGCAAGCTAACCTTAGTATTACAGATCTAACAGAAACAAGAAAGCCCTTCAATTTGCTTCCCTATATGCAGTCATATGATCGATCAAGCATAAGATTAATAACTGTCTCATGCAAGACCTGATTGTGTTTTTTCTTGACATCAAGAATATAACACTCTCTTTGTCCTGAGATCTGTTTTCCTAAGCTGTTGTCGTAAATTTATGTTCTTTATTAATCTTGTATCCTTCTGATATTTCAAGTCTATGAGATTTGTATCACATTCTTTTGATGAAGTTTGGTTTGTTGTACTTTTGATTCTAGTTATTTTTTCTTCCTTCTGGGGACATTTCTATATATATAACTCAATCCACAGTTGAGCGCTTCTGTTCTTTGACAAGTGTTTTACTGGGCTGTTGTATTCTTCTGATTTCTTAAACTATGTTATCTCCTTGTGACAAAACAAAGTATATTATTAAGTGTAATCTTCACTCCTCGGCTTTTATTCGCTCGTAAAGAATCTTTGGTTTTACAATAATTGTTTATATGAAAGAAATTATTTTAAAAAAATAATTTATTTCGTTGGAATTATTGATTCAAATTTTAATTGTTTATACACATCAACCGAGGTAAACTTTTTGAAGATTTTTCCTAATCTTTCGGGGAAAGTAATTTTCATCTTCCAAAATAATTAGAAGCTATATTAAAATATCACAAGCAATTATTCCATAAATTTTTTTTTTTTAATTTTTTGAATCAATATCTCATTATTTTTTATATTTTCAAGACTACCCCCTAAAATTTAGGTTATCTACAGTCTAAAATCTAAAAGATAATATTTTTTAATTAGACCTCAAAATTTCAATATTCGCGTGATCTCGTGGAATGTGACATTTGACTTGTCAACTGAAGATGGCAAGGCGAAACACACACTTCCAGACAGCAACAGATATGTAGAGTTTGCAACGTAAGTAGTATAACCAACATGCTTTCAGGCAACACTATGTACGCAGACTAGGCAACATAACCAAGTTAAACTCTCACAAGAACTGACATGGAAGAGATAGAGGTGATTCACTCGTGGTCTGTTCCAAGATCACTCAGCACCTGCCTCATGTACTCTTTTGCACAGGTTACATCACTTTTTTGATTTTTTTTTCAAAAAAAAGTCTTGTTATGAGAATTTGAAGTAAAAAAATGGAAGTAAAATCAATTTCATGATTTCAAACTGGGTATCAGTAGTCTTCTACATTCCATATGTTTGTGATCATGTCAGTTTATGTTTGTCTTTTCAACTGATGGGAATATGATGCAATGAAATGACACTGTAGCTTATTTGGAGATATTGTTTCTGTTGAACTAAAACAAGTCTAATCTCTGGTGATATGTTTTTGGGGAAAATTATTTCATTAGCAGCTTTTTACTTTTTTTTTCCCTTGTGTAAAAGTTTGTGTTGTGTTCTTTCCAGAGGGATGACGTGGAAGTGCTTGATGAACCTCTCTGTGCAACTTTTCTTCGATTTACTGGGTTCGATCGACCTTACAGGGAGGAGCTTCTATCCAAAATGGTTTGTTGAATGAAGTGCAACCATCGTTATGTTTCGCAATACTTTTTTGTTATGATGTTTTAATATTTTTTTGGTTAGTCATTATTCACTATATTTAAATGCCCATATCATTTGATATTCACTTTTCTTTCAATAATCTTATAAATATAATCATTTATCAAAATGGGAACTAATTGTAATTAATGAGAATAAAATAGTAGTCTCAGACTCACAGATAGGTATAGAATAGAAGAGTATTCTGCATTCGCTTGTGGCAATTCCCTTTTACAGAGAAGGGAAACAATCAACTATGGAAAATTTCATCTTTAACATCCTATAAGTTTAAATTTTGTGCCTTTTGATTTGTCCAAATTAAACATTATGTTTTTGTTGTCTATATTGACACTAAAATTTTAGTCATTTGACTTGTAGGAATCTGATGGAAATAAGATTGTAAAAGAGGTCATTTTTGGTCCAGGAGGAAAGAAGTATCGGTTTTGCAAGGTAATATACAAATTTATCCATCAAAGTGCACACATTTACTGAGTTTGGTGACACTCCTAATATATGATGAGGATTAGTATTATTGTTAGTTGATGGTTTCTTCTTGGAATTTATTTTCATTTCACTGTCTGAAGCATATGGCAAAACACCGGGTACCTGGTTTGCCAGATCGTTTCATGAAGAAAGGGAAGCACATTATATTGATAAGAAATCCTCTTGATATACTGGTAAGACAGTTGATATACAAACAATCTCATTTATTCCATGTAATGCTTATACAGTTGGTGCATTCCTAGTGAAGAATAAAATTTATATTTAATGATTCATTTTTGGTAGGTTTTATAGTTTAATTAAGTAATTTAAGATATTGATTGATTTATTTTGAAGTAACTGACTGATTTACACTGTATGTCTTCTGTGTATATTGTCAGTCAGAATTTGATGAGGTTGCACCTCCATCCTTTAAAGAGCTAGGTTTTGCGGACCTGGTCACCATATACAGTGAGCTCTCAGAGCTGGGAAAAGATCCAATCATTGTTGATGAAGCAGATCTTCAACAAGATCCTGAGGTTTTATAGCTTTCTACATTTATACAATAGTCAAAACCTTCTTGTTTGTTACATTGATGAACTTCCACACTCAAAAACACTTTGTTTTATTGAAAAAATTGAATTTTGTGTAATGAATTTTGAGTCTTTTCTTTGATGTAGAGGTCTATTAAGGAAAGAATTTGAAGTTTCTATCTGACTATTGTGGTTGCATTTCTAACAAGCTGATTATTCAGTCTTATGGCTAAAAATAAGATTTTCAGCTCCTTGGAACTTCCAAAGTATTAGATGTTAATGCTGACATAGACTTTGTCCCTTAAATGAACATTATTTAGTCTTTTGAAGTTTTTAACAACACTAGCTCTAGTTTATTCTCCTTTCATTCAGTTGGAAATTGTTATGATGTATGAGCAGGTCATCTCCCTTCCTGCTTTTTCTATCTAAGTTTTCAGCAGTTAGCTTTCTGAGTTTAATATAATTTTGCTTATCTGTCTTCTTGATGTGTAGGCCATATTACGTAGTCTTTGTGAAGATTTGGGTATTCCTTTTCAAGCCACAATGCTGAGGTGTGTGCTAAAGCCTTTTCATTCGAAGTTTATAAATCTCATTTACTCCATATTCATTATTTTTCATCAAAAAAATGTTTACCTGGAATGGTAAACAGTAGAGTTTGTTAACTTTTCAGAGAGGATCACCTCAATTTGCAATAAGAGTTAATATTCTTTGAGAAAGGCTAGTCAATGATAACTCAACTTCCTACCTGAGTGATTATCCTCACCTTTGACAAGATCTTTTCTTGAACATAAGCCCCAGCCTCTGACAACTCCATCCTTCATCTTCTCATATTTAGCATGGAAAGTTTTCTCTGATTGTGGATCTATTGAAAATACATAGCTTGATATTTGATGTATTTACGCGCATCTATACACTGATGGTTTAAACTGAGCATGACAAGTTTCAAATCCAAATGTATTCAGATGGGAAGCTGGTCCAAAAACATTTGATGGCGTTTGGGCTCAATGGGGGTATGCTTATGAAAGTGCACATAAATCTACAGGTTTTCCACCTGCAAGAGAGTATCCTGCCGTACGTAGTTTGTCTGTCATGTTTTCTTGCTAACATGAATAGTTCATGTATTGGTTTCTCTTTAACAGAACCAAACAAGTCATTCTACTTATGATTGATTAATCCCCCTGTTTCTCAGTAATTTGCCTAGTTTCTTTCATAAATCTATATATGATTGCACTAATATTATTTTCATTTTCATTTTGTGACTCATGTTGAAGTCATATAGACTTATTTAGTCTCCTCTAATGCTGGAAACGTTCTGAAAATAAATCTGAATGTTCTGCTGTCAGCAGCAAATGCAACTTTTCAGCATTTTTCATGTGAAATAACCTGTTTATCATCTCAGTATTCTTTTGTGGTGCTATTGCCATGGGATGTTTTAGCAAATCTGTTGAATTAGATAACGAGAACCAAATGACTGAAACAAAAATGAAATATTTTCATTTTCAGCCATTTCCTTTTTCTCTTTACGAGTTGTTGGAGCAAAATCTACCATTTTACAAGATCCTCAGGTGTCATGTCAGAAAAACTTCATCCCTTCTGAAGACTCCCTTCCCTGAACCAGATCTTCCAGTTCCTGCAAATAAGAATCTGCTTGCTTGGGTTGGTGATGAGATTGTAACCCGTAATGATGCAAAGGTACTTGATATGAGAGGAATACTCTAAATAGACTGCTGACTAACTAAACTTTTAGCCTAAGCACATTTATGCATGCTTTGGCAGCTTTGTCACTTTTTACCTTGTGACTGTGTTAGGTTTCTGTGTTTGACTCAATTGTCCAAGGTGGTGATGGGGTGTGGGAGGGACTCCGAGTTTACAATGGGAAGATATTTAAGCTTGAAGAGCATTTAGATAGGTTAGTGAAAGGAAAACCAAAGTTCTACAAAGTTGGCTCTTACTACTAATATTACTGGGCAAACGAAATTGATGATTATGGTATCATACATCTGTGTTGCTTCTATGTCACCCAAACTTTGACCTATAAACAACCTGAATTGGATTTACTTTTCTGTTGATTAGGTTGTTTGACTCAGCGAAGGCTCTGGCTTTTATCAATGTTCCAACTCGTGAAGAGGTGAGGATCTGAAGTAGTATTGACTTGTATTGATTTTGATATATTTGTGCTTGTATGATGTTGTCTGGGTGAAAAGATCTTTTCTGTGAAGAGATTAGTTAGTACATCCTAGTAACACATTGCACTGGATTGTAGATTAAGCAAGCCATCTTCAGAACACTCACGAGGAATGGGATGTTCGATAATGCACACATTCGGCTAACACTCACTCGCGGCAAAAAGGTTTATCATCTCCTTCTTCCCTTTTCTTTCGCTTGTTTGCACCTTTTATAAGAAAACGGTGAGAAGTTAGAACCAATGCATATTTGCTGTCTTATAGTTTCCCCTCATTTTTCCTCTTAATTTTCACACCGTTACAAGAAATGGTCCCTTGAAGAGGATATTCAACATTTCCTTGACTGCTGGTAATTTTTGGATGATTCCTGCATTAGTTACTTCTGTTATCTGAAGGATAAGCATAGTGTGATGCCATTAACAGTAAAATATATGGAAGGACATGACAATAGCCATACAAATATACATCTACATTTTCTCAACTAACTTGCAATATTCTTGTCTTATTCAGGTTACTTCTGGCATGAGCCCAGAATTTAATCTTTATGGATGCACATTAATTGGTAAAGCCAAATCCTTAGTCTTGTGCACCATCTACCAATGATTTGGTTATATTATAGTGGCTTTTGTGTAAAGAGGCGCTTTCCTTTTTTGCTGGGAGGCTGTCATGAGCACAATGTTGTGTTTATTATGAGCTTTCTCACGATACATTCATTACTAAATCTGAATATGCAGTACTTCCTGAATGGAAACCCCCAGTCTATGACAATACACATGGTATAACTTTGGTGACGGCAACCACACGTCGTAATTCTCCAAATGTAAGATCCTTGATGTTCTGTCTTTTTTATTGTTGAGTTGCCTTTTACACAGTAACACAACAAAAGTTTGCCTGGGCTTCCTACATCCTCACATGGAAAAGCTTCTGAGTTTCATGCATCTATTAATTAGATTATTTTCTTTAAGATTATTCATCTCATATGACACTCATGATGAAGCTATGCAAATGTGTCACTAACTGGATATTGCCAGTATAATGATACTGTGAGATTGATTTGGTAACATCCTGTATATAAATTTTACATTGACAATTTTCTACTGTCTTCTACAGAACTTGGATTCAAAGATTCACCACAATAACCTCCTCAATAATATACTCGCAAAGGTATTTGCTGCTCAAAATTTGTTCGTACTATGTGTGAGGTGAATTTCACAGTATTTGTACTTTTAATTTGTGCTTTCCAATCTGTCTTCTTATTTATTACATTCTGGTAGTGCCAAAGACAGTCATATGATTATATTTGTACTGCATTTTGATTGATAGCTATCTGTGGTTGCCTAATTTAATTGGTGCAGGTAGAAGGGAACAATGCAAATGCTGCTGATGCAATCATGCTTGACAAGGATGGTTATGTGTCTGAAACAAATGCTACAAATATTGTAAGCCACCAGCTCTGTCATTGTTTCTGATTTTAGACCTGCGAGTGCATAAGGTTTATGTTACTGTTACCAAACCTTCAGGGAAGGAAAGTGTCCTCAAAAAGTTTCACTTTGGCTTTACCTTCCGATTATGTTCACTTTTTTTTCTGCATATTATATTAAGTTTGACAACTACCAAGGCATTAATGGATATATCTCATTGATAAAAACGAAACTGAATAATATTAGAATTATGCTGCTTTCCCATGAAAATATAGCTCCCATCTTTCAAGGATTCTTGTTTTGCAGTTTTTGGTGAAGAAAGGCCGTGTCTTGACACCCCATGCTGATTACTGCCTTCCTGGTATCACTAGAGCGACTGTAAGTTATACTAAACGTTGCTTCTTAGTAATTTTAATGAGTCTCCACTAAATTTAACTTCTTTTATACTAAAATAATGGATAGATTGCTGTGCATAGGCAGGTAAAAATTATCAAGATGCAAAAGTTAAATTTGGGCAAGTTTGAATCCAGTTTAACTTGTTCAATGTTGTATGGAGAATTGGCAAATGAAACATTATATATTTCTTTTTCTTTAGATCCTCAAAACGAGTCAACACTTTACTGGATAAAATTATACAAAAATATGCTGCAATAAGCCAAGTTCATAAATCAATATTATTGAGATGATTAGGTTTTGAAGCATTAAGCTTGAGGTATTCTTCTTGTAACATACATGCTTTATTGATAAAATGAATTTATTTTTGGCATTAATATGATTGGTTCATTTTGTGATTGCAGGTTATGGACCTTGTGGTGAGGGAAAAGTTCATCCTAGAGGAGCGAAGAATCAGCCTATCAGAGTTCCATACTGCAGATGAGGTTTTCATGCTTATCCTCTGAATCTCCGCTGTGAAATACCTGAAAGAAATTTAACTAAGTATATTGCAAAGAAATGACAGTCTCTAACAGCTATCTTCTTGTGACACGCAAAGTCATAATGCTTTGCTTATGTGCTTAGGAGTTAATCTTGTTATATGAATTGTAAAATTCAATGCTTCTGAAGCAAATATTAATCTCATTGCTCTTCTGGACAATATAGAAAACTGCTCATCTTAAGCCATAATTGTTCATATTATTGTACTTTATTTATTAATTACAGTGAGAATGGATTATCTGCAGGTTTGGACAACTGGAACAATGGGAGAACTCAGCCCGGTGAGTTTTCTTTTAGATTTTCTTCTTTTTCTGCACCATGTTGGCATAAGTATGTACAACTTGGGGCTTCAGATTGTTGCATCATCACCTTACTGCTTCCGAGCTAATTAGATATTCTTGGGGCATCATACTTGCTATGTGTTGGCAATTTTTTCTTACTGCTTCATAAACATTTCATGACTGAAACCACTACAGTAAAAAAACTTAATCACTAAGATAGTCATGTGGTTCGATCCTCTTAACAGGTGGTGAAGATTGATGGGCGCTTGGTTGGTGATGGAAAAGTGGGGCCTGTGACTCGAAGGTTGCAACAAGCTTACAAAAATCTTACAGAAGAGTCAGGAGTGCCAATACCGACCTACAAGTCAATTAACTGACACAAAGGTTGCAGAATGTTTAAGCAGTGGAGCTTTGTAAAGGTAAGCCCGGTTCTATACATTTCCAGTTCCGTCAATTGAAGATAAGGATTTTAGTCATCATATAAAAACCAGAGGCAAGTAGTGCAAGAAGGCAAAGGTGGAAGATTTGCCCATTTCTGGGAGTAGCTACTAGTTAAATTCTCCCTCCGAACCGACTTTCTTGATATCATTAATTCATATTGATTCCTTAAAAGTAGTTCCTTCCACATGCTGCTGCTTTAAGTTACAACTTTTCTTGCACCCATCTAAATTCTAGGCCGAGTTCTTCAAGATTGATGAATGGTAATTCCTTATTCCAGGGCAAAACACAAAAACCTGAATGAGAGAGAAGCTGAAATTGCTACCACAGTCATGAATAAACATAGCAAAGTATCGTGTGTCGGCCACGGACGTGTAAAGTTCCTACTATTCTGTCTATCTACGTCTTGAATAGTAATTAGTACGGAGAAACTTGGACTGTAATCCTGTGTCTCTGTAATAAATAAAAGTCGTTCATAATATCTGACTTGATGTTTGATAGAACGGCGAGCTAGCTCTTTTAGATTCTGCAATTCAAACACTTTCTAGCAATTAAACTTCAAAAATTTGCTGAGCCGTTGTAAATGTAGCTTGGTTGGGTGTTGTTAATTAGGGACTTGCCCTTGTAATTCTTCGGACACCTTGAGATTTTAGATCCTGTATCAAATTCATACAATCTAAAATCTTCGGTTTGGTTTTCCAATGTAGTTGGATATTATAATTTATTAACTTTCACACATTTCCCTAAGTCTCTATTCTCTGACGAAGAATCTTTCATTCCCATAATTATTGGGCAAGGCTGTGATATGATACGTATAAATTCATGTAATGTTCCCATGTAATTTCATTATAACATTAAAAAAAAAAGGCGAAAAAAATCTTAAACAGGCAACACTTATACCGCATACCACCGTACGAATTGAAAAAAGAAATGATAAAAAAAACTGAATATTTACGTAAAATAAGTAAATTGAGGTATTTTCACATACATCCTTGAACTTTATAAAAATCACTCTTAAATAAAACATTTGTGAAAATTTACAAATACTTAAAATATTTTTTTTTAATTATAACAATTTAGACTCTATTTTAATATTTTTCTCTTAACAATTTAGCCTCTGTTTTTTTTTACAATATACTAACGACTAAATAAATTTTTTAATTTATTATTTCAATAAAAATTTAGAAAAAATACTATTATTAAAAAAATTAAATAATGAGTTCAATCAAAATTATATGCTAAAATATTAATAATTATTTTCTTTTATTTGCTTAGTAATAATTTGATATTTAATTATCAAAAATTTTGAAATTTTTTTTAACACTTTTTATATATAATATATTTATTTAAAATATTATATTAGATTCATTATATTTTCTTAAAAAATTATAAAAATATAAAAAATAAATACATGTTATAATGAATTTATTAGATAGATATATTATATATAA
This sequence comes from Melia azedarach, assembly GCA_028052125.1. Classification (NCBI taxonomy): domain Eukaryota; kingdom Viridiplantae; phylum Streptophyta; class Magnoliopsida; order Sapindales; family Meliaceae; genus Melia; species Melia azedarach. Next base: position 1,020,144 of record CM051397.1, read on the forward strand.
AATAAAATGTTAAAAAATATTTTAATTATTTTTTAATAATTAAATATCATATTATTATTAAAAAAGTAAAAAAAAAGAGTTATAAATATTTTAGCATATGAATTTAATCTAATTTTTATTGTTCAAATTTTTTAATAATAATATTTTTTTTAAATTTTTTGGTAAAATAATAAATTAAAAAATTATTTAGTGTTTAGTATATTTTAAAAAATATTAAAAAGAGACTAAATTATTATAGTTAAAAAAATTTAGATATACAAATAATAGAAAATAATAGTTAAACTAGCGTTTTTTTAAAATAAATGTCAAATAGTTATTAAAACAAAAAATATTTATCAGTTAGATTTTTTATATTAAAATTTTTTATTTTTATTATAATAAAAAAATTATTATTATAATTAAAAATTAATAGTAAATGCTATTTGTCTATTTCTCGAAACGTGGGGACATTTGTTTTTATTCAAATATCGTTTTAGGCCAATTGTCGGGGTACTTGTCAGTATCCCAAATTGGAAAGAAATTAATTGCATGAGAATTGCGATCAAGATAACAGTCACGTGATGGGTCAGGTGATGTCAGCAACTTGTCCGCGCGGTGCGCCGTCATTTGACAACTCAACCGCTCCCGTCTTCGAGCTGGCAACAGTAACAGCATATCCAACACACATTCATTACCTTTTTAAGTAATTCTCAGACCAGTTTAACCATTTTGTTGTGTCCTCGTCGCCATCATCATCATTGATATCAACACATGGAAGAGGTAGAGGTGATTCATTCATGGTCTGCTCCAAGATCACTCAGTACCTGCCTCGTGTACTCTTTTGCTCAGGTCATTACTTTTCACTGCAGCTCAGAGAAAGTGATGATCAAGTGCATAATCTCAAAACGGGTTTCCATTGTTTGTCACTGTGTATTTGTCTGTGGTTGATTGATGAGTGATCGGTTTAATCGTTTTAATTTGACAGAAATGAATATGAACTTTAGCTGGTGATGTTTGATGATGAATTATAGTTTATACATAGGAAAAGAAGCGATCCTTTTTTATTGTTTTAAATGAATACTGAAGTTCTCTTGCTTTTTGACATCGGGGTGTGCTGTTATTCTAAAACATTGCTATAATAATTTGCTGGTTTCTGTTAAGTCAAAGTTTGTACTGTTCTGTTTTAGAGGGAAGACATGGAAGTGCTTGATGAACCTCTCTATGCAACTTTTCTACGGCTAACAGGAGTTAATCGGCCCTACAGGGGGGAGCTTCTATCCAAAATGGTATGTTCAATTAACCATGACCTCTCGCTACTCTTTGTTTCCTTATATTTGCATTTAACCGGCTTCGAGATTCTAGTACTTGCATGGCTATAGGAAAGGAAAGTGCTCTGTATTACCGTGCTCATTATTGTTGCAATTGCCTTCTAACAGCAAGTGATATAGCCAACTGTGACAAATTACATTTTAACAGCTTATATTGGTTTACATTAACCACTGTGCTAGTTTTTTACTTTGATGTTAAAATTTTAGTCATTTGACTTGGAGTAGGAATCTGATGGAAATAAGGTTGTGAAAGAGGTCATTTTTGGTCCAGGAGGAAAGAAATATAGGTTTTGCAAGGTAATTTTACTCATCAGGATATGCACTCATGTAATGATTGTCGTAATGTGCATACTGTATGATGAGGATAAATTTTATTCAGATTATGATTTTTTCTGGAAATTTGCTTTCATTTCATGGTCTATAGCATATGGCAAAACAACATGTACCTTGTTTGCCAGATGATTTGATGAAGAAAGGGAAGCACATTATATTGATCAGAAATCCTCTTGATATACTGGTATGATATCTGTGGAATCTTTTTTATTTATCCATTGATCTTAAATTCATCAAATAGAAAATATAAAAATGATCCTATATGTTCTGCTTGATGTTTTTATGGTGTTGGTTCATTCTCAGTAACTAAATTCATACTTGAAATATTTATATTTTTATCATGCACTTTTATCTAGATTTCCATATCTTTATTATGTACATAATGATATGGATCCACTTATTTTGATGTGGATAACTTGTTTCTTGCATCTTTGATTGGATTTGTGTTGTCAGCCATCATTTGATAAGGTAGTGCCTCCATCTTTCCAAGAGTTAGGATTGGCAGACCTGGTCTCCATATACAGTGAGCTCTGTCAGCTGGGAAAACGTCCAGTCATAATTGACTCAGACGACCTTCAACGAGATCCTGAGGTTGTAGATCTTTCTAAAGTGGAACACGATGGATAGTGCTCATGTATTTGCTCAATTTAGAGCTTCTACTCTTACACTATGTTTCAAATTCAGTGTCAAGATGCTATAATGATGCAGCAGTTATACTCTTGTAGCATTGATGTATGATTCACATATTTTTGTATAGGGTCATGCTTTAACATGATTCATAATAATCATGTCAAGTTTCAATTCATTTTCTAATCTTAGTGTTTCCTGTTCGCGGGTAGTTTAGCGAATGATTGGCATACTCTCTGAAATAAATACTGAATTTTCTGTAATGAAATTTTTAGTGTTTTCTTTGTAAGTAGAGGTTGATAATGAAAGAATCTGACGTTCTATCTGGCTATTGTGGTTGCATTTTCAACAAGCTTAATTTTTCTATTTGATTACTAACAATAAGGCTTCCAGCTCCTTGAAACTTCGAAATCATTAGACTCTACTGAGATGTGAATGCTTACATGGACTTTGTGCTTCAGCATGAACATTATGTAGTCTAATGAGGTTTTTAAGAACAGTAGCTCTAATAGATTCTATTGTCATTTTGTTGGAAATTTTTACAATGCATGAACTGGTCTTCTTCCTTGCTCCTATGTTATTCAACATTCTTACTTTCAGTAATTTTACATCATCCCGGTGCCAACTGTTCAGTTAATTTATCTCTCTTCTTGATGTATAGGCCACTTTACGAGGTCTTTGTGAAGACTTGGATATTCCTTTTCAAACTGCAATGCTGAGGTGTGCAAAAGCCTTTCCGTCAGAAGTTTAAAATAACTTCATTTACTCGTCCTTACAATTCTTGTATGAAAGAATTGTTTACATGGAAAAGTGAATGCTCGAATTTACCAAGTTCATTTAGAGCAATCACCTCAATTTGCAATAAAATTTAAGCTCTTTGTAAATGAATTCTTGAAAAAGGCTGGTGAGTGATAGCTCAACTTCATACATTACAGATTTGCTCACATGGATTGAATAAAATTAATCTGCATTCTCCATATATAACATATCTTATCCTGTGACATCCAATATGTCTCTTTAAATCTCTATTAAATGCTTCCCTTGCAGAAATTTTTTTCTGATTGGCACTCTGTGGAACATACATAGCTTGCTAGTTGATGTATTTATACACTCATTTGGAGGATGCATATACATGGATTTTTTCATATTCTCCTCAATTGCAATTACACTTTAAACTGTGTGTATAAAAAGTTTCAAATTCAAATATTTTCAGATGGGAAGCCGGTCCAAAGCCAATTGATGGGCTTTGGGCTCCATGGTGGTATGAAAGTGTACATAAATCCACAGGTTTTTCACCGCCAAGAGAGTACCCTGCGGTATGTTGTTTGTGTGTCATCTCGGTATTCTTTTGCGATACCACCACTTTGAGATTTTAATCATATATCAATGGAAACAGAATACCAGAACCAAATGCTTAGTTTGTGCTGTCATTATGTTTCATTTTTAGCCATTTCCTCTTTCTCTTTACGAGTTGCTGGAGCAAAGTCTACCTTTTTACAACATGCTTAGGCGTCGTGTCAGAAAAACTTCGTCCCTTCTGAAGACACCCTTACCTGAACCAGATCTTCCAGTTCCTGAAAATAAGAAGTTGCTTGCATGGGTTGGTGATGAGATTGTACCCCGTGATGACGCAAAGGTGCTTGATTAAAGAAGATAATGCATTGGCTGTGAAGTAACTAGACTTTCAGCCTATAGTCATGCTTTTCCTGCTTTCTCATTCTTATCTCGTGACTGTGTTAGGTTTCTGTATTTGACTCAATTGTCCAAGGTGGTGATGGAGTGTGGGAGGGACTCCGGGTTTACAATGGGAAGATATTTAAGCTTGAAGAGCATTTAGATAGGTTAGTAGAAGGACAGCCAAAGTTTGATAAAGTTGAAACTTTATTGCACTTATGTTACTGGGCTATGAAACTAACTAATTGTTATGGTATAATATATTCAAGTTTCTTCTACATCACCCAAACTTTGATCTGCAAGACAATCTGAATCAGATTTATTTTTCTGTTGATTAGGTTGTTTGACTCAGCAAAGGCTCTGGCTTTCATTAATGTTCCAAGCCGTGAAGAGGTGAGAGTTTGAACCCCGAAGAAGTATTGACTTGTATTGATTTTGATTTGTTTCCACTTATTATGATGTTGCGTCAATGGAAGGAAATTTGTTTTATTGCCTTATGCCTGTAGGTTTATGATAAGATTGACTCTAGTAACATATTGCATTGAATGGTAGGTTAAGCAAGCCATCTTCAGAACTCTAATTAGGAATGGGATGATGGATAATGCACACATCCGGCTTACACTCACTCGTGGCAAAAAGGTTTATCATCTCCTTCCTTTATCTCGCTTGTGTGGACCAAAAGTGAGTTAGCACCAAAAAATACAAGTAGTCATATTGTTTCGACTTTTTTATGTGACTGAAGGATAAGCATAGTGTGATTGACAATTAATTGTAAAATATATGCAAGGACATCACAACTGCTATCATCTGTTTGTTATTTCCTTCCCGTGAAATGAACACAAGTACTAGATGACACGTTTTTGTGGACATAAGCTTTGGGCTCCACATTTGCTCTACTAATTTTCAATGCTCTTGTCTTGTTCAGGTTACATCTGGCATGAGCCCAGCATTTAATCTTTATGGATGCACCTTAATCGGTAAAGCCAATTCTTAGTCTTCTGCACCCTGTACCAATGACATTGCTGAAATAAACTTTTAAGTTAGCTTGACAACCATTAGATTTTGATGTTATATTATAGCAGCTTTTATGGAAAAGAGCTTTGTTTGTTGTTGTTGGGGCTATTATGAGGATTCTGTTGTTCTAGTATGAGGATTCTCATGATACACTTATTACCATATCTGAGTATGCAGTCCTTCCTGAATGGAAACCCCCAGTCTATGACAATGCTCATGGCATAACTTTGGTGACAGCTACCACTCGTCGTAATTCTCCAAATGTAAGATTCTCGATACTCTCTTTTTTTTCTTCTGTCTTCTGCATTTTCCATTTAAGTTATGACATTTTTCTCCCGTCTTGTAGAGCTTGGATTCAAAGATTCACCACAATAACCTCCTCAACAACATACTTGCAAAGGTATTGACTAGTCGATATTTTGGTATTGTGTTTGAATTCCACAATATTCATGTTTCTAGTTTTCGCATGGTCTGGTAGATCAAAAGGATAGATGCTAATCTGCCTTCTTAGGTAACATTCTGGTAGTGCGAGAGTCGGTGGCTTGATTCTATTTGTACTACACTTTGATTGATAGCCATGTCTGCTTATAGTATTTAACTGGTGCAGGTAGAAGGGAATAATGCAAATGCTGATGATGCAATCATGCTTGACAAGGATGGTTACATATCTGAAACAAATGCTACAAATATTGTAAGCTACCAGCTCTGTAAATGTTTCTGATTTTAGACCTGCGAGTGCAGAAATGAATAATATCCAAATTATGCCGCTTTCTCGTGAACGTATTTCTCCCATATTTCTGAAATTGGTGATTTTGGATGTTTATTTATCTATTGGTAATTTCACATTGTGTTATCTAGATTCTCATCGGTTTTAATTTGCAGTTTTTGGTGAAGAAAGGCCGTGTTTTGACACCTCATGCTGATTATTGCCTTCCTGGTATCACCCGCGCATCTGTAAGTCGTATTTAAACTTCCTCTTCACAGTAATTTTTATGATGTTCCATTAGATTCTGTAAAATTTCAATGTTTAGCACAGATTTGTAGACAATTTTCACTTTTAGCCAACTTCATAATTCTATTTCTAAAATAGCCCAAATTTATGCTCCATGCCTACGTATTTGCTTAGTAAGCAAGGGATCCATAGTTGACTAATATGCATCATTTGGTTTTATCTTATGTTCGATAATGAAGCTTAAGCTTGAGGCATTCTACTCGTGAGAGACATGTTTTATTGGTAAAATGAATTTATTACCAATTATTCAATTTGAGATCGCAGGTTATGGAGCTTGTGGTGAAGGAAAAGTTTATCCTAGAGGAGCGAAGAATTAGCTTATCGGAGTTTCATACAGCGGATGAGGTTTTTACTCTTATTCTTAGAATCTCTGCTGAGATATACCTGAAAGATACCTAATTAAGGATATTCTAAAGTAGTGATAGCCAGGTTTCTTGCAACTACAGTGCCATCATAGTTAAAATTTGGTAACAAGTTGAAGGCACTTGTCGGTACCAGAGGTATACATCATATTAAAAATTACTCGAGTTTCCTCTACATTAGTGATTATGGTCAAAATATCAATTACAAGATCGTTTTGGTAACTCAATGTACTGATCCCTTCAGTGTTAACCTTCCAATTTGTGCTCTATCAGGAGTTCGGGATGCTTGCTGATAGTCTTCAATTACTACCTACTTGTGGCTTGCAAATTGATAGCGATGCATATATGCGTTTGGGAGTTAATCTCTTTATACGAATCGCAAATGCCAATACTTTGGATGCAAAACGTTCAATCTAATAATCTGCTCTTATGGACAATATAGAAAACTGTTGATTTGATAGCTCTAAAGCAATACTTGTCTTATATATATGTTCTCAGTCTAGTTCAGATTACTTACAGCAAAGATGGATTCTCTGCAGGTTTGGACAACCGGAACGATGGGAGAACTTAGTCCGGTGAGTTTCTCTGTTGATTTGCTTTTTCAATTTCAGCACCGTGATGGCATAAAAGATGTAAAACATGGTTCGTACAAGTTTAGTCTTGTTTAGGCAAAATTTGGTGACTAGTTGATATAAGCTCAAATGGTTCTGTCCAAATAAATGCTAGTGGATTTTTACAAAGTATAAATTATGTCACCTACATATGCACGTTGTATTTTCTCACGAGCATTTCACTTGCTATGAATTGACGACTTTTTCTTACTATTTCACAACATTACTGAGGTAGTTGTGCTAACATCGTAAATCATATATTTCCCTCATCATGCGAGTATAATTTTGTTGGTTCGATGCTCCTTAACAGGTTGTGAAGCTTGATGGGCGCATAATTGGTGACGGGAAGGTGGGGCGTGTGACTCGAAGACTGCAAAAAGCATACAAGAAACTGACAGAAGAGTCAGGAGTGCCAATACCAACCTACAACTCAAACTGAAACAAATGATGGAGAATCTTTAAGTAATGAAACTTCAGAAAGGTATGTTTTCTTAGTGCCCATTGTAATTGTACACTGAGCTTTTAAAGATTGATGAATGGTAATTCCTTGTTCCAGATTATCATTATGGATGGGCAAAAAAACACCAACACCTGAAAATTAATGGAGCTGGAATTTCTTCCACAGTCATGAATATATATACCAGAGTTTCAAACAATAAATTACCCACTTGGTGCCAGAGACATGTAAGATTTCTATGATTCTGTCTCTCAATAGAAACTCAGATTATTGATTGGTTGAATAATACTGAAATCCCGAATTTGTAATAATACCAGTAATGTATAAAAATCATTAATAGCATCTGATTTGATGTTTGATGGAAATGGTTTGCTGTTTTAGATTCTGTAATGCACCACTCTTCTAGCAACCTGAATTTGTCTTTTGCCCATTCTTGCAGGATGGTATTTCTTAATCCAAAACCAAGTGCATACACTGTTAAAATGAGAGTACATTGAAACTGTTAAAAGACCCAAAATGCAAGAGACTAATTATGCATTGAATTCAGAATTTATTAGCTATCCATTCATCAATATCTTTAAAGGATCTTTTTATCAGTACAGGACCTAGATTTCTCTTTCACAATTGATTGAAGTAGATCAGATGCTTTACAAGTACCTCCTAAAGAAGGTTCAATCCAAATTCCTTTCATGTTTACACATCCTCTGAAATCCAGTTATAAATTTTAATCTTCCCACTTAGAATCAGACAAGGAACAACACCAGGGAATCATCAATAATATTTCTTTCCAGCAAAAGCCATGAATGATGTGCTTCCTGTTAAATATCACCGCGTTTCTGAATCTCCAAGACTCAATAATCCATTTTCTTTTCAATATCTCAAACCTCCAGTTTTTCCAGACATCTTTAGACTTCCATGCTAAAAAAAGAAATCATTAGATGCAACAAAAACAGCTTTACCCAGATTTTCAGTTTCCGTTCCTGGTTTTAATTTTCATGTCAAACGCAGCTACTTTCCCATTCGAAAAAAAACAATAGAAAAATTATCACCTCCATAGTTGTGACATCCAGTAGAGAATCATAACTGCCCCCATATTTTATCATCTTCCTGTCTTCATCCCCAGGCCGACATATTTGCATGCACAGCATCCTTCTTTCCCCCCGGCAGAAATCCTGTTGACAAAAGAAAAACAACGACGATAGCTAGCCTTGCAATTATAAACCTTCTCTTCAAACTCGGGCAATTTAATTACTTCATCAGTAAACGGACTGTACAGGAATTTCTTCTGATACTTTTGTAAAAGGAACCCAACAATACCTTGAAGCACAAGCTTTTGCATCCGCCAAAATCTCCCTATCTTCTAATCTCTTCATTGCAGCCTCCACCAAGACAGTTCTCGTCATAGATGGGATCTTCAAGCTTGCATATACTTCGAACTCTGCCGTCATCAGTTGCATGTCACTCCATATAGATTTCCCTCCAGGTCTTAGCAAACTCTAGACAATCTCGGTCTATCTAACCAGCCTTTTTTTTTTAATTATGTCTGACAATCTCTGTCGGAAGTCAGACCAATCTTGCAGTTCTTATTCTGCCGCTTACACCCCATCTCGGTTCCTTCTTCCGTGACTAAAACCTCTCTTTTTCCCACTTTTACACAGAGAGTCCGATGATTGGTATATCTTGTTTATATAATATTTTTTTAGAATTTCCTTTTCGGATTAGGATCTTTAATTTCCTTAAACGTTTATGGAATTCATTGAAAATAACATATAGCTATTGACCTCTTGTCAACTGTAATCATATCCATTCATATTTCCATATTATAAGAGGTTCGGTTGGGTTGATGATGCAGGCCTTTTAAATAAATTTAACGGGTTGCAACTAATTTATATTTATTTATATAAGTTAAAAGGAGAAATAACACGTGGCTTTCTCAAATTATGAAACCTATTTTTAGATGACAAATTTGGAGACCTTTCCCAAATAGTTAGCTAACTACCTAATTTTATAAAAGGATTAAAATATATCAATTATTCTCTTTATAATGAAAATAAATCAAGAATATAATTTATCTATTATTTGGTATACTTATATATATGTAATGTGAGATCCATGTTATTTGAGTTTATTACTTTATACAACATATTATTTATTTATTGTATAGTGAAACAATATAATAATTATTTTAAAAATTATAAAAAATTTATTATCTAATTTATAAATATTATGTTATTTTAGATAAAAAATAAAAAATAAAAAGTTTAATATTATACTTTGTAAATTTTTAAAATTTAGAGATATAATTATTAATTTTTAAAGTATAAAAGCTTAAAAATAAAATAGTTGGTTATTTCTTAATAAATAAATTATATTTATAACACTAAAATTATTATTAAAAGGTAATGATTAATTAATATTATTAAATATTAATATTTAATTTTAAATTTTAATTATTAATTTACACAAAATTAAATAATTAAATTAATGAAAATATTCAAAAATATCTATATGAGAAATATAAGTTTATGAAATTAATTAACAAGCTACCAAACTAAGCAGTTCATCTTTTTTTAATCTCAATTATGAGACAATTCCTAAGCAATTAACAAGCGCCCAAAACAGAAAATTAAGCAAAAACCATGTCTGATAGAAATTAGAAAACGACAAATCATATAATACTTTTATTCAACTACCACGCCAAATGTAAGAAACAAGAAGTCAGTCAATACAAAAGACAAAACAAACAAACAAGAGGCTTCAAATTAAAATCAAGTGAAATTACTAACCCAGCACAAATTGAAGGAAAAAAACTTCATATCCCCTGTTACCCTTTGGGCTTGGCTTTCAGTGCCTAAGATCCATTTGGCATCATTTCCTATACACTATTTTCGTTTTCGTTTTCGTTTTCCTGGAAACAGTTAATAATAACATTTACAGAGGTATCACGTTTTTTTCTGCTCTAATTAACTTGAAGAGAAAATTATCCTTCAACTAGTAGAAAGAAAGAATACATATGCAAAATGTTTCTAATCATTCAAATTTACATATTATTAATTGGCCTAATTTGTTTACAGATGTTTGCATTGGAGTACTTTAACAGAAACTTGACTTCCGCTACACGTAATCAAAAGAAGACTTCTATATACCTGATCTTTGCCATCACAATTTCAATCACTAGATCTCAAAAAAGAAATTAATAAAAGAAGTCATATTTGTTCAGGAGGTTGAATCCAGATATTAGTCATCAACCAACCATACTCGCCACATTCATTTATTTCTGGGTAAATTTGTGGGCACGATGGGTGAAAACAGTCTGATAGAATTTTGTTTGCAAATTCACTTGCCTCCCCCACTGCTGGAACCGCCATGGAAGTTGTGCAACCAAGGAACAATAATTTGCCACCCAAGCTTTCAATCTCAAACCACTTCTTCTGAGACCAATCAAAGCTTAGAACACGCCAACGAAACTGAACATCATCATAACAAGGCATCAAGAGCTTTCCATCAGACTCGATCAAACGATTGCATGAAGAGATTGACCGGGGTACTGGATTATGTTGACATATTCTCCATACTTTAGTTGCAACCTCAAAGGCACCAAGCACAGATTGAGAGAAAGAGCAATATAAGACTCCATCCATAAAGGCCATACCATCTATAGATCCATGAAAACCATCAAACAAATGCATGGTCCATGCTCTATCTCCGGGGCTACATGTGCTGATACGAAACTCTTCAGGATGATATGTCCTCACAACAAATACCACACACTCGGGTGAAGTTGGACTTGCAGAGAATAATATTCTGTCATGAAAGTACATCGATTCCAATGCCGGGAGTTCTATAATCTTACCAGTAAAAGGACTGTAGAACATGAATAAATAATGGAGACTAAGAGTCGCTTGTTTGGAGAAAAGCAACCAACCATACTGCGAGGCATGGACCCTTGCACCAAGAAGAGCTTGTTTCAGTTCAATGGTATGTTTTTGCCGGTGACAAGGCTCATAGAGATAACAGAAACTACTAAAACGATTGTTAAATCTGTACAATGTACTGTAAGCAAATAACCAAGGCAATTTATCTGCAAATTTGACAGCATTGGCACTGCTAGCTCGCCAACTCTTGCAGACTGCCCGGAACCGTATTTGATCCGAGTAATGAAGATGCTCCACAATTGTGATTACAATATCAGCCGGAAGATCGGACCATGACCCACTAGCATGGGCATCCTTGTGAAAAAGATGCTTTATCATCATGCAAAACGTTGATAAAAGGCCACCCATCTTACAAATCCTTTCAAGAAGGGAAAAAAAAAATAGTGTTATTACATTCACTTAGATAATAAAACTAACATCTAGGTTGTCTGTAACTGTAGTAGGCGATCCTAATTAAACCAAGCAGTATTCCTATCTTTTTAAGGCTAACAAAAAAACAACTAAGGAAAAATAAGCAAAAAAGGAAATCATTTGTTGTTAACACAAATTAAATTACAAAAAAAAAAACTATTGGCTGTAATAATTTTACCAGCCTCAGTTAGTGACCCATGTCAAAATAGAGAGTACATATATAAGGCAAAATAAAATAGACTTCAATTTCCTTACTAGGTAATGAGCATCATCTATATCATAAAAGAAACACAATAGCTTAACCCCCAAAATTAATTATAAAAAGGGAAGAAAAACCCCGGTGAAAAGTCTCAATCTTGTATAAAATTTGAAGAGTTCTAAGATGGCTTACTCAAATATGTAGATGAGATAGGCAGTACCACAGGACTGTGACGGTATTTCTTTGGGGGGTTGAGGCACTAGCATTTTATCAAATCAAGAGGCTACAAGTTTCTCTAATTTAACTTTTATTGTCATATGACAGATAAGTTTGCGTTTTTGAATAAGATCTACATCAGTTCTCAGCAAAACATTTGCACTTGGTTTATATTTCATTAAAATATTGCAGCAGAGTGTAGTAGTGAGTTTTGGTTCATATGTAATGCAGAGTGTAGTCATAGATTCTTCCATCAAATCGAGAGATGTGGATATTTTGGTGTAACATATACTTGTCTCTAGTGCCACCCCCATCAAAAATCCGAAGACGCAAATTTAAATACGCTAGAGATATGTGCCATATAGTGTAAGGGTTTTCTTGTCGGAATCATTACAAACAACTTATATGCAAAACAAAAAAAAAAATGCCAGATTTACAGCAAACCCGCATTAAATTTTAACTAAAGACAATCTATCATAGAACTGGGAAAAAAATATCAAGACAATTACATAAAGACAACACACTAAGTTATCTTAATAGCCTAAAATAAATGGAAGTCACATAAATAAATGCGCAGAGAAATTCCACATAGTCATTCACATGTACAAACAAAGCATGGTTTGTAACAATTTATAAAAAAAAAAAAGCATATCTATTTCTTTAATGGAAGCAGCTGAGAGAGAGATTACCGGAACAAGATTAATTTCTTGATTGAGGAGTGAATTGAGCGGCAGAAAGATGCACAAAACATGAAAGTTAGGGTTTTGACGATCCGGGGATAAAGCTTTAGAGACTAACAAAAGCAATTTCAGTCTATTTTAGTCTTATTTGAGTGAGAAATCGAACAAAAAAGAGAGAGAGAGAGAGAGAAGATTTATGGTCTTGTCTGAACATTTTCTCGCCAACCAAACAGAGTGGAGAGAGAATACTAATCTAATTCGATCATTTAGAAAGTGAGTGAGAATGCGACGAGTCGTTTAAGCGCAAATCTATTCGTTGGCGTCTTGGCGGGAATCGGGCGCGCTTATTTTATTATTATATTATTTTTTGGATTAATATACGAACACCGAGACGGTGTATAATGCGCCAATTAATGTCGTACGCGGAATATATTGCATGTACGGTTTGTCGGACTCTTGTTAATTAAAACAAGAATATGCATACATACATTAATAATTTTTTTATTATTTAAATAATAAATTATTTTTTACCTTATCATACAATTGCAGATTCAATTAATATAAAAAAAAAGCATATGTAAAGACTGAAATGTCCATTTTATTAAATATTAATTCTGAAGAAAGCTTTTGTGGTACAATCCTTCCTTTTATTAAAGAAATAATTAAATAAATACTTACAGCCATAACAGCAAACAATTACTTCGTGTGTGTACTCACATGTAACAAAATGATAAAATTCAACTAAAGCATCCGAGGGGACGGGGAGTCATTAGAATGACCCATAAAGACACCAATAATATCACTCGTTTAAAAATTATTTTTAGTAATTTTTTTGATGTACTAGTGTATTTATATAACCACAAAATATGAAGTGTTTTTGTCTAAAAAAATAAAAATGTTAACTATAATCATCACATTAGATCAATTTTATCGCAATTAACATTAATTTAAAATTAATTTGTTTATAAAAATATTTGAATCATCATTTTTTTAATAATTTATAAATATAATTTTATCAATTATTAGTGTTACCAAATTTCTCAAATTTTTACTTGGGGTTTTATTTACTCCTTGTCACTTTCTTCTTATATTTTCAACCCTTTTTTTAATAAAAATTTTCGTACATTTCCCAGGTTTCATTAAGTTCTTTCTCACATTCTCGTTAGGTAAGATAATTTTATTAAACTTGCCTAATTAATATTAAAATCCATTCTTAATGAAATGTGGGAGAATGCGGAAGAATGCCGAAAGAATGTCTAATACCCTCCTATTTTTTTTGTTCAATATCTCATCAACTCTCTATATTTTTTTAAATATCCTATTATTTCTATATATTTTGATTTTGCTCTTAAATAATTTAAATATTTTCGAATTTTACTATTTATGATTTAACATAAATTAATTAAATTAAAGAATAAAATAAAAAAAAAGTCAAAAAAATAATAAAATATTAAAAAATTATATAAAAAAATAATAAAATATTAATAAAAAATTAGAGGCATCAGATATTCTCTTATAAAATAACATACTTCTTATAACATTTTGTCTATATTAAGATTGACATGTCAACATCTTCCATAAAACATATTTGCCCATATCTAGATGGACATGTCGCACATCTTCCATAGATCATGCCAATATTTTGTAGGATTAGATTGACATGTCACACATAACATGTCATACAGATTAAATACAACACCACGAAATTATTACCCCTAGACTGTTTTTTTTTTTAAACAATAGCAAAAGCATTTTATTCTATATTAGCAAAGATTACAGCGTGTAAATTTACACTCATTTTAATACTGATTATAATCAAAATATATTACAATAACAATTAAATAAATCTAAAGTCTACTATAAAACAAAGAGAAGATTGAAGTTACACCCTCATATTTAGTGATTTTTGATACTTTTAACAAGAAAACTAATTTTAAATAGAAATTTTTTGAAAAAATTTCCTTTACTTTTTTCTTTTACCCTTCTTCACCTGGTTAGATTCTCTTAATTAAAACTATAATCAATTTTTAGTAATACATTTGTCATATCTAAAAAAATATATTATTCACATCTCCTATAAATCTTACACATTTTAGATCGAAAAAATAAAACTATTATAATAAGATAAACAAACAAAAACCCATAAAATTACTATAAATTTAAAATTAGATAGAGATAAACTATTATAAAATGGATGAAATCCATCAAGTAGAAAAAAATCATCATAAATGTAAATTTCAATGAAAATATGTATTTATTAAAAAAAGAGAACAAAAAATTAAAGAAAATAAGAAAATTTTACCGGACATAAAGTGGGACTCTATCTCCAATGAGAAGAAAATTCTAGAATTTGATAGCGGTTTAGAGAGATAACGAAAAGGGAGAGAGAGAAAGAGAAGGACTTTGTTTTTGGGTAGCTTTTTACCCCTAGATTTTGGAATGATAGTTTATATGATTGAATTATCTAAAATAATGAGTTTATTATCCAAAATAATATCTATTAAATACAACACCATATTAGGATTAAAATTAAGAACGGGAGTTTATAGTTAATTGGCAAAAAAAATTAAGAATTTTGGGATGACAACAGTACAGATACCTAAATATCCATATCCGTTTTTTCAAAAAAATTTCATATTCATATGCTATCTATATCTTTTATGGATATTTTATTTAAAATTCGTACCCTCTTAAGCGGATATCTATCTATCTATCTATCTATATATATATATATATATATATATATATGCATCCTAATAAAAATAATAAATTTTAAAAAAATATATAATT
Source organism: Melia azedarach (assembly GCA_028052125.1). Lineage (NCBI taxonomy): Eukaryota > Viridiplantae > Streptophyta > Magnoliopsida > Sapindales > Meliaceae > Melia > Melia azedarach. The sequence continues at coordinate 1,035,772 of CM051397.1, forward strand.
TGATTTTTATTGTATTATAAATTAATATATATGTTAATAAATAAAATTAAAAACTAAGTTTTCTAATATTTTTGTGAAAGTATATTAATATATCATACTACCCAAATTTTAAATGAAATTAATTAAATTATAATAAAAATTCTAATTCATAACAGTTAAAAAGAGGATAAATTTGGGCTTAATTTTAATAGTAGATCATACAATTTTAACAAATAAGAAGACATACTAAATTCAACAAATTGTTGATGTACTTGCATATGTAGAATAACAACTTCATCAATAATATACTGCATATACTCGTTAGCATAGGTTCTAGTCGGTTGTGGCATTTTTAATACTCAAAACAATTTATAAATGATGCTGATTACTATAGCTTTCTCAATATTTCAATAATAAACACAAAAAAACAGCATGGTGTATTATATCCACCAATAATATCAGTAAAGTAATGATAAAATAGAAAATAATAACCAATGTAAAATTTTTATAAAACTTGGATTTTTTCTTATAGTAGAAAACGAAGTTATTTTTAATGATTCAAAATCATGTTGTTTGGATAATACGGTAAAACAAATATAATTATGATTATTTTAAAATATCTGATAGGATACGAATAAATATCTTAAAAAAGGGGATCCGTGTCATATTTACAAAATAAAAATTAAGATATTTTGAGAAAAAGCATAAAATCGTCCATTTTTTTTATTTTAAAATATTTTTAAAATTAAAATTTATTATTGAATGTTTTCGAAATTCTCTTTTTAATTTCGAATATTTTCGTAAATTTCCTTTCCATTCGACTTCGTATCTACCTAAAATATTCATATCATAAAAATCCGATTCCCGCCAAAGTGTAAATTCACTCTCAAATCCATTCGTCGCACCCTCACTCTAGTCTCTGATTAACCAATTTTCTCTCAGTCTTGTCTGCTTGCCGAGAAAATGCACGGTAAGATAACAAACTTTTTTTTCTCTCTTATTTTGAATTTTTTATGATTCTTAACTTCTCGGCTTCATATAAGAGTTAAATCTGATAATTCGGCTTAAAATTCACGAATTTCTCAATTTCAAATGTGATCGAATCGTCTCTCTTCATTGTGTTTGGACACGGAGAAAATGTATTCAAAATAAACGAAACGTTAACCTTTTGATTTTAAACGGAATATTTTCAACTGATCGTTTATTCGAACAGATTCGAACCAATAATGCTATAGAAAAGTTTGCGATTGCTTGCCAATGTTCAGATTCAGCTCGAGCTATTACTTGTTCAAAATTTTCTCGTCTTTTCCTTAGTTTTCTCGGAAACCAAACAGGAGCAGATAATCTTCTCGATCGTATTTCTCCTACGTAAAGAGAAAAACAGTTCTTACATTTAATTGTTCTTTTTGCTCATTATCGTGGTTTTTCATCTTATTACAGTTTTGGATTGGAGACTTAAACCATTGTAAACCAATATGTCGAACATTACAGTCTGCGCCCGATTCAGGCCTTTGAGTTCGAAGGAGAGAAGTAACCACGATGATAATGTGTGCGTTCACAGTATCGATACTGAAAATTTCATTTTCAAGGTCTTCTTTGATCACTTATTTGTGTAAATGATAATGAAATATTGTCTATGAATGTATTCATGTATGTTTGTCTTTCTGGACGATATGTGCATATCTTCTTGTATATACAGATCAGATTTTGTAAGTGTTTGTGTTTGTAAAGCTATCTATAGACTGTTTAATGATTTTTGTGATGGCTAAATTATAGGATGAGAAAGAAGAGGATTTTAAGTTTAGCTTTGATAGAGTGTTCTATGAGAAATCTGAGCAAGCTGAGGTCTATGAATTTCTAGCTCTGCCTATTCTTGGAGGTACTATTAACTCAAAACTATTTTTTATTCTTTTCCTTTTTCTAGTTAAGTGTTAGCAACTTAGCAGTATTACAAACTGATTGTATATATAATTACTTATCTTCAGGAATTAAAAAAATTGGATTAGGGACTCCGTAAAGTATTAAAAACACTGATACTAGATCATTTGTACAGGAATCTGATTCTAATATTATGTGACTGGTTTCTAACAAGTCTTGCTTCTATCTGTATGTTTTCATCTTAATGGAACAGATGCTATTAACGGTATTAATGGCACCATCATCACTTATGGACAGGTGAAATATTTTTCTCTGCGTTAATTATTGTGTATGTTATTTGCTTGACTCATATCTCCTATATGTGAAGTAGGACCGTCTCTCAGAAATCTATCTGCCACAAATAACAAATTAAGCCGTAATTAGTTTCACTAAATCATGTAGATTCTGTTTCATTGACAAAATTTCTGATTCATTTGGTAACAGACAGGAGCTGGAAAGACATACAGCATGGAGGTGATATGGTGATTCTGTGTATATATTTCCATAAATGCTGATAACTGAAGCCCGTATATGGTAATGCTTACTTGTCTCATCAGGGACCCAGCATCGTAGAATGTGACGAGAAGAGAAAAGGCTTAGTTCAGAGAACTGTAGATGGGCTATTTGAGTACATTAAGTCTTCTGATGAATCAGTCAAGTATATGATCAAGTTGTCAATGGTATTGAGACACACTCAAGGTTTCTTAAATCCTGTGTTATGTGCTAGCTAACTATTGCTCATGCTGTTATTTTCTGAAACTTTCTGTGACTCCTCTAGGTGGAAATCTACATGGAGAAAGTCAGGTGCGTATCCAAAAGATTACTGGTTTGCATGTCTTTTATGGAGCAATTTTAACTCATGATTCTGAAGCCAAGTTTGATCATTTTCTAGGATGCCTCTAATTTAGTACCAAAGCTGTAATGGCACATCTTTTTCTCAGAGACCTTTTTTATATGTCAAAGGACAACTAGGATGTCTTTAATTAGTACAAAGCTGTAATGGTGCTATCTTCTTGTCAGGGACCTTTTTGATTTGTCAAAGGACAATATACAACTTAAGGAGAGTAGAGTACAAGGAATACTGTTGTCTGGTGTAACAGAGGTGAGGTTGTTTCTCAAATATTCATATTTTATTGGCTGCTGTGTCCAATATGATTGATTTCTTCTCTTTCAGATTGTCTTTCCATTCATATTCACAGCAGGATGGTTTAATTTTGTTCAAGCTATTCATTTCAGATCTTAGAGACTAGAAAGGACAATGACCTTTAAGTCAACATATGTATATATATATGTGTGTGTGTGTGTTTGTAAGTATATATACATACATACATGCACTTTGGTAGAAATCTAATGTAATTAAAGACAGCTCAGTCATATTACGAAGCTTTTTGGAAATTAGAAATAAATTTTATCGCCAAACAATCTATTGTCTCAAGATACCTAAATTTACATTGAAGTGGTAGCAAAGTGTCTATGACTTAGCTGTTGAATTTTTTTTGGTTGGTTTTTTGTCAATATCGTCAAATGTTTTCTCACTTGCAAAAGACTTTAATTTTTGTTTCCTGTTCTTTGCAGATTTCTGTATTTAACTCTGGCGAAGCATTGCAAAACCTAGCTGTAAGACAACTCATGAGAACTTTGTGTCAATCTTATAGTTTATTGAGCCACTTCTAATATGGAACTTTGAACATAAGATCTATCTTAACCTTTAGTACATAGTCCAACTGCTAATATAGACTCTGAATATGCAGAGTGGGATAGCTAACAGAGCAGTTGGAGAGACCCGTATCCCTTTTAATTCTGTACTTTTCAATTTTGAGAACTTTTCAACCATAAAATGGTAGAAGAAAGTAGTCCTACATTCTATACATCTTATGGGAATTTTTCCTCTTGTTAATTATCTTTTTGTTTTTTATCTTCAAAAATTATTTTTAAAACCTTAACATTTGATAGAAATGAACATGGCAAGTAGTAGAAGTCACTGTATATACATATTCACTGTCCAACAAGAATTTACTAAAGAGAAAAGGTATTATTTTTTTCCCTAACACTTTCAAGATTTGATGAATTAAATATGTAACATTCCAAACTGTGGGCAGGATGAAAGCAGGAAAATTGGTTCTTGTAGACTTGGCAGGGTCTGAGAAAGCAGAGAAAACTGGAGCTGAAGGGCGAGTTCTTGATGAAGCTAAGACCATTAACAAATCCCTATCTGCCCTTGGGAATGTAATAAATGCTCTGACTTGTGGTCCACCGGGCAAAACGAACCACATTCCATACCGTGATTCCAAGCTAACTCGGATTCTACAAGATGCTCTTGTTTGTTTCCTTTCCTTCGGTTTTCTCACCATATAGGTATTAAATTTGGACTAAAGATCTACTCATTTTCATCCTACAGGGTGGTAACTCCAGGACGGCATTGCTTTGTTGTTGTTCACCAAGCTGTTCCAATGCATCAGAAAGCCTGTCCACCCTTCGCTTTGGCACAAGGTTTGTAATCCAAAACCCTGCAAAGCATACTAGGTCACTTTGTATTGAAGGTAAAATTGGAACTGAATTTAAGAGAACTGTGTGCATTAAGGATTCTCCTTCTGATCTCAGAAGGCACACTAGCATTGTACTGAACTTGTTAACTGATCAGGTAGCTTTATGGCAAAGGATATCTTTTTATCTGTTTGTCTCCATCCAGAGATCAAATTTATATCGAAATCAAATCAATCTAAATAAATGTTCTTTTTTTTTTCTGTTATAATCATGTAAATATTATGTTAGTTTAAGATCTCCAATGGTGTATTTCCTTGATTCGAAAAGGGCAAAGCATATAAAGGCATCACCGCATGCCTACCACTGCAGTGAAGAGAATAATGTGAAGAAACATGGAACGTGTTACACAACAAAAGATGAGTCAAGTGAGAGAATCTTAACCAAGGTTAAGCCTTATGGTTCAACACTTTCTTTATGCTTCTTTTATTTTAGGTTCTTTCACAGTCTGTATTTATATAGTTGAGGGAGAAACTGGATGTTGAAGAAGTGAAGTTACTTGAAGAATTGTTCACTCTGGAGGGAATATTCTTTTATCCAAATTCAGTTGAAGATTTGAAATTGGCCTATGAAGATGTTACTTTGCGAACAATTGTGTCACTGCAGCAAGCTGTGGAAGAGCTTGTATGTACTGTTGAGGTGGTAAGTTTCAAACGCAATGAAGAAAAAAGGAGCAATTTCTCAGAATTTAATGAGCTAAATTGCATTCATTTCTGCTTGCCTGCATGTTATCTTTCAATAACAGCGTTATTAAATTTAGACCTGAAAGTGGAGTATAATCTAGTTCAAATTTATAATTTTATTTAAATGTCCGAATTTCTGTGAATCTCATGGAATTGGTTGTTTAAAATGTTTTGTTCCGTTCCAATAATTAGAACTCTATCATTTGAATTTCAGATACTGGGAATGTGAACTATCCCATGTCTGAGGTTTAAGCATGCATAAATTCTGGGTTTTTCTGATATTTGCAGCTTAAGAGTGAGAACAATACTCTCAAGGCCAGAATAGTGGCTGCTGCTGAAAGCATTGAAGCTTTGCACAAAGAAGCTAGGCAAAATGGAAATGCAAGTGTTCTCCATAAAATTTTTGACCTCAATCAATTTGTTTCCTGGATCTGGCCATTCTCCCCTACAAAATGCTGAAATGCATACCATCTTGCTACTACGTCCTGGTTTCATCGCCGCCTCAGATTGGGCCCTCACCAGACCAAAGGTTATATAATAGAAGTAAAGATTTCTGTTCATCTCAGCCTAGTTCATTACTTTACTGATTTAGACATGCCATGTCAAGAAGTAAAACAAGAAAAAGGGAATAAGATATAAATATTTTATACAGGTTTTTGCTTATTCGTTGAAAATGCACTATAGATGGCTTAGATCTCGCACTTTCTTAAATGAAATGAAGTAGTTAACATTCTTGCCTATAAGAATTTGAAATCTAGGGACGCGTGCTTTGGAGATTACAATGATGGTTTCTAATTATACATGTTTTGATAACTAATTTTTGTTTGAGCATCCAAATACGTACAAATAAATGTTGTCTTTTGCATAAATAAAGAAGTAATATCAGCCCATGTTCTTGAAAATCATAAACTAATTGCATGAAGGTAAGCTATTCTGTATCAGCTATGCCAAATTCAGAATAACTTTTATTCTGAACTTACGATTAGGGAATGGGAGATTTTCAGTAGATGACTGATTTTCAATCTTACGACTTGAGTTGGTTTGTGTGGGTTAGAGTAGGAAATAGGAATCCTTCCTTTTTTTTTTGTTACACAGAAGAAAACTGAAAATGTTGGAGTGCACAGCTTTGATTAAAAGGACCCGTGTATGCCATCCATTAAAGAAAAATTCATCTCTTTTGCTTGCAAAATCCTCTGTTTCTTCCAATAACTGTATCCACCACAATAAGTCCAAACGACCCCGTTTGGAACAATAAAGTATTCACATGCACTTTCTTTAAGGGCAATATTATCATATCATTTGATTGACATGAAGGTTTCTACAGGAGAACTTACCAAAAAGAAAAACTTTGCTTTTGGCTCTCATTTTGTCTTTCTACAAGTTAAAGCAAAACCAGTCTTCTGCATACATATAAAACCCATCAAATCTGTTCTCATCATTGCATATTTTTGGAAACACTTTTTGAGGATTTGGTGGGTGGTAGACAACAATCAAGCTAATAAAAGCTTCTAGCCATGACTACCAAGATCTTAATTTTCAAAATTCTCACAGTATTTTCCATCATTTTACCATCGGCAAATTCAGTTGACTTCAATTATCCTGCTGTTTTCAACTTCGGTGATTCAAATTCAGACACCGGTGAACTTGGTGCTGGCCTTGGCTTCCTCGTTGACCCTCCTAATGGACAAACTTACTTCAAGACTCCAACTGGCAGATTTTGTGACGGCCGGCTCATCGTAGATTTTCTCAGTAAATTTCATCCCATCTAAACTATTACACGTTTCAAGTTTATACTTCTTTCTTCCTTTATTTATATTATTAGTAACAACCCCGCCTTTTTTTTTTCTTTTAAGTAAACATTTTATGCTCCTCATAACTAGTGCATTTCAATTTGGAAAAATAAGGGTGATTTAGTTATTTTAATAGAATTCAAAGTATATTATTTGCTTATGTAGTGTTTGTTTTTTTTTATTAATTTAAACATGGTTAAAATATAAATTTGACTGAAATTTGATTAAAATTTGAATATTAAATTTTTTATTTTTTATAAAAATAAAAATTTTAAATTAATATATTGATATATATGTCTTAATATGTCCTAAAATATCTTATATTAGTATATTAAATTATTAATATATATAAATATTAATAAATTAAAAATATTATTAATAATAAAATATTTAAATTATTCATACATTTATTCATTTATATTTAAATTAAAATTTTAACTTAATTATATTTAAATATTTAAATAAATATTAAAAAATAAACAATTTTTATACATTGAAATATTTATATTTAGATTTCAATTAAAAAAAAAACACTTTAGTGTATTAAATAAACCCCAACTATATTAAAATAGTTAAATTACCTTAAAAATTTTAAATTCTGAGTATTAGACTTAACACTTGTATTTTACCTGATTAAGGATTTATTGAATAAATTAAAGGGTAATGGTCATGTAGGTCTTAAAAATTTAGCTAATTAGTCATATAAGTTCTAGTAGTTTCAAAATTTATCTTAAAAGTCCTAGTATCCATAAAAAAATATAATTTTACAATAATATCTTAATTAGTTATTATACTTAAATTCCTCAAGTTTTTAAAAAATAAAATATGTTCACCCTTAACTTTAAAAAAAATAAAAAAATTCATAACTAATTATTTATAATAAAAATAAATATTTTATTTTTGTATTATTGCCTGAAATTATTAAAAGATATATAAAATTACTATAATATTTTAACTATGTATGACAATAAATATTTTATTGTAAATATTATCATAATGAATATTTTAAAATGTTTAGAGATTTTGATAATATTATTATACATAATTTATATATAATTATATTATAAAAAATAGATATCAAATTTTAGGAGAAAATTAATTAATTAATTAATTTTTTTAATAGTTTAAGATAATATATAGAAATAAAATATTTATTTTTATTATAAATAATTAATTATGAATATTTTAATTTTTTAAATTAAGGATATTTTTATATTATTAAAAATTTAAGTAAAAATATTTTATTTTTTAAAAATGTGAGGAATTTAAGTGTAATAATTAATGAAATATTATTATAAAATTATGTTTTTTATACACATTAAATTTTTAAAATAAAATTTAAAATTATTAAGATTTATATAATTAAATAACTAAATCTTTAAAATCTCTAGGATCATTATCTTAAATTAAACAACGTTTTCATTATTATCCCATTTCAATTTTATAGCGCGTGATACAACCCGACAAGAGTAGGCGTGGAGATTAGTGCCTGAAATCGGATTCCTCCAACCGGACCTCCTTCAACGTGCAATAATTAATATAAATAGTAATTGAAAATATGAAGAAACAAGTAGCATGTCGTATCCATATGATCTTAGTTGATTGACCCAAAAAAAAGATAATTTATTTATTTGTCCTTTAATTTTAGGAATTTATCATTTACCTCCCCACAAAAGACAAACCTGTAAGTGATAAATTTGCTAAACATTCATTCATCATTAGCAACTGTAAAATCCCTAAAACTCTTCTCTGCCGTTTTGTTATTTCTTTTTGTTTAGATAAACGATAAATTCCCTTATATTTTTTCTTTGGTTTCTGTAGTTTGAAGCAAACTTCAACTCTACACATCCCACCAACCATATTTTCTCTCCATCTCCATCATGACAGCTTACATAAAAAAATTACTTAACGGTTGGTAACTAACGTAATGCAAAGTGAGACACTACAACTCCTTTCTTGTTCTTCTAACATGGCTACCAAGTTCTGCATTCTCCAAATCTTCTTCTTGGTCTCCTCCTTGTTGCCTGTAACGTATTCCATTGACTTAAAGTTACCCGCTGTTTTCAACTTTGGTGATTCAAATTCTGACACCGGTGAACTTATTGCTGCGGGGATTGAAACTCTAGATCCACCAAATGGACAAACTTACTTCCAGACACCATCTGGGAGATACTGTGATGGCCGTCTCATTATTGATTTTCTCAGTACATTTCCCACCTTTTTTTTGGATTACCATCATCCATTTATGTTTTCTGTTTGTTGTTCTGATTAAATTTTGTCATATATATTCATCCCCAACTTCGCTTCCGTACCGTATTTTCCCGTCCTTTTAGTGGCTTTTCTTGATTATTTTGTGTAACCCTTCATAATTTTTGTGTTGCAGTGGATGCAATGGATTTACCATTTCTGAATGCTTATCTGGATTCAATAGGCGTACCGAGTTTCCGAAAAGGTTGCAATTTTGCTGCTGCAGGATCGACTACACTTCCAGCGACTGCAACATCTGTTAGTCCATTTTCATTTGGACTTCAAGTCTCTCAGTTCCTTCGTTTCAAAGCTCGTGTTCTAGAATTACTAGCTAAAGGTATACACATTGAACATTGAGGATCTTTAAGCTAGAACTGAGAAACTTCGATAGAAACTTCAAGAAACTTTAATATAATTGCAGGTAAGAAGCTTGATAAATTCCTTCCAGCAGAAGATTATTTCTCCAGGGGGCTTTACATGTTCGATATAGGCCAGAATGATCTTGCTGGTGCATTTTATTCCAAAACATTGGATCAAATTCTTGCTTCAATTCCAATAATTTTGGTAGAATTCGAGAATGGCATAAAGGTCCGAATAAGTGACACTTGCATAATATACCTGTTTCAAATAATTGCTTCATTTTGATTGCATACTGCGAAATCTCACTCTTCGCTTGATCTATTTGAATTTCCAGAGACTATATGACCAAGGGGCAAGGAATTTTTGGATTCATAACACGGGTCCTCTCGGATGCTTGACTCAAAATGTTGCCAAATTTGGAACTGATCCTTCGAAGCTTGATGAGCTGGGATGCGTCAGTGGCCACAGCCAAGCTGCTAGACTGTACAATCTGCAGCTTCATGCTCTCTGTAAAAAACTGCAGGGAGAATATGCGGATGCAAATATCACATATGTTGATATATATACCATAAAATCCAACCTCATTTCAAATTATTCCCGTTATGGTTAGTATGTCTCAGCACTTTCGATGGTCAGAAATCATTTTTCATTCTTACACTCTTCCCATTACAGTACATTATAAATTTTGCAGGTTTCGACCAACCTATAATGGCTTGCTGCGGGGTTGGAGGTGCACCATTGAACTATGACAGTCGGATTGCGTGTGGGCAGACAAAAGTTATAAACGGGACATCAGTCACAGCCAAAGCATGCAGTGACAGCACTGAATATGTAAATTGGGATGGAATTCATTATACAGAAGCTGCAAATCAGTATGTTTCATCACAGATCCTCACTGGAAAATACTCTGATCCACCTTTTGCAGGACAAAATGCCTTTCCTCCTCAATCTTAAGTTCTGAAGACAAGCATACTTGCTACTTATTAATCAAATTGATTACTATTCTGACCGGAAGTCAGTAATCTAAGATTGTCCTCAGCATTTACTGACCTGTCATGATGTCTTAAAATGTCACAGACAATGAAAGCATGTACTCAAACTCGGAGAATTCAAGAAATTATGATTTTATTACAAATTTTACAAATTTGAACAAAAATCTGTAGTTATCCTCTGATTGTAAGTTTCTCATCAATCAATTATAACAGAGTCATTTGTACAATGCGCTACACAAGCTTCTCTCTAGCAAGTAGCTTCAAGGATCTGAAACTACAAATTTCAGTCACTTCTTGGAAACATAAGCATAGTATTGTGCCATTGGAACCACAAAAGCAATCACCAACAAACCTCCAACAACAAGACTGAATTGCCCTCTTTTCTCTTCCGTCTCTTCCCTGGATTTGAAATTGGATTCTCGCTTATTTTCCTTAGCTTGTGGACCACCGGGATCAGGAAGTCCATCAATGGCAGCTACTAGCCTTTTGGCAGTGCTGTAAACTGCTTCATTGTACTTTTCTTCCGTAGCCAATACTGTGAATGTAAACCAACTAAGCTTATTAGCAAGAGTTCATCCAATTCCAGAAATAGTTCAGTAATATTTCTCATCACTCAAAAAGATGACAGGAAGACTGCAGATGTACAAGGAATTTCTGCTTAGTTATCATTTGAAAACAAAACCAATCTTGAACACTTTTTAGTAGGTTGACTATCAGCTATGATTTCACATAGGACAGCGAATTTGACTTCCACAAACCATAGATTGATGCAATCTCTGCCCCATTTATGATCTAATTCTATAGCCTCTTATCCTGGTAACCTTTTTCAAGATGTACAGAACAACACAGGAAAACTCTAGTGATATCAAGTATTCCAATTTTACTAGCCTATCAATCAATGCAACACATTGCTCAAATATAGGATCTAGTTTGTTTGAATAACTTCAAATTCTCTCCCAAAGCATTATGATGAAGACAATAATAGTAATATACTCAGAACATAAAGCATGAAAAATGAAATAGATAGTTACCAGGAAGGTTTTCAGAAACGGTAGCATCAAGAATATTCTCTCCAACAGCTTGGATAAATGCAGGGCCACCTGTGACTGCCCCCTCTTTTTGACTGGTAATAAGCACAACAATTCCCTTGTTGTTGCCTTCTTCAACACTGGGATACCACTTCTCTAACACTTGGTCGGCATATTCAAAAGCATCAGCTTTGCTCTGCATCCAATTTGTTATCACTTATCAATCAGTGTTCAATAACCAAATATTACAAGTGCTTTCATCAGAATCAAAACTCAACCAACATTAGACTCCTTTTGTTTTCTTGGATAATCATGTACTATTTTTCAAACCTGATATTTTCAGAATCCACCCATATATTTAATATGAAAAGCAGAAATAAACCTCACAAAATCATCATTAAGTTCAATACAAATGGATGCATCTGCAATATATGATAACAGATTGAAAAGATAGGAACTGGCCAATTTGGTTTTTTCCCAAAATTCAACAAGTGCATAAATAAACACATTAAAAGTATAAAAAAGACTAAAAATCTTACAGTGAGCTTCCTAACAGTGATGAAGTTAATGTGGAAGTTCTTTCTAGACTCCAAGTCCGACAATAGCTGCTTCAAATCAGATCTTGTAACTCTACTAAGAACACCTGCGTCATCAACTACGTATGCATCTTTGGGTGGAACTTCATTGAGCACATCAAACTCAGAAGCTAGTGCATTGCCTCCAGAGTACAGCAATGGACTGAAATTCAGTGCCAAAGACAGAGCCAGAGCTGCCAGTCCTTGCTGTGCATGAGTAAACCACCTTCTGGGTATTGGCGAAAATTGCTTTAATGATTCAGGGTTGTGTTTTTTGACACTGCAAGTGACGTTTTTGCTGCAAAAAAGAGAACTCGATCGTTGCTGCTGTACATGTAAAGAAGGTGAAAAGAGGGTTTTTTGGGAAGAAGGTTTTGGGTTGAGGAAAGGAGAGATAGAGGGAGAAGAGAGAATGGTTTCCATGGCTGAGTTGCAGAGTTAGAAATGAGGTAAGAATTCAAGAAAAAGGAAAGGAAAGGAAAGATTTTGTTTTTTCGCTTTCACTTCGTTCCTCTCTGTGTTTCATTTGCGTGGTTGTCAGTTGTTTGTATTTTGATTCGGTTGGTTGAACTTTGAAAAAGGATAATATAACCACTCTCGGCCATGGAAAAACACAAGGGCATTTTAGGACATACAAGTCAACTAAATATCCTTGAAAGAATTATCAGTCTGATTTTTGGTGGGTAAACAACTAGACACTCGGTGAATTTATATTTAAATGATTTAATAAATGTACAAAAATAATATTTTATCTAAAAACCCAAAATTACCCTTTCAAACTGCGATCTATAAAATCCAGAACTCTGCCCCACATTATCTCCCTCCATTTTTCACCAGCCATGAATAAGGACAGTATTTTCTTCACTCTCTCATGGCTATTCTTCTTTCTCTTTCTCTCTTTCCCATTCACGCATCAAACACTAAACCCCCAAATCTCAATCTCATTGCTTCTCGCACCACTAAAAGACACCTAATTCTCAAAACTATTTCATTTTCTATCATTTCTTTGGCCTCAGTACAGCACCCATTTGCACAATCTATAGCTTTAGCTGAACATTCTTCTTCACCAACTTCAAAACCCGGAGCTCTTTCTGGGATTGCAAACACTAAGTCTTGGTTCCAGTTTTACGGTGATGGCTTTTCCATTCGTGTCCCTCCTCAGTTTGAGGACATCTCCGAGCCTGAGGTGCATCTTCTTTATCAAATAAGCAATCTCTTGTGGTAAATTTGGCCTCATGTTAGTTGCTATATGTGATTGAACTCATGTTATCTTATACTGTGAGTACCAGAAACATATGTGTGATTTCGAAGTCACGTGATGTTTTATTACTTGTCCGGAGTTTCTCGCATCCTGTTTGACTGTTTTCCTCATCATAAATTCTACGAAGCAGTTGCTTTAATTATTTATTTTTTAATTTGATCGCGAGCATAAGTTAATAACTCTTGGCAAAGGATTTGGTTTACGGTTTGCATCGAGGGCAGCTCTATTCTTTTCTATATTTTTGGTTGCCAAAGGAAAACTTTACTAATTCACTTTCACCATTGATTTTAAAGTTGACGAGCGGATTCTGAAAATGCTAAATTTGAGCCAGTATTTCTCAAGATATTGAGAATTGGTTTATTGATTGAGTTTTTGCTCAATGTTGTTAGGATTACAATGCTGGGTTGTCTCTATATGGGGATAAGGCAAAGCCTAAGACCTTTGCAGCGCGATTTGCAACTCCTGATGGGTATAATTTTCCTCCATCTGATGTTTTCTTTTGTTTATTGATTCTACTTGTAATGAGATGCGGAAAATCCTTCCCTTTATACATATGAGGTATCAGAAAATAAATCATATCTTTGAAATTGGGCCCTCTTATCTGTTATTTGCTGGACAAATGTAATCATTGAGTTTCCTGAAAGTTTCTAGTCATATCCCAGCATTCAAGATCTATATTTGACTGTAAACAGTTGATACAGATCTGAAGTTCTAAGTGTTGTCATTCGCCCGTCCAATCAACTCAAGATCACCTTCTTAGAGGTTTGTAAATGGAAGTTGCTAATATTTTTTTGAATCATACCACATAATGATTTGTAGTAAAGTCAGAATGGCTGCAAGAGCGTACATAAACATATGCATATGTTAGTATTAGAATTAAAGAACTTTTAATTAGTCTTACCTAAGGATGAGTATAAAATTATGAACCATTTATAGATGTTTATTCCTATTTTTTTATCTTCGTCAAATAAATCCTCAAGAGAAGCATGTACTGTTCTATAAACAGGCCCAAGATATAAGTGATTTTGGTTCCTTGAAGGAGGCAGCAAAAGTCTTTGTTCCAGGTACATTATGACATGAATTTTCTTTTAACCAAAAAAAAAAAAAAAATTCAGCTATTCTACTAATTCTCAGTAAATCTTTCCTTTTGTGGTCAAGATATATGCTTATAGACTCTTTTTTCTGATCTTTCATTTATCATGTGGAAACAAATGGCCTTAAGCTTTTTCTTGACTTGTCTTTTTTTTGTTATTTCCTCTACTGGTGTTGATAACAATCTGTAATGGCAGGTGGTGCAACTTTATATTCTGCCCGAACAATAAAGATAAAAGAAGAGGAAGGCTTTAAGTAAGTTGTCTTTATGCTAATGCCTGGTTTGTTGTGAGTTATCTTTATGTTAATGCCTGGGTTTGTTGTAAAATATCAGTAATCAAAGCTGAATAAGTTTTATCTTTTAGCCTCAAGGAAAAAGGGAAAACTATCTTATTCTCTGTTTGTACACGACCTACATGATTGCTAGCTTACTATAAGGATTGAAGAAATTTGGATCAAATGGCATATGCTAAAGATGGACAATCTAATTGAAGCATATATTTTTAGCATTATAATTATAAGCAAATATCTAAAGTATTCTATTCTTTGGTTTAATTTATTTCAGGACTTATTACTTCTATGAATTTGGTAGAGATGAGCAGCACATCGCACTTGTAGCTGCTATTAACAGTGGAAAGGTTAGTAAAGTGCCAGTTTTGAATGTAATGAAAAAAATACATTGCCAAATAGTAAACATAAATACTCGTTTTGTCTGAAAATTTGCGTAAGCCAGTATTTAGTAGCAAACATTTACCTCAAGATTGAATCATAACGACTGAGCTTGAGCCCTGTGGCTGATAAATTCAAAATCACCCTCGTTGAAATGCCCCCAACCAAACCTTTCCCCAGTAATAATTATGACAGCATAGATTTCTCAGAACATTTTGATGAATTATTACTCTCTCTGCTGCATCATTCCCCTGTTTTATATCGCAGGCATATATTGCTGGAGCAACTGCACCAGAGTCCAAGTGGGATGATGATGGAGTGAAGCTACGTTCAGCTGCTATATCACTTACACTTCTGTAGTAATCTGCCCAGGAAGTTGTTTATCAGGTTTGTTCAATCACATGCACAATGGTTAAATTCCTATTTATTTAGTTCAGCTGGGGAAAACCATTATCAAAGTTGATCGAGTTCTAGGCATCATGGACAGACATGTTCAAAGGAACTTCAGGTTAAAGTGCATTGTCTACTAGATCTAATGCAATCATATTCCTCTTTTGTTTTACTAGTCATTTAGAACCATACATTATATTACAGTAGTTGGTATCCTTTTTCTTGTGGAAGAGTAACTTCTGCTCATGCCACCACAAGCAATGAGAAAAGGAACTATAGTCCTGTTTAACAATATTAAGCCACTTCTTCTGTATGAAGGACAAGAGGTTGCACTAGTATCAGAGCTTTGCCAAACATGCAGAACATGGTTTCACGGATGTCCTTTCGTTTGCCTCCAGATTTTGTCAACATTCATCGTGCTACATAGATGCTTTTTGAATACAAGCGACCTGCATATTTGATGCTGAGGCATCCCTCAGGCGAACCAGAACTATGGAGATATATAAGAGTCAGATAATTGAGCAATCTTTTATCTACTGGTTAGTTTTTTAGCATCCTACCTGCTAATACCAGCTGTTAAGCAGCTTATAGCTTATAGAGATTGAAAGGGAACTTAGATTGAGGCTGATTGTAAGTGAGCATCTGTAGTCCAAATGATTTTTGAAATATTCTTTCAATTTTTTAAACAATTAATTGACCGTAAGCAATATCTTTGGTGATTTTGGCTTTGTGTAGGCATCGAAGTCAACTGAAAATATGTTTGCAAGTTTTCTCTCCAATTTCTTTTGCTGATAATCTGTCATTTTCCTGAGAAGTAGACACCAGCACTCATTTGAGCTGCTTAAGTATATTATTTCTTTATTATCATACTCAATGAAAATGACTCTGATCATAAACTGGATTCTTCCTCCTAACGAGGACACATAAAATTATGTTTACTTTCTATATCAAGAAACTGGATTTATTTTAATAATTTCTAATTAATCCAAGTTCTTACCGAAATAAGCTTCTAAATGATTCTAATAATATCTTTAATTAATTAAAGATACTTGATTGATTTATCTTTGTTTTCATATTATTAATTTTTTAAAATATCTTCAATTAATAAAATAAATGATTTGTCACTAGGGGATAGATGTTGACGGTCCATAGATACAGAGATTACAATCCACGGAAAATCTTTTTATCTTCTTTCCTGTACACACACGTGTCTATCACGAAATTCATGTTAATTACCTTGATTTAAAAAAAAAAATTATCATACTCCTCCTTTAAAATTTTAAAATTATATCATTTAAATAAAAATTATAAAAAATATATCACTTATCTTCTCTATAATTATATTTTACTATTAAATATAAAGATAAATACATAAAATTTTATTATTTTATCTAAAAAAATTTATTTTCTTACATTTTTATTTAATGAAAGAGAAATTAGAAAAAATTTATTTTTTATTTTTTAATTATACGTATCTTTATACTTTATTTAAAAAATAATTATTAAAAAATTATACTTTAAACTCAATTCTTAATTTTCTCATCTTTTATTTTATTCTATGATTATTTTATTTATTTATATATTTGAATTAATTAACACACAAAATAAATCAAAATTAAATATTAAAAAATATATTTTAAAAAAATAAATAATTAAAGATATTTGAGTGAATTTACCGTCTAAAATTAGTTGACTAATTTCGTAGAAGAAATATATGATATAATCTCTATTTTTTTTAAGTGATACAAACTCAAATTTCAAAAAATAAATATAATAATATCTGGATAATATCTTTTTTTTTTAAATTATATTGAAAATTGATGTTTCAAAAATACTTTATCAAATTCTTTGGTAATATAATAATGATCACAAATATACTTTCTTCTTTTTTTTCAAAATTAATCTAATTTCGTAAATGAAAATTGTGTGATTTGATTATAAAGTCGTGATTTTTATACTCGAGGGAACATTGAATTTACATCATAACGTTGTCTAGTGTTCTCGAACATTTAAAATTATAAGGCGCCAACTAACGGCCTTATCGAGTCACGGAAGCAGGAATACTCTAAGACTTCACCCACCACACCCATCGCACTCTCCACCAATCACCAAATGCCAACGTCACTAAGTCCAACTTTTTGTATTTACGACCTATTTTGAATATTCATAATCCAAATAGACTACACTACGTCTATTTTGGTCAATTAGCACAAGAAGAACCAATAATACTAAGCTAACCCCAATCAATCCACCAAATTAATTAGTTCACATACCATAAATAAGCCACCTACTTGATAAACATTTTTCCAAGTGAAGTGGTTGATTGATTCCGGTGGTGCCACCTAGCAGATTGCAGAAGTTTAATAATAGTGTTTACCGTATCCAATCACTCATTCATTCCTACATCAACTACCGGTCTTCCCTCCACCTGAACCTTAAAACGAAGGAAAAAAACAATCCTTCGTAAAATAATGACCCATCTCAGTTTCCAGATCTTAAACTAATTTTCAACACGTCGAACCAATCCCATTAAGTTCACATTGTGAATGCCAAATTCAGCTCTACATCTCCGAAGAAAATGGCTTCCAACGAAACTTTACAGCAGGTTCCATCTCTGCAAGATTCATCATCATTTCTCAGTACCAGTACTATTATTGCCTTGAGTGTGTTCTTCGCTCTCCTATGCGCTTGCATCATCATCGGCCACCTCCTGGAAGAGAATCGGTGGGCTAACGAGTCGATCACAGCACTTATTTTGGTGAGTTGAAATGAGTTTTTTTTAATTATTATTTATTTTGTGAAAAATGTGATTTCCTGGGTTCATTGGATCTTGATATTGAAAATCACAGGGTTTGTGTGCGGGAGCAGTTGTTTTGCTGGTTAGTAAAGGACAGAGTTCGCGTATATTGGTGTTCAATGAGGACTTGTTCTTCCTTTATTTGCTTCCTCCTATAATTTTTAATGCTGGGTATGAGGATTCATTTCAATTTCTACTCTTATTCGCAGCAAAACTTGAAAGAATTTGAGCCTTTTACACTTTTAATTTTATGGAACTGTATGATTCTTGTTTTACAAGTGAACTATGAGTTCACGCTCAATATTAGAGATCTAAACAATAATTTCCTCATTTTTTTTTTCCTTTTTGAATTTGTACTGTAGTAATCTTCATATTTGTAATATGGGTTTCACTTTGATCTGTTTTGATAAAAATTTTCTTATAAGTTTTTGCAGCATATATTGTTCTTATGAAGATTAATATTGGCGGGATAATCCAACATTTCAATCATTGGTTTCAGATTCCAGGTCAAAAAGAAGCAATTTTTCAAGAATTTTTCAACTATATTGTTGTTTGGTGTTTGTGGTACGGTAATTTCATTCTGCCTTATTTCAATAGGTAAGATCCGGAGTCTCTTATCCATTACCACTATTGTAGATTGTTCATTGTAAATCTTTAGATTGATGAATAAATAGCTTTTCAAATTCTCTGTCTAGCCAAAAGCGTCAAATCTAACAGCATTTTTGCCTTGCCCTGCAATTTTGCAGGTGCCGTTTTGATGCTAAAGAAATTGGGCCTGACAGCCCTTAATCCTAAAGATTTTTTGGGTGAGTATATCTATTGTTGGGATTATTCATAATGTATACCAGTTAGAATTCACTCATGTATACTTATTTTCCTTATGCGCAGCTTTTGGTGCCATATTGTCAGCAACTGATTCAGTCTGTACATTACAGGTTTATCTGATAGAGCTGTGATCATATTTATTATTCAATGTAGGTAGTTGCATGTATGCCATATAACATTTGATCTTTTATATCGTTGAAGATTCTCAGTCAGGATGAAACGCCGTTCCTTTATAGTGTTGTATTTGGGGAGGGAGTGGTGAATGACGCCACATCTATTGTGATTTTCAACGCAGTCCAATCGATTGACATCAACAACATTGATGGCACAATAGTCTTAAAGTTGTTGGGAACCTTTCTATACCTCTTCTTCACCAGCACTGTTCTTGGTATAGTAGTAAGTCGTTGTTTTGTTGTATTCCAGTGAGCAATTTCGTCTTCTGATTATAATAGAGAATTTTATTGTGCAAGTCTGATATTAAGTCATAATATCTTGCCTTGTGTCTTGTTGGTTTCATAATTTGAACTTTACTGACGATGCAATCTTCTAATCCTTTACATGGAAATGTTTCAGTTGGGTCTTTTAAGTGCTTACATCATTAAAACACTTTATTTCGGAAGGTATAGAATTCCCTGCAATGTATACTGTTTCTTTAGTTAATGAATCTTATATGACCATAATTTGCAGAAGTGGATGATATGTCTGTACGTCTGTATACCCTGACATCACTGTTCTTTGATCAACAGGCATTCTACTGATCGTGAAGTAGCACTCATGATGCTTATGGCTTATTTGTCGTACATGTTAGCTGAGGTACAGCATTGACTACTGATACCTAATAATTTTCATTCAAATAGCCCTTCCATTGCATCAATAATCAACCTGTCTTATCTGATGCATTCATAAATTTTCATATTAGGTCTGGTTGATATTCTGTTCTTCAATTAGATCTTTAAACTAACAACTTTTAATTTTTTATCCAGCTCTTTAATCTCAGCGGCATTTTGACAATTTTCTTCTGTGGCATAGTCATGTCGCACTATACATGGCACAATGTCACTGAAAGTTCAAGGACAACAACCAAGTGAGAATCCCCTTTCAGCTTCATTAGCTCTCTCTCTCTCTCTCTCTCTGTTTCACTTTTTTCCTCTTAAATATGGAAAGAAATCCAAATTAGATCTTGACTGCAAATGAATTTAAAGGGAAATGTGATGATCAGCATGCACAATTACTCTTTTCATATTTATAAACCATTTAATGGCCTTTTCCAATATTGTTCACTCTTTTCTGTTAGTAGCTTTACCACCCTAGTTCTAACTAATTAAATAACTTCAACAGGATTCTTAACTTCTAGAGAGATGCAAGTTATTTTTGCTTTCTTTATAACTAAGCTGTAGTTATGGAAATGTTTATGTAGATAAGTGGAGCATGAATGGTGAGCAAAAATAAGTCCTCATAATGGCTGATGATTTCAGGCATGCATTTGCAACGATTTCATTCATTGCGGAAACGTTTATATTCTTATATGTTGGTATGGATGCCCTGGACATTGACAAATGGAAAGCCAGCAACTCCAGGTAATTTCTATTCTTCCATTTAGATACTAATAAAGTTATTTGACAAAAAGAAATTAAAGACATTTGACTATGATTTTGATATGTAGATTCTTCTGTGATTGCCAAGTTATTTTGTTCAGTTCATCATGCATGTACATTACAATCAACTGAAAGTGATGTGTTTTTTATTTGCTTCAAATTCTTGATTCAGTCTAGGAAGATCCCTTGCTGTTAGTTCAACATTGCTTGCACTAGTATTGATTGGAAGGGCAGCATTTGTGTTCCCGATAGCAAATATCACAAATTGTGTTAAGAAAAGAGAGGGTACAATTCAGTTTCGAGAACAGGTAACAGTTACAGGCATTCAAACACTTGGCTTTATCTTGTTTTAGTCAAAACTTTTGCTAAACTCTTCAAAAACTTCAGTTTATAATGTGGTGGGCAGGCTTAATGAGAGGTGCTGTTACAATTGCTTTGTCTTATAACCAGGTAACTTCTAATATCCGGGTTGTACTTTTAACATTTCAAGACGACATTTTTTCATCAAGTTTTATTCACTTGTACATACTACAATTGCAGTTTTCAAGCTCTGATGATACATCATCAAAAGATTCAGCACAGATGATCACCAGTACCATAATTGTTGTCCTGTTCAGCACAGTGGTACACTAAAAAATCTATGCACTTCTCTGAACTTGTTACACTTTAAACTGAAGTAAGACATTTTCTTTCTTTGAGCAGGTATTTGGATCCATAACGAAGCCATTGATTGAAGCAGTTCTACTGAGACATGCAAAACCATTGAATTTGGATGAAACTGATATTGCAAGTCTAGAAGACTTGAGACTTCTGCTCCTGGAAAATGGCGATCCAAGCAATCAGGGCAGCAGCAGCCAACCAGTCCCAAAAACCAGCAGCTTAAGAATGTTGATAAGCAATCCAACGACAACAGTTCACTACTTGTGGAGAAAATTTGATGACAAATACATGAGACCTGTGTTTGGTGGACGTGGGTTTGTGCCGTTTGTACCTGGTTCTCCAAACAGTGCAGCTGATGAAGCTTCTTGAATTAAGAAGATTAACCATGTAGTATCTATATATATTCATTTTGTATTACAAGAATATCTACGGGGAGTATTTTTTTGGTATCTTTTAACTTCTGTAAAATAGAGCTTTTGTAATGATCAGAGCTTGTCTGCAAGTTTGTTTATTCTCCTCCCTCTTATGTATAAAATTTACCGAGAATTTCTTTTTAACTGTATCAATGATCATACTTAGCATATAAAATTCTGCATTGTAGTTTATGGCTGCAGTGTGTTTATGCTTGCTTCTCTGGAAGCAACTTATAAATATGATTGTATAAGTAACAATCTCGGAATGCTTGTTTTCAAAAAATACTATATTTCTAGTGTTAGCAGAATCTGAACCCAAAACTCTTGTTAATTTGTACCACTAAGATTATTTTGCTCTTTCTCCTGATTTGATTTTCAATAAGGCTATAACACAAATTTTAATTATATATGGCTTAAAATTTGGTTTTACTCCCTCTATTTCTCTATCTGTCCTAAAATGTATCTTGGCAACATCATAAGGGTTTCTTGTGGAAAATAATATCATATATAACTTTTACCGGACCATAATTCATTTTTCTAACGCTGACATGCCATCCATTTACCTAAGCATCGTTTGACATGACGTATATACGGATAACAAATAAGTGACAATGTGACATAACGTATAACCGAGAGCAATGAGGAAGTGACATGTCATTTAAATGATCATATGCTGTTCAAGAAAGCTTTTTAAGCCGACATGTCATTTGCTTTTTTATTATCACATATAGACACATGTCGTACACTTTTCTTATAGCAGAGCAACGTGTCGGTTTTTTATCATAAAGCTGGCAACATTGCATAGACTTTGATTCAGCGGCATATCACCACATACTGCCTCCTAAAACCCTTCTCTTCAACAAAACCTCTTTCTCCAATGATCAGAATGAGATTCAAGTTAGGCCTTTGAATTCTTATTTTTTGTGTCGCAAAAAATGGCTTTTTTAAGAGGATTACAGACAGGCCTTCTACAGTATAGAGTTATTGGGGTTCAAGAATCTTCATATCTGTAAGTGACCCATTTAATTTTTAACCACTTTTGTGTTTAGTTACTGGGAAATCGTAAGAGAATGACAAGGAATATAATGATTCTGGGTATACAGTTTTAGCTTCAATGAGTTCGATAAAGAACCCACTTGCGGCTTTGACTTATAATTTGACTTTTGATAGTTTTCATTTATATTTCTGACACGATCTGCTCTCTTATTTGTTCTGTTTAGTTCATTAGAAAATGGTGGATAACAAAAAGGGAAATATGAATTTTGAGTATAAAATTTCTCTTTTAATTGAGTTTTGAGATCTCGATAACACTTACATTTGTCAGTACGGTGCTTCATTTTTTTGATTTGTTTTGCTCGCGGGAAGGTGCAGGAGGATGAAAAGGAAAATTTTTCATTTTGACTATTAAGTTTTCAATTTAGTAACTTAGAAAAGGATCCCACTTAGGTTTGAGTATGTAGGTATCAGTCGCTGTGTATACCATTTTCTGAAATTCTATTCTGGTTGCTGAGAAAATATATGACAAAAGAAAAGAAAATAAAATAAAATTTGGATATTAGTACAACAGACAAATCAGTCTCAGTTGGGTATGGGAGCAACTTGTTCTGGAAATCCTTTTGATTTAAAGCTCATATTTTCAGGCTTGGGAGCTCAAGAAGATATTCAAGTGTTTCAAATGGTACTTTCTTAACAGTGACTGACTACTGAATTACTTTTCAGTCTTATAACCTCATTTCATACATAGAATTTTAAATGAGTTGTTGCATAAGTGTTTTCATCATTCATTGGGTGTTCTGTGTGAGCAGTTCCTGAACTTTACAGTCAGACAATTTCTTCTTGGTTATGTAAGAGCCATGGCTCTCTACCTTGGGCTCATGCAAGTACAACGACATTTCGTTCTTCAATGGTAACTTTATATGGAAATGCATCCTATATCAGTTGGATCAGACTGCTGATTTATGATTGTATCTCTATAGCTAGTGCATCCGTTGGTTTGAACATAAGTATTTAAACTGTTGTCTTGCTTTTTCTTATTCTAGGCTGTCAAATCATTGGTCTTTTTCAATGACAAAAGATTCGCAACAACAGGAGTAAAAGCCCCCGCACAAGCACGACAGATGGTGTGTTATCTTTACCCTGATATATTCTCTTATTTATGGGCATAAGTGAAAAGCCCTTATTGTCACTTTTTTGTTCTGCTAATACATGTTGAAATTTGATTGTGTGCATCTGCTTTCATGAGCAGGGTGCTCTTAAAGTGTCCATGTTAAGTCCTGGATTCATCTATGAACCTTATGCACCTCGTGAAGCAATACCGTTTTGGCGGAGGTTAGTTGGATTTCAAGTGAGTTTTATTTTGGTTTTACAAGCTTGTGCCTTTTACGAACGGTTATTTTACTACATAGGAGTAACTAGAATAAGCTCTTAAATTATCTGGTAGCATTTCTGGATAGTTCTCATCAGCTGCATTTAGTTTTTATGTGAATCGCAAATCTTTAAAGTTAAAAAATTCTCTCAACAATATATTGTGTGAAACTGTTTACAGAATTAATACTCCAGTTAGGTTGAATGTAAAAGTAATCAAGTTACTTAATCTTGAGATATGATTTAAAAACCATGCCTTTAAGGATTCCATAAGTTTGTACAGCACACCTATCTGCCCTTTTTCAATTTCCAAATTTTCTTTTTGTATGTGACCATTTGTAATGAACTTGCTTACAAAGGAAAAAAGGAGCTTTTGTTATGTCATTTAGGAGAAACAGAGTATGGGAGGGAAATTAGTTGAACTCCAATGCACAAAATTTTCAATAGGAAAACATATGACACTTTATGCTGGTCATTATTTATTCACTAATCTTTCCCAGTTATTCCGAGGCGCATATTATATGTCCATGTTGCCTGCCCTGACTTTTATTTGTTTATTTATGTTTTGTATCAGATGGTTTACTAGAGATGGCTGGAGAAGAACAAAAGAGGATATCATTTTAGAGGTGACATTCTTGCATTCTGCCTATAATTTGTTATAATACTTGCTCTTCATAAATATTCAGCAATCTGGTGGGATCCATTTGTCCTCCCTCTATAATTATGCAATATTGGTTTGTCAAAATGCTCTGTTGCCCCACTCTCCCCTTATGCTTTTCGTTCATCATTTGATTTGTGCTAAGAATTAAGTCTTTATGACCCAAAAAAAAAAAAAAAAAACTGAACCATGTCTGTTCCATTGGGCTTAAAAAATTTGGTAGTTAGCCATGTGTTTTTTACAGCTTTGCTTGATTTGGGATATATTAAATCTTAGGGATGTTTGTTGAGTCTCTTATAGAGAATGCATGTGTCACGTGTGTCATTCATATAGGACCTCAACTTGGTGAAGTATCATCATTTGATTATCACTAAGTTAATCATCTATCCAATTTTTATTTGCAGCTCAAAAGTGCCTATGCCATTGCAAAGTTGAGGAAATCTGGATATTCAAAACAGAAGTTCTACAAAGAGGCTGTGGACTTGTATAAAGAGGTATGGTTACATAATATTCTTCACTTTTAACTAGATATTAGAAGTTTCTGTTTGTTTTGTAAGGTTGTGTAGTCTGGACTTCAGAATTGGAAGAAAAAGAGGACAAAAAAAAGGTGTTTTTTTTTGTGTGAACCAAAACTATAATGCAATTATTGTTCATAGAATTGTTTCATTTTATATATTCTTCCAAAACCAGAAAATATTGATAAGGAAATTAGAGGTACATCTTTTGAGGATGTTATTGTTCATAAACATTTGGGTTGGCCTCAGATCATGCGAAGATCAGTAAATTATTTTCCACTAGTCCAATACAGTATCTCTCCTTTTGACTTTTGTTAGTATTCTGATGATAAGATATAATCTCTCTTTGGAAATTATATAGGATTTTCTCTGTGCCCCATTCTGAATGTTTTCCTTTTTCTCAGATTAACATTTTGATGGCGAATGGCGACAAAACATCAATAAGGAAAGCAGTTACGGAGAAGATGTACTCTGTATGCTTCTCTTTTGTCTATCTGCCAATATTTTTCTACTTTTCCATAATTTCAACATTTTGTAGTCTGGTGCTTTATATGTAGTGCATGGTTTGACTTCTGGTTCACTATTTTTGCTTTTCTAATCAACAGGCACTCAAGAATGAAATTAAACAAAGAGAATCCGTGTGGAGTGGTGTGTACTGGGAATTGGTTGAACCAATTATAAAGATACGAACGCTGCGTGCTCGGCTGGCAAGTGTTTTTTTGCTTTCTTAACACCTTAAATTGGTGTCTCTGAATCAGGACAGCAATATGTCCTCTCACTTTACATGGAATTAACAATTCACCTTCTTTTCTTTTAAAATATACAGATTGGTGTTGATCGTAATGACCTCAATAAATTGTTTGTACAGCTTACTCTCGAGTTTCTGGCTAAGCAGGTGCACTGTCTATATTATAATTAATGTTCTCCTTTATTTAATTGTTTCTTAAATTTACGCCTGAATTTTATTACATTTGACTATTAGTATTTTCTGTGTCTTTAAAATTGATAATCGTTTATTGAGGACTTGGGAAATTGTATACCTCTTGTGCTCTGCAGAAGTTTGAAGCATATGATTCAAAAGGTGCTGTCGTTGCTGGAGACAAAAATAAGGAGGTAGGACTAATGTTTCTTTTCTCTTTTTTGCTTGCGTGTATATAGCTTTGATTCACAAACTGCAGAGAATTTACTTCTTCCATGTAAGAAAAATCTGCTAATATCTCTTTCCTCTATTCAACCCATTTTTTTTTTCAGTTATATTCTTTAGATGTCTCTTCTTTCCTGTATGATGCATTCAAGATAGCATATTTGTAAAAAATGGAGTGGTGGGGTGATATTGGAAAAATTGACAGATTGTCATGTTGATTGCCACTCTACGCAATCGTACATGAGATTTTCACCTCAGTATGGCTCTTTGTTCAATTCTTTGAATAAAAAAAGAGTGGATCTGCAGGATTCCATTCTTGCATTGTGGGAACAAATTCTGGCATTCTTGCATTGTATGAACAAATCCCAGTTTCTAACTGATGCTTTACATGTTTCTCAGGTCCTTGTACGTGATATCTGGGTATTTGAAAAATCTCTCTTTCATCCGGGAGCTTACTGGCGTCTCTGTGGGCGGATTAAAATTTAATCTGGCTATCCTTGAGTGAGCAGTAGTTCTACGATGCTGATGACAAAGTACGAGCTTA
Source organism: Melia azedarach (assembly GCA_028052125.1). Taxonomy (NCBI): domain Eukaryota; kingdom Viridiplantae; phylum Streptophyta; class Magnoliopsida; order Sapindales; family Meliaceae; genus Melia; species Melia azedarach. The sequence goes on from CM051397.1 coordinate 1,062,811, forward strand.
CTGGCATCTTTGTGGGCAGATTAAAATTTAATCTGGCTATCCTTGAGGAAGCAGTAGTTCTACGATGCTAATGACAAAGTACAATGATACGTTTTCTGTTCCCCAATTTTGTAAGCTGAAATTTTGTAATTTATCCAGTCCCTATAAAAGTATAAGAGAATTAACTTGTTTTGTGAATTTCAGTTGAAGGACTAGATTGAGAGGAATAAAATTTGTTGCAGCTCAGTTTTATGTTCCTTTATTGACGTTCACTTAGACAAGAATAACTATATTAGGAGATAATCCATCTGCGATATGATGGGTAGTTGGATTTTTTTTGTTGTCTGTTGATTCTATCAAAATGGGAGAGATTGACATTTTAATAGTAGTTCCTATTGTTCTCCATTTTACATTTTTCCCCTTAAAATGTCTCTTTATAATAGTAGTATTTATAAGCTCTATAATTATCTCTCTTTCTTTTCTATTATCCTAATCCTAGTCTACTAATGGTTGTTGTATCTTTGTTGATAGTTGTTAAATGAATTAAGTTTCTCGTACTGATCCATCCTTGATTTAACAAATTTTAAACAGTTTTTTACCTAACAATCCCGAATGAAGGATTGGGATTTAAGCTGTAAAATAAAATTACTTTATAAGCGCCATCAAACGTTTTTTTTTTTTTTTTTTAATTTCTATTTCTATTTTTAGTTAGGTTTAGCTCAACTGTTTTACTTTGTTTAGCTTATTGCTTGTATGGTTGGTTAGCCCCCTTTTTCTTTTTTATTTTTGCTTGATTGAGAGATTAAAGTACAAGTATAATGTAGTATGTTTGCAGCTTTCACAGTAAGTATATAAACTGAATTTAATGCCCAATGCACAGAAGAGTTGGTTAAGAACAAATTAATTGCTTATCATTTAGGCCAAAGTTTTCTTACAGGATCTTGTTAGCTTTGAACAGAAGTAGGCAGAAACTTTACAGTTCTGTCAAGTAAAGAACAGAACATCTCCCGATCAATATTACAAATTTATTCTTGCAACCCGTATCAAACTTCTGCCAAGAAAAGTATCCCCAGAAATTCATTTAACCCCTCTCCATTCATATTTAAATGTCAAGAAAATATAAAAACAAGACAGGAATAATGGATATGGATCAGAGAGAAGAGCAGTCCCAATCTGTTAACCCGTGCCAGAGGCTCTACAACTTCATGATGAAATTCTTAGCCAGAAGTGCCCACAAGATGCCCAAAGAAGCCTGCAGCTCTAGGAGTAGTCAACCGGTGCACCCCATGGCTGCTTCAGGAACACTACCAAATGAAGATGATGATCAGAAAGCCAAGACGTGTAGCCCTCATCAAGAGAAAGACAAAACTGATTCTGAAGAGAAGAAACGAGAACAAGAAGAAGTAGAAGAAGAAGAAGAAGAAGAAGAAGAAGAAGAAGATGATGATGAAGAAGAAGCAACTGCTCATTCTCAACCTAAAGCTCCAAAGAAGATGGTGAGCATAAATGACAATGTGGAGACAATAACCAGCAGCAGCAAGAAGAGGAAGAAGAAAAGTAAGAGGAAGAAGAAGAAGGAGCAAGAAATATTAGATGATATTGATTCAAAACCTTTGAAATCAATTCTGAAGGTGACTTCTGATCTTAATAACAATGTTTCGGAAACCCCACCTAGTATTCTTAGTCGCGCCGATGGTGCATGATCCAATTAATAATTATAGCTTCTTCTTGTTCTTCTTCTTGTTGTTGCTGTTGCCTGTAGATGCTAATTAAAATCCTTTTTCCTTTAATGTCATCTACGTCATCACTGTAAATATACATTTATTCTTTCATTTCACTAATGAAATTCTCTATACTTGTTTTAGAAAGATGTGAATATATTACCAAGTTTTAATTAAAGATGAGTTTTTTTGAATTTTTTTATTAATTGATGTTATGGGAAACATATAGTTGGACACGTGATAGAACGTGAGCCCGCAATAATTCCAACAAATACTAGGTGAGGTGGCCAACCTCATCGCTAACTCGATGTAGAGCGAACACCAGGTGAGGTGGCCAACCTTGTTGCTACTTCGACGTAGAGCGAGCATAAGGTGAGGTGATCAATCTCGTTGATACCTTGACATAAGACAAACCAATCACTAGGTCGGGAGCGATTGGGTAAGACCCACCTCAAGGTAGGTTTCCTACTTCATTTTACTAAGATATTCGCTATAAGTTAATAACATCCTGCGTGACTATATACCGTGACACAGGTGTAAACGCTCATGCAACCATATACTGTGGTGCATGTGAAAATGTCCAAGCAACCTTATACCGTAATGCATGTGGAATCACCTATGTGATTATATATCATGGCACATATGGAAAATGAGATCATATACCGTGAGGTGTATAATAGACGTGGTCACATACTACGACGCTTAAAAGGGGGACGTAAAGTACCCTCAATTCTCCATCTACGCATTGAGATACAAGATAGGAATGCTCCAAACAGTTTAATGCCCAGATATCATACTTAGGTACGCCTAAGATCAGGCGATCAAGTGCTCCAAGGACTAAGTCGACACGACCTAGGTTTCCTTCACACCTATAGCAATGCTGCAAGGGACCACTGAAAAGTAATAGAGAACAATACCTATCCTATTCGAGGGTAAGGGACAAGGTGAATATACCAAATACTAGGTGGCAGATGGGAGACCAGCTGCCAACTAAGGGGGGAGACCATACCCCAGCTCAAGGCTAAAGACAACCATGTCTCCTGGAAAGCTAGGGACCACTAAATCTCCTAGCTTAATGAAACCAAGCCACATGTCGCTATGTATTGGGATGACTAATTTTAGCATGCCATGTGGCGCCATCCAAGTCCAATGACCAAGCTTTACGTAGACTAGGTTGAACCAAATTAGGGTAACATGTATCAACCAATCAATGCTCAGTATTATCTCCATATATAAATATGTTTTTCTTAGGTCTAAGGTAAGTGATCTTATTTTGCACTGACCCCAAGAAAGGAAAACCCATTTTCTCCCAAGTAAGTTCTTTATACACACACCCTCTAAGAACACTCTCCAAGTCCATTCCGTCCATTATGAATGCTTTACAAGCTTTCCACAAACACTTCTCTTAGGCCGTTTTCTCTTAAGGTTGAAGAGTTTTGATCTCGACCAACCTTTCCAAACCTCATTTCTCCCAATATATCCCATTCTACATACAAAAGAAGGGTAAGATTACGCCCCCAAAACCTACTTTTCAATTGAAATTGACTTAAGCATAGAAAGGAGGGTTGCCAAAAAGGCGACCTTCTTCTGACCTTTGTTCTATTTTACAGAAGGTTCGCGGAGTGGTACTCAAAATTTGGGTTTTGAGACTGTTCAGGGGTCGGAGAGGTGAAGCTAATCGATTCTACGACTAATGGGCGATGTTTATTCACCATTTCAAAGGATTCCCAGATAATCTGCCCTCAGCCTAACTTCGGACCTCAGTCGACCAACCACCTCAATACAACAATCCAGTGTGGTTCAGCTGACCACATTAGGACATCTAAACCTATCTCTAAACCTAGTGTGGTTGAGCGAAATTTTCGTATTAACAATTGAAATTACAATAAATCGGTCATCTTTCAAATTAATGAATTTGTTATCATATCTATAAAAGACAGATAAATAATTTTATAAATTTATATATATTTTTATACTATTTTCTAAATCGTAGGTCATTTTTACTTTATTTTCTTATCAAACAAACACTAAATTTAGTAATAGTGAATTTAATGAAGCAAGATCGAAAGTTAACTAAAATCAGCAACCTAATAGGAAGATTCAGATCTTCCATCATGAATGAAAATTTGTATATACATAGAATAGAAACGAAACAAACACACATAATAATCTTTTAAAAGCAGCACGGTGGACGGAGTGAATTGGACAAAAAAGGTTTAGGGTAACGCATACCCAATGATTCCTTGCAAATTATATTAAAAAAAAAGTAGAAAAAAATGTTATTATACACTTAATGCTCACCCCACTAATCATCTTTTGTTTATATTTTTGTTTAATTTTGCAGAGAACCTTTGTTGTCTATGGTTCTGAACTTTAATTTACGTAGTACATGAGGTGATGTTACTACATTATTATAATAATAAGATAAAACAATTGGTTATCACAATCACAATACACATAAACATTATATAAATTTTATGTATAATGATTTTCATGAATACAAACTTTTTGAGGTATAATATTACGTTAAGAGTAAATTCCATTCAGAGAACTTAGGGACAAAGATTCAAAATTCTTTAATCGCAACTAGGCAGTGCGAATATATTGTAATGGGAGGCGGCGCCACCGCAGATTCCCATGCCCCATCAAAATTTATTAATTCCATAAAATAATATAAATATATTCAAGTTCCCTAATTTTAAAGAATAATCATGTTACCCCTCAATTTATAAACTATTTTTTAAAACTGAGCATAACAACTTTATTAGTTGATCATTTTAACCCTGAATGTCCGGTAATTGTTCTCCCCTAGTTCTTTATCGACCTACTTATTCAGTAAACGGATCGAATGAAATAAATAGAATAATGACAGCATCAATGACACTAAAAACAGAATAAAGAAAGAAAAGAAATGAAAAAATGTAGCAAATTCTAATCAAAATTCTTTTCTTCTTTGATAGGTTCCAAAGCAATCTGCTTTCTACAATAACTCTTTTTCAGGCCGAGGAATCAGGATACCAGAAAAGGATCAAAATGGGTGTTGGCTATTCTTCCCTCCCTCTTTCCACTGCCACTCAGCATAACTCTTTTCCTCTCACCACCTTTCCTTCTGAAACAAAATCAAATTCAGTACCAAAATCAATTTTTTCTTCCAATCCCACCAAGAAAGATGGAACTTTTAACACCTATCTTCATAAATTTGCATTTTTTCCCACAACCCAGTTTCCAATTTGTGTTTTGCATGCAAGAGTTGGGCCTTTACGGTGTGGCAGAGTGCGAGACATGGAGATTCTAGAGGAAATCGACTCAAAGCGCGCCTGGGATGTGCGTAGCATTGATCAGGATTTGATTCAGAAATTGACTTATGATGCTCTTGTATGGAGCTCTCTTCATGGCCTTGTTATTGGTGACAAGAGTATTCGGGTAAGTTTCAAAATTTCATTCTTGGATTTTATCTCTGTTCATGTTATAGAATTGTGTTGTTGTTATACTTTCATGTTTCTGTTCATTCATTGTGGTTGGTTGGAGAATTATATGATTTGTCGTTGAGAAAGCTGAAGGATTAATTTAGACAGCCAAAGTGCTTCAGTTTCTCAACAATCAAACAGTTCAAAATGCTATTGGGAAAAAAGAGATATATTGGATAAATTCTCTGTGGGTTGATATATATATATATGGAAAATGAGATGTTGTACTGACAGTGATAATGATGTAGATTTGTGATTTGGGAAACTAGCACTTGAATTTGACGAAGGGTTGTTTTGTATTACAGAGATCAGGAAAAGTTCCTGGTATTGGAATGAATCATGCTCCATTTGCCTTGTTGCCTTTGCCTTTCCCTGAAAGTCATTTTAGTGAAGCATGTGAGTTGGCCCCCATTTTCAATGAACTCATTGATCGTGTAAGCTTGGATGCAAAATTTCTACAGGAGTCACTATCCAGGTGTTATCGCTTTCTCTCATAATTTTACGAGGCTTTTATGGAAATCCGAACAGTTTAGAATATAAAATATTTCCTTTCTCTTCTGCTGCCTCTTCATCTCAACTAGTCTCATTTTAAATCGTAAAGCATGTGATTTCCTTGGATTCTTTCTGTATACTGTGGATTAAGTTTCTCTTAGATGACAAAAGGGATTAGGAAGATTTGTAAATTAAAATTATCTGTTTCACATTGCAGAACAAAGAAAGTGGATGCTTTTACTTCTAGGCTCTTAGATATTCATTCCAGGATGATAGAAATGAATAAGAAAGAGGTAAGTACATTATGGTAGGGAATGTGGGTACACATTATTTTGAGAGGATTCATTTTAGTTTTTGCACCATATAATGAGCAATTGAACCTCAGTATGTTGTGTCATTTTAAGATTACTCTATTTTATACATTTCATTTTGTCTATTTTAGTTGTGCCGTGATGAGAAGATAATACTCATGTTCAATTGCTTATACAGGATATACGCTTGGGTCTGCACCGGTCAGATTATATGCTTTGTGAACAAACTAAATCGCTCCTCCAAATAGAGCTCAACACAATTTCATGTTCATTTCCTGGCTTCAGCAGTCTTGTCAGTGAGCTTCACAGGTATGTCGCTGGAACTTCCATTTGGAAACTTGTTTAAGAAATTCCTTGGTATTGATTAAAGTCTCTTATTTCAAGAATTCACTATGAATTTGGATGAACTTCTTGCCAATATAGCTCGGGGTTCATTCTACCTGAAGTAGGTTGTGCGCAACCGTATTACTTTGCTCGTAAGTTAATGATATCTGTAAAATTATCTCAAAGAAGTATAGGCACCATCTTTGTTTGGGGTACTGAGGCTTGCCAACTAACCATCACTGCTGTTTTGCTCTTAATTTTGTATAATGCAGTATGCACTCTATTGCTTGTTAATACCAAGGAGACTATAAGTTCAAAGCCATTGTGCCATGGAAACATTCATAAGTTGTCTTTTTCATTGAATGCTATCTTGTATGACCTGATTTTCTGTAGCTTTGTATACTCTTGGGTTGCACCCCTTTGGTATTTTTGATTGATTTTTATCTTATCTATCCAAGAAAGAGGGTATTTTTGCTAATAACTAGACAAATTTCTGACTTGCTTCTGCCTGTTGCAAAAACTGCTCTTGATATTATCTGATCTTGTTGCAGAAGCTTACTCATTCACCATGGCAAACTCCTTGGACTAGATTCCAAAAGGGTCCCTCTCAACTCCACTGTCAGTAAGTTTGCAGAAGCACTGGCTAAAGCTTGGACTGAGTTTAATAATCCCAGGTTAGACTTGGAATATTTTTTCTTTTTCCAATTTTTCTTCTGCTGCATATAGAGATCACATTGAAGCTTTAAGTAACCTGGAATATTTTTGTGCAGGGCTGTAGTTATGGTTGTGGTTTCAAGTGAAGAACGCAACATGTATGACCAACATTGGCTTTTTTCTGTGTTGAGGGAAAAATATCCTTTATTTTTAAATATAAGAGCCTATAAAGGAAATGCATGTACCTAAGGGGAAAAAAGGCCCATATGTAAAGGACTGTTGGGTTAAAAATCTCTCTTTATATTATAGTGTATTATAGTTTTCAAGTATTCTTTTCGAATTAGAAAACGATTTATAGAGGTTTTTTATAATTCTTTCCTTAGCTTGATAATACGCATAATGTTACCACCATTCGGAAGACATTGGCCGAAGTTGATGAAGAAGGTGAACTACTTCCTGATGGAACACTTGTTGTGTACGTAATTCTTTGGCATTGAACTTCAACTTTTTAGCTGGATTAACTATTTTTTGTGTCAGATTGTGATGACTGAAAGCTTTGCAATTGCAGAGGTGGCCAAGTAATTGCAGTTGTTTATTTTAGAGGTGCCTATGCACCAATTGATTTTCCTTCAGAAACGGTAAGCAATGTTTCTCTTTTCTTGCCAGTTGCAGCTATGTTTATGTTTTGAGAAGAAATTTATTGTTAACTACTGGAGGTAAAGTGTAGATCACAAAGTTTTGGGGTGAATGTAGTCAGCTAGTGTATGGCATATACCAGGATACATGCAGTAAGTGTGGATAAATATCGCTTAACATAAAAGGTGAATGTCAACCATGCCAGTCTCAGTATGGTGGAAAAATATAGCTTGTCTTCCTAGCAATTTGATCGTGTAGGATTATGAATGGTTAATCTGCTAACATTCCATGGGATTGGAAATCTACTAGATGTCCTAAGTCCTAATTTATTTTTAATGAATATTTTTCAAACAGTTTCTATCTATATTTTCAACTTTCTTATGATACTAGTGTGCCAAAAATAAAACATTACTGTAGGTTGGATACCAAGTATATGATTTTTCGGTGCTCTTCTTATTCATAGGAATGGAGAGCTAGGCTACTAGTGGAGCAGTCTACTGCCATCAAGAGTCCATCAGTATCTTATCATTTGGCAGGTACCAAGAAAATCCAGCAAGAACTTACGAAACCCAATGTACTCGAGAGGTAATAATTTGGCCTGAATAGTCACTTCAGTTCTCAAGTTCCTCGAATCTTGTGCTTTGTTTTAGAACTAACATTAAAATGTTGTAAATGGCAAATACTGCTCAAGTGGTGTTATAGCCCTTATGGAAACAGTACTCATGACACTCTTTGCATGTGAATTTATTAAATTACTTATTAAGCCAAAACCAACCATCCTAATTCATGCTGAAAAGTATAAGCCTTCTGCTTTTGGTGAATCATGCTGATCTTGAATAGCTTAATATTGAAAATCAGGAAATATCATATGTTCACCAGTTACTGCCTGACAAAGGTCAGATCTCTAAAATCTAAATTTGGAGAAAAGACATTGATTGCTTTAAATTTTGTTCCTTTGCTTTTTGAGCAGGTTTCTTGACAATAAAGAGGATGTAGCCAGAGTACGTAAATGCTTTGCAGGATTGTGGAGTTTGGATGACCCGGAGATTGTCAACAAAGCAATTGAAAGACCTGATTTATATATTGTCAAGCCCCAAAGAGAAGGCGGAGGTCCTATGTTTCTAAACTTTGCTCTGCTGTTGCTATAGTTGTTAATATCAATTAATCATTCCATTTCAAGGAACAGTATTTATAAACAATGTTTCATTATTCCACTTCAGGGAACAATATTTATGGTGATGATGTAAGAAAAACACTTCTTAGATTGAAAGGGGAAAGGATTGAAGAAGGTGCTGCTTACGTGCTTATGCAGAGGATATTCCCAAGTGTATCCCTTACACCTTTGATTCAAGATGGCATTTGTCATGAGGATGATACCATATCAGAACTTGGGATATATAGTACCTACATAAGGTATATAAGTAATGCATCATAGGCACTTTTATAAATCCCATTTTTCCTTAAAAGTTGTAATGTTTAACAGTTATAAGTGAACTGCTACCACCTGATCCATTGCACCTTTGTCACCTATTTTGCATTTGAGATGCTATTTACATTCTCAAATTGGATCCTGACAGGAACAACGAGAAGGTGATCATGAATGAACAAAGTGGTTATTTGATGCGAACAAAGATCTCTTCTTCAAATGAAGGTGGAGTTGCAGCTGGATATGCAGTCTTGGACAGTGTATATTTAACTTGATTAATCTAGCTTCCTCCTTGTTCCGATGGAGCATAATGCGTTCATTTTTATGTATTAAGTTCAGATGATTCAGGTTTTATGTATAATCACTGCATTTTTGGCCAAAATTTGACAGTCCTGAGATAAAGCAAAACTCGGGTGTAAGTAGTGTAACTTTTTCAATTAATTTTTCCTTGCAACTGCATGAATCACAAGGTTCATTCACTTGAGACCTTGTATTTTCCATATTCTCATAAGCAATAAAATTGCAGCGTGAGGACTGTGGCCAACCTTCTAAGTGGCCAATCAAAAGGCATGCCTTTTTGTTACCGTTTTTATTCACTAATTTTTCTTTTGGTAATAAATGAAATTAGTAATTTAGTACCGTGAGTCAAGAATAGAAACATAACTAGGGACTTGGATGACAAGATAAGAAATTTGTTCCCAAACTTGTAGCCCTAAGTCACCGCGTTGCCCAAACCAAAGCAAGAAAGGTTTTCGCCAAATTGGTAGACCAGGTCTCGTAGTCATTCATTTTCTTTTTCTTACTGAGGTAGTATATGGCCCTTTCCTTCCGACTGTCTTCGTCGTATTGAGCCAACATAAATCCCATAGTGGTGTTTCAGTGACTGATAGGCATAGTAATGTAATAAAGGCTTTCCTGGCGTTTGGAGGCACTAGATTAGTGGAGACTGGGATTTGTCAAAAGCTTATGGCAGGCGTGGCTTCATCCCGTTTTCCTGCATAAATAATAGTCTCTGCATCTCAGTTGAAAATGGTTGGGTTTCAGTAATTCAGATGAGCAAGATTAGATTTCAAGCCTACATAAAGACACGGACATTCTTACCAAATTGAGCTTTAACCTGTTTGACAAATATCAGCAAAATATTTGTAGTTTTAAGTGGAAGTAGCAGCAGTAAGTAATTTTCCATTTTTTTCCCTATTAAATATTAATAAAAAATAATTGCAAAAAGAATAATGTTGCATCATATTCACAAGCGGGATTTTGTAGGAGGCAGTTCTACAAGCTATATATATCGCTATCAAAAACCTAAAATGTGGTCAAAAGAATGATAATAGTCTTCATGTTCATGTGTCTTTCCATCCATATTCTCTTGCTCGGTTCTCCCACATGGCCGTAATCCTGCGTTCCACCATAAGCTCTCTTTCAGCTCTTTCCCTTGCATCTTCACATGTTTCAATTCCTGCATTGCATTTCTCTGCTTCTCTTTGGTAGTGAGCAGAGGCTTTCCTAGCATTCATTATCAATGCACTGGAGTGTCGCAAGGTTTCATTGACTACTGCTTTTTGTAAAGTAAGTTCCTCAGAGAGCAATACTACTATGCTCTTCTCCATTTCTTCGTTCAATTCTGGATCATGTTTACCACAGTCTGCACATACAGTAAAGAAAAATTTTCATAATTTAAGGGGAAAAAAAAAACCAACTGTAGTTCCATGCGAGTTTTTAAACTGTTGTGGAAGGATCAAGAACAACTCCAAATTGTTGTCTCCTTTCAGAGATTCACTCTTCTTAATTGCCTCGGTGACAGGTTAAATTAGACCTTGCTTTTCAAGTTTTATACACAAGTAGTAAGTTTTGGACGTTCAAATTCCCAGAATCACTAGCTCCACTCTGCTTAGAGAACAAACAAGAACACAGCGATATAAAAGATGTAAGAACGATAAACTGACCGGTGAATGAGCCATTGATAGTTCCTGCAAGAATGATAGATAAGAATATAGGATTAAAAATGCTGCTATCCCATTTTAGAAACAAAAAATGGAATTTTAATGTCAAAATGCCTGAAAAGCAGACAACCGTACTTGATAGAAGTATCAGCTTAAGTTGATTAAACTTAAATCCTTGATTAATTGCACTAAATTTTTTCAAAGAAACCTACAATTTCCCGATATTAATCATACTAAACCGAGTCCACACCAAGTTTTCTCTTTAGTAAAACCAGAGATTTAAGATGCACAAATTACCAATCACACATAAAACAATAGCATAAAAGAGTATACCAAAAAGAAAATCTGATGTCAAGGATCATGCATTTTTGGCCCAAAGAAAAGAATTATACTTTCTCATACTGAAAGACCACAATTTTGTCATGATAGAATAGACCAAACATACAAACCAGCTGATTTCTCCATTTCCACAATTTTCACTAAATCTCCGAGAAGCTTAAGATAACAAAACCAAAGAAGCAAGCTAATCAAAGTTTGCAATTATAGAGATAGTTTAACATTTAACGCATGCTTAAACACTCACCTAGTGGCGAGGCAAGTTCAAGTTCAAGTTCTGAAGAGCACTCACAGACACAAGAACATGAAGCATGAACTGAAGAATTCTTCTTCAAACGCCCACGTAATGGTGGCCCAACGGTGCTACCAAACAAAAACACGCCGAGCATAACCAAAACCAGCCTGAACATACCTCTACTACAGTGTCCATGTTGCCATGAATGAGTCATTTCTTAACCATAAAAAATAAGCCAAAAAGTTCTTACTTTGCTTTTGAGTCCCAAAATTTTGAGAAGAACATCTAATGTCACTTAGCGAAATAAGGGTTACACATCAAACGATAACCCATTTCAAGATCTGAGCTTTTAAACAAAATGCCTCCTAGAACTTGATGTTCAGCAAAAATGAAAAGTGCCCAGATTAAGATATCAAACCCCCATATCAAGATCTGAGTTATACGCTTAGAATTCGAGTACAACTCAATGAATGAACACTTTAACGGAAACCCATTTCAATATCAGACAGAATTTCTCCATAAGGGTCAGATTGGTATTTTCAATTGAAAAAATGTGGAAAAAACAATTTATAAGATATGACTTTTGTGTATTTTGAGAAAGTAAAGGGGACCAGATCCCGAGAAAGTTTGGTTAAACAGTACAGTGACGAGACTATTAGATTATGAAAACGGCTTTTAATGACTTGTGTTTGTTGCTTTGGTTGTTTTTTAACGGAAACATCAGATTTTTTGTAAGATTTACATGAGCCAATTGGGAGGTAGATTGAATCCAAATGGGCCAGCCTTTCACATGGTGCGTCATTCTCTGTCACTATCTCATTGGTGAGAGTCTGTTAGGATACAACCAGCACTACTAATAAAGAGGAATTTCTGTTCATTGAAGCTTAATAATGCTTTAGATAACCTATATTAAGAAATCAGTCTAGTTATCCGATAATGCTTTAAATATAAGATACCGACATGTTTGATAAAAATGAAGTGAATGGAATCTATTATAGATTTTTTTTGTTGGTTGGTTTTTCTTTTTTAGGCTGATATGGATTAGATCTGAAGCTTTCCACCTTAAGAAAGTCATTGTTTTACTTGGCTTGTTGGCAACAACTTTCCGAGCTGAGTTGGTCTATTCTTGCTTGGATTGTCATAAATTAATTTCTCCAGTTGCTGGTATATAAAGCTTAGCGCCTTAAGCCCTTGAAATTGCTTTTGGAAAAGAGAAATCTACCTTGCTAACTCTGCAATGAAAAATAATATGATAATTAAAACAATTTGATCAACATCACATTCACCTTTCTTTGCCTTGTTAAAGAATGAATTTCAATCATACATTAAAATATTTGTTAGCAAACAAATAATTACAATCAACATTATAGAGAATGCCTGTACTCTAGTTGATAAAGTCTCTTGGCGTCACAATTTAACTAAAAGAATCATCAATATACAAGTTACACGTACAAAATCCAATACTATAGACAATTATTTTGATCATTCTGCAAGCGGGAATAATGACGATTAGTTGTTTACAGCTTCAAAATTTCAGACAGAATGAGCATCAAAATATTCCGCTTCATTTTCTTTTGCATCATCGTCTGAGTCTGTCGTCTTGTCAAAAAATGCATCAAGGTACCAGGCACAGCTCTCATTCCATTCACCCTTGTTGGCATGAGCTCGCCATTTTTGGTCAGCAATCATTTCAGGAGAGAGTCCCCATTCAAGCATTTCTTCGTCTGTGTGATTGATTGCTAAGCTATATTCTCCACCAGCTCCCAACTGCATCACTCTAGCCTCACAGTTGCCGAAATTATTTAAGAGCTCGAATTGCTCAACTGTCCATTTGAACCACTTCATGAGAAAGACACGTGAGGTCAGCCCATGGGATACAATGATAAGGTTTAAATCCTCATTAGAATCAATGTGAAGCCTATTGAAGTCTATGTCTCTCCAGAGGGATTCAAGAAAACCTGCAAAAATTAATTGGTTCAGTTATAACACAAAATTGCTCCTTTGATCATGAATCTACTTCAAGAAAGAAAGACCAGAAGGTCATACTTTCCTGTTAAGCACTCATAGCAAAAAATCCTTCCAAATTTCAATATAATGAATTAAAATTTTGCTTGTTCAAGTTATGTAGGTAAAATCATGTATGTTTGAAAATTTTAAGTAGCCCAGCAATTCAAGATGAGAAATTTTAGGTACATGCAGAGACAACAATATTTCTCTATTGATAAGTTGAAAGCTTGGCCACAAGAAACCGGAAAAACAACAATTAACATTATCTTCAAGAAGAGCTAAGAGTTATTTAATCAAATTCTTGAGTGAACTACCTAGCTAGACATGGCTGTTCATAAAGTTAAAAAAAATTTGCTTTGTAGGAAAATGCCATTAGTTCTAGCTCTTCAACTAGCAAATCCAATCCATTCTACAATTGAACTTTAGCAAACTGATGGTAAATGGAATCAATCCATCGAAAGCATCTGTTAACACCATGGCTTCAGATCCAAGTGTTATTTGTTATATAAAATACCAAAGTAACTGCATCTTTTCAGCGAGCCAAATTCTACTCTTAGTTTATAAGATTATTAGCCAGAGAAAATTCAGCTCATGAAAGGCCACAAATGGAACATCAAAAAGTGCTTGACCCCTTCAGATAATCTCAAGAGAATAGGAATGACGGGTGCATATTGCCTATTGAGCCCACCACCAAAATCACTTTGAAATTTCTTTCTTTTATTCTGCTTGGACATCAATGAAAGCTCTTCCAGAAATGACAAGCTGCCCTTCAAATAGCTTATTTGAATCTCTTTTCTCATTATTAAACCACCCACTAGATTCACTTTCAATATGCAGGATATGAAGAAAAGAGAAAAGATACTTCCAAAATTGCGTCTGAACCCCCCCATATTAACTCGTTAAACAAAATTCACAAGCAAAAGCAAGACCATGCAACAGGTTTATAAATGGGATAACAAACACAACAAAAGAAGAATACAAAACCACCCAGCTCATTCTTAAAAGTGCTTTCCTAGATTTTGCTTCCAAAAACAAGAAACTGCCTCTAAACTTCTGAGATACCATTCTCTTAGCGTTTAAGATAATATCAAAAGGGCCAATAATTCTGATGCCAAATTGCCAAACCTCATAAAAGAAGAGATGTGCAAAATGTCCATCAAACTCATCACGCAAGTACACTAAACAACAAAAAGCTGAAAACAACAGAAAACACAACCACCAAGGAAAATGACCAAAAAATAATGGAGATTGTAAACCTCAATCCTAGAAACTTATTAGAAGTGCTTCACTTGTTTTCTGCTTTCAAAAGCAATGAAAGCATTTTCAAATTACCGAGCCATCATTCAAGCACCAATTCTAATTTTCTCCTCTTGCTCTTCAAGGCTCCTATTATTCTATCTAAACGATGTGAACAAAATAGCCTACAAACCAATTTCACTACATAACAAAGATTGAATAATAGACAAAGAAAACATAAAAAATCAAAAACACAAAAGTAAAAAAAGAAAAAAAAACTTACTCGAAACACGGTCGAAAACATCTGCAGCAGACTCCCCTTCAGGAAAGCGATAAAAAAATCTTCCAAATTTCTCTCTCGTCTCCTTTATCAGTTTCATTCTCTCTCTTACCTTCAAGAAAACAAAATAAAAAAACTTTAATAAACTATAGAATCCCCAAATTTGACAAAACAAAAAGATATGATTTGTAAACGAATGCAAGTACCTGGAAATTACCGAAATCCTGTTCTCTAATCCGACACTCTTCTCTGACCCCAATAATTCGCTTCCTCGAAAACGAGCGTCCGATCTCGCGGAGAGTAGACCGGGTGCGATCGTACGGCGAGACGTAGAAGTACAAACGGTAGTTAGACGAGGTGCCGTTGGTGGAAATTAAGGAATGCAAGCGGGAGCCGCATTGGCGGGCCTGCTCGATTCCGACGGGCGTCAATTGGATTTTGTGGTCGGGCGTGGTGGCGTAGGCGTCGGTGTCGAGATTGCCCTGCGACTCGCCGTGGCGGACGAGAATGATCCGCTTCGGAAGAATGTGCCTCAGGTGATTTCTGTGACTCGGCGACTGCGACATTTCTCGATTGCGTCGATTACAAAAGAAAAAAATAAAACTTTTGTATTCCCTCCTTGTAAATATGTGATCGATCTTTCTGTTTCAGATTAATATCCGGATTTCTCGATTCCTTTGTTTATTCTGCTTTCTTTCTCTGTGTTTCTAACTGTGAGGATGAGCCAGCCAGCTAAAAGTATGTTTATATATATGTATGTATGTTATGTATGTCTGAGGTGGGTAAGAAAATGGAGGGTAAGTTGTCGATTAAACTTCTGTTATTTCTGTTAATTTACAGGGCTTCCCTCTTTCTTTCCCATTATATTTTTATTATAAATAATAAATTTATTATTTATTATAACTCTGTTTCTTCTTTTTTCTTTTTTGAAGAAAATAGAGAATAAAGGTATTTCTTTTTTATTTTTTTAAAAAAATATGATATGAAAAGAATCAATTAAGGAGGAATAGAATGGGTATAGACATGGTAATTACATGTCAACAAATAAATAATCGACTCTAGAACTAGAAGACGAGAGGAAGAAATCAATAGTGCTTGACAACTGGTGTTAGCTGAATTGAATGGTTTGCTTGCTTGAGAGTTGGATATGAACTAGGGCAAAACACGTACATTATTGTTGACCTGACCTGATCTAGTAAATAAATAATGCAAATTTTAAGCAGCCGCCGCCTTCTACTTGTAGGAGCCGGAGGGGGTTCAAATAAATATATAATGTTTCTTTCATGTTCAGGAATATAAGAAATCAAATGACTTTTGACCTTGGAATTGGAATTACTGTGTGTGTAGGTATGGAGGTGGGAGCACTACCAAGCAACCCTCTTTTTTCTGTTGGCTACAGCTATGGATTTTGATTTTCAAATACAAAAACAAAACTTTGGTTATACGATACTTCCAATCCAATTTTCAAAACACTATTCACATTCAAAGATCAAACGTGGAATAAGAATAGAAGACAAGTGGTAGATAAAAAAATTAAATGAATTAGTAGAAAACAGTTGGAGACGCGGGGAATCGAACCCCGTGCCTCTCGCATGCGAAGCGAGCGCTCTACCATATGAGCTACGTCCCCCGCACATTATTATACTCTCATTCTCCTAAAATTATAACCACAACAGAGTAGTTAGATCTTCCTTCCCCCCCACTCTAACTCTTGCAACTATGATTTAGTTTTTCTGAGTCGGAACAAGGTTACAAACAAACGCACGTAACGGTTACGGGTTCTGCTGTTGTTGTCCCATGTGCATGTCTCATTTGCTAAGAATTAATGATCTTAATTATAGGTTCTAATTTTTTAACTTTTCTTTAACAAATTGTAATGAACTACGAAATTTCGTCTAACCAGTTCAGTTATACAACAATTAATGTGATGGTATTTATGAGATGTCAACTATAAATAAGTTTATTTTGAAAAATAAGATACACACAACGGACACGTATGTTACTTGTTTATAATTCCACATAATTTATCTAACGGATCGTCGATATGTCCGAGTGGTTAAGGAGACAGACTTGAAATCTGTTGGGCTTCGCCCGCGCAGGTTCGAACCCTGCTGTCGACGTTGAATTTCTTATTCATTTTTCTGTCTTCATTATTTTACCTTTTCACGGATAAGAATATGAATATATATATCATAGATGATAGACCATACATAATATACATACCTCACCTAAATTTGTTACATGCGTCGTATGGGTCCTCCCCTCGTTGTCTATCATTGAAATGAAACGAACAATGATTTGATTTCATTTATGTTCTTCTTTTGTGAAAATATAAAAAGATTAAGGGCCCTACATGTTGTAATCCTTTTAATTAGTTTACGCAGGCTATCTAGTATCGGCCTCTCTTCCTTGTAATGTATGTAGTGAACAAATGCAAACTAAAGTGCCTCCCCTTTTCTTTTTTTGAAAATTTCCGATCTCAAATTATGTAAATGTCACTTCACGAGAAGTCCCTCTCCAACTCTTTTCAAGTGGCCACATGTGATCCAATTGAGTTTGACCCACCTAGCTCATCATGTGGTCTTATTCATTAGACCAAGTCAATGAAACACTATATCAATTAATCCACCAATCAGTGTCTCCTCACCGATAATCACGTGTTATACATTCAATCGTTAATCAAATAACACCCATATCCATTCTAATTATATTTACATATATCTGTAACACTGTTTGAAAGATAATTCGATCATTTTTATTAACTATTATGAAAGAAAATCAAGATATATAAAAAGTAAAACTCCACGTATGTATATATATTACATGTAAAAAATCTAAGATTTTATTGAAGGGAGAACATGCATTTAATTTCAAAAGATAATCTATGTTGTTGAGTGAACCTTCTAAATTTAGCAACCAAAAACCAATTCTCTAGCTCTTAGTTTCTCTCTGACACTTGTAACAAAACAATTTTGATCTCTCTCATCCCAAATTAAAATTATTCCACCATTATCCACACCATTTTTGCATTCTCCAATTTAAAAATTTAGAGCAGATCAGAGACACATAATAACCATGCAACCTGATGAAGCCGAGCCATCTCCTTTTTATTAAGCATGCAGCAGAAGCAGATATTGCCCTGGAACATGCAGTAGTCATCCTACAAATTTCAGAAACTTGTTAATCTTCCCTGAGAACAGACATTGCATGCACACCAATTCATGAAACCGGAGCCTTGATGATGTCTTTGTCCATTTCTTCATCAGCCACGTGAAGTTGCAGCTAAATTATTCTATCTTGTTGGCACACAATGCTGGCTCCACACATGCAGGTTATGGTGATGACTGATATTTTGATGAGGACGACGACGAGGAGTCATAATCTCTGTACACCTCCTGAATCCTTCTCCGCTCACCTGAAACTTCCATTGTTCCTCAGCTCTCTCCTCCTCCTCCTCAGCTTCCTCTTCTTCTTCCTCCTCTTCTTGTTCTTGTTGTAGTTCTTCTTGATGCTGTGTATTTTCTTCTTGTTGTTCATCTTCATTGTCATGTTCAGTACCATCGAACTCGTCTTCTCTGATGAGATGCAATCTCAGCCTGCCATCTTCACGCGAAGCACGTAAAATCTCCGGCCGGTCAATCCTAACCTCAGTTAACTCCAGTCTCCCATCCGTCCTTACAGACCGGAGAAAGAAACTCGGCTGACCGTTACGATTAAACGACGAAAGCGGTGGCGGAAACTTCTTTATCTCTCTCTTTTCTGCACCAACATGATCCTTTCTCCACTTTGCCCTAGTTAACGGTGATTCAGTTCTTACATCCACCTCCATCTGACGATCATCAGCTATCCTTTCGTCAGAACTCTCAAACCCTAAACTCTCAGTACACGACATGAGTCCATCGACACCACCACCAATATCATCAATGAACCCTATACCACCCGGGTCTTTCCTTGAAATCACAGTTGGGAACATCACGACTGGGGTAGGCGGTGGCGGCAGAGGTGGCAACAGCTTGAGAACAGAAGATTCCATGATATTTGGGGGACGATAGGGATCACCAGTAGCAGTGATTAACCCCAGGCCATGTTTGCGTGGAGGTTTGTTATCGAATTCAAGAGAGGGATTACAAGCTGCTGTTTCCATGAAGGTAGTCAAGCCTAAAAAGGAGTGAACGCTCTTTTTACAGAAACTCATCAATCATCATTATAAAGAAAAAGAGTTGGCGGAAAGCAAAATATATATAACAAAGAAAGAAGTAAGGAAGATTAAGGGATTAACAGTTGTAGTGGGAATTATAGAGAAAAAAGAAAAGGGAAGATGATGTGGGTATTAATAATATCCCCACAGAAAAGATAGGAGAAGAGAGAGGAGACAAATAAAGGTAGTATGGTGAAGAGAGTGCCAACGTGAAGCCTGAGCTGGAGTGATAGAGCAAACGGTGCCTGGTCCCACGTAAGATGGCATAAGACTTGGTTTTTTCATTATTCATTATCTTATTTAATTTGATACCAATATATATCATAGTCTTTTTAATTTCATACGTTTAGTTTTATTTTATATAATGTATGTGTGGGGTGAGTTAAGGGAATTATGAGGGTCAGCTTTGAAGTGAGTGATATACAGGCTATTAGCTAGCTAGCTAGCAATCGGCGTGGCATGAGAATGGCATATAGTTGTTAGTTGTGCCACTCGTTTAAGTGTGCATGTACAAACGTTTGCATTCATTCTACAAATTTAATTAATTATAGTGCATAGTGAGCTCAATACAGGTACTGCGAATTATGAATTAAAAGTTTATGCTAAAGCAAATGGGTTGTTGAGAGTTTATTTATATCGTGAATTTGGATCACATATATACAAGTTTAAGCATGTGTATAATGTATGTAGGTATATATGTGTGTATGTAGACGCGCGCGTATTGTGCATGTGTGTGTGTGTGTATATATATATATATACATGAACTACGTAAATTCGAATATACAATATAGTATGTGGGGATGATGTATTTTGATTGGTATTAAAATTAAATGATGAGTGGTTCTTCGAGATGAAAGTTCTGTTTTGGAATTATATGGTTGTCAGCGAAGTTATTGGGATTTCAAATGGATTTGACGAGCTTATAAGCCTGGTACATGTATATATAATACATATGGAGAAAACTAATTACAACCATCGGGGTTCGTTTAATTTATTAATTATAAAATAAACCTTGTTTGTTTGCCTTAATTAGTTAAGAGATTAAGGTAGATGATTGGAGGTAAGCTCATGATCGAATCTTTCAATTGGTGAATGTAAAATGAAACGATATAGCAATTGATTGGTGGGGTAGAGGATTTATGTGAAAGGCTAAAAAGAGAAGTTAGGAAGATGGATATATATCATGATCATCTCATCATCACCATCATAATATTCTTGCAGCAAGTTGCAAAAAAAGTGGTGTTCATCCAAATGGGCAAAGATACGAAGGATCGAAGCATCCACAAACTCATTATTTGAAGGCTGCTGCCTGCAGCCACAGGCTAAGGTCGGTAAGATCTTGTGACGCAGCCTTAGCCTTAGCCTTAGCCTTAGCCTTGGCGGTGGTGGCCTATTTGGACCATTTCTCAAGAACAATATTTGATTTCCCATACTCAGAATATTTTCTTGGATATATATATAGATCAGATAATATTATTCATATACATATTGTAACCTTTTTCTTTTTCTTTTTGTTCTTTGTTTTCCTTATAATATATATAGCTATTTAAATAATTAATTGATACCATCGCATATGCCCTTTACGGTAGTAAATGAATGGATCCAAGATTCCTCCAAAGATATGAGATTTTTTTCTTGGTAGTGAACCAGATTTGATACAGAAAAGGGGATATATATGTGGTAGCTGATGAAAAGAAAAGAAAACCGTAAAAGCTTAAACGACAACATTGGTTATGAACTTGTGGTGGCGACTTTACTGGTTACTTGACTTCAGTTTCGTGGGGTCAAAATGTTTAGATTTTAATTAGCTGACTTATAATGCAGCAAAAAATAAAATATTCAATTAATATATATATAATACCAATCCAGAATTGATATATGATTGTTTATCTGTGTGTGTGTGTGTGTGTGTGTGTGTGTGTGTGTGTATATGTATATACTACCAATCCAGAACTGGTATATGATTGTTACATTGCCCACGTATGCTCCGCAAGTTTACGATCAGAAACACCCAAGTTGATTCTGGATCATTTGATTTTTCTCTGGTGATGTTCGAATGAATACAAAAACCTGTGATCGATGCATGCATGCATATATGGTCCTGAAATCAATTGATTCATTATCAGGCTACACCTACATATATAAATGTATATGTATATATAAGAAAGTACGGAAGAATTAATTTGTATCTTTTTCCTGAAAAGGTTGTTTTAAAATACATACAAATTAAAAAAGGTGTAAACTAGCTAATTAATTCTCAGCTTATAAAAGAGATTATAAAATAAGCATGATGAGTGAGTGTGAGAGAGAGTCGTAATTATATATAACAATTATCAAAAATATTAACCTTGCCGACAGGCTTGGAAGGTTCCTCCTGGATTCGAAGACTTCTCCAAGAAAGTGTAAAATCAAGATCATCGCATCAGTACGCGTGGTGGGACTTCTAATCCAAAATCAACCACCCACATCTTATCTTCAACAAAAATAATTATATATCCACGTGCAAGGACGACACTCTTTCACGTGTCGAAAAGAAATTCACTTCCACCCACCTAGCTATCTTTCTCATCACTCTCTACCCCTATAATTTAATTTAAGATTTATCATATATGCAACTTTCAGATTTATTATGTGCAAATTAATTCTATTCTTCTCAACAAGTATACATGGAATGGAGGCTTAATTTATTCCATAGACAATGATGTCCTTGGTTCAGACCAGACACCAAGTCAAGAATATTTGTGTTACACTTTGTCTTATTTGTATAATAATATGATCAAATATATACACACACATTTATTTGAAAAATCGTTAAGAAGTATATGTAACAATCCAAGAACAGAACCAGTTGACTAAAGACACAAGGCTTCTAGCTGAACCCTTCATGTTAATGGAAAAATCTGAAATAATAGTCACCAATAAGTATCAAATTCAAACATTCTTGATACATCTTTTTCGACTAACTTTTTTTTTTCCTTTGTCATTTTCGGTTCCCAGTTAAATCAGAGTTGAAGCTGGATGAAGTTAACTAACCCTGACATAATGAGCCACGGTACCGCAGCAAGCCCTAATCCAAATGCTGCACTATTCACCTAATTGCAGAATAAATCAAGTACTCCTACACATTAGTCATTTTGTCCATAAGCCTCTAGATCCTCAACCAAAACTCAAACAAATGCAAAGGAAAGGCAATGAATCCTTTTCTCTGTTATTGAACTTTTTGCCAAGTGAACAAAAGAAGCAGAATAGTTCGTGTGCATGTAAAGAGGAAAGAAATAGTTCTGTTGACACTGTCCTACTAGTATACAGACCAACACCAAAGCAGGAGTGACTTCTGTCCATTGCTGATGGTCCTGGTCATGCCAGAGCATTGATCTTACGGGAAAAGCCATGGAGAAAGAAAAGAATTGATGGAAAGACCTAAGAATGAACTACTAGTCACTGATCATGATTTTAGACGAACCTGTAATGAGAAGGAAAACCCCGCAAGTAAGCAGCCTATGCAAGTTCCCACTTCAGAAATCTGAAGAAATCAATGCGTGCTTTGCATTGAATAACACAATTAAAAGAAAATAGCTTCCTAGCCAGTGTACCATTAGAAGTAGTCTCCTGCCAGATTTATCCATTAAGGGTATACCGAGTATGGCCATTTGAATCTGTAAAGGGAACTTTTCCAGTGTCTCAATTAACTGATAGAAAAGAAACACATATTGAAATTAAATAATTATGTGATAGAGCTACCTGGATAACAGCCATTAATGTACTCCCAATTTCAGCTGAAAACCCTGCCATGGAACTGGAAATGTTTAACTTTCGTTCCTTTTCTTTTTCACATTAGTTTTCATAACTTATAAAAACAATTTCTACCAGCAGATTCAAATATTGAGCACCACCAAATTGTTGCAGGAACATTACCCAAACTCCGACCTGAATTTTAAACAATGCAAAAGAATATCAGATCATAACAGGGCCACAGGGAAAAACAGGATTACTTGGGAATACTCACAATGAGTGAACGGGCATATATTCATTGGAGAACGTCCAGGATTCTGCCTTCTGGGAGCCGTCTAATGCTTTCAGTGTATTCCTGTAAGTGTGTACAATTCATTTATATTTTATACTATGCAAAACAAATTATTAGAAAAAACTTGAACTGTTTCATATTTTCCCATTTACTAAGTTTTTTTCAGTGATACTCTAATCTCAGTTGCTTCTTGAGATATATTGGGACTCTCTCATCTAAGGCGCTGTAGAGTAGCTTCACAGTCTTTCTCTCGACTGACCTTTACCTGCATATAAATTATGTTCATTATTGACAGTGTTCCACCAATAAGCATCCAGGGTGAAGTATTCAATACACAGCCCATGCTCCATATTCAAAAAGTCATCCAAAATCTACCTAAATAATGCTTTCTAGAAGAATTCTGAATCTTTGACTCACCAGCCATCTCAGAGACTCCGGAATGATAAAAGAACCTACAAGGTGTAAGAAACATGGAATAGTCCCTGCATATATAATCATATATGGCAAGTTTATCAGAGCTGCTATCTGATAAAACTCCTACAACACAAGAATCACCTCAAGTTACCTATAAGATCCAAGGCAAAATATGTTACTGCTAAGCTGACAGATAACATGAACCGTAAATTAACACAAAGAACATGGAAATTAGCAATTCGTTCATTCATTGGCACAGAATTATATGTGATTCTTTCTTTACCTAATGAAGAGTCATTTGAATCCTCCATGAAGGTCTCTAGGCATTATTTCTGCTGTATATGCGGGCACCTGCTCAGAAATAGGTGCACAAATATCTTAAATTGATGTATAAATGCAATATTAAAGATGAAATGCTTCTCACCGCTGTAATTACCAGGTACGAAAGAACTCCAACACCACATCCTACAAACAGCCTTCTGAGGTCCAGCAACCAAGCAGTCTTTGAACAACCATGCTTTGAGCACTTAAAATTCACAACTTATCACAAGAATTATTGCATATTTTGCATGTCAAATATGAAATACATTATTATTAAGGACTCATTAAAATCATGATGTAAGAAGAGATTAGGTTGAAACCTCTGAAATGCTATTGCAAGTGACCCAATGATACAGAGTAAATCAGAAATCCCCATCGCCCTATCATGCAATACGACCAAATTAGTGAAAATTTCACTAGTTGATGAAAAATGTTTGACAGAATTTTCGCACAGGGGCAGGAATTCATGAAATAATTATCAAAAGCTTACACCTCTCCTACAAATGAAATCAGCTATCCTTCCACTTGTTACTGCACCTAAAAATGCACCAATTGTCATAATTGAGCCAACCACTGAATACTGCAAATTTACATCAACTAATTTACATTAAAAGTTGCTGTTTGGGTTTATAAAAGAGAGTGCAACCAACATATCTATGCTAAAGAAAGGCCAAGATCAATCCATGAACCGATTTCAGTAATGAACTAACTAATCATTCTTGAATTAAACTCAAATTAAATTTAAACCCTAGTGATAAATCATTGATACAAAACTGAGAACTTACAGAAGCTCCAAAAACATTGGAACCAGAAACGGCAGTGAAAGTGCTGAACACAAGGAATGATAGTGGCACAGCTGACAGTTTCAGGTTCACTTCCACCGTAGTTGCCCAACAGATGGACTGGTGGTCTGCCCATCTTCTATGCTTTCTCCCTCCATAACTCTCCTTTCTTAGGACACAAATTAACTCAAAAGCAGTTATGTCAGCTGAAACTTCATCGGTGTTTGTTATCTCGTACCAAACCATATTTTTCTTTTCCAGTTTTCATTGGTAGCATCATGAAAAACGACGGACGATTAGTCAAACGCAATACTGGCGGGCCTTTGTCATTGCATAGAAGCAACAAATTACAAACGTTAGCGTTACAGTGTTGGGCCTTTGTTTTGTCATTTGTCGTAATGATCGGTTTTCAAAAATCGATTCGGTCCAGGTCCATGCCCATTTTATGTGGGAGGTACAAGTTAACTATGGTAGTAGATGTTGACTTGATCTAAGTGTTAACAGGTCATTTTTGGAATTACAGTATAAGAGTATGATTATGATAATTCATTTCATAATCAAACCATAGGACGACAAAGTCGTTTAAACATATACCATATGAGCAACAAGTCATTCGGATACATAACAGACTGATATTTAGATACCAACGGACAAAGTTTGGAAGCGGTGTCCTGCAAACACTCGTACTTTATGTAATAAGATCCTGACGTACGTTGACACTCGAAAAATTTATACTAAAAGGTTGCAGATCACTGTGGTTCATGATTGGGTTTGGGGCTGCTCTTTTGGTCCTTGTAGGAAGAAGGCTGGCGACCCGTGTCAGCATAGCCAATTCCTCTACGTTTAGTAGGAAAAAGCATGAACAAAAAACTCGCCAGAGCTCCAACTCCTAGAGGCAAATTTATCATCAAAGCATGTGCATTAGCCCCAGCTTCAGGTAAGACGCAGCTTTGCACATCAGAGTTGCCTGTAGCAAACACCAAGAACACCAATAATGATGCAAAAGCATGCACAAAATCTATCGGAGTTATAACGTACTTCCGCAAATCAACTCCTTGATACCTCCACAAATCATCTCTTTGTCCTGTATCTTTTCCCCGGTTTTCTTTCTTCTGCTTCTCCTCATCGTTAGCTTCTTTGTGATCACCACAATGGTTGTTATCCTCATCGTCGCTGTCGTCGTCTTTGCCTTTGTTGAAGACGTACAGGCAGCGGATGGTGGCAATACCGTAATAGAGCTTTCCGTTGTCACCGATGAAGCTGTCAGTGAAGGAGGAGAGAAAACAGGCGATTGAGCAGACAACGATGCTCCCAAGAGTGAGGTACTTGTGTGCAGGTAAGCATGTACCGTTGTTGGTGAAGGAAGGCACGAGAGCTTGGAATGCAAGAACTGTTCCTGTGGGCAAAAGATTTGCGAGGTTTGCTGCTGTTGACAGACTTTTGTGGCCGCCTGCTTTTGGAGCCATCCAGAGACCAAAGTTTAATTGCTGGGAATTAGATGTAATAGTAATACTATGATCAGTTAGATAGATTTTGATTGCAAAACATGCTTTGTTGGGTAGAGATTTTATAGACAGGCAATTTGGGTATACATGTTTGAGAATTTTCTACTAATTTAATTTATTTTTAGTAAACATATTATGCTTGCTATTTAAATATATATATATATATATTTGTAAGTAAAATTGAAAGGCACATTTTATATTAGCTAGCTAGCTAGCTATCTTGTGAGGTACGTCAGCCCTATATTAGAGAGAAACGTCAGGGAATCCATTAATAGCCTAATTTGTTTGCCATAAGAAAGACATAGAAAGGCCGCAGGCATGTGATTTACATATATTCGTGTAATTTAATACAGGGATCTTTGAAGAAGCAACAAAAAGCTAGCTAGCTATCTAACTCATTTTGCTTGTAAAATCATCTGTTGAGAGAAAAGAGTTATAGTACATGCATGCAATGCAAACATTAATTAATTCCAAATATTAGATATATATATATATATATATATATATATATATATATGGATAATTAATTATGTGCCTTTCTCTTTAACATTTTGCATTACCACTCAATCCTTTTCCTATGCTGTTTTTAAACATTCTCTTTTAATAAATTATCTTCAACAGCTAATTTTGATGAGTATAAAAGAATAACTTTTATACTTCCAAATGTTTACTACACTTAACTAGTTGATCGAATAATTTAATCTTTAAATATACTCTTTTATGATAATGACATATTACACGTTGATTGTTGACTGGTTTTCTGTAAATTGTAAACTATTCAATCATATTATTCTTTTATCCTTTTTTTTTACTTTTTCTTTGTTGTCAATTATCCATCAATAATTCAGTAATCGGCTAATTACTATTCGAGTTTTTGAATTTCATGATTTCTCTAATAAGTATATAATTTATCTATTTACATTAAACAAATCAATTGATTCTTACATTTATTTTATTTAACTTTTTAATAAAAATTAGGTGCCTATTTGATACAAAGGAACAAACAATATTTTTATTCACGAAATTCGAAAGTTCAGGGAGCTGAATGTAATTATCCCTACACAAATGAATATATAGAACAGCGATGTAGCTCACTGTCCATGTAATATGCAAAACCTGATTTAATTATTAAGACGACTAGAAAAGAAAAAAGAAAAGATGAAAAACGCATCTTGATTGATGACCATTCAAAATGATCTCATATATAGTGACATATCAAGCAGAATCCATTTTGTGATATGAAGATTCTTCATTATCTCTTTGCTTTGGTTTGAAATGTTAAAAACTTTATTCCTTCTCGTACTAATATTTCAGCTTAACAGAAAAGCGCAAAGGAAGCTTAAAAAGCAATCAAATAAGTGGGAGAACACAAAGGGATTGATTCATCAGAATCAATCATATGATCATGTTGGCATTAAGAGCAGTGAAAACATGTGTGTGTGTGTGTGTGTGTGTGTGTGTACTGCACTTTGCCTGAGAAAGTAATCAGATTTTGCAATAAACTGTTGATTTTTCCTCAAATTAGCTTTAACTGTTCATAGATTACAATAAGCCTAAGAGGTATGCCAAATTATCTACTGGCAGAAAATGGGTTCATGGATGCTTGTATTTCTTCCAGAGTTCTCCCCTTGGTTTCAGGTACTAACTTTGCTACAAACAGAACAGTGAAGCCGCAAATGGTTGAGAAGATCAAGAATGTTGCTGGAAAATCAAGAAAAAGAAGATGAAGGAAAGACATCTGATAGAATACTGAAAGTGACAAAGAGTTAGAATAATGAAGCATTACCTGCTGAGCTCCAATTCATTAGGAAGTTGAAAGCAAAAGAGATAATCCAAGACCCTAACCAGCTAACCAATGTTACAAGGCTTCCAGCCGAGCCTTTCATGTTTATGGGGAATACCTGAAATGGTAATATTAATGAATTCAGATAAATCAGATGTCATATCGCCAAATGAAATTCAATTTGGATATCATCAGAAAATGATGCATGGTGCAAATCTTCTGTCTACCTCTGACATTATAACCCAAGGTATTCCTCCCATGCCTAATGAGAAAGATCCTGTGTATACCTAATGACATGATTAAACACACGAACAAATATATATCATATAACCCATCAACCAGCAAAAACTTTGGCCTAAAGAGAAAATTTTAGACAGTATGCAATCCTTTCATTACCAAGACTCCAGCTAGTGCTAGAAAAGGAGTTGCATCATTCCATTGGTGAAGGTCCTGCTTGAAAGAGAGTCTATAGGATAATGGAGATTCTAAAAACAAGATAGTGATTCATAATCATATAATTAGGCTTCATTTTAGGACCTGAAAGAGAAATGACAATGCAGTGAGGAGGCAACCCAAACATGTTCCAGCTGCAGACACCTGGAAGCATTGGCAGCCTTCAGTATTGGCTATTAGTCCAAGTATATTACAAAAGTTGAACATACTTTTTTGCTTCTTACTTACCATAAGAAGTGGTCGTCGTCCAGATTTGTCCATTAAAAGTACTCCCAACAGTGTCATTGGAATCTGCAGAAGGCAATTTGCCATGATTCAGAAAAGCCTTGACCAGATTCCAACAGTTAAATTACTGCTAAGAGTCAACTACCTGAATAACAACCATTGCTATCATCCCAACACTACCAGAAAACCCTGACATATATACAATGAGAGATTAGTGAATTTTCACTTTCTCATTTCTTTGTACCCTCTCAATTGTGGGAAATTCACAATTAGCCTTCACTTACCAGCTGTTATGAATATAGCACTTGCATAAAATGCAATGCCATTTACCCCACCAAATTGTTGCAGTACCATCAAGCCAACTCCAACCTTAACACAATTTGGAGCAATCCATAAGATAAATGTTAGTAAAATAATTGACAAAGGAAACTTGTCATTGCTAGTTTCAGGTAAGAAGCTCACAATGAGGGAATGTGTGTATTTCCTCTGGAATAACTCGAGAATGCCACCTTCAGAAAGCCTTTGAATGGTTTCTGTGTACTCCTGTAGCATGACATAAAGCAACCATCAGTTCTTGTTCTTTACTATTTCCAATCAGAAGAGTCCAATGTGTCATATAAAGTTAAGAAATTACTCTAATCTCAGCCGCCTCTTCAGAAATATCAGCATTCACACCCCTAAGGCGCTGCAGGGCAGCTTCGCATTCTTTTGCTTTACCAGTCTTTGCCTGCAAAGATTCGCATTCATAAATTGCTCACTTTAATAGACTTGCCACATCATTAAGAAGAAATGTAACCACTAAATTAACACAGCGTATAAAGTTATATATGAATGTGACTCACAAGCCATCTTGGTGATTCTGGGATGAAGAATTGACCTATTATTTGCATGAGACACGGAATAGTTCCTGAAATTGGATTAAAAAGATTCCTATGTTACAAAGACGCCTCGTATTAGATTCAAACACAACAACAGCAGAATAAATTACCAATAAGAGCCAAGGTCCGCCAGTTCAGGAAAGCTCCGATAAGATATGTCATTGACACACCGCAACATATCATCAACTACAGAGACAGCAGAGATTAGATGCTTAAGGGATGCATTGATAGCGGCTTATAAATTCTATGGAGATTTTTGTGTTACCTGGTGGACTGTTGTAAATCCTCCTCGAAGATTTTTGGGCGTGATTTCAGCAATATACACAGGAACCTGTTATTGGGAATTAGAATATCTTAAATCTGGCTAATGAGTAAGTAATCAAATTTGAATTGCAATACTCTCAATAATTACCACGTAGGAAAGGAGGCCCATCCCATATCCGACGAATAGCCTTCCAAGGTCTAACCACCAAGCATCCTTTCACAAGTACTGAACTTTCAACATTGGGACAATTGAGTTGTAATTTGAAAAAAAAAAGAAAGGGAAAATATCTTTGAACATGTACCTGCGAGAATACTATCACTAGCCATCCGATGATGCAAAATATCTCTGCAAAGCCCATTGTCTGCCTCATGAAATGACCAAATTAGTTAAGAGAAATCAGAGGATGGAGACTAG
Source organism: Melia azedarach (assembly GCA_028052125.1). Taxonomy (NCBI): domain Eukaryota; kingdom Viridiplantae; phylum Streptophyta; class Magnoliopsida; order Sapindales; family Meliaceae; genus Melia; species Melia azedarach. The sequence continues at coordinate 1,093,120 of CM051397.1, forward strand.
ATTAGAACTGGAATTCTACGTTATTGCTAGACATAGGTAGGGTTTTAAGAGAAATACTTACACCTCTTCTGCCAATATAATCAGCTATTCTCCCACTCATTATTGCACCTATCATTGCTCCAATTGTCAATATGGAACCGAAAACTGAATACTGCAGATGAGCAAAGTAAAAAAAGAGGGAAACTTAATAAGGGCAATGCAGAAGGCAAATAAAAAGAAAACTAATAAGGGGAATTGATGCAGTAGATTCTTCTTAAAATTATTTTATAAATCAATTGGTATACTGAGGCAGCATTGCAACTTCTCAGTCATACCTATCATTATTTTATTCAAAATTATATCAGCAAGACTATATTGATCCAATAGCTCCAACCTAATTTAGAATATTAATGATGTGCTAGTAAAAAAATTTCTAATTCATAAATGAAATCCATTTGATTTCCCATGATAGAACAAAGCAAACTTCTGAAGATGAAATGTGCTCATAATTGACCAAGCCCTGCAAGAACTTGGTAATGGTGAGAAGAATATTGCATTCATGCATCCTTTGACAATTGAAAGTATGTGATCATCTCTGTGATGTAAAGAAAAAGAAAAAAAGTACATGAAAGCATGAAACAACTACGATACATTAGTATTATTGAAAACTCGCAAAGGAGCCCCTTACAAAGGAAAAAACATGAGTGAAATTTACAGTTAATCCCTACCTCTGCAACAGAGAGACCCAGATCATTGGTTATTCCTGACTGAGCAGGTGATGAATATCCCACCTACAAATCAATCATAACTCATTAGATTCAGATTATCAAACAGCTTAGGAGCCTTAAGACACTCATCTAAAGCAGTAAAACTGGCTAAGTAGCTCTACATATTAGGAGTAAGTATCCTTTTGGATTCCCGCTATTGCAAGAAATTAGTGGCTGTTTATGCCTTTTGACTCGAGACAATAACATCTCTAACAATAAGACACTCATTTCCAGGCGCCTGAACTTAATAAGAGTAAAGAATCAATCCAGTACTTACAGCAGAACCAAAAACATAAGAACCGCAGACAGCAACAAAAGTGGTAAGCACAATCACACTTGTGGCTGAAGAACTTCCACTCTCATCATTGCCACCTCCACCAAAACCACTGCTGCCACCACCGCCTCCACCTATCCGAGACTTTTCCTTAATCAGAGGAGCTAATAACCCTCCTTCCAAAATGCTTTCTTTGCCCATGATCCTTCTCCTTCTTAGAAAAGATCACCCAACAGAAACGAAATGGTATAGACAGAGAAATTTCTTTAGAAGATAACAAACGCAGAGAAATTATATGTATTTTAAGTTCCTTGAATAGAAGAGTAAGATAAATAGATTTGGGGTTGTCCTGATGACCAAAAGGACAAGATTAATATTATTAACAGGGTTTGGAGGGTCCCATATGACATGGAAATTTGAATGTTTTTGTCTGTTTTTTAATGTTGTCTTCTTCAAATGTTTTCATAGTATGTACTGCTGTCACCTAACCTTGTAACTTACAACTCAGATGTTGCCTTGAAGTGATTATTTCTTTATAGATTAGCCATCGTACCATAATTGTTTACATGGAATGGATCTGCAGGCTCGGCAAAATTAAATGTTATCAGATTTTAATAATGAGGATCAAGATTAGGCTGATCCCACGCCCAAGTCCCAACACTAACGTTACGTAGGCCAGATGTTTTCAGAAGATAAAAGAGTTTGAGAACAGTAAAACATTTTGTATTTTCAAAATAAATATCTAATCAAATGCGTGTTTGACTGTCTTTTATTTTCGATATGTATCCCGCAGTTGATTTATTGTTAAAGTAGTTTTTCATTTGTAAAAATGAAAGTACTTAAAAACGTATTTGATTTGATTGATCGTTTCTGAAAACGCTATTTCATAACTAATTTACTCACTTTATAAAACATAACATAGTTATAATACTAAATATACTAATTATTTTTTATTTGTTGTTCCCGACATAGTTTAGGGATGAAAATATTATTACCCTCTTTCAAACCGGTTTTAATGGTAGATTTCCTTCTCCATCAATTCAAGAATCGATCCTAAAATCAAATTTTAGTTAAAAAAAGGCTTCCAATATTAAATGAAAAATACAGAAACATTTTTTTCCGTTTGTGGGCGAATACACTCCTCTTTCATTTGTTTATGCTCCCATACAATACTGCACAACACTCGCAATAAAGAGTTCATCAAAATCAATCATGTGATGTTTTCCGAAGGTTGATTATAATACAACAATTTCAACTCAAACTTGACTACACTTTGTGTATCGGCTTATATCTGCCGTGCTCCATTCCGTCATGAAGTTGAAAGTGCACGAGACAATCCAAGATGGCTTGTGAGTCACATTCATATGTTGTAATCAAATAGAATTATTTTTAATTTGGAACTGTTGTGCTTCTGCAGTGCTTTCAGCTAAAGTGTGTGTGTGTATATGCATAATTTGTCTCTCACTTATGTTTAATTACCACTATGCCAATATACACCAGTACGGCAGTGACATCTTTCCAATGGTGGAGATCCTGGATTTTTAGAACAAGGAATATTATAAGTATGTCAAATAAAAATACAAACAGAGAAGTTCTAAGTTTGTAGAAGTTTGTTCAATAAGTGAAAGACAAATTAAACTCTATGGACGTAAATTTTACAGGGAATGTCTTCGCCCTATGGTTTGTTCAATAAAGAATTAAACCACATATGGCAATGAAATTGCTGAAGAGAACAACGGGTGTAGCAGAAGAATCAATTGATCGGGTATGTCTTTGCCATCGCCATTGCAGCTAACAATATGCTTTGGCTCAAGAAGTGACGAACAAGTTGGAATTAGTAATCCTTTTCCATGCTTACTCTCCCTATGTTCTATTTTCTTGAAAGAATCAAAGATGGGAAATGAAAGACACAGCCGAGTATAGAAATGCTAGTGCAAAGAGTTTGGTCAGAGTAACAAGTGAAATTTATGTTTGTTTCTTTGGCATTTAGATGAGTTTCTAAAGCTTTGGTGCATGAATTTGTGCATTAAATATGGTATCAAGTTTAGGCAATTATTGATTGCATTTGGTCCTGATAATAGAACCTAGTGGTCCATCAAATATATATAGTGGTGATATCTTTATTTTTAAAATATGATTATACTTTGAATTATCTATTATTGAGGAGCATCATAAATATTTAGACCTGATTTAACCATCACTGTTGTAAACTGTTCTCTTTTCTGTCTTTTTCATCCAGATCCTGCACTTATTGATAACTGCCCACTTGGGTATCCTCTGAAAAAAATAAGCGATAAACAGAGGGAATATGAATATGTTTATACAATTCACATATTTCACTAATAAGATATTGAATATTTTATGCTTATGATATTTTTATATTAATAGATCAGGACACGAGATCTGCCCGTTGAAAATTCTAACATGGCATTAAACAGGTGGGTTTATCTGTCTCGTCATAATAAAAATTTTCTACAACAATATATTATATAAAATTATACCAAATGGGTATGAGTTCTGTGAGTTGAATCATTCTAACATTTTTTATTTCATAATCCTCTTTCTTTGAAGAAAACAAGACATGACGAGATCAGAAAGCTTGGAGGAAGGACTAATAGCAACGTCTTCAGTAGTTCTTGACCCAAATTCTACTACTGATGGAATTGGCGATGGCAGCGGCATGTCAGAATGTGATTCTTCAGCTACACATGCTGTTGTCTTCAGCACTGTGGTGGCTTTATGTGGTTCATTTACTTTTGGCTGTTCTGTAAGTAATCATACCCTCTAATGGTGGTTTCCCATTAGAACAACAACCTCTAAATGCTTGAAAATAGCACGCTTCCAGGAAGCACTTTTGAGGGAACTTACTTTCATTACAGGATTAGCTTCTTCTTCCTCTTTCCTTTATTGAACTATTGATTGATAATTGATTTCCAGATTGGATATTCATCCCCTGCTGAGTCTGGAATCATGGAAGACCTGGGTCTTTCTCTGGAAGAAGTAAGTTTTCATTTATTTTTTCTGATCAAACCCAAGTTGACATGAAATCATAATTCTGAACAGGTCATAGTACATATTTCAACAGTGAAATCATAATTCTGACACAAAAGCTTGCACAACATCAATTAATGTGCATGCAGATTCACTTAATAGTGTGATTCTATGCACAACTAAGTCAGCCAAAAGACATGTAGTGTACTCAAACTGGTAATCAGAGCAAAAGATATGACATCAGACCTATATTCTGTGCAGAAAACTGAACCTTTGATGTTAATTTCAAGGAAAAATTGATATCATTCGATCATATCAGTATTTTATGATCCTTTACTCTTCAGTGTATTATTTGCTTCCTATAATTGACCATATATTTCAATCAATCTGCTCATTCTGCAGTACTCAATATTTGGTTCATTAATGACAGTTGGAGGGATAATAGGTTCATTGATAACTGGGAAACTCTCAGACCTAATTGGTCGAAGAGGTGTAAGTTATTCAATCACCGTCTAAGAGTGTAATATTTTAATTTTGGAATACATTTTCACCTTTAATTAACTGCAAATGAAACAGGCAATGTGGGTATCTCAGTTATTCTGTAGTGTTGGCTGGCTGGCAATAGCACTCTCAAAGGTTCTCTCTCTTTTCCTTCTCTCCCTCCTGACAATCATGCTGTATTTGGTTTCCTACATGCTGTCCTCAGAACTCTATAACCATTGAACTTGCAGAAGAATGTTTTGGCATTTGGAATTAAAGTACTTTTTTGGTTTAAGTTAATGCCAAGCTCTTCCTGTACTAATCATTGGGCACATTAATGCAGTTTTTCAAGCTCAGAGTAACAGTTTTTGCAGTAATTGTTTCTATTCCCCAAATCATAAAAAAAAGGATAAAAGAACACTTTTTCAAACAATTTGTTCTCCATTTCAGCTTTCTAATAATGCAGTATTTAATTCAGTTCCAATATGTAGGATGCTTGGTCACTATATTTTGGACGATGTTCAATTGGCATTGGAGTTGGACTTATAACTTATGTGGTAAGTGATGTTAACAATTTCATAGATGCCTTCACATGTGAGGTTTGTATAACTGCAGTTGAATCATTGTTGCAAGACAGATACCTATATATATTGCAGAAATAACACCCAAGAATATTCGGGGAGCGTTTACAGCGGCTAATCAGGTATACTTCTTTAAACAATTATCAACTATATTTCTTATCTGACTAAATATTTTTGAGCATTTACTTTGTTTAAATATGCAGTTCTTGATTTGTTCTGGCATGTCAGTAATGTATTTGCTAGGAACTGTTGTTTCCTGGCAAACCTTGGCTCTAATTGGTAATTTTTACTTATGTCTTTCTACTGCAGTCACTTTCATTGGTAAATCTGTAAAACATTTCTTATGTCTCTGTTTGATTTAATTTTCAGCCACTGTTTCATCTCTATTACAAGTTGTTGGCTTGTTCTTCATTCCAGAGTCTCCTAGATGGCTGGTGAGTCCAAATCAACAGTTCATAAGCTTTCTCAAAGTGCTATTTAATGTTGCACAAAGCAAAAATTGCAGAGTTCATAGCTTTATTTTGTTTAAGCTGGTTTTCACTATGTTTGTGAGCTAAGGACGTGTTAAAGATCATGCTTTGCAGGCAAAAATTGGTCAAGAAAAAGAGTTAGAAACTACTTTACGACACCTTAGGGGAAAGAATGAAGATATTTCTAAAGAAGCCACTGAGATTAGAGTAAACTTCCAACTCAATACATTTGGTTTCAATAAAATGACAATAAACTAAGATACATTTTGAAGTTTCTATAGACCACTGGCACCAAAGCAAGAATGAGAATCGCATTATTGTGCAGGATTGTACAGAGGTCTTTGAGAGTGACTCAAAAGCTGGAATCTTTAACCTGTTTCAGCAAAAATATGCTTATTCACTCTTAGTAAGTCTTTGATACTAGTGTTTGCTAATTATATGTAGTCAGTCCTATGATTTTTACATAGATTATTTAATTGGTTTAGGTTGGAGTTGGGTTGACACTACTGCAACCATCAGGAGGATCAACTGCAATTGCATATTATGCAAGCTTTATATTTGAGAAAGCTGGTAAATTAGCAACATATTGTTTCACATGACTAGTAATATTTTTTAAAACTACTATTGAAGGAAATGACAATATGAAAGCTTTTGTTTGAAACAGATTTCTCCAGTAACATTGGGACAATATCTATGGCTATCATACAGGTAATTTGCTCCCAAATAATTGTAGGAGTTTCCTATTATCTGCTATCCTCAGGTACACAATTTCTTTTTACAGATTCCAGTTGTTGGTGCATCTGTGCTCCTAACAGATAAGTTTGGAAGAAGACCACTTCTTCTGGTACAAATGTCAATAAGTACAATTCATCCAAAGTTAACGATTAAGTAGAAAAGCCTATTTATGGTGAATTTATATTCATTTCCTTGCAGGCTTCTACCATTGGATCGTGCTTATGTGTCACCATTATAGCTTTGGCATTTGGCTTGCAGGTTTTTCTACGGCAAAATTTAGACACTTGTCACAGTTATAGTGTGAGACTCTGATCAGCATATTTATTATCACTGTATAAAATCCTTGTGCAGGACATCAACCAAAGGAATTATGCCACTCCAGTGCTGGTTTATATTGGCATAACGGTAATGTAATCTAACAGAAAGATAATTTTCCCTATGCATGGACAAGCTGTTTCAAGTATATTGAATTTGAGCAAATTGTGACTGATGATACTGAATCTCCAATCAGGGGTGTAGTATAGCCTTTCCATTAGGCTTGGCCGGATTACCAAGTGTCATAATGTCTGAGGTATGTGACTACATCTTTTCACGAATGTACTAACAGGAGTCTATAAATAACCCCATTGAACTTCTGTTTCAGATATTTCCTATAAACGTCAAAGGGTCAGCAGGAAGTCTAGTGGCTTTAATCCATTGGTGCTGCAATTGGATTATTACATATGCTTTCAATTTCATGATGCAATGGAGCACAACTGGTATCTGAATCGACCCACTGCCTCCTTCCAACTCCTTTCTCTTTGTTGCTGTGTTTTCATGCTTATACAAGTCCATGTTGGCTATGCTGACAGGAACATTTTCTATATTTGCCGTCATTTCTGGTGTATCTGTCCTATTCACTGCATTACTGGTGCCAGAGACCAAGGGACGAACACTCGAAGAAATACAAATATCAATTACGAAGTCTTCTCAGTGAGACAGCACACTGCTGCAATTAGAGAATCAAGTATCAGGATAACATGTTTTTAAGTGAATTTCCATATCATCATCAGACGAGCCATAATGAGCTCATTTATTCCTGTAGCATTATTATTAATTGCAAATTCCCTAAGGACTTGTCTCTCTCTTTTTAAATTTTTTTTTATTGTATCAAAATGAAAGCAGCAGCAACCAAGAGATGCAATGCAAAGCTCTTTGTACATCAGCCTTTGACCTATACATTGCTCTTTCATTCACACGTTGAGAGTCTGTATTCAGGGAGCTGGACTGCTGAGGCCTTCCTTCATAAGTTGCCGAAGAGTTATTGCCCGCGGATCCCACTAAAGAGATCCGTTTTCTTCGCTGAGGAATGACTTAGATTAAGCCGACTTCCCCGAGATTCTCTTGTACGGAATCCATGAATGTGAGGTCGGTCAACTAAAAATTCCCTTGTGTAGGATTAGACTATAGAGACGGGATTACAGGACCAGACCCTTAGACCAGCATTCAGTGTTAAATCTTGGTAAAAATATACACATCTCACAAGACCTTCTTAAAGTTAAATAAATTTAGTTATAGAAAGCACATAATAACATTAATTATATAATTATAAGGGAAGATGGGATTTATTGAATTACTATTTGCCCCTGACTTCTAGAGATGTGCTTGAGTTTTGAAAAAACTGAAAAATACCCCTTAACGTCATTTCTGTATGTTTATCTTATAAGTATATTATCGATTTAATTTTTAAATTTAGACCTGCTATATTATTACTTATAACATATTATATTGAGGTCTAAAAATGTTAACTTAAAAAGGTTTATTTTATTTTATTATTTTAAAAATTTAGAAAAAAAAGTATAATTACTTAAATTAAAATGCTAATAATGAATGTGCCACAAACTGATTTGCTAAAGTACTCTCCACCCTTTTTTTTGGTTAGTTTCTTGATATTAATTTAATATCTAATAAAATATTTTAAATAATTTAAAACATAGAACATTTTGTTTAGTATATCTATATATATATAATATATATCCCTTTCTATTTTATTAACCACTTGGGTTTGCTAAACCATCTGTAAATTTTATCAATTACGCGGCATGAGAATTGATTGACGTGTATATTTATTGCGAGTGCCAAATTTTGGGATGTTACAACAATGAACAGAAGAGTTGAAAAGCCTACGTCATTGAAGAAAAATATTCCTGTTTTCCGAACCAGCTAAACCATATCTTCAACACCAAGTAATGCTGATTCATTACACACACACACACGCACACATATATGAAAGATCGTTTAATCAGCTTCACGTCTTAGAGAAGTCTAAATATTTTTTTGTTTCCCCGGAATTGACTGGAACTATTTTTTATACTTCCACATGTTTTCCCCTTAAGCCATGCTTAGTATTTGTTTTATGTCAATGAATCATGATATCGGATTCTGGATTCAAAGTCTCAGTCACCACATGAATCGTGGAAATGATCCATCAAATCAAAATATAATTTTTTATTATTATTATAAGTTAAAATTTTAATTAAAAATCCCAAATTGATGGGCGTAACTTGGAGGGAGTTATGTATATAATTCCCAACAGCTAACAAATTGTCAAAAACTTGTTCCTTTGAAGATTATAAGACATGGAGAGTTCACAATGCTTGGAGGAAGCACTAATTGAAACTGGCACAAATACAATCCGAGAAAGTGATTCTGCAGCTACACCTGTTGTTGTCCTTAGCACCTTGGTAGCTATATGTGGTTCATTTGCTGATGGTTGTTCTGTAAGTAACTGTTGGTACTGACTGTTTTATTTTTTTAAATTCTCCCTCATTAACCTAACTAATCTCTTTATTTATTATTGTTTTCAGGCTGGATACTCATCACCTGCTCAGGCAGGAATCATGGCAGACCTGGGACTCTCTCTAAGACAAGTAAGTCTTCATTAATGCGTATGTATAAGATTCACTTGAAAGATAGTCACTTCTTTGTGACTGGAGTTAATTTTCTCTTCTATGATACATTTTGCTTCATATAAATAATCGTAACCTTACCTTATTCTTCTCATTCTGCAGTATTCAGTTTTTGCTTCAATAACAACGGCTGGAGGAATAATAGGTTCACTCATAAATGGGAAAATAGCAGACCTCATTGGTCGAAGATGCGTAAGTTACTGTATTATATACCCTCTTAAATGTCTTCAGCAAAAGTTCAAATTTTCAACTTTGAACAACTTTTTCACCTTGAATGATAATATTTGGAGCAGGCAATGTGGTTATCTCAGTGTTTCTGTATTGTTGGGTGGCTGGCAATTGCATTCGCTGAGGTTCTCTCTTTTCCTTCTCTCCCTCCTTGCAATCATGCTTTATTTTGCTTTCCTACATGAATGCTTCTATCAGAATTTATATAAACATTGAATCAATTTCTGCTTGCTAACAGGATGCTTGGTGGTTGTATATTGGACGTTTTTCAACTGGGATTGGAGTTGGAATTATGACTTATGTGGTAAGTGATCTGAACAATTTTATACTTAGTTAATACACATGTGGGGTGTATGACAGGAGTTGCATTCATTGTTCCGATACAGATACCTGTTTATATCGCAGAAATAACACCCAAGAATATCCGGGGAACATTTACAGCAGCTAATACGGTACGTATAAACATATATATATATATATATATATATACTATTATAGATTATATCACTTATTTGTCTAATTATTTATGACCATTTACTTTGTCAAACCCAGCAGCTTGTAGCTACTTCTGGCATTTCATTAATGTTTTTGCTAGGAACTGTTGTTTCCTGGAAAACCTTGTCTCTAATCGGTAACTTCTGCTTATGCCTTCATATTTCATTCATCTGCATTTTCGGTAAGTCTGTAAGAATTCTTATGTTTCTATCTGATTTAATTTTCAGCCGCAATTCCATGCCTAGTACAAGTTGTTGGTTTATTCTTCATTCCAGAATCTCCCAGATGGCTGGTGAGACTAATACAATGCTACGAAATTTCCATGTTCTGGTTATATCGTTCACAGCAGAAAGATAATTGATGTGCACAATTGGCTGCAGGCAAAGGTTGCTTTAGAGACAGAGTTAGAAACTTCTCTGCATAGACTAAGGGGAAATAATGCAGATATTTCTCGAGAAGTCCTAGAGATACAGGTGAGTTTCTGCTGAACTTCAATGAAAAGGAAACACATTTTCGAGTTTTATACATATAAAAGCTAAAGGAGGGTCCTAATAATGTACAGGATTATACAAAGACGTTTGAGAACGACTCAGAAGCTGGATTCTTTGACTTGTTCCAAAGAAGATATGCTTATTCACTCATTGTGAGTCTTTCAGTATGCAGATTATTACTATATATCTAATCAGTCCTATAAATTTTACATAGATTATTTGGTTGGTTTAGGTTGGACTTGGATTGATGGTACTGCAGCCATTAGGAGGATCAATTGGAATTGCATTTTATGCTAGCTCCATATTTGCAGAAGCCGGTACGTTAACAACATTTTGAACTATTTCATGGACTAGTAAATTGTTAAGATCAATTAATGAACGTAATGATAGTATGAATCTTTTGATTATAACAGATCTTTCAAGCAACATTGGGACCATATCAATGGCTATCATTCAGGTGTGTGACTCAGTTGAATTTGAGATTTTCCGTTTGCGATTCTCAGCACTTAGTACAATGTCTTTTACAGGTTCCGGTTGTTGGTGTATCTGTGCTCCTGACAGATAAAACTGGAAGAAGACCACTTCTTATGGTAAAAATATCAAAGAATTGAATTCATTCCCAAATAAAGTTCCAAACAGGAAAATTGCCAATTTATGATTATTTGCAGGCTTCTAGCATCGGAATGTTCTTAAGTCTCACCATCGTAGCTTTGGCATTCGGCTTACAGGTTCTTCTACAACAAAATTTAGACACTTCTGCTGCAGCGTTGCATTCCGTTTTTGCATATTCTTCTTGATCACTGTATGAAACATTTTTGTGCAGAATATGGACAATTGGAAAGAGATTACTCCGGCGCTGGTGTACATTGGCATAATGGTAATGTAATCCAACAAAAAAGACATTTTTCCCACAAATTGGAGCAAAATTTGACTAATTCTTTACTGATTATGCAACCAGGGATTTAGTGTAGCTTTCCCAATAGGCATGTTAGCATTACCAGGCGTCATAATGTCCGAGGTACATGACTACGTACATCTAGCTTTACATCTTTTTGCGAATGAATCCACAGTAGTCGATAAATATCCGATTGAACTTCCATTTCAGATATTTCCTATGAACATCAAAGGTCTAGCAGGAAGCCTGGTGACTTTAGTCCACTACTGCTGCAACTGGATTGTTACTTACACTTTCGGTTTCATGATGGAATGGAGCACAACAGGTATCTGAGCTTCTCCTTCTGCCTCTTTTACAATCTTGATTCTCTATGTTTCTCTGTATATTTATTTATGCTTAAACAAGTATTCGGTTGGTTACTCTGACAGGAACATTTTCTATATTTGCTGTCATCTGCGCTGCAACTGTTGCGTTCATTGAATTTCTGGTGCCGGAGACCAAGGGACGAACACTTGAAGAAATACAAATATCAATTACCAAGTTTTCTAAGTGAGACATTACAATACTGCCATCAATCAAAGAATCAAGTATCTGGATAACATGTTTTAGTTGAATTTTTTATTTTTTTTTGTATGATCATGTTTCGATTCATCACAAGAGTACAGCAAACCAAAATACATATTTTCAGACAAAACTCTTGTATATACAAGTTTATTGTAAGATTTTGATTATTGTCAACGATCTTATTTATATTAAATTACTATTGTATTAATTTTAACAAGCTTACTTCTCTCTTTCAATAACTTTGATTTTTTTTTGTTCCACTCAGTGGACCGAACAATTTTTTATATGTACACATGTTTCAAATTTACGAGATAACCACTGAAATATGTATGCATATTGAGTTGGATTGGTGTATGATTATGTTTTTTTGTTCTTAAACTAATCTTAATTTTGTTATACCATAAAAGAGAATGAGTTTAATATAATTTTGCGGCCTCCAAATTTTAACCAATAACCAATATATAGCTTTTAAATTTCAGCACTAAATTTAAGTCAATTGTAAAAGGCATGATTTTTTTATTGAATAACAGCCTTTTACTTTTCTAAATTTATAAAATAAAATATTGGTTTAATATTACAAAATCGTTATTATTTGATTTTTTTTCTCAAATCATTTTATAGAAATTACAAAAAAAAAAAATTGAAAACCATGATGATAAAGAATATTTATAATATTTATTTAAATTTGGTGTTTGTTCGAAAATTATATATTTATTTCTTTTAGAATTTCAAGGTGTTTAAAAATTAAATGTGTTAAAATTTATAAATAGTTTACAAATTTGAATATCAATTAGAAGCCTTGCACCTATCAGTACTTTTAATTTCTCCATCACCTATTTTCACTATATGAACATTTCATTCTTTTATTTCCGTTTCCTTTTGTTGACAAACTCTGGAACTTTACGCTCAGTCATTATGAAAAAAAAAATTAATATATTACTATTTATATATATGTTGATTATTGTCATGAGATAAAAATAGGCTAAACACGTGACAGTACGTAAAGTCTACGACGCTCTAATCGGCACCTATAAGATGATCCGTTCATGTTGAAACCTACCTTATCTCGGATCTTAGCTGAAGTAGAATCTAGTTTTAGGAAATGTAAAAGGTGTTTACATAAAGGATGCCACGTAGCCTATAATCAATAGTCCACATAAAGAGGGCAAAAAGAGTTGAACTAATTTTGGAGCAGCCCTAAAAGCAAAGGGATTTGGTCTTTCTAAAAATGTGAAAAATGTGTCTTATGTTCTTGGGTCACCTGGGGGACCACCTGACATCGCCCAAAATGAAAACCTGACCAAGGAGACAGTTTAGCTCCTTGGTAGCTGAAAAATGAGCTCCATCTGACGTGGTCAGCTTTTGAGGGACCACAATTAGAGACGAATGAGCATTCGCCACCTGTATGTAAGGGATAACATAATCCCATACTCGAATTAAATCATGCCGCGTGGCATGTAATCTTGGATAAAGTCTTGAGGACCAATCCCTGCTCACCGTGTGTCCTTAGTCTTGGCTCCAAACTAAGTTTTCAAACGTGAGAATAGAAAACAAAAGAGGAATTAGGGCAATATTCCTTACTCAATCATATGCCCACAAAGGTATAGTATTTAAAGACACTTATCTTAAGGTAACATAAGTCTTATTCAAGTTTTAACTCATTTCTATTATTCTCTCACTACAAGCATAAGTCACTTCATACTCTCTTTCTCTAAAAAACAAAGGAAAAGTTTTGTCTTCTTCATTAATCTTTAGGAAACAATTTTAAAACACTCATTGAAGGTTGTCTTTTGAAGTTGGCTTACTGTTTTAATTTCCAAAAAGGCCACACTTATTCTATTCTCCATGTATTTTTGTGGGCTACTTAGTTGAATTACTCCTTGCTACTATAAATCCTCCACCTATTAGCTATTTTGAGCTACCAAAATCGAGCCATAAAATCATCCCCTCAAGGTACTGACTTGAGTATCGAAGTGGGTTCGCTGGAAAACCTTTGGTGCCCTCTTTTAACTGTGTTCTTTATTGTAGGCATCTTTACCAAGGTTAAGTTTGAGGTCAACAGGGATGGCAAGGTCAGAAGGGACGACGAGGTCAAGAAGGTTTCAAACAATTTGGCCTGGGATCAGCCAGGCGTGAAAGTTCAGCTTGGGAGTTTTCGGGGTTAGGACGGGACTAAATCGGGTGCGGAATGCTGAGCTCAGATTGTTGATTGGGCATCCATCTTCAACTCGGATACTAGATCAGTAAGACATACTAGCTCACCTGAGTTGATATTTTTATGCATCAACAATTATGATTAAAAAATTAATAATATTTGAGCTAGTCTAAAATCAAGTTCAAGACTGAACTGAACAAACACTTTGAGGTATAAGGTGGCCTATGAGGTCAAGACTAAGTAAGGTTGGATCCAGGTGAAGTTAAGACTAAATCGGTACCAAGTTAGTACCAAGTTAGGGCAGTACCAAATCAGATAATAAACGGATAACTCAAGAATAGATATGGTCTCTCATGTGCAATCTTAAAAGTTTGTTAGAAGTAAATAACAGAATCAGTTATTTTGTTATTGAAATATGTTTATAAAAAAAATTACTGATTTTAATGAGAGAACTTAAATAAAGAAAGTTTAAAGTTAGAAAGAGAGAATTTAAGAAAGAGTTTGAATAACTAAAAGCTTGTAATTTGGTTTGCTCGTTAGTAAATATCCTTTAAATTGGTTTGGCAGTGGATGTAAGCCATTTCTGCCGAACCACTTAAATCCTGTTATTTGGTTTAGAGTTTAATTTATTTTTTTGATTGAATTGGATTCTTGAGTTGGGTTTGTGCCATTCGCTGCCCAACAAATATAAAATCAATTCACCATGGGACAATTTATATAACGCGTGTTGCACTCTTGCAATAAATATGAATATCTTTTTCCACAGATTGACTGAAATAATTTTTATACATCCACATGTTTCACCCGCACGATATGCTTAGTTTTTGTTTATATTACTTAATTATGGATTGCTTCAACCGATGAATGGAATTTCATTGGCATGAAACTGGAGGTTCTCCACAATCACAATCTAATGTTTTTTATTAACAATTTAATTAACAAAATGGATATAACCATTGCACGTTTCTTCATCGCATGAATCAGAATTCAGGAGTATCTCTCAAGTCTCAGTGTAGTCCTTTACCATAAGCCTTTTTATACAAAAACTGGAACGTTCTCAGTGAGTTATAGGTTGTATCATTTCAGCTTTTTCTGTTCCATAGTCATATTCCTCACAAACTTCTTTCTCAGAAGAAAGCAAGACATGGAGAGATCAGAAAGCTTGGAGGAAGGACTACTTGCAAGGCCTTCAGTAATTCTTGAACCAGAGCCTGTAGCTGAAGAAATTGGTGATGGCAGAGCAATGCAAGAGACTGAACATTCTTCAGTTACACCTGTTGTTCTTTTCAGCACCTGGGTGGCTATATTTGGTTCATTTGGTTTTGGCTGTTCTGTAAGTACCATTGATATCATATTATTACCTTTGTTGTCGTTGTTGTTTCTAGACTCTCCTCTTGTCAGTTCCTTTGGTTGTCGGAGAAAATTATTACATGTTCTTAGCTATAGGTAGAAATAGTTTTATGAGGATTATTCAATACAATCATGTCACATGTATAGTTTAAGTTCTTTTCTCTCATTTAATTAATCTCCTTAGCTTCAAAAAGACTTAGGACTTTCTTTCTTCTCTATCTTTATCTCCAGCCCATAAACTGTGGTAGGTAGGCTTAAATGGTTGACCCAGTCTTTGTGGATATCAGAGCGTATGTATTTTGCAATGTTCAATACTTTCCCGATAGGAAGTGAGGACTATTGTTGACTAAAGTTGGTGAACAGTTCGAAGTTATTAACAGTCTTATGGTCTCACTAAACTCAATATTTCATTGAACTAGATTTTGCATGGTTGAACTTGGTAGTCTACAATTATTTCATTCCTTATTTTCCCACTTAAAGCAACAAGCTCTGGACTGCTTCAAAATAACAGGACCTTCAGGAAGCACATTTTTACGGGAGAAATTACTTTCATCATATTCAGTAGCCACATTGTGAAGTGAGTAGCTTTCCCATTGACTTAGCAAATTGTCGATTATTATTTGCAGGCTGGATATTCTTCACCTGCTGAGGCTGGAATCATGGCAGACCTGGAACTCTCTCTGCGAGAAGTAAGTTTTCATTTTTTTCTTTAACAAACCCAACTTTTCTAGGAAATTCAAAATATGAAAATAGATAAATAAGTTAGAAATCAGTAAACTATAGGTTTCTCCTCTATATATGCTATGCATCTTGCTGCATAAATAATTCACCATGTTCTTCCCTTACTCTTCATTCTGCAGTATGCAGTTTTTGCTGCAGTAAAGACTGTTGGAGGAATGATAGGTGCATTGATAAATGGGAAAATAGCAGATCTCATTGGTCGACGAGGCGTGAGTTATTCTATTACCCTCTTAAATGTCTTGAAGAACAGCGTAAATTTCCAACTTTGAACAATTTTATCATCTTTATTGCCAATATTTAGTCAACTACATTTGGAAGCAGGCAATGTGGTTATCTCAGTTATTCTGTACATTTGGGTGGCTGGCAATTGCATTCGCAAAGGTCTTTTCTCTTTTCCCTCTGCTCTATTTTTTTGTCTACATAAATTCTGCTCTCAGAACGTAAACATTGAGCTTGGAGAGGAATGTTTTCTTTTCTTTTGTTGTCCATTTCTGCTTTTACTGTTTTGTCCTGTCTTCTTCTTCTTCTTCTTCCTCTTCTTTTCTTTCTAAATGTTATGTGCAGTAATTTAGTTCAGTGCTTGTTAATAGGATGTTTGGTGGCTTTATATTGGAAGATGTTCAGTTGGCATTGGAGTTGGAATTATTTCTTATGTAGTAAGTGATGTGATGTGAACAATTTACTTTCATAGTTAGTTTAATTCACATAATTGGGGTAAATGACAGAAGTTGCATTCATTGTTGCAAGACAGATACCTGTATATATTAGCAGAAATAACACCCAAGAATATTCGGGGAGCATTTACAGCAGCTAATACGTTACGTATATATATTTATGCTATTCTAGATTATATTATTTATTTGACTAATTATTGATGTCAATTTACTTTGTCACGTCTGCAGTTTGCAATTGCTTCTGGCCTTTCAGTAATGTATACGGTAAGAACTGTTGTTCTCTGGAAAACATTGGCTTCTAATTGGTAACTTTCTGCTTGCCCTTATATTGAATTCATTCACTTTATTGATAAAGACTTTAAGGATCTCTTATGTTTCTATCTGATTTTATTTCAGCTGCTATTCCATGTCTATTGCAAGTTATTGGTTTATTCTTCATTCCAGAGTCTCCTAGATGGCTGGCGAGTCTTTCTTCTTCTGACAAAGTTCTTATATCGTTCAAAGAGAACATAATTGATGTGTGCAACTGACTGCAGGCAAAAGTCGGTCTAGAGAAAGAGTTAGAAACTACTCTAAGGAGACTCAGGGGAAAGAATGCTGATATTTCTCAAGAAATTGTGGAGATACAAGTTAAGTTTGTATTGAACTTTAATGAAAGGAAATTGTATTTGAAGTTTTATACATCAGAGATATATGATAACAAAGGATTACCCTATTGATGTACAGGATT
Organism: Melia azedarach; assembly: GCA_028052125.1. Classification (NCBI taxonomy): domain Eukaryota; kingdom Viridiplantae; phylum Streptophyta; class Magnoliopsida; order Sapindales; family Meliaceae; genus Melia; species Melia azedarach. Next base: position 1,110,668 of record CM051397.1, read on the forward strand.
GTACAGAGGCTTTTGAGAGGGACCCAGAAGCTAGAATCTTTAACTTGTTTCGGCGAAAATATGCTTATTCACTCTTAGTGAGTCTTTAATACTAGTAGTTACATGTGAAATCTCTTCATATGTAATTAATCCTAAGAATTTTTCATATATTTGACTGGCTTAGATTGGAGTTGGGTTGTCGATATTGCAACCATTCGGAGGATCGATTGTAATTTCATACTATGCCAGCTCCATATTTGCAGAAGCTGGTAAATTAACAACATTTTGAACCATTTCGTGGTAAGTAGTAATATTTCTGAAAATGGATATTGACATTCTGATTACAACAGATCTTCCAAGCAACATTGCGGCAATATCAATGGCTATCATTCAGGTAATTGGCTCTCAATTATATGTGAAAATTTTCCATTACTTGCTAGTCACAATAGATACTATGTCTTTTACAGATTCCGGCAGTCGGTGCATCTGCGCTCTTGACAGACAAATTCGGAAGAAGACCACTTCTTCTGGTAAAAAAGACAAAGAATGCAAGTGATTACAAGTCAGTGATTCGCTAGAAAACCCAATTTGTATATGATTAACACGTATTCATCTGCTTGTAGGCTTCTAGCATTGGATCGTGCTTAAGTCTCAGCATGGTTGCCTTGGCATTTGGCTTGCAGGTTCTTCTACAACAAAATTTAGACACTCATGCAGTTTTCAATTCTATTTGACATATTTGTGATGACTGTATGAAACACTTTTGTGCAGGACATCCCCCATTGGAAAGAGGTTACTCCAGTTCTGGTATACATTGGCATAATGGTAATGTAATCCAACAGAAAGACAATTTACCCTCAAATTTAACCAAAATTTGACCAATTAATTAATTGTTACTGAATCTGCAATCAGGGGTTTTTTGTAGCTTTCCAATAGGCATGTTAGGATTGCCGAGTGTCATAATGTCCGAGGTATATGAGTACATCTAGCTCTACATATTAAACTATCGACAGTGATCTGAAAATAAGACATTGAACTTTCCATTTCAGATATTTCCTATAAACATCAAAGGTACAGCAGGGAGTCTGGTGACTTTAGTCCACTACAGCTGCGATTGGATCGTTGCATACAGTTTTAGTTTCATGATAGAATGGAGCATAACAGGTATCCAAGCCGCCCCCACCCGCCTCATTTGCAATCTTCTTTCTCTTTGTTAAATATTGCTAGGTCATTCATGCTTATACAAGTCTGTGCTGGCTACTCCGACAGGAACATTTTGGACATTTGCTAGTTGTTTGCGCTGCACCTGTAGTATTCATTGAATATCTGGTGCCAGAGACCAAGGGGCGAACACTTGAAGAAATCCAAATATCAATTACAAAAGTTTAATTTTAAGTGACACAATCACACTTCTGCATGCCATTTGAGAATCAAGCATAACGATAATATGTTGTCAAATTCTGTATCAACATCAGTCAATTTATCACACAGGTAAAACAAAATATTTGAACGAAGTTTTACTGTAACATGTTTTTATTATTGTCAACGCAGATGAAATAAAGTGTTCATATTACAATTTGATTTGCAAATAAATACCTTGATCCAATGCACAACCAAAATTTGCCTATAACATGATGACCATGTTTTATTCTTTTAACATTATTGGGCTTGCAAATTTCCTTCTTTTTTTTTTTTCCCCTTTTACTTTCTTATGAAATTTACTATCTTCTTAACCACGGGGTTTCACCTGAAAGAGAAAAAATAAATAATACAAGAGACAAGATGAAAAATATTCTAACTTGAACAAAAACATTATTAATATATTATATCATAAAAAGTAATATCATCAATAGATTAAAAAAATTATATCGTATGGATAAGAGGGAGAGTAGTTGAAAACCCCAAGAGCCGGACTGGAAAACCAGGTGACAATTTGGGTATTTTAATTTTGTCTTATTCTCCAAGCTAATCCTAATTATCTCAATTATATGCCACTAATAGCCGGACTGGAAAACCCCAATTCCGAGAAATATTTTCGCCCCGGAAAATAATAATAAATAAAAGGTAACAAAGAAAAGAAAATCCTGCCCACACAAACCACATAGTCTTGTGTTTCTTTGCAGAAAAGAAGAGTCCTGTATTTCTTCCAGGATTCTACTATCTAGTTTCTGGAATATCTTAGCAATCAACAGAACATTTGAAAGTCCAGTGCCTGCGAAGATGAAAAAATTTTACTGCAGTTTTCTGGCCAATAACTAAACCAAATATTGGTGTATTTTATAATTTAATATGAGCTTAATTGCATGTTTGCTTGCTGTGTTATTTATGTTAATGGATTACTTGAGACTAAATTTAGAGATCTAAACTTAATTTAAAGTTTTGTCATCACATGGAACAGGAGAATCTCTCCAACAATTGTTAGAATATTAACATCCTATTCAAAATTAGTCTTATTAAACATACTTGATCGGTTTAGGTTGGAATTGGGTTGACAATGATGCCACCCCAGGAGGGTCGATTGCGATTGCATTCTATGCCAGCTACATATTTGCAAAAGCTGGTAAGTTGGACATATTTTGAATTATTTCAAAGAACTTGTAGAAAACAGATACTAAAGGTAATAATAACATGACTTTTTTTGTTTGTCACAGATCTCCAAGCAACATCGGGACTGTTTCAATAGCACTCATCCGGGTAAATGACTCTGAAGCAAATGAAATTTCATATTCTTCCATTTGCAATTTGTCAGGCAAATGGATACAATGTCTTTTACAGATTCTGGTTGTTGGTGCAACTATGATCCTCATTGATAAATTCGGAAGAAAACCACTTCTTAAAGGTAATATTTTCAGCAACTACATCAACAGTAGTCAGATAAATTAATTAGGCCAGTAAACTTAAATTGCATTTCAGGATATTTCCTATAAGCATCAAGGGCTCAGCAGGAAGTTTAGTGAGTTAGTCCACCGGGCCTACAATTGGATTGTAACATACATACACTTAGTTTCACGATTCAATGGAGCCTAACAGGTATCTCAAAACGTCCCACCATCTCCTCCACAATTTATGCTGTTGGCTACTACTACTCAGACCGAGGGACGAACACTTGAAGAAATACAAAGATCAATCACAAAGTTTTCTTAGTGAGACGTCACTTTACCTATTTACTGCGACTAAACATAAATAAGTAAATAAACAATGTTTCATTTGATTCATGGCATAAAACTCTTGAACAAATTTATTGTAATGTTTTGATTGTTGTCGACGCAGCCGGGATAATTAAAATCTGTTTTATTCAGTTGAAGTGCGCTGATACTTCTCCACTGGGCTGGACTGGAGGATAGCCCAGAACAAAGGTTGGATTGGGATAAAACATTTGGAAGAGCAATAACCCCAGTTAAATATTTCGGCCCGCTTCTTGAGTTTTTTAGTCATTACAAATGATTAAAAGAAAAAACAAATATTATTTATTTATATTAATTAAACATGGTGGAGCTACAAGCCATGATGCAACAACCCAAAACATAAAACTACTTGGAAAAGGACTTCCAGGACCCGTAAAAACTCACATCTCACTTCCCTTGCATGCGCAAATCATGCAACATTTTTTCATTTTTTCATATATATATATATATATATATATAATTGATGATAATAATGGGATAGTGACAATGACGAGACTCTACCTAATCTTAACTATATCACACAATAAAACTGAGTATTTTTTTTTTTAATTGAATAACAATGTTGCGATTTTTTTTTCTAAATTTATAAAACAAATTATTACTTTGATATTTAAAAAACATTCATATTTGAATTTTTTTCAAATCAATTTATAAGAATTAAAAAAATCACAAATTTTTTTTACAAAATATTAACTTAATGAAATTTCAACCAAGCAGTACGTTCGTTGAATTTCTTTTCATATCTCAGTTTCCGTTTGTTGACCAATAACTCTGCAACCTACTTTTACACTCATCATTATGAAAAAGAAGAAACAAATTTAATGGATTACATGTTAAGATAAGAATCAATTCACTGCGTGACAAGAATTTAATGAATGTGCTTGATTCGATTGCACTCCTTCATTAAACATTCAAATTAAAACAAATTATTTATCTTCTTTCTCTTTGATTCTAACAGACAGGCACGGCACATTTGCTATATGTGCTGCCATTTGCCGTGCAACTGTCATATTCGTTGAGTTTCTGGTGCCGGAGACTAAGGGGCGAGCCAAACATCACTCACCAGTCGAGTAAAATAAATGATATGATATGATATGATAGCAAGATTTCATTGAATTGTTATATCATATCATCTTTGGATTCATCACATGAGTACCGACAAATATTGTCATGAAAAAACTCTTTGAAAAAAAAATAAATGAGGGGTAAACAAAGGATATATATAAACCTTAGTTACCATTATTATTTCTCAAAACAGGAAACAATGAAAGATAAATACTTCCTGTACACACATGCCTCAGTTACATCTTTTGTTTGCAGTAAACTCTGCTCATATATAATGTTTCGAAAAATACTACATTACATTCTCCAACCAGTACAGCTTATCACATATCTGAGTTCTAGCTTTAATCCCATCGTAGAAAAGAAGTACTTATGGAGTCCTGTATTTCTTCCAGGGTTCGCCCTTTTGTCTCCGGAACCAACTTTGCAATGAACAGAACAGTAAAAAAACCAACGCCCGCAAAGATGAATAATGTTCCTGCAGGTCATGCAGCCATCAAAATTGAATGTTCAACACCAATGCCAAAGTCCATGCATAAATTTCTCTGTGTGTGTGCCCGCAGGCGCATGTTTCTCACCTGCTGAGCTCCATTGCATCATAAAGTTGAAAGTGTAAGTAACAATCCAGGAGCATGACCAGTTTACCAAAATTACCAAGCTTCCGGCTGAGGCCTTGACATTTATAGGAAATATCTGAAATGGAAATACTTCCTTCAATGAATCAAAATCCTTGATACTTTAAATTCTTCTGCATAATTCAAAAAGTTATTTACCTCTGACATTATAACAAATGGTATTCCTGCCATGCCTATAGAGTTAAATACAGCACATACCTGATTGCAGTAGCAATTAGACAACAAACAGAAATTCAGCAGAATTTGTAACTTTCAGCATAAATAAAGTTGAAGCAAAGTGACAGTTATGAAAATCAGCAGGAGCTAATTACCAAGAAGCCGGTAAGAGCCAAAAATGGAGTGGCCTCTTGCAGATTCTTAACTTCCTGCTGACAAAATTACTTGCTTAACTTGACAGATCAATATGAGGAGTATATTTATAAATGAGATTTCTAGAATTCGATTAAACCCGGAAGCAGTATGACAATCCGATGAGAAAGCAACCGAAGCCCATCCCAGCCGCTGAAATCTGAAAATGTTGGTAGTCATTGTCATTTTTCTCATTGACCAACAAAATCAATGTCTGAAACAAATTCTTTGATATTCTAATACCATGAGAAGTGGTCTTCTCCCAGCTCTATCCAACAATAATACACCTACAATAACTGCTGGAATCTGAAAAAGGAAAGAGAACGTCTAAACTTCAAAATCCATTGGGCAGAATATTGAATTTTTATCATAAATATTCTAGATAGTACCTCTATAATGGCTATTGCTGTGCTTCCAACGCTTGTGGAAACACCTGTTGCAAACCATGCATTCGTATTATCATTTTCCTATTGTGTTCTTTATGGAGTTATTGCTCATAAATGATAAGAGAAAATATACCAGCTTGTTCAAATATGGTACTGGCATAATATCCCAATGCACTGTTCCCTCCCAATTGTTGTAGTAACATGAGGCCAACTCCAATCTAAGCAGATTTCATTAGTCCATTGAAAATTCAAGAGAAAAAAAAATGAAATATAAAGGTTACAGATTCGTTTATATGGCTTACAATGAGTGCATTTGCGTATCTCCTCTGGAACAAGTCGAAAATTTTAGCTTCTGAGATTTGTTGAGAGATTTCAATGTGATCCTGACAACGAATATAATCAATGAAAAAATATTAATTACAGTTAAACTCTCTATGAAAACTATGAAGGGGGAATTGATTATATCATACTCTAATATCAGCTGCTTCTTCAGAAATATCAGCATTCTTTCCCCTGAGGTGCTGCAGGGCAGTTTCAAACTCCTTTTCTCTTCCAACTTTTACCTGCAAAAATTTCACTTATGGAAACTCCGGAAATTTGTTCTATCAAAACAGTTTGCTAAGTTTGGCTTACCAGCCAACGAGGAGACTCGGTCATGAAAAATAAACCTAGAAGTTGCAGTATGGACGGAATAGCACCTGAAAAAATTACAACAAGGAATGATCACTTGAGCTGCACTATTTTTACATGAAATTAACAAAATAAAGTAGAGAAAGTTACCAACTAAAGCCAAGGTACGCCAGGAAATGAGATTTCCCATGAAATATACAAGCGAAAATCCGAATGTTATCATCAACTGTACACTAGAAAAATTCAAAGATTATAATGTAGTCAGAGACATATTAACTTATCAAACTGATATACTCTCACCTGATGGAGTGCTGTAAATTCTCCTCGAATATGTTTCGGTACTATCTCTGCAATATAAACAGGTACCTGTTTCGGCAGAAGAATGCAGTTATGACATCCTACCAGTTTCCTGACGGCTAAGTTTGAAACATTCGTACACTTACCACATAAGCAATAATCGCAATTCCTACTCCTAGAAAGAATCTCCCCAGATCCAGCCATAAAGCATCCTTGCAACAGAGATTAAATACCAAGTTCTTCATCATGGAAAACGTACGGTATTTGGAGCATGTATTATATTAATGATTCAGATGAAGAGAAAGAACCTTGGCAAATGCTATAGCAAGCCAGCCCATGGTGCAGATTATTTCAGAGAACCCCATTGCCTGTTTGTTTCAGGTTTTTACAAGTTAACGGAGAAGAAGACTTGGAAACTTTTGGCTACGACGAGTACGGAAACCTTAACTAATAGGGTGAGGTGAGCAGAAAAACTTACAATTCTCCTACCAAATATATCTGCTATTTTTCCACTTAGTATTGCTCCTATCATTCCTCCAACTGTCATTATTGAACCAAAAACTGAATACTGCTTGCAAGGATGAAGCAAGCATGAATTTAGAAACAACAAACAAAATCAATCGAAGTATATTTTGTAATTCAGTTAAAACAATAAACAGGATTAATTAATTTGACACTTAACAGCTGCTAAAGAGAGGCCCAAGTCTTCCATGATGCCAGATTCGACAGGTGATGAGTAACCAATCTGTAGAATCACAAAATTCAGGAATTCAGTCAAAGTTCAGCTGATCCTACGGCTGATATTTTCTAAAACAAATATCAAGTGATTCCACACGTTCGGTGACCAGAAAGGAGTGGGCTTCGATAAAACGTCTATAGGCCCAAAAATACAATTGCCCATCTTGGCCCAACTCATGGTTTCATAACATTTTGGGCTCGTATATACTACTAGTGATTCTAATTTCTTCTCTATTGCAGCAGAAAATGTATGTTTAACGTGGGATCCAGTGGGACCACGTACATTCACATATTATCAACACCATATCTACAATTATTTTAAGAATTTAGGATATATTTGATATTACGTGATACTAACTAGGTGGACATATGGTCTATTGACCATTGTATAATCAATCTTAGCCCAAATTTTTTCCTTGAGCTAACTAATAAAATTTAAAAATAATTTCTAGAAGGAGTAAATAAATCTATTTTTAAAATTAAGCTTAAAATCTAATATTTTATATATGAATTTTTTCTTTAAAAAAAAAAAAGAAATTGTGGGGTTGGGGGGTTGGGGGGTTCGTTCTACCGAAGGGAGATTCCCTCGAATGAAAAGGAATTGATCTTGTCTAGTTCCCATAATTAGTATAAATTCTCTGACATTATTGGTAGATAAATACATAAAACAATATGAATTTTAAGAATATATGTATGTATGTATGTATGTATGTATGTATGTATGCGTGTATACATATATATATATCACCAAAAAAATAATAATAAGTAAGTAGAAGTAGAACAAACCTAAAATCAAAAAGTGAGATGTTATTGCCTTCATTGACTTTTACTGGAATGAAGAAGTAGAAGATGCACGTACGGTTGATGTTATGTATATATATATATATATATATGCAAGAAAGTTTCCGAAACTTACAGCAATTCCGTAGCAGAAAGAGCCGCAGACAGCCAGCGAAGTGCTGAGAAGAAGACCTGCAGTGGCGGAGTAAATGGTCGGTGATGGAGGGGACGCCGTCTCGCCATTCCTTTCAGGCTTTGCTTCAAGCAAATTTGCTCGTAATCCTTCCTCCATTCGTTCTCTCTCTCTCTCTCTGCTACTTGATCAATTTTTTTTTGTATATTGTATTAAGGGAAAATATCAATGTATATATCTATATACACACACGTATATACATAGATGGAGTTATGTAGCAAGGGAAAACATCAATTTTTTTAATCCAAAAAGCAAAAAGTAAAAACAAAATCAGTGGGGGCCGTCGGGACTACAAGTCAACAGCTAGCCTGTAACATAAACAAGTAGCTAGGATATCTATATATATAGGAAAAAGAAACCTAAGAAAAAAAATTTAACTTCAAATCAAACAGGCAACCATAAATATAACTCATTAATATTTCTTCGTTATATATATGTGCATGTAAGCTTATAATTAATTAATAATATTACTTAATTTGTCCACGCACGTAACGCAACAATTAATTATTTGTTTTCTTCCCATTTTCACTCTATCTTTTCAAACTCGATTGCTTCCTGCTAACGACACTGGAATTGTCTATCAGCAAATTTCCAATCAAATTAATGGAGTTAGTCTTTGCTCGCTCAGCAACTTGGAGAAAATGAAATTATTTCTCAAAATTATTCGTTAAATTCTGACTTTTTCTGTACGTTGGAATTTTCATCCACCTAACGTGGATATATATTTTATGACAAAATTCGACAGTTTACCTAATTTTAAAATTTTGAGATATCATGATGAATCCATAGTATGATCATTCTATGGTGAATCATATATATATATAAGATTATATATGGTGAATGGTGACCTTTCATTATTATTTTGTAATAATTGTATTTTAAAGAAAAATTAAAATGTTGCTTCACGTAGTACGTTTTGAGTTGACATAAACAAAGTGATAATATAATAACAATTAATTAGTACCAGTACTCTCTAATAGTTGTTTCATAGGTAGATATTCTGAAACTGAGAGGATGATTTCTCACCTCAGGCTCATAAATAATTAATTCTCTCTGTTGATCAAGAAAGATTTCTGAGGACTAATAATATAATATTAGATATTACAATAATGATTAAAAAAAATTTAGAGTCTGCTTTGCTTAAATATATATTAATAATTCTTTGTAGCTAGTGCCTATCCAGTGTGTGTAATTGTTGCTTGTATTTCTTCTAATGTTCGTCCCTTATAAACATTCAATTTAGAGAAAATTAATTAAGTCATAGAGAGAATATATAATATTAAGAGGGGGAGGGGGAAGATCCTCCAGAATCAGACCAGCTCCATGAATTCAAGGGGAAAGTTATAAGTGTATGAAGCAACCCTGCATGAACAATTAAAACCAATATTGTATTAATTAATTAAGTTGCATAATATATATATATATATATATATATATATATATATATATATATATAGGGGTGGAGTTAGGATTACATTAAGGGGGGGGCCAAATACAATGATTCAAAACTTGCAGGAGCCAGAATAATAAAAATAAAATTTAAAGAGTAAAATTGATAAAATTTAACCTTAAATTTTAAACTTTATATATATGTGTGTGTGAATATATGATGGTCCACGTTAGGGGGTTGGACCAAATTTAGTCATTGTCAGGGCAGGGCCAGCCTTAGCATAAACCTAGCTAACTCTCGTCATCCGTTGGTATATGTATACATGGTATATATTCTAATGATTATTTGAGACGTGTAATAATTAAAAACTTGTAACAGTAATAGCAGCTTACTGCATGGCCATAGACGTAGGAACCGCAAACCGCGACTAAGCCGCTGAAGATAACCCTAAGAGTTACAGGCGATGAATGTTGAGTTTGCAGCAGCAGCAGCAGCTCTTCTTCATTATTATTGCTATCATATAGAGCTTGCCATGGAGACTCCACTTTTCACTATCAGAGAACTCGTTATTACTGATGAATTACCTTCTTCCATTTCTGGGCAACAGAGAATTGTCAGAGAGAAAAGAGGAGTGATGATTACTAGTGACTCAAATCTCCTGCTCATCCTTTATATATATATATATGTGTGTGTGTGTGTGTGTGTGTAAGCGCGCGGAAAAATACTAATTTTTGCGTGACTTTTAGCATTATACCACTTACCTTCCTATTGTTTAAAGGCATAATATTTTGAGGTTTACGAAAGAAAAAGATAGGTGGGACGTGAGTGGGAGAAAAAATGAAAGCTTTAATTGAAAGCATTATATTATTATTATTGTTGTTGTTCTTTCATTGATTTTAACAATATGCATGGTTATTTACAGGGTCTATTTAGAGCTGTTTTTAAGTAAAAAATTTTGGAGTAAACTTTTTAATTGTAGAGATTTTATGAATAGCTAGAGTTATTAACAAAAACTTATTAGTAGTTTAGTTATTACAAATAACATTTTAAAAAATTTAAATAATTATTTTAATAAATAAATTTTTAATGTTCTATTTTAAAAAAATAACATAAAATTTTAAAATAAAATAAAAATATTTTAAATAATTTTATCTTTTTAAAAAATTAAAAACACTCTATTGTCAAAAATTAAAACTAAATTTTTGAGTTTTTTTGAGTAAAAAAAATAAGTTTTTTAATTCTCAAAGCCCTTCTTTTGTACCAATTAAATAACATCAAAAAATTTAAAAAGAGTTTTTATTATTAAAATATTATTTTAACTAACAAAAAAGTCAAACTAAATAGACACATATTTCTTTTGTCAATCGACTTTAATCTCTAGATACATATAATTTTGTTACAAGTTGCTATTATTATTATATTATTATTATTTTTAATAAAGTTTGCACGATATTTTTTTACCAAAGACTACAACTATCATTTTATTATCTAAATTTTTCATTTCCATAACTAACCACTTGCTTTCTATAATACTCCAATAATTTATTATAGATATTTTTATAAGCTTTTCTAGATTAATGTTTAATATCCTCCTACTGCTCCTCGACATATCATTATTTTCTCTATCTTCTTCTCCTACCACCAACTTAATCTTCTCTGCCACAAGCCACCGTGCAAAAACCGTCCTGCAAGGGCTAGTACTTCCGTCAGTAGTAACATTAGACCCCACGCTCGCTTTCCCTTCCTTCTCCCCGTGCTCAGTTTTTGTCATATAAGACGACTACAATTAAGGTAAAAAGTAATTAAATTCAGCTTCCAATACTCTCAAAGCTTTACATATTGTCATGGGCAAATGAACTCATCTCTAGTTTCTATGAGGCCAATTTCTGACAAATATCAGCCATTCCTTTCAGGCTTTGCTTCAAGCAAATTTCCTCGTACTCCTTTCTCCATTCGTTCTCTCTCTCTGCTACTTGATCAATTTCTTTTTGTATATTGTATTAAGGGAAAACATCAATGTATATATATATATATATATATATATATATATATACACACACACACACATATACACATTGATGGAGCTATGCAGTAAGTATTAAGGGAAAACATCAATTTCTTCAAACCAAAATCAGTGGGGGCCGTCGGGCCTATAACATAAACAAGTAGCTAGGATATAGAGGAAAAAGAAATTAACCAGAAGATGTCAAAATTAACTTCAAATCAAACAGGCAACCATAAATATGATTCATTAATATTTCTTCCTTATATATATATATATATATATATATATATATATATATATATATATATATATATGCATGTAAGCTTATAATTAATTAATGATATTACTTAATTTCTCCACGCACGTAACGCAACAATTAATTAATTGTTTTCTTCCAAGTTTTTACTCCCTCTTTTCAAACTTGATTGCTTCCTGCTAACGACACTGGAATTGTCTATTGCAAATTTCTAATCAAATTAATGGAGTTAATCTTTGCTCGCTCAGCAACTTGGAGAAAATGAAATTATTTCTCAAAATTATACGTTAAATTCTGACTTTTTCTGTACGTTGGAATTTTCATCCACCTAACGTGGATATATATTTGATGACAAAATTCTACAGTTTACCTAATCTTAAAATCTTATGACATCATGATAGAAGTTGACTATCTGTTAGTGTTAGCTATTTCAAATTAAAAGCTTATATATATGAGAACCACGCAAAATTTTAATTGTAATATAATTTAATTGTGAAAATTTATTTGAATTCAGGAAGTAATTAATGCAATTAATTACAACAAAATGTCTTGAAACAACTCCTTGTTCGACCATCTCAATCTCAATCAAACAGTAATTTCATTTATATATGCTTTTCATGTAAAAAGCATATTATGAAAAGCACAAATGTCCCCCTTGATAATATCGGTACTAGCACAAACTGATCAGATAGGGCCTATGCTTTTATTTAAGTACAAACCATTAAAAAATCAAAATTTCCTCTTTTTAAGTCATAATATTTTAAATCATGGATTACAACTAACCTCATATTTCACATCATAAATTGTTACGATTTGATCAAGAAAAGAAAACTTTCAAAGGGAGAGAAAAAGAGAATATGAGGGCGAGAGCTTACAGCAAAACCAGAAGAATAGGAACCGATTGCAGCAACCATCGAACGAAGAACAAGAAGAGCGGTGGGACTTAGAGTTGACAAATTTCCGGGTTTGGTCCGGGTTTCAAAAAGCCCGGTTCGAACCCGATTTTAATTATAAAAGCCTGGGCCCAGGCTGGGCCCGAATTTTAATTAATAAAATTAGGCTTTAGGTCGGTACGGACCGGGCTCGGGTCATAAATCCGGGCTTCTACGCCCGCCTAATTTATGCAAATATTAAGCTTAATTTTGATAACTTTTCAATTTTTTAATTTGAATTTTATGAAAATTTCAATTCTTTTCTCACAATTATTATTTTAATCAAATAAAAGAAAATGAAATCCTATAAAAATTATATTTTTTTTACTAGCATTAACTCAAATAAAAAATAAGAATAATAATAAATTCTTAAAAATATTATTTACAATTTCTTAAATAAAAATATAATAATCATAAAAACTCATATTTCTTTTTTAGCATAACTTTTCTAGAAATTCACATAAATTAATTATCAATGCTTAATAATTTTTTTAATAACAAAAAAAATAAATAATAGCACAATTATATTAACAAAATATCTCATATTTTAATGTTTTTTGTCAATTGTTAAAAAGTACTAATAAGAAAAGAAATCATTTACAAATAAAAAGTACTAAATAACAAAAGAGCTTGAAGATGGTGAGGTTCCTTCATCATCATCTATTATTTCAGCTCCAGTAAATATATTCAAATACAATTTTAAATTAATTATTGAAATAATTTTATACCTCGAATAGGAGCCCATATCCAATTCTGGGTACACATTAAAGCTTCCAATGTGTTCGGATGAAGTCTACTACGATGTGGACTCAAACATCTACCTCCAGTGCTAAAAGTAGACTCTAAAGTAACAGTAGATATCGAAACAGCTAAAATATCTTTATCTATCTCAACTAAAATAGGATACTTAACCTTATGTACCTAAGAAATCCAAACATATTAATATTAAAATCATAAATAAAATAATAATGTCAGTCTATAAAAATTATGATATATAAGTAAAATAAAATAAAATAATAATACTAAGTAGTAGTAAGTACCTTCCACCAATTCAAAATATCAAAATCTGAAGTCCTCTTAACAAGATCTTCCTCCAAGTAACTATCCAACTCAAATTTAGATTTGTAGGATGACTATGTTGGGTTATGTATATATCAAATTCATCCGAATCCCAAAACTTTCTACTGATTGTGAAGAAGTGCCTCCAACTGATGAATCAAAAATTCTTTATCCTGTTGTAGTCTTCAACTCATAATACTTCACTAAATCATTACAAAGACTACGTACCCTTTGTAAATGCTTCGAAGCATTATCTCTATAAATTTTCGGAAAATAAAAATCAACCAACATCATCTTATATCTAGGGTCAAGAACAACTGCTACAACCAATAACCCATGAATAGCACTCCAATATTTTTCAAACTTGGCAATCATATTACTAGCCATATTTTGTATTATAGGGTGCAAAGAATTATGCCATTCATTGATTGACAACCTCATTTTACAAATCAATGGGAAAAATAGATTAGCTGTAGGATATTTTGTACTTGAAAAAATTTCCGTCAATTTATAAAATGACTTCAAATGCAACACCATTCTTGATGCCAACTCCCATTCAGCCTCATCAGGTAAACTTTTATACTGTGTCTCACGCTGTTTCAGTCGAGTGAAAATATCTTTATACATCACTGCTACTTCAAGCATGGAATATGTGGAATTCCATCTAGTCGGACAATCAAGTGCCAAAGCTTTATCTATCTTTACATCTATTTGACGTGCAGCTTCAGCAAAAGTTTCTATTCTCTTCGGTGTGGCGGTCCAATAACTCATACTCTCCCTAATTTTTTCAATCCCTCCTTCAATTACTTGCATTCCATCTTTCACAATCAAGTTTAATATGTGTGTAACACACCTTATATGAAACAACTTCCCATCTAAAATCAAACTACTAGCCGGAAACTTTAATAGCAACTTCTCAACCATAGCATCATTGGTAGAACAATTGTCCAAAGTAATTGTAGACAACTTTCTATCGACATTTCAATCAAATGAACATCTCACTAACTCATTGTAAAGTGATTCAGCATTATGTGGACATGGAAAGTAAATGAAGCTGAAAAATATAAAATAAACAAAATTAATATTTTATTAAAAAATATAATTTAAAAAAATTAAGTTATAAGTTTAAGAATGTTACCTTAAAATCCGACTATGTAATTTTCATGAGTTGTCAATAAAGTGCGCTGTAACAACCATATATCTTTTTTTTTTTATTACTCGACGTCCACATATCAGTAGTAATTGCCACTTTACTCTCAACGTTCCCCAACAATCTCATTGTCTTGTTTTTCTCAACTTCAAACAATTTAAAGATCTCACTTTTCAAAGTATTTATACTCATGGGATCAACTAAAGGATTAACATACTTCATCATTTCTCGAAAGCCCACATACTCTACAAAGCGAAGAGGTAGCTCATGCATTATAATCATTTTGACAATTTTTTCTCGAGCATCACTTTTATCAAACATTTCATGTTTATCAACACTATCTTCTACTTTTTTGTTTTGATTCTTTCGACCACATGATTCCATATGTCTTTTCAAATGAGTGGTCCCGAAATTATGTGGTGTTTTCAGCTCACTACCACAATAATTGCATCTCCCCACTTGCTTCCCATCAACAATTATCTTTGTAAAGTACTCCCAAACTTTTGATCACCACTTGGTTGGTTAACAAGCAGAGGTTTGGCTGGATTTCCTCCTTCCATCTAATTCTCTGAAAACACAATACACACAAAAGCAGCTGAACAAGAATGCCTGTTGTGTTGAGTGCTGAGCATGTACACGTACAGGGTGCGCTTGAGGGAACAGAAGTAGAGAAATATATGTGGGTAATGAATTTGGTGGCCTCATTGCCAACCATCTCCACAATCTGAACAAAACGTTAACTAAAGCACTAAAAGAATAATATTGACTATTAATTTGAAATAAAGTTTTTAACCTTTTGAGGATGCCAATTATTAGCGAGGAGTATGGGATATTACCTTTAACTTTGTGCCTTCTTCATTTGGTTATTACTGGATATATGTAATTAGTTTTTTCAATAAAGTTTATCAAATTCCTTTTCCTTTCCCTTTCATTGAAAATTAGTTTACATATATGTTTGATACAAACTTGTCGAGGATATTGTAATTAATGACCCACTTTTGGGTATAATATCAAGTATTATTTTAGCTTGCTGAAAATCAGAGTGAATGTTAATCGTACTTGACATTAATAAAATGTATTCAGAATAAAAGAATTTCATAGAGAATTAGGGCAAGTAATACCGTGCATCTAAAATTCTTCAATGTGTAAACGTACGTTGTATGTTTATCATCTAATCTAATGGATACCATTCATCATTGATACTTGTATTTCTTCCAGTGTTCGATCCTTGGTCTCTGGTACCAACTTTGCAATGAATACAACACCTAGGCCACAAATGGCACCGTAAATGAAGAATATTCCTGAAACAGTGAAGCAGGTGCAAATTTTTCAGAATTTCTTTCATGATAAATTTTTGGGATAGGGTTTCAATGAATTTTAGGGGAGGCTCAAAATAAATTAAAAATTTAAGAAAGATATTTGTTTTGATAAATATTTAAATCCGAATTCGTTAATGAAATTGAGGGAGCATTAATTAATTTACCTATTGAGCTCCATTCAAATATCTGAATTAAGGAAATCAGATCCCATCATTTAATATAACTAAAATAATTTTTATCAATCAAGTTCAGGCAGAATAATAATTCATAGACGACATAATTACCTCTGACATTATAATCCAGGGTATTCCTCCCAGGCCAAGCTGAAGAAAACCCAAATATGCCTAGTTTGTGGAATAAGAAAGTAAATCTCACCAGGCTATATTCATTAAATTAATGTGCCAAATTTTATCAGCATAGATTCATACAAACAAATTAAAACAAGCTGCTTTACCAAAACACCTATAAGGACCAAAATTGCCGAGAGCTCTCCCCCGCAGTTTGGATCCTGCCGTTTAAGTAAACAAAAGAATAACATACCGAGAAAAAAGAAGAAGAAGGTAAAGAAGATAAGTATTAGCGAGATGCATATATAAAATCTTCGCAACAGGAAAAAACCTTGAATACAAATGCCAATCCTGTAATGAGACAACCCAAGCACGCTCCAGTAGTAGATATCTGTATTTATGTATATAGTATATATAACTAATCCAGTATCAGTTTGTGGATCAGGATCTAAAGTGCAACAAAATATATAAAAAAGAGAAAAAAAAAAAGTTTGATGTGTTTATCATTCTGACCAGTAGCATCGGTCGTCTTCCTGACCTGTCCACCAGGACTACTCCCAACGCAGTAGTTATAATCTGCAGAAGATCAAATGTTCAAAGTATCATTCTCAAAGTCCAAGTACGTTTACATTTTCATATTCAACAGTACTTCTGTGAAGTCGATATTAATTTTAAAAAATATGGTTGTCGGCACTTAAGAATTGTCAATGCTTGGATGTGTATAAATATATATAATGTAGGAATAACAATATTTATGGAGGCTGTAATTAACCTGAACAATAGCTGCTGCTATAGTCCCAATCCTACTTGAAAAACCTGTTCCAATATTAAGAAATTATTATAATTAAAGAAAATGTTTTTTCATCTCTTCAATAACATATTAATTTGCTTGTTTTAATCAATTTATGAATCATTGAAATCAAGGAAGGGATAGATTACCTGCCGACTCAAAAATACTGCTTGCATAGAAGATAAATCCGTAGAGCCCTCCAAATCTTTGGAAAACAATTAGGCCAACTCCAACCTGACAAAACAGTTTTGAAATGTCTATAAATCAAGCAAGGCATATGAAATATTAACAGGGCACAGGATTATCTATAGATAAATAATAATTGGTAGGTCCTACAATGAGTGAATGAACATATTTCCGTTGGAACATGTTCAGAAATCCATCTCCAGATATCTGACTAACAGAAAAGAAATTTGTATAATCCTGTAAATTGAAATATATATTAGATTTTGTTTTGTCGCCGAAGCTCAGAAAAAGGTAATCATGAACTGGGAAAATTTTACTCTGATTTCGGCTGCTTCTTCGGAAATATCAGCATTCTCCCCTCTGAGGATCTGCAAAGCAGCTTCAAAGTCTTTCATTCGACCAACTTTTGCCTGCAGGAAATTGCACCTCATATATACTTTGAGCCTATTACTATAAACAATTTTGTATTATGTTTCACTTTTGCCCTTAATTCTTTGCTTTGGGCAAAATTTAACCAAACTGATTCAGCAAGGCTTACCAGCCATCTAGGGGATTCTGGAACAAAAAATAGGCCTGGGAGCTGTATTACACCAGGAATAATTCCTGCAAAATGGGAACTGATCACTTATAACACCATTTAACACTTGGATACTACATTGATGTTGTATCAGAAATAACACAAATTAACTAGAGTTGCAGAATTTATAGAAGTGCGACCTATTAAAGCCAAGATGCGCCAGTTGATAAGAGAGCCGAAGAGAAACGCAAAAGACTGGCCAAAACCCATCAATAACTGTAAAATGGACAGCATTTAGGCACCTAATTCAGCAGATTTGATCTGTAACAGGATGCATGAAAAGAAGACCTTCAATCAAAAGTTGTACCGGATTTAGAGCAGTAAATGACCCTCTAACGTGCTTGGGAGTAATTTCTGCAATATATATGGGTACCTATGGGTGAAGAGATTGCAGATATGAGTATTTATCAAAGAGGTTTGTGAGTTAAACAATAATTAATATATAGGAAGATCATAGGAATTACCGCATAAGAAACAAGGCCAATTCCAAATCCTAGTACAAATCTTCCAATGTCTAGCCACTCTGCATCCTGTCAACAAGCTAGCATTGAGAGTTTGTAATTTCTTTTTAAAAAAATTAACCTTGGAGTGAAAGAAAAGGAAAGGTAGGAAACCTTGGAGAATATCATGGCAAGCCAACCAGAAATGCAGAACATTTGTGAAATTCCCATTGCCTGCTTTACAATACAATATTAATCAATATTATTTACTGATAGATTGGAAAATCCTATGGAATTAATAACGTCAAAGACTAGGGAATTGAGAAACTTACACCTCTTCTACCAATAAGATCTGCGATTCTCCCACTCAAAACTGCACCTAACATTGCTCCTATTGTTAATATTGAGCTGAAAACAGAATACTGAAATTCACATGCAAAAATATTAGCATAAATTAGAGATATATATTTTTCTTCTCAAATATTAATTTTGTTCCTAAATTAATAACCAGTTTAATTAATTAACCATATGTACGCACCATAACATTTTGGCAGCTTATTATATAAATTGAATGACATAGCCAACATTCACCTGAAGGGAAAGAATGCAACTCATGTAGTGAAAACTGCCTTGTATAATAAACGATTAATTAATAAAGGAATGTAATGTTATAATTAATTCCATAAGAATTTAGAATTTTCTCCTTATTTAAATTCACCTGAACATCGAAGAATTATTGGATAGTATATATTATTATTTAGGATAAAGTTCTTTTAGTCCCTAACAGTTTGGTCTAATACCCTTATAAGTCTTAATAGTTTTGAAAATGCTTTTAAAAGTCCTAAAAATTTGACTTAATACCTTTAAATCCCAAAAGTTTGATTTAATACCTTTAAAAGTTTTAATTTATTATAAAATAATAATTATATCCTCATATAATAATTATTATTTAAGAAAAATAATTATTATAAATAAATATTAATATTAATATTTTAGATTTATGAATTTATTTATTTTTCAACACATTTATTTTAAAAATTTATGATTATGTTGTAACTTAAATAAGATATATGTATATTTTCAAAATGTAAATGAAATAATAAAAGTAAATATTAATGAAAATAAAAAAATATTTATATTATCAGTATGCTATAAAATAATAATATTATTTTATTATTTAATATATTTTACATAATATTATTAAATATATTTCATTTTATTAAAAAATTTAAAGATTTATTAGTTATTTTTCTTAAATAATTATTATTGTATAGGGATAAAATATAATATATTTATGTAAAATACGTTAATTGAATAAATAATAATATAATATTATTTTATATTATTAAAGGTTATTATCAAATTTCTCTCTTGAGGTTTGAGATTGTATCAGTTGAATAGAAAGTTTGAAGAATATGTCAAAAATCTCTCCTTGACCATTACTCAACCCTAAATAATACATTTACTCAAATACTCTCAATCTTTAAGTTTCATATTGCTTAATTAATTTTAAAATATTTTTTTGTCCTAAAGGTTTGATCTAATAGTCTTATAAATTATAGTAATTCCAAAAATATTCTATAAGTTCTAATAAACTAAAAAATATACTCTTATATAATAATAATTATTTAAGAAAATAACTAATAAATTTATAAAATTTAACAAAATATAATATATTTATGTAAAATTACAATATATTTAATATATTAATAAAATAACTGTATTGTGATTATTTGTAATAAATTAAAAAAATTACACATTTGTAATTATTAGCAATTAAATAAAAATAAATATTAATATTTTAGATTTATAAATTTTATTTATTTTACAACATATTTATAATCAATATTTACAATATAAATAAAATAATAAAAACAAATATCAATGAAAATAAATAAATATATAGTTAATTAGTAAATATTTATATTATTAATTATGCTATAAAATAATATTATTATTTATTTAATTAATAAATTTTTATAAATATATTAATTAAATATTATTTTCATATTATATTAATAAAATAATTATTTAAGAAAAATAACTAATAACTATTTAACTAAAATATTATTGGTATTATTTTTCTTAAATAATAATTATTATATAAGAACACAATTACCATTTTATAATAAATTGAGATTTTTAAGGGTATTGTTGAAGTTATTAGAACTTATAAGAGTATTAGACTAAGCATTTGAACTAAAATAACTTTTATAATCAATTAATTAACATAAAACTTAAATATTGAGGTTATTTAAGTAAATATATCATCTGAAGTTAATTAACTAACGGTTAAGGAGAAATTTTTGATATATTCCTTAAATTTTTTGTCAAATTAATACAATCTTAAACTTTAAGAGAGGAATTTGATAATAACCCATATTATTAATAACATAATTGTATAAGAAAAATAAAAAATAAATCTTTAAAATAATATTATTAGTTATTTTTCTTAAATAATTATTATTATGTACTAATACAATTATTATTTTTATAATAAATTAAAATTTTTAAAAATATTTTTAAAATTGTTTGGACTTATAAGAGTATTAAACTTGCCTTTTAAGATTAAAAAAGTATTAAGTTTTACCTTTAAAATTTTTAAAAATATTTTTAAAATTATTAAAACTTATGAAGATATTAAACCAAATCTTAAGGAAGCTATTATATATTCATAGACTTCATATATTTTGTTTTCCTCTTCGTTCTATTTTAGGCTATTGATAAATAGAGAAAAATTTTGGTGCATTAATTTTGTAACCGACTTTGAAGTTGGGACGACAAAATGAAAATTAAAGATCATATATATATATATATATATAATGTTGGTCCACGTTAGGGGTTGGACCAAATTTAGTCATTTTCATGGCACGTTGGTCTATGTGTACATAGTATATATTCTAATGATTATTTCAGACGTGTAATATTACATTTCTACTGAAATGACTTTTGACAAGTAGTAATATAATTAACAGCAGTACGAGAATATTGAGAAGCAGTTTTTAGACTTTTGTCACTGAAAACAGTACTACTTGCCTCAGCTGTGGTGAGGCCAAGATCTTCAATTATTCCTGTCTCAGCTGGCGATGAATATCCCACCTGCAAATCAAAGCAAATTCAGGCGCAAATATATATACTCTGTGATCTAATAATTAAACATAAATTTGTAACATTAAAAATAATTAATTAATTTACAAATTTGACTGACTTTTGATCAGGACTAATTAAAAACTTGTAACAGTAATAGCAGCTTACTGCATGGCCATAGACGTAGGAACCGCAAACCGCGACTAAGCTGCTGAAGATAACCCTAAGAGTTACAGGCGATGAATGTTGAGTTTGCAGCAGCAGCAGCTCCTCTTCTTCATTATTATTGCTATCATAGCTTGCCATGGAGACTCCACTTTTCACTATCAGAGAACTCGTTATTACTGATGAATTATCTTCTTCCATTTCTGGGCAACAGAGAATTGTCAGAGAGAAAAGAGGAGTGATGATTACTAGTGACTCAAATCTCCTGCTCATCCTTTATTAAATGTAACATGTAAGTTAAATAAAAATGGGAAGTAGAAGCCGGTGGTTGAGCATTTAATATTGAAAAGTATATATGGTAGAGACAGGTATACTGTATGTATATGATTGGTGTTGCGTGTAAATTTAACGAATGCAAGTGCACGTGTCGCAATCAAGTAATATAATGATAAGAGGATGTCGATCCCACGAGGAATGTAATCTTATAACTACCGAAGGTGATTAATCTACAAATTTATCTAAAGAAATCGAAATAGTTTTGTTGATAAACTTAAAATTAAGAATAAAGCAAAACACTTGAAAATTCAATCAATGGAAATGTCTAGGGCTAATAATTTATCGTATTTGGTCACATTTACTTCTTCAATTGACGTTGTTCTAATTTAAAACGCGTGTTACTAGTTAATTATCCTAATTTATTCGATTGTCTCTCTCGAGATCAATCGAGTCTACTTCGCACCTAAAATTTCACTATATCTCTATGTGAAATTAATTAAACGGAAGTGCATTATAATTGGTGATCATTTCTAATTAAACTATGCAAACCATATTAGTATATCTCTATCTAATATGCAATTTACGGTATTTACCACACGGTCTAGATATGATATTCATTTCTCAATTCCTATCAATCCACAATTCATTCAAATATTGGCCAAATATTCAAAAGCATTAATTACCATGATAAATACTCAACACCCAATCTCAAATCAATTAAACAACACAATATTAGAAGTGAATGTTTCAAATAGATTAAATCATTGCCCTAGAAAATTGGGTTTAGCCACTCATTGGGTATAATCCAAATTCACAACTTAATAATTCAACAATTAATAACATGAATTCGAATTTCACAAATTTATTCAATTCACAACAATAAAATTGAAATAAAGGGAAAGAGATAAACTAGAATGGAGAGCTTGTCT
Organism: Melia azedarach; assembly: GCA_028052125.1. Classification (NCBI taxonomy): domain Eukaryota; kingdom Viridiplantae; phylum Streptophyta; class Magnoliopsida; order Sapindales; family Meliaceae; genus Melia; species Melia azedarach. The sequence goes on from CM051397.1 coordinate 1,133,749, forward strand.
TCCAAAATCGAACTTGATTCCCCCAAATTCTTCTTCTAATTTCTTCCTCTTCTCCTCTTCTCTCTCTCCCTTTTCCTTCTCCAATTTCTCCCAAGCAGTGACCAACCCCTTGTTCTTCCCTTCTCGCTCTTTTTAAACCGCAAAATTCGTTCAATTGCCCAGAAATTCGAAGGCCGGCAAATATCAATTGAGTCCCTATACTTATGAGTAATCAGATATTAATCGAACGTTTTTGACGTGCTTTCACTTTAGTCCTGATATTATTGCACTTTAGTCCACCTGGGCAGAACGCAGTGCGCGGTCGCGCGGCAAGGCGCGCGATCGCGCACCAGCTTCTGCCAATGAAGCTATACAATCTGGTCAATTTCAATTGGATCCCCTTTCTCTTTTGTATTTTCGATTTATCCCTTTTCGGTGATAGTTCTTCAGTTTAAGTCCTGATTATGTTGCATTTTAGTCCACTCTGTTCTTATGCTCCGGTTTCTTCCTTTTCAAACCGAATTAATCATTTTCAAGCCCATTTAACTTTCAAAAGTTAAATTTATCATTTTCTGCACAAAACAACCAAAATATATCAAATTCAAAAGAAACTTGAGGATTAAACAAACAATTAAAGTTTAAAAGTAAATGATTTAGTGCGTGTTTTACGCACTTATCAATTGGTCGACGAAAGTTGTATCTTAAGTAATTTGTTAACTCTTGCCAAATATTCATGACAATCCAGTAGATAAAAGTGAATGAATTGCTTCCGCATTTTAGAAGGTCAAAAACATATATCTACAAGTTTCATTTACATATCGTTTTGGTGGACCTCATATATATATATATATATAAGTCTAAAATTTTGGTGGACCTCATATCGTTTTGGTGGACCGCATTGGAAATTAAGTATGCTTCCAGCTGAAAGTCTGAAGTTTGAATGATAGAAGTTGACTATCGTGTTAGCTATTTGAAATTAAAAATCTTATATATATATATATGAGAATTTTAATTGTCTTCGAAATCTACTTCTCTATATATATACATATAGAGGCTCTTAGATGTGGGATCACACGAAACTGTTGTCAATATTTTCCTGTTTTCACTTTACAGGAAGCAAAACTTTAAAATTTCTTCTGTAGCAGGAATACATTTCTTTGTCCACAATTTTTTTTAGTTCTTACTTATTTTAATTTTTAAAGAAATAATTATTTATGGACTTGATTTTCTGGGTCAAATAGAAGGTTAGATAACACGTGAATATTGGTAGGTAGACATACAATCATCTAAATTAAAGAGATTTCATATATGAATGTAATTAATTTAGATAGAAAAAAGTTGGACGTGATTTAATTATGAAAAATTATTTGAGTTCAGGAAGTAATACATTAATGCAATTAATTACAACAAAATTTCTTGAAACAGCTCCTTCTTCAATCCATATCCCAATCTCAATCAAAAAGAAAAGTGCAGGCAAATTAAAGTAAATGAAAATTAATTTGTGATGGAAATCAAATGCAGGCAAGTGTATGCAGTTACTTGAAGATGACATGAACAGTCAAAACTCTCTCTCCTTTAATTTGTACAACAATTTCATCAAATAATTAGTCATTAATTCATGGATGCTTGAATCTCTTCCAAAGTTCTGCCTTTCGTTTCCGGTACATACTTTATAGTGAAAATCATTGATACTGCGCAAAATGCACCATACAGGAAAAATACACCTGATATATATATATATATAAAAACTATTTTAGAAAATATTTAAAAATGAAATTAAAGATAAATAAATCAGAAATAAAATGCAAAAGTTGAATGTAGAGAGAAAGACTACTTACCATATGAACTCCAGTTCATGAGGAAGATGAAAGAGTAGGAAATAACCCAGGAGCCAATCCAGTTGACCAGAGTGACCAGGCTTCCACCTGTTCCCTTTATATTGAGTGGGAAAATCTGCAACAAAATTAAGCAATCTGAATTAGAGGCACGCCAAACTAATAAACAGATTCAGTATAATGTTAATTACCTCAGACATTATAACCCAGGGAATTGGACCCATCCCGAACGAAAAAAAGCCAATGTATATCTGAAGTTTTAATTTGCAAGAAATTAATGTTAATAATATTGCAGCGTATTCTGAGTGTAATTGATCATAATTAAAGAAAAGTTACAAATTCACAAGGTTACCAGGACTCCGGTGACGGCAAGGACTGGAACAGCGTCCGGAGCCATATGATATTGCTGTTGATAAAAGATTCAGTCTGTTAATTAGGAGCTAGACGGAGTTGATTAATATGATTCAGTCAACGTAACTAAGCTTGATGATTACCTTCAACAGGAAGGAAAGTCCAGTTAACAGATTGCCAAGGAATAGGCCAACTACAGAAATCTGAAATGGAAATAGCAGAAGATGCGATTGAGTTATGTCCTTTTATCTAATCACACAATTATATTAGTAATGATGAAAATTTTCAAAAATGAATAATTAATTACCATTAAAAGGGGTCTTCTTCCAGCTTTATCCATCAAGCTTGCTCCGAATGCAGTGAGAACAACCTGTAGAGAAGCATATAGAATACTTCCAAGGCTGGGAGAAACTCCTGAATTCATAAATTAACTCTTGACAATTAGAATGTTCATAAATCGAAATTAACCAAGCAAAGTCCTAAAATATGGATTTATACCCGCAGATACAAAAATTTGACCAGCATAGTAAATATATCCATTGATTCCAATTGCTTGCTGAAACACCATTAATCCAACTCCAACCTGTTTGAAAATGTTTTGAGAGTCAAAGAATCAGATAAAATCACATATTAGCAGATCACCAGTACTTGATGATTAATGCAATTGTTAATGTACGAAATGAATTCCAGTTCTGAAATTTTATATATGCTTACAATGACAAAACGGATGTTCCTTTTATTGAATAAGTCTAGTATACCAACTTTGGGAAGTTGATTTAGAAGTGCTAGGGATTCCTGTAAATTGAGAATAACTTACTTAGATCACCCAAATCGGATACAAATTAAGGAAGAGTGAGTTTAAGCATAAATTTTAAGAAATTTATGGATTGGAATCGAGTAGGTACTAGAATGTCAATCTGTTCTTGAGAAATATCAGCATTAGCTCCGCGAAGTTGGCTTAGTGCAACTTCAAATTTGTCATTTTGACCAACCATTGCCTGCAGCGCAGGAATCCCAGAAATTCTTACCAATTGGATTTGTGGAAAGAGAAATTGCAAAAAGTACAGTAAAAATGAAACTTGATCTTACCAGCCATCTTGGAGACTCGGGAATGAAAAAGAGGCCTACTAACATAACCAAGCACGGAGCAATTCCTGCAAGCAAACCCTAATTCAATAAGGCTTGTTACCAAGTATTTTATGTCTTTCATCACAAAAAAATAAAACAAATAAAAAATTGATGTATTAATGCGATTCTGGAACATGGACAATACCAATAAGAGCCAGTGTCCTCCAGGATACCAATGCACCTGCTACAAAGGAAACAAGCGTCCCCACGACGATAAAAAGCTGCAGAGAAGGTAGTGGGTAATCAGAAGACTAAACAAATTAAGAATACTTCTCACGGAACTTGGGGAACAAGCGATAAAAAGCTGAAGATGCGGTTTGTGAATTTGGTACCTGATTTGCTGTTGCTAGTGCTCCCCTGAGTTCTTTCGGGGTTATCTCAGCTATGTATACTGGCACCTATTTGTTTAGTGAGTGCAAGAAATGATGATGGTGAATTTCCATTTTGGGTAATTTGTCAGGATACAAAGATCAAACAAGGAAACTACAGCATACCACATAAGAAATAACTCCTATTCCACATCCCGTCAAAAATCTCCCAAAATCTAGCAGTGGAATGGCCTATTGACAGAGACAGATTGGAATGAATTGAATGATGATACAATCTGCATGTAAGAGATCTGCAAAATTGAAGTAAAACTAGGACACATACGGAAGAGAGAGAGACTGCAAGCCATCCTGCTATGCAAATAATGGATGCTATCCTCATGGCCTGCAAACGCACAAAGTCGGCAGCATTCAGAGGGTGAGTAGGTAATAGGCCAAGGTTCAAGGGAGAGTAACAGGGCTTCTGCATTTTTTCCTACCCCTTTCCGTCCAACCCAATCAGCAATGCGTCCACTCGTAATTGCACCAATGATTGCACCAATAGTCAATATTGACCCGAAGATTGAAAACTGCAAATGACAAAATTTTGTCCATTATCATCACTTCAATTTCAAATGTGCCCTGACTTGATCAATATCAAATTTACCTCTGAATAAGACTCTTTAAGGTCAGCCATCATGCCAAATTGGGCTGGTGAAGAATATCCCACCTGAAAAACATATTTTGCAATCATTATAATAGCCAAACAATATAAATGGATCATTTACTCGATGTTTTATTACTTACACACGATCCAAACTCAAAAGAGCCACAAACTGCAATTAACGTACTGAGCAAAACCACGCACAATCCGTCATCTTTATTTGGGCATTTTCTTTCTGCAGCTGCATTCTTTCTGTCAATCAATGGCGCGTTTAATTCTCCATTTCCATTCCTTGGCTCCGATGAGTTGCTATTTCCAGTTTCTATATCTTTCTTTGCTGCCATTTCTCCTGTTTAGTTCAACTGCAAGCAAAAAAGGAAAAGAAAAATTCTGAACTTCACATTTGGTCGTCCATTATAACATAAATATATATATATATATATATATATATATATATATATATATATATATATATATCTCAACACACACACACACACACAAAACATGCAAGAAAACAAAATGGAGTAATATTGCACAACCCGTAAGTACTATGTTGCTGCTGAGAATATCAAGCTAGAAAGTTGATATGATTTGTATCCAGGCTGAGTAGAGTTATTTATATACTAGAGAACTCTATTGGCTAGCTTGTTTGACGTGTATATGAATCAATATGTAATGGGTCTGGTAAATTTATAGTATGTGTGGATTATTTTCTTTTTTGCCAAGAATAATGGATTGTGGTTGAATCGCAATCTAAAAAATAGGAGATTTGGATTGTAATAATGGACATGAGTTAATTTTCTATTTTTCTGCAATCTATATGATTTTTATCAGGAATTTTTACTGATCTGATTTAGATAAGAATGTAAAAGTAATTAAATTATCCACTGATATTAATAGACGCTTAGCACAAGATATATATAAAAGATGAGTTGCATTAATTTAAAAAAAAATTAGAATAATTGATTAAAAGAAAAGAAAAGAAAATTGAAGCATACCTTGAGAGAGATCAGAAAAAATACAGAAGAGAATTGAGTTGAGAGTGATGGCTGATAAAAGAGAGAAGAATTGAAGTCCATTATTTTGGAGATAAATAAGGATGGTATAAAGGAGATGTTTAAAATAAAATAGAACATAAGAATTTGAATATAACTTGAATACAACACAAAAAAGGACTTCTTTAGAAAAAAGAAAAAATTACTGTATTTTCTGTGTTATATATTAATGTAACTACTACTAGTACCTGAATTATATTTTCTCTGTTATGTTAAAAAAATTTACTCTTTAAAATCGTACCAATGTGTGAGATTCATGGGAGGAAGATACAAAGACATAAATGAATCAGTGGTGATGGCAGAAACTATGACAGAAAAAGGTAAGTAGGATGGCTCACAGTCCATTGGAAATTAACTAAAAATAGAAGTAATTCTAATACCTGAACTGAAGCATTTACAAATGAAATTTTATTTACATAAAAGGAAAAATCTATATATATATATAAAAATATTGTTTGCCTTCTTCTGAGAGAAGGCTTCTGACGTAATATTTTTTCTACCCTATTCTCTTATTTATATAATAATGAGTTGATGATGGGGATATTCCAGCCTCTGGCTTTGTTAACCATTCCTTAATAACTAACTCTTGTTATGGAGAGATGAATGCATGGTCAAAATTTATCAAACTATTTTAAGACCACTATATATATATATATATATATAAAATTTCTTTCTCCCCAGTAACTCAAAAGGATTAATTTGATTCAACCATATATTGTTTTTTTCTTTTTTATTTTACAAAAGAACTAGATAACTGTATACAGGTTCATGTGATGAACAGAGCATACAATCGGTAAAAGCATCAATTTAATGTTTCACAATCAGAATAATTATGTGATGAAATTTCATGCATTCTCCATCATCTACTTTCTGCAGAACTTGACATATAACTCGAGCTCACACTGATCACATCTCTTTTAAAAGAAGCAACATATGGTCCAAGAACTGAACTACCTGGAAAATCCATTTCCAGAATCTTGACAATCTGGTCCATTGTTGGCCTAGCTTGCAGTATCGGATGAGCAGAGATAACGGCAGTGAAAATATATTTCTCCATCACTTCTGGCAATCCCAGTTCAGGCATATTCTCTTCAATAACTTCCAATGCTCTGCCTTCTTTCACTAGCCCCCAAGCCCAATCTGCCAAGAGCACAGTTTTTCCCTCTTTTGTTTGGCATGCTTTTTTACCACTCAAAAGCTCAAGCAACACTACTCCAAAGCTGTAAACATCGCTTCTCTCCGTTAGCTTCCCGTATAGAGCATACTCTGGAGCAACATATCCGAGAGTTCCAGCTACCCTGGTGGTTAAATGCGTCATTCCTTCAGGATTGAACTTTGCCAGGCCAAAATCTGCTACTTTTGCTTCAAATGTTTCATCCAAAAGTATGTTGCTTGCCTTGATATCTCTGTGAATGATCGCAGGTTGCACGCCATAGTGCAAATAGGCCAATCCTCTCGCAGTTCCAAGAGCTATCTTCTGACGTATTGGCCAGCTTAGCTTTCTCATTCTTGATCCGAAGAGATGGTCATACAGGCTTCCGTTATGCAACAAATCGCATACAATGATTCTTTGGTGACCTTCCAGAGGAACTGTTGCAGTACAATAACCTCGCAAAGCAACAAGATTCACATGCTTAACACTGGCAATAATTTCCACTTCATGTTTGAAATTGGCATCTCCAGCTTTTGAACAATTTTTAAACCTTTTGAACGCAACTTCAGTTCCATCTGGTAATATCCCTTTATAAACATTCCCATATCCGCCATTTCCAATAATATTCTCCCTGGAGAAATTCATTGTAGCTGCTTTTATTTCCGTAATTTTGAACCTGACTAGATTGCTACCTCTGCTATCCAAGACCAAACTAGCCTCATCTTTCACAGAAATTTTCTCCTCCTCTTCACATTTCTTAGTTCGAGTACAAAGAAACCAAACTGCAGATAAAGCTCCCAGGATCCCAACAAGAGAGCCTAACACGATGCCAGAAATAACAATGTCATGCACCTGGAAATTAGATCCGGATGATGACCTCGCTGAAAAATGAAGAGAAAACAAACACCCGGCAGTTTCTCTATTTGTTGGTCCAAACTGATTGATAACAGCAGCGTACATTGATGGATAACCTGAACAATCCGAGACATTTCCACTTCCAGCAACGTAAGGCAAAAATTCCCTGAGACTTGACAACTTGCTTGTACATGATTCACAGCCAAAACTGGTTTCTAGAGATTGATTACAGTGAAGCTTAATCTCCCGCAATTCAGATTCAGGAATTAGGCTCTCAAACTGTGCCGGAGATGTAATATTCAAACAAGCCTCAGAAATCCATTCCGGATGATACCCACAGGCAGTTTTGATATCAAAACCATGCACAAACTCAGAAACTAAGTTCCGATAATCCTCCCAGCATGCCTCAGAAGTTTCAGGAGGTGGAAGGAAGTATCCATTGGTTCGGAGATACTCAGCTCGAAGCAAACGGATTCCTTCAAGAATGCTTTGACACTGTTTATGCATGTTAACAAGCACAGGCCTTTTAGGACTTTCATTCACTAATTTCCGGATAGCATCAAAATTTAGTGGACAAGAAGCTTCAACAAGGTTTTCCTGTAAGATTATGTGAGCACGAGGAATTGAAAAACTGGAGCTGGAAATTGATAAACCTGATCCTAATAGAAAGAATATTGACCAGAAAGTAGACAGGAGGACTGACATTTCAAGGCTGAGGTTTGATAGAATCTGGAGACCATAATAAATTTCTCAAAGTCTAAATGGAGACCAAAAGTTACAAGTTTAATTCCAGACATTTCTGGTTTTGGAAAACCATTAGCTTGCTTGCTTTCTTTTAAGTCTAAGCTCTAATGGCCGGTTTTGGCAGATACTAAATGGACAGGAACTGATCTGTGTTGAACTGGTCTTAAACAGAATTAAGAAAAGAGAAAGAATCTTTGCATTACAATTATTTATAATTGTTTGAATTGATCATAGTAACTTTTGTCTTGATTCCAGACCCCGAACCACTCCTTTTTCCAATTTGGCCATTGAAAATGAAACTTCTAACTTATAATCTGGTTCAGAATCATGCATGTAATAAGATTTTAAAAGGGTTTATCCTTTGCTTGGCGCTACGTGATTGGACAAGTGCCACATGTCAAGACAGGAGACATTTGGTGTTGTATGGTTTAAGACAAACGAGAAATAAACAAGTGTTCCCCTCGTTCGACTCATCTTATAAAATATATATTGCCCTTGCGCCTGAAGTTCGGACTATGCTTTGAACAATTATCCAATAACAACAAACTTCGTAGTAGGTAATATATATGAAAGTGGAATTTAAACATCTTATTCTAAAGCAGACAAAACAAAATTAGCCAATAATTTTACGTTGTTTTGTCCCCCGTAAGATCTTCTTGAATAATAGAAGAGATTCGAGTTTGAATTCTACTCCCGTCAAAGTTATAGACTGAAAACTACAGTATCCTAATTTCAAAAGGATCCAAAATTACCTGTCAAACATATCCCCAACGAGGTCTTGAATTCTCGATCTCAACGAGATTCCTGACGCGACCAGGTTGTGAACTCTAAGTCTACTGAGAGCAGATTATATATGTGTGTGTATGTGGAAGAAATTTTTTTTTGAGTTTCTTGAAATTTCTACATCCCTAACGTTCTCCCGCATCTAATCAACGGGGATGCTAGGGCAGCAAACTGGGACCATATATGATTTTGATTTCAAGATTAAACATACCCAACAGGGAAATTAGCTGCAGCATTTTTCATGGCACCCCAATTAATATTTTCTCAAAAATTCAACTTTCTTCAAGCTGCAGGACCAGACCTGCAAGATCTGTAATCCAACCACAAGCTTCTCTGCAATAAGTAACCAAAGGTGGCTAGTAGTAGTACTGTTTCCTGCTCAGGCATGCCAGCAAATGGTGGATTTCCATAACTAAATATAAATTAGGAATAAATATATAAAACATCCAAAGATGGGCAACCTGCACCTATCAGTAGCATAAGTATATGCTGTCAGCATCAGTTTTTTCCTTTTTTTCCTTTTTTTTTTCTATAGACTACAGTTCCTTGATATTCCCATTTAATTTTATTTTAATCAAGTTATTCTGACACGGCAGGAAAAAACATGTTTTCTCAGTATTTTTATGTTTTTCAAAAATATGTTTGTTGAATATATATGTTGTACACGTATAATGTACCATGATGTTTCAAAATTAAGGGAATAACATTTTCACTTTAATTTCCAATTATAATTTAAACCCTTTTTTCATTGAAAAGATAAAAAAGAGAAGGTAGAGAAGTATTGTCGTAAGATTTAGATAGTAAATAATTGGGGATGGCAACGAGTGAAGTGGGGGTGCGGGTAGGGGTGGGTACAGTCTGGTCCGATTCGAATTTTTAAAAATTTGAATCAAAATTAAAAAATTTGAATTTTTAAATTTTAGAATCAAACCAAATTAAATGTAAGAAAAACTCGAAATAAAATCGGATCAAACAGTTCAAATTTTGAATTGGATCGATTTTTAAATTAAATTATTAATTTTTTTAAAATTTTTAGGAATAAAACGACGTTGTTTCGAAAACAATATCGTATTATAAAAAAATATTAAAAATAATAATTTCGATCTGATCCGAGTTTTTTTAATCAAATTTATAATCGGGCCGAAAATTTTAAATTTTTATATTTAAAAATCGAAACTTGATTGATTTAAATAAAATACCAGACAAAACTAGTCGGTTATGATCTAGTCCGATTCGAACCGGATTTTATGTCTACCCTTAGTGAAGAGGCATGCCTCATTCCCCACCACATTTTTTATTTTGATCTTCATTCCTCTTCCTATTCTCTAATAAATTTAATGGGGTGAAGATAGAGAATTCCATAATAGGGAATAGATTCTCCATCTCCATATCAATTTTTTATTTTATATTATTTTATAAATTAATTTTGATAATATAAAAGTTTAATTAATTTAAACAAAAATATTATTAATAGATCATAATATAATTCTAAAAAATTAATTATTGTAAAATACTATTTTTAAATAAAAAGTAAAGTAATAACGCAATATTATCCAATAATTAACATCAAAAATAAAATAATAAAATAATCAATATCTCAAATTTTAATAATGTCGTGTAATGTCGCTGCTACTTCTTTCTATATTAACTTTCGGTCTTCTTTGATACTTTACTCTTACAATATCAAATAAAAAAGGATAACAATTTTAATTTGTTATTAATCTAATTAAGAACTGAGATGATATTTTATGAATAATTGCAAACAATTAAAATTATATAATAATATTTTAAATTTATTTTATCTATATCTTCATAACATGTATGGCATTCAGTTTTTGTAAAAAAACTTGAATTTGAACTTGATGATAAAAATAAATTCACAAAAAAATTAGTTTATTAACATTGAATAAAATAAAATAAATTAAAATTTTATCAAATGTGTAATTAATAATTCACATTTTTAATTTCACCTCATAATCAATCTTAAGCACACATAAAAGCTTTCAATGTCTTAAGATGTAATTTATTAGTATGTGAAATTACAAATTTATCACTAGTGTTAAAACCAGATTTAGATGTGACTGAAAAAAAAAGAATGACTACATATAATTTTATATATTTAAATATAATTTCAAAAATTATAATATAAAATTATATTTAAATAGATAAAATTTAATTTATAAATTATAATATATTTATATTATAATTTAATGGAGAATGGGGTGGAATGAACAAATCAATTCCGTCTCATTAATAAATTGAGAATTAATTTTTTCTCATTTTCCGTCCTATTTCTCGTAAATTTACTTGAATTCTCTTCCGTTAAGGATAAATCTCCGTAAGTTTAGGACTCCGTGAAAAATTTTGTCATCCCTCTATAAAAAAATAGAGTGAAAATAATTTAAATGGTAAATCAATTAATTAGGAAAATTTGGGAAAACCGTAAGCTGATAATTTAATACTTGTAGTTTGTAATATGCAAGGCATGGCAGAGTCAAGGTACTGCTTAGCCGGGGAACATAAGAAGCTTTCAATACATAAAAGCTAATTGAATATGAGAATGCGGAAAAAAGAAAAAATTCAAAATTATGAAATTGGTCCTTTAATTTAGATAAATATCAAAATTTCCCAAAAAGTTTACCAACTTTTAAATTTATTACAGCCGAGAGCTCAAGCATCGTTCCCTCTCTCTCTCTCTCTCGGCGCAGTGAACGTTTGTGAAAATGTATTTAAAGGTTGAGAGCAGAAGTCGGTGAAGAGCATTCAACACTTGTCAGAAAGGCAGAAGACCAAACCAGCGACTATTGCGGGACTCGAGAACAAAGATGTAAGAAACAACAAAACAAAGTCCTCTGTACATTCCATTACAATACAATTCGAGAACTTAAAAAATTTTCTCTTTACTTTTTCATTTACTTTCCTCAAAGAAAGAAATAACAATAAATGAAACTTTCTTCTTTCCCATATTTAGCTTTCTTCTTGTTGTTGATTCCCTTATCTGACTGACTTCCCAGATACAGATGTTATTCAACCGCTGAGTTTGTAGTTCAAGATATGCAAAAGAAGACTGCAGAACCTCTAATGCATGTACGTATGGTAACCTCACTCTTTAATTTTCTCTTCTTCCATTTTAATTTTTTGTTAGTCTCTCTCTTCTTGTTGTGTTGAGTGTTTGTGTTTATGGCAAACGGTACCGGTGGTAAAGCTGCTAGCTAGTTCACGATATGCGTGTATATTCTTCACGTTCTCTCATTTGGGTATTGTCTTATTATCTCTTATGTCTAATGTAAATATATTTCTTTTTCCCTTTGCTATGTTTATTGGGTTTAAGTATATGGGTCTGCAATGGTGGAGTAGAGATGGAGATTGTGGCCTTTTTTGTGTGTGTGTGTTTGTTTATATATGCGATTTTTTTTTTTAAATTTTTTTACTATTTTTGGAATCATAAACTCCTGGAATTTGAAGACTATAATGCAGGTGGGGGCATGTTCTAATAATCCTTTCAGTTTGCTTTTTCCAGGTGCTTATTGAGTGCTAGCTTAGATGTCTCAGATTTTCTGTATTGATTTGACAGAATAGATACATAGATTTTGCTATTTTATTATTATTTCGGATTGCCATCCTGAACCTGCTTCTGTTTTGATGCTTTTAGATTTGGCTGGTGGATATGGGGACTTGTTTAGATGCCTGCGGAAAGAGAGAAAATTTAGATGTTTTTAGCTGTTATTATTGTTTATCATGTGATTTCTACCTTTTATGCAATCTTCCTTATCTGAGTTTTGCTGGTCAGGTTAGGAAAATCTATATACATTTGTGGTAACAGAGGGCATTTTTCTCTTTCTTTCTATGGGATATTTGTTACTAATCTTCATGTTTTCCTCTTTATTATGAAATTTATTTTCAAATAATCCTTTTTTTCTCCTTTTGGATTCGGATGGTTCAATTTTTCTCTCTCTTTGGGCTGTTTAAATTTACCCATAACCATTTAATATAGTGGTCTTAATCATTTTCCAATTTGTCTTGGGCTCTGTTCCATATCAAACAGATTCCTCCATCAAAGTTTCTACATGGATACATTCTGATTCTTTCTTTTGTTTGGCTGGTTGCACATCCTTCGGCAACATTGCCATTTGCCACATTTATAATGCAGGAATAGGGCTAAGGATTCTGGTGACATACCTGAGAAAAACTCAAAAGATGAGATTACTTCAGTAACACGTAATAAACGATCAACAATGCTTTCATCCTCTGCTTCAGCCAGTGGTAACTATTTTCCATCTTTTGATGTTTTATGATCATTTATGTGTCACATCCTAATATGCAAGTGTGCAAACATGGTCAGTGTCTACATCCATTGTGTTTTTTTTCCCATCTTTTGTAGACCTGAGATGTTCAGACATTGAAAAAGAGAGACAAGATGGATCATCTCCTACAGGTGTTCTAGAAGCTTGCTTCCCAGGATTGGAAGCGGACACAGCTTCTTCCAAAGACAACTCCGCAGAATCAGAAATCCATTGTCCAAAAACAAGGGCACTTACTAACTGGGGCAGGTTCTTCAAATTATTGAAAAAAAGATCTACCAAGCACTTAGGTTTATTTCCTCCTTTCCCCATGTTAAAGTTATCAAAAGAAAAAAGCAGGAGTACTCGAGAGGATCCGGAGATGACACATATATACAATTACAAGTCGTCATTGAAGGAGTTCACCCTCTCTGAGCTCCAAACTGCAACTCAAAATTTTAGCAACGGTCTGTATATTTACCTTCCCTTCATATCAGTTTGTAACATAGCATACATAATGTGGTAGAATTAGGAATACTTCTAGCAAAATTGTTTCTATAATATTGATTGCGACATTTATGTGTACGTTGATGTAGATTAGTTGTTCCAATTCTTGTAGAAAATATAATTGGAAAGGGTGGCTATGCTGAAGTCTACAAGGGTCGTTTACAAGATGGCAGACTGGTTGCAATAAAGCGACTTACCAAAGGAACCGTAGATGAGAAGACCTGTGGCTTTCTGAGTGAAATTGGTATCATAGCATATGTAGACCATCCAAACACTGCTAAGTTGATTGGTTGCGATAGTGATGGAATGCACCTTGTCTTTCAGTTATCTCCATTGGGAAGTTTAGGATCCATTCTTCATGGTTTGATATATACTTTTCTTTCTTGTCTTTCAATTTTTTACTATGTTTATGTGTTTCTCAAGCACTTTTAATTACTTTTTCCAGGTTCAAATGATAAACCAGATTGGAGTAAAAGATATAAAATTGCTTTGGGGACAGCAAATGGTCTGACATATCTTCATGAGAGTTGTCAAAAGCGGATTATTCACAGAGATATTAAGGTTGATAATATTCTACTCACAGAGGATTTTGAGCCGCAGGTATCTTTCAAGTTTCACAACCGAAAACGATCAAACAGTAAATCTTCAGTCATTGCAGGAATTTATGCTTTTCTGTACCTTGTTTTCTTGAAAGAATTTTTAATATGCAGAGCGTAGTTGAAAACTATATGAAGTTGTGCAACTTAAACCTTTCTGCATTAAGTTCCAACCCTCCTAAAATAATCCATTGCCTTTCAGTTTATATTCATGTCTATTTTATGCATATTAAAGTATAGAGTTCGTATACTATTGCTGAGTTGAGAATATTAATGCCAAATTGGTGTTGCATCATTATCAAATTGAATGAGGTGCACTGGAAAATGATATTCGTGAAACAGGTTTGAGAGTAAAAAATATTAATAACATGATTGAAGGAATGTCCATCCTAATTACACTTTTAGTACATAACAAGTATATACTCAACGTTTTTTTCATACAGAAACATGAGCCAGTGTTCTCAATGACATGTTAGTGGGACACCATGCACCCAAATACTCTTCCTATATCCTAATTACATTAATTGGATTGCAGAATTAGGATAACCAAATCAGGAATAATAGCTTATCCAAAGAGGATGACAATTAAATATTTCTCTTAATCCTTTAACTACATGAAATATTCTCTATTCTATTTATTGCACCATTCACATGAAGTGTATAATCAGGCTGCCAACCTTAGGATTAGTTTCTCTGCGGAAAAATAAGAATAACTTGAGAGATAGGTAAGTTTTAAAAGAGCATGCATAATCACCAGAACTGCTGCATGAATGAGTAATTTTGGGTCAAAAATAATACATTCAGTGTTATGTTTATGAGAAAAGTCTCGAAGGAGGAAAAAGACTTTCTATTTAGTCCCTCATTCATTTAGTAATTCCAAGTAAATGGTCGACAAATCATTGTAACTACATTATTCCGCACAAGCCTGAAATGTTTGGGCACATAATTTGGAGGATTTAAGTCTCATTCCTTACGTGTCATATAGGCTTCACATTGTGGACACATAAAGGAATCTTTAAATGCTTGATGTGTTTGCATTGAGCTCGCCGCACACTTGTGTGCATTTTAATGGTTATTGATGTTTTATCAGCGCCAAGTCACTTGTATGTTTTCTTTCATACTCTGTTGATGTTTACTCCCAAAATCCTTTCAAGAACTGGAAGGAATGTTTTTAACACAGGGAAATTATGAAAGCAATGTCCATGAGAGTGAACTGCTTGTTGTTCCTTCCATTGCATTATTCATTCTCAATCTTTTGTCTTGTTTTAGTGTCACCTTCTGTTGTTATTTTTCCATGTTTATGGTTTCATATTTAATAACATATGCTGCTGAGGTCTGCCAACATTAACGGCAATATATTTTCTTTCATTCAGAGAACATTAATGTCTATGATTCCATTTACGAATATCAAGTAGCCTTATATAGATCTGCATTCATATTTATTTTGGTTTCTCCTTTATTAATTATCTGAACCAATTCAGATTTGTGATTTTGGGCTAGCAAAGTGGCTTCCAAGACAGTGGACTCATCACAATGTATCAAAATTTGAGGGCACATTCGGGTTTGTAATCCAAAAACTTTTTGTTTTAGATTTAATAAACCCGATTTAGTAATGAACCATGTTCCTTGAATTGTAGCTATTTTGCTCCTGAATACTTCATGCATGGAATAGTTGACGAGAAAACTGATGTTTATGCATTTGGTGTCCTGCTTTTGGAGCTGATATCAGGACGCCGAGCTGTGGATGATTTACGGCAGAGTGTTGTAATATGGGTAATTCTACCTTTTTTTATCATTCCACACCGATGTATTAGAACTACATATCCTGTCTGATTTGACTTATTCTTCCTTGTAGGCAAAGCCTTTGCTTGATAGCAATGATATTAGAGAGCTCGTAGATCCTTCGCTTGGTGATAATTATGACACTGAAGAGATGGAACGCATGGTTTTGACAGCTTCTTTGTGCATTGAGCAGTCTCCTATTCTCCGTCCTAGAATGAGTCAGGCAAGTATTAAATATAGAAAACTGTGTTCCATTTACATTCCTTGTTTTCATGTATCCTGTATTCACCTGCCATTTTTCCAATCGGATACATGTGAAGATGGTTTATTGATGAATCTATATTGATTATGAGAGAAATGATTTCCATAACACCATGTTCTTTCCCATTGCACTGTAAATGGAGCCAAGAGGAAAAAAGTAGGAATCTATCGTAGCACTCATTTGGTTTCTCTTTATACTAAGTTCATCATTTATATCACTTGCTTTGCTAGCCAAGTGTGAAATTTGGAACAAATATTCAATTGCAGATTGATATATGTTCTTCTGTTGGTCCAGGTTGTGATACTGCTGAGAGGTGATGAATATGTTGCACAAAATGCAAAAGAATGCCAAAAGCATACTCTCCGGAGAACTTACTCGGAAGAGCTCTTCGATGCACAAGAATACAACTCAACAAGGCATCTGGGTGATATCAGTAGACTCAAGAAGATTGCTTTAGGTTCTTGAAAGCAATCTACATTAGTATAGACAATTGTAGCAATGAATGATAGTTCGTGTAGGCTTTTACAAGGAGGGGTTTGATAATCAAATGGAAGTAAAATCGTGCAAAACTGCTTTTACAATGTAATTCCATGCAAAACATTATGAACGTAAGTTTATTTCCATATATAGGATGGCCAAACACCCCGTACCCGTAGTATTCCATCACTGTACATACAAGGTTGGTTGTGTTTTGTCTTAAAACGTCAAGAAACTTTTTCCTCGTATACAAGAGAGGGTGTTTCAATTTCATAAAATATACATATAATTAGGCTTTACTCGTGCTTCTTGTTAGTTACTGGAAGAGCCATTGTATGGCTATGTATACAAACTAAACATTTGAAGAAGCCTCTCGGTTACTCTCTGGAATTCATGTGGTATGTATAGTGTTGGTTTCTTTTGCTTTACTGCAAGTGCTTTTAAGCTTATCCTGTGGGCTGGGCTTTTGTACAGCAGTATTCAGGATGTGAGCTGGGCTTGAACCCAATGCGGGTCGGGTTTGCATGAAAATTTGATTTAGACTTCTATGTCAATTTAAATTTGTATTTGCTTTTTGTTGAAACTTTTTCAATAAAAAATTGTTTTACAAAAATAATAACAAAAATATTTCTAAATCTATTTTAGGCATGATTTGAGTTGAAATTCCGTTAAAAAATAATTTAATTAGATAATTAAAATGTTACTAATCATATTTTTGTAAAACGGTGCTATGAATTCTTCTTTTATATATATTAAATCATATAATAAAGCAAAGCAAAATATAGCCAAAAAAAAATTAATACGTGGAAGGAAGGTTGCTTGAGAAAGCGAAGATGACACGTCAAGCGATCTTATGTGCACAGTCCATAATCCATTACATTTGTAAAATAGAAAAACAAATAAATAAGTCGGAAGCCGAAGGGATTGGGATTGTCTTCGGCATCTTGTTTTAAGATATTCTCGCCCTTTGTCGTAACGTAACCAATGTCCCTTTTATTATCCTGTTTTTCGTTTCTTACGTTTTGAATTTTATCACATTACTTCCTAATTGTTTCCTTTTTATTTATCGAAAGGCCCCCATACTTTTTCATAATGCCTGGTTTAACCCACAACATTCTGAGATTGATGTTTTGAAGAAGACCAATTTCTCCTGTTAACACAGTTCGACTTTTTCCTCATTTGCCGAGGAGTAGGTCAACAACATAAAATATTATAATAAAAATGATTTTCTTGTTAACTATTATTATCATATATAAATTATTAGATAAAGAATAACTTTATTCTTAAAATTTCTATAAATTATTAAAATAATCATCCATATATTTATTAATACATAATGTAAAATTAACTCCATTTTATCTACTTATTTGAAAATTAATATTAATTAAAATATATAATTTTGTGATCAAATATTTTTTTAATTTTTTACGTGTATAAAAATATTCTCTTACTAATCACATTTAAAATTTCTAATAAAAAAATATGAAAAAAAAAACTGTTCAAATTATTCTACCTACCAAGGAAGAGATATTTAATACAATGCACAACAATCATTCGCTATCGCTAAGGACGGAAGGTAATTACAGTGAATTCAAAACCACCCCAAGCCCTCCAATGAAATATAGAAAATGTAGAGGGACTAATCTGGCATTTCCTAAAACTTGCTTACAGTTGAATCAAACATCAAAACAGCAAACACAAAACAAAGCCAAAAAGAAACGAAAACCGCCTCCATTAAAGGTCAAAATAAACCACTTGATTTCCTCTTTTTTTTCCTTTTATTTATTTTTTTTAAGAAAAAGCCAACCACCGCAACATCAATTTATCGCCGGAACTGTCAATTTCTTGGCGTGATTTTGAATTTCTCGCGACTGTTTATGCTATCGACGATCGCTTCGTTGACTCGCCGGTGACGCCCCGGTGGCCGGTCAATTCTCGGTCATTCATTTTGACTATGAAGAGCAACAATAACAACAACAATATCAGTCACACTAATAACAAGCACGGCAATGGTTTGATTCCGAATTCTTTGAAATTCATTTCTTCCTGTATTAAAACTGCCTCCTCCGGGGTACGGTCAGCTGGCGCCTCCGTCGCGGCCTCTATTTCTGGCGATACGCATGAGCACAAGGACCAGGTTCAATGAATCATTTGCTTTATTTTGTAAAACAGTTTCAGCTTCCGAAATAAAGTATTTAGTAAGTTATTGGTCGATTTTGATTGTCGATGAAATTATTTGATTTTGATGTATCTTTTGTTTGGCTTCTGGGAAAATTGAAATTTGGTTTGTTGACAGCTGAGGAAGTGAGGTAATAGTGAGTGAAATTAAGTGGGCAATGAATTAAGTCATGATTAATCAATAACTCAATCAGTTGTATGCTATTTTGCATTGCATTAGAGTTAGGGACTTCTTGGACACTTCAGTTAGTTTATTATATGACGATCATTTGAAATATAAAAGAAACATAGCATTTTTATCTGTTTATACACTTTGATTAAATTAATGAGATTGTAGTGATTGCATTCACTTTTAATGATTTGAAGGTGAAAAGTGACCCCTTTTCTCATTCCAATTTGTCTAAGGATTGCGTGATTATAGCATGATTTGAATTGTTTTGGTCAAACAGGTGCTATGGTCTTCCTTTGACAGACTAGAGATTACTCCATCTTCCTTCAGAAATGTTCTCTTACTTGGATACTCCAATGGATTCCAAGTCCTTGATGTCGAAGATGCTAGCAATGTCAGTGAACTTGTTTCAAGGCGTGATGATCCAGTTACTTTTTTACAGATGCAGCCCCTCCCTGCTAAGTCTGAGGGTCGTGAAGGATTTAGAAATTCTCATCCTTTACTCCTGGTTGTTGCATTCGATGAATCAAAGAACTCAGGTGCAATGCTTATGGGGAGAGATGGGCCTGTAAGAGATGGTTATGACGAGCCTCAGACAGGAAATGTTGCCCTCTCTCCGACAGCTGTTCGGTTTTACTCACTAAGATCTCACAACTATGTTCATGTTCTGAGATTCAGGTCAACTGTCTATATGGTTAGATGCAGTCCTCGGATAGTGGCTGTGGGTCTTGCGGCTCAAGTAAGTATTAGCTCTGTCTTGTGAAGTTGCTCCCATGTGTGTGGAACTACTTTCCTGGCCCCATCTCAAACAGAGACAGATTTGAGTGGTTTGTTATTTTCTAATAAATGTGTGTATACTGTTCACCTGTTTTTGGATAACCCAGAATGCTCAGATTTGATGGTTGTAGTTTTAATCAAGACATTCTTAGAGGGGATGCTTTGTTGTCTAAACATGAATATTATGCATTTAATCTGACAGTAGTTTTAGATGAAGCTAAACAAATATAAACCTGACTAATGTGTTCTTAATTTTTCCTTTTGCTGCAGATATACTGCTTTGATGCCCTCACTCTTGAAAATAAATTCAGCGTCCTTACTTATCCTGTCCCTCAGTTTGGAGGGCAAGGAATGTCTGGAGTTAATATTGGATATGGTCCAATGGCTGTGGGTCCTAGATGGTTAGCTTATGCTTCTAACAATCCATTGCTTCCAAATACAGGCCGCTTAAGTCCTCAAAGCCTAACTCCTCCTGGTGTCAGTCCATCAACTTCACCAAGCAATGGAAGTCTGATGGCTCGATATGCTGTGGAATCTAGTAAGCAGTTAGCTGCTGGGTTAATCAGTCTGGGTGACATGGGCTACAAAACTTTATCTAGATACTATCAAGATTTTATCCCTGATGGTTCTAGCTCTCCTGTATCTTCGAATTCAACCTGGAAAGTTGGACGTAATGCATCGCATTCGTTGGATGCTGACATTGCTGGGATGGTTAGTATTTGAAAACCTGAGAATGAGCATTTTTAGTTATTAAAAGCACATGGTTGTCTTGCAGCATTCGCAAGAAAATAAAGCTCATTATTCATATCTTTGATTGTGATCTGTGTCGTGTAAAGATCATGTTTTTGAGTTCGGCTGAATCGAAGTAGAATCTACTGAGATCCTTTGTATTAATCAATAGTTCTTAGGTATATTGCAGACAGCATGATCTGGTGGGTTTTTTAACCTGTTGAGTGATTGACATTTAAGCTTAAGTTGTCTTTTACTTTCCTCTTATTTGTTTGGCCTCTTGTAGGTTGTTGTCAAAGATTTTGTTTCCAGAGCTGTCATATCACAGTTCAGAGCTCATACTAGTCCAATTTCTGCACTGTGCTTTGACCAAAGTGGGACATTGCTGGTTACTGCTTCAATACATGGAAATAATATAAATATATTTCGAATCACGCCATCCTGCTCAAAACATCGGTCAGGTTCGGCCACTCAAACTTATGATTGGAGTTCTTCTCATGTGCACCTTTACAAGCTCCATCGTGGCATGACGCAGGCCGTATGTTCCCTCTTCTGCTTTCTTTCAAAGCTGTTATTTTTAGATTGTTCGTCAAGTGCTTAACCCCCGTGTTTTTTATACAGGTGATACAAGACATTCGTTTTAGTCCTTATAGTCAGTGGATTGCCATTGTTTCATCCAGGGGAACTTGCCATATATTTGTTCTTGCCCCTTTTGGTGGTGAGACTGTTCTGAAAATTCAAAATTCTCATGTAGATGGGCCTACTCTCTCACCAGTTCTATCTCTACCATGGTGGTCGAGTCCAGCTTTCATGATAAACCAACAATCTGTTTCTTTGCCACCACCACCACCCCCTGTTACACTCTCAGTGGTTAGCAGAATTAAAAATAATGGTTCTGGTTGGCTTAATACAGTTAGCAACGCTACGTCTTCTGCTGCAGGAAAGGTCTCCATTCCATCGGGTGCCCTAGCTGCTGTTTTTCATTGCTCTGTGCCTCAGGATTTGCAGCCTGTTCACTTAAAGGTTAATACCTTGGAGTGCCTATTGGTTCACACTCCTTCTGGTCATGTTGTTCAGTATAAGTTACTATCATGCATAGGTGGAGAGACAAATGAAACTTCTCTAAGAATTGGGCCAGGTTCTCCAATGCCGATGCAAGATGAGGAGTTAGGAGTAAAAGTTGAAGCTGTTCAAGCTTGGGATGTGTGCCGAAGAACAGAGTGGCCTGAAAGAGAGGAGTGCATTTCTGGAATCACTCTAGGCAAAAGAGAAGCTCAAGAGATGATAATGGATACTTCTGATTGTGAGGATAATGATATTGGGAATAAGGAGTTTGTAAAACTTCATGACCGATCTCAATTGTATATCTCCAATGCAGAGGTGCAGATCAGCTCAGGAAGAATACCAATCTGGCAAAATTCAAAGGTACTTGTGACATAGAATTGTGGGGTGCTTCTGTATGTAATGTTATAAACTTTGCTAATGTTCTTATGTATTTTTAGATACATTTCTATACAATGAGTCCTTTGATGATGGATGAGCATACTTCGACACAAGAACATACTGGTGGAGAGATTGAATTAGAGACAATTCCTGCTCATTATGTTGAAATTAAACGGAAGGATTTATTGCCTGTTTTTGACCATTTCCATAGAATTCAAACTGATTGGAGTGACAGGTAATTCCATGCTCTTTTGCTTGCTAGTTATGTTAACTTCACTCCTTTTTTAAAAATTTTATAAGTACATAAACCACGAGTTTTGTTAACACAAAGAATTATTGCTCATCATCCTACTCTAAATTGCCTTCATATGATGAGATTCTCTTATCCACCCAGCCATCAGCTGGTGTGTATTTCTCATGGTTTCTGGCTTTTGGCCTGTTTACCCTCCATTGAATGTTTGCTTTTAATGTGTCTGTCCTGTTGATGTTCTTATGTCAAACAAATCTTAAGTAATTCCCAGAAGCTGACACTTTTAATTGATAATCTTTAGCGGAATTGGATGTCACAAACGACAATATATTCATGCATATACCTTCTCATTAGGTCACCTTAGTGCCTTGTCTTATTCCTGGGGATTACTTTGTTGCCATGTCCAAATTCATGCCGACCAATCTGTATATGAATTTTTTCCTAAACTTGTTTCGGAAATTGTCTATTTTATGTTGGGCAGCCAGGAGGATAATATTTACAAGATGTTGAGATGGTGATTTTGTCTGGATGGTGATTACAAGATGTTTAACTATTAGATTAACATTCTATTGATCCAGTCAATTTGTGTGGATTAGGAGCTGGCAGGCTTTTATTTTAGGAGGTTTAGATTTGAAACTTCTGAAGGATATTGTAATTCAGTCAAAAAGATTTATTCTTTTTCTCTAAAGCTGACCTTAGTTCTTAAGGTTTTATATACTAGGGTAACTCTGCTGGAGTGTGAGGTTGTGGATCATATTATTTGCCAAGGAGGGAGGATAAGTTTGGTAGAGGGTGGGCCCCTTAGCAGAATAGCCACTGCTTAACGTATCATGAATATAAAGCTTTATTTCATGTTCTTACCAGAAATCAACATAATCTATTTTCTTATGCAGGGGCATTGTCGGAGGAAGATCTTCACCTTCATCTTCTAATTCTTATGAAGCTAAAGAGAAGTTTTCTGAAGAAGCTATAATCACCCAGTCTAATTCGGCATCACCTGGCTTGGTTGAAAACAGATATGACGGTATGACTTTTTTTTTTTAAAAAAAAAAAACAGAACATCATATGACTTGTAAAATGATGCAACTTATTTGATTCATGGAATTTCTATCAGGATCATCGAAGATTATTTATCCATCCATATTTCAAAATGGGAATGAAAATATTGGGACAGAAAGAAGCAGTTCTGTTTTATCAGCACCTATCTTGAAGCAGAGCTCTCTTAACAAAAATAATGGTTCAATTTCTTTCAAACAAGCTGCTGTTGGTTTTTCTCCTACAGAAGATAGTAATTTCTCAAATGCTATATCATCTTTAACAAACGGCTCACTTTCTGCTGGAAGACCTATGCAAAAAGGAGCTCAGTCATCACGCCCTGAAGTCTCAAACATTACTACTAATCATTCTGATTTAAGTACACACATTTCGAATGAGGGCCCATTGAATGGCTCATTGGACTTTGAACATTTTTTTCAAGAGGAGTCCTGTAAAGCATCAGCGTTGATTGGATGCCATGAGTCAACAGGAGTTGTTACTGATGTTGAGAGCAGCAGCACTCCTTGTGAAAAAGAGAAATCCGAGGAAGATGTTGATAATGATAAATCTGAGGAAGACACTGACAATGATGACATGCTAGGAGGTGTTTTCGCCTTCTCTGAAGAAGGTAGGAATCTGAAAGTAGTATTTAGTCATCCATTTTACACTAATGATGCTGTTTTAGGATAATTAAGGTTCTCAATGTTGCTGATGTCTGCTATCATTGAATTTGATATCTTGGGATTTGGTAGAACCGTAGAACCTGCAAATGATGCTCAGTTGATCACTGTTCAGCCTAATGAACAAAGCTGACACTAATGTTTAAATCAACTCAATCATGTGGGACAATGTAATGTTGGGCTAAGGGTTATGGTTACAGGAGCATTACAAAGATTTTCAAGTAGATGACTATGTATATGCTAGAGGAGATATATCTTTTAAGGGGATTAAGAAGTTAGTTGGCTTAACCAAGTTGTCCACAAGCATGATAGTTAGTGTAGTAAGTGTATGGAACATCTTAGTCTCTACAACAGGT
Source organism: Melia azedarach (assembly GCA_028052125.1). NCBI lineage: Eukaryota > Viridiplantae > Streptophyta > Magnoliopsida > Sapindales > Meliaceae > Melia > Melia azedarach. Next base: position 1,158,122 of record CM051397.1, read on the forward strand.
ATACTAATTTTTTAAAGGGTATATATCTAACCATATTTATATTATTTGATAGATAAGTAAAAGTGCCTGTAATTTACAAATAGAAAATGTTTAGCTTCAGTGCACATTTTTGTTTCTTTGACTGTTGAGCTCCAACACTAATGAATTTGCCAATTTCTTTTCTTGCAGGTTGAAGTATATCTTCCTGTGTGTGTTTGAAACTCATGTATCCCTAATGTACGATTGAAATGTTGTCAAAGGTTGGTCGAAGATCAGCCTTATGGGGTCAGATACTAATTGACAAATATGTGGGTTATTTCCTTTGGAGACTGGATCTGCTACTGACTGATTCATACAGCAAAAAATATAATTTTGACTTATGATGGTGCTACCTGGACAGATGCCTGGTATCTACCCTTCTAATTCTCTTGTACATCATGTAAATGCATATTCTTAAAATCAATTGTGTGGAAACTCTTTCTTTTTTTTCACTTTATTCTGTGTAACATTGATCATTCTTCATAAACAAAATGAAAAATAAAAAGTGATTTATTACTGTACAAATTATGTGGAGTTTTTGTTGTCAATCATATTGCATTGCATTATTGCGCTCTGTAGCATGGCCATCTGAGTGCCACGTGTTGCCTTGTCAAAAGCACTTGGCAAGGAAAAAGAAGATGAAAAGAGAAACATCTGATTCTGAATACTATGATTGCCTTTGTTTTCTTTTCTCATAATGATTGAGTGTTGAGATTATAAAATTATTATTTGCAAAAAGAAATGAGTCGATTAAAAGCTTCTCATGAATGAGGGCCACACTGTCTACAATTTTTTTGTTTTTTGGAGATGCTTCTTTGTTTTTGAAAGGCGAGGCTTTAGAACTAGGATTGGTGGTCGGCAAGAATGAATAGAATGGAGGAATCGATCTTCTCCGTACATAGATATTATCTATACATGTATCAAATGATCATTTAAATGCTAGTTAAGTTCAAATCAAGAGAGAATCTTTGGTTTTGAGGCTTCAAGGCTGTAGTATGATGAGTCCGGATCATTTATTGGCATGTAATTTGTCCGTCTAACAGTTGTTGCGGGTACTCTGATAGGAATATTCATGCATGCTTTACTATAGATGATCTCTGTTCATTCATTCATTAACTTTGGATACCCAGACATCCTATATCTTTGTAATCTTATGGCCTGCATACCATGGCAGCTACAATAATGGCTTGAATTCTACAGTCTAAAATGGCCCCACTTTTTCATATGAAAATTTATAGAGAAACATGTAGGCAGGGATTCAGAGTGGTCCCTTGTGAAGTAGGCAGTTGTGGGTAGTAGTCACCAAAATTTGCACAAAAATTGCTTGGCACGGATGTAAAGTCCCGGTCTTTTGCTTCGATAGTATTGATTCTAGTTCTAGATTTGGTTTTTATTTTTTTATTTTTTATTTTTTTTAATTTGTTTCCTTCCTAATGGAAACGACAAATGAAATTTCGGAGGGGTAAAAGGAGGGAGGGGGAGAGAGAGAGAGACCGAACATGAAAGGACCTGTAAATCACGCGGGTTGGGAGTGGCGTGGGGGCCTTTCAATAATTTCACTGTCGAATTCGGGACTCTCTTTTTTTCTGAAAACGACAACAAAAATATTTAACTTGAAAAAACTCTCTCTCGTACAAATTGAAACTAAAGAAGAAGAAGAACACCACCACAAATATAAAAGATTATGAATTTAATCTGTGTTAGGTTATGAAAAAGAAAAGAACGAATTGAATGCAAATACAACCGAGAAGGACACTAGGGATGGCCCCTGGAAGAGGCACCAAAGTTTGACACGTAGCCCTGTCCTATACAATGATAATAACCCAATACTGCGACCAAAATCTGAAGACCAACGTGCGACGATGAAACATTTCACCGTCAAAGCAATAAATAAAATGAATAAAAAAGAAAAAGAACAGTAGCCTCATGCTCTGCCCGCCATAAAAGAGTAAAGACAAAAACCAGTAGCAGTAGATTATATATGTCTCTGCCTCTGCCCCTTTTAGGATTTTTATTCGGAAAATGTATCCTCCAATTGAACATCGCCAACGCATGGAATCCCCCACTGCCGATAACAGAAACAGTGGCAGATCTCAACAAATTAGTTATCTTTCTTGATTAAATTGCAATTTTTATATATTTTGTACTGAAATTGAAAATGAAAAGCATATCATATGTATGCATATGAACTGAAGTGAGTACATGGGAGGGAAGAGGGAGTAGTAGGTAAAAGGAAGAAAAAGAATCATGGAGAGATATCAGATATGCATGAATGCACTTTGAACAACTACCACAACATGTTCAGTAGATCAGGTTGATTTCTTGAGAGAGAAAGTGATGTTATTTATATATATTAATGGCATGTAACATATATAAATAACAATTATTTATTTCATTTTACAAGTATATATGTCTGTTAGAAGCTAATTAAAAACACTTGTTACCGATCATTCTATTTATTTATAGTTGATAATTATTATTTGTTTCAGTCATTGTCATTTCTTCCTTTATTCTCAATTAAGGTTTGAAAATGTGGGTTTATCTTCACTGCTTATGTGTTAGTTGTATCAAACATTGGAATTTTAAACCATGCAAGATGGAATGCAAGGCTAACTGTAAACTAAATTAGGTATTTTTGATATGGATACAAGGAAACTCACACTTTCTTTTTGCATACATGTATAGTTAATTTTAGAAAATGGCCGCCCATCATTATCATATATATCATGTGTCAAAAAAATCATATTTTACATCTTATAATTTAAAATTTTTAATTAACTAATGTCCACTAGATAGCTAGCTATATACATATATATATATATATATATATAATCAAGAAAAATTTACTCGGTGGAGTGTGGAAAGTGCCAAAGCTTTGAAAATGCCATGTTCCTTGAGACAAGCTAGCACCTTGTAGGGGAAAAACTAAAAGTAAAAATTAACAAGAGCGAGGAATATAAAATAAAATAATGAAGATAGCTAGAGGATAGAGATAGAGAGAGAAAGCAATAATTACCGAAAGAAAAAGATGCGAGAATTCAAATGAATGGTTCATGCTTCATATATGGCTTCATTTCATAATTCATATTCATGGTTCGTGGCATCAAGTTTTGGATCTTGTGATGATATATATAAATATAATATTAGTATATATATATGTGTGTGTGTGTGTGTGCACAATAATGTATATAAATATTTTTCAAAAGTTTCGACATAAGAGAGAAGAAAACAAAGAAAAAAGAAACACAACCCAGTCCCAGAAGAGGGAAAACAATACAAGGAGAGAGTGAATTCACATATACATACATATACAGTACTACTAGTGTATATTTATATTCAGTCTCTTCCAAGGACACGGAGAATCTTTGCCACCTCACACTATAAATCTCTCTCTTTGTTTTACTCTTCTTCTCTTCTATATAACAAAATAGAAGAAGAAGAAGAAGAAGAATATGATTATTTAGTTCTACACTTCTACTACAAGATCTGCAAGTTATAAGTTGATAAACTTAAAGAAAAAGAAACTACAATAATGGATGTTGCCACTTTGCAAAAGCAGTTGCTTGATTACTCAAACTCACTGTTTCGTGAGGTTTGCTACATATATATTTTACTACAACTTATCTTTAGTTTGTTTTGTGTTTTTGTCTTTGGGTTAAATTTGCCTTCTCTTGATGAGTTTTTGTGTTTTTGAGTAGGGATTTCTAGACAAACAGTTTAACCAGCTTCAGCAACTGCAAGATGAAACCAACCCAGATTTTGTTGTTGAAGTGGTGAATCTGTACTTTGAAGATTCTGAGAGGCTTCTGGATGAGCTTGCCAAAACTTTGTCAGGATCTTTTTTGCCCTCTCTTCTAAAAATTATGTTCCCTTTTCGGAAACTTTGAATGTTCTAATGTGGGGTTTTGGTTCTTTTTCTGGAGATCACACAGGGATCAGCAGAATGTAGATTTCCAAAAGATGGATGCTCATGTTCACCAGCTGAAGGGTAGCAGCTCCAGGTAATATATAATTTCCTCTAAGTTTCTCCACTTCAAACAATCTAATTCTGTTCATTCTAGCCAAGGAGGTATTCAAACTAAGAATTACTTTCCATTACTATAGAAAACAGTTCTACTTTCAGGATTTCTTTGTGCTTCTCGAAGCCTGCACCACTGCTTCAAGCACCAGGGTTTGTGTATTCTTGTGCAGTAATTGGTTTCCATAAGAAAATTTTCTTACTTTCATACTGCTATTTTAATTAATAAATTTACCTCTTCGGAGGATAATCTTAAAAATAAATAAATAAATAGTGCTTATGTTCGGGAACAACTGTTACATCACTAATGTTTAAAAAGAAAAATCCAATTATATCTCTTAATTTAATTTATACTTTTGAGTTTGATTTGTTGTTTAGCAAGTAAAACATAAGTAGTTTCCAACATCTTTGTCCCACATCAAGCAAAGCACATCTTGACCACATCACCTTCACCTGTCTATAATCAATCATACAAGAAAAAAATTTCACTGTTTACAAACCTTTTTTTTCTTTTGACGATTTCATCTCACAAAACAACTGTTAATTTACTTTTATCAATATTATTTGATGAAAATTATGTGCTTTAAATACCAGCGTCGGCGCGCAGAGGGTTCAAAATGTATGCGTTGCCTTTCGCAACTGCTGCGAGGAAAGGAACATTGAAGGGTGAGTTTCTTCACAACCCCATATCACCAGTACTCTTAGTCAGTACCATGATTGTTACAAGTTCCAATTTTTAACGGCAAAAATATTTATAATCTGCTTAATTTAGGTGCCTGAAATGTCTGCAACAAGTGAAACATCAGTACTTCCTTGTGAAAAATAAGCTTGAAACTCTGCTTAAGGTATGTTTCCAAATGCTAGCTGGCTAGCTAGTTGTCGATAAAATAATTAATGTTGGTAAAACAAAATAAGTTGTCTGCAAGCCTGAATTTTCTCCTTTCATTGATTACAGCTCGAGAAACAACTGGTGGCAGCTGGTGGGTCAATTCCTATGTACTGTTAGGAATCTGAAAAATGCAGTGGAGTTATCTTAATTCTGCAGACAATATATAATATCGAACAAGAAAGAAATGTGGAATTTGGCTATGTAGACAAGTTTTTATCTCTTTGTTGTACTTTCTCTCAGTTTTATTAGTTGAGCACTTAAGCTACTGGAGGGTTAAAAAATGATCAGCTTTCGAGCTTTCATCAGCATATATGTATTATATCTAAAATAGTTAATGTACGTATTAGCAATGACAAAGAATGTGAATAAACCCTCCCGTAGTTCTCCTAGCTATCATCTGCTAGCATTGCTAGCTCTTTCTCTTCTGTTAATTTGTCATTTTGTCATTTCACACACTAAGGGTTTCTTTGAAACTGTTGTACTTCCTCAAGTACTTAACTCACCTGACTGTTACCAATCCCACCTATTTATATTCGATAGTGATTTCATTTCATGATAATTATAAATTAAGCGTCACAATATCTCAACCCTAATTATAAGAACTTGAGCAAACAATTTGACAATCCTTGACTTCCATCTTAGGCTGGAAACAGCTCAACAAGGCCAAAACAAATTGATTTATTTGGAGCTATATAATATAATTCTTTGACACCCAAAATTCTTATCAACTCTAACTGCTACTACAATATCAGAAGTTTCTCATATATAACTGGATGAATTGTGTATAGATCAGGCCATATATATTTTGTATACTGTACGAAAGCCTTCCTGGAAGGAGCAAACAAATGCACTTGCAAAATATATATAATTAATAAAACTCGAAGGCACCGACCATTAGCCAGCTGAAGGGTATCTGGCTAACTTTTCTTTGCATATTTTAAGGGGAAACTAGTGGTTAGGAATGCATATTCTGTATCAATTAAAAGTGAAACAAGAAACCCCACGTTGGTATGTTTTATTTGTTTAATTAATAAGTTAATTGGCAACTTCGATGATAACCATTCCACAATCTCAATTACGTTCAATGTATACAAGTTTTAATATATATATATATGCAGTCAACTACTGTTATCACATGGGGTGGGATGTCTCCTGGTCTGCAGGTAATGTGCAAGCAACCTCAAAATAATATGCTAGCTAGCTTCAATATTAACACCTAATTATTAAGTTACATTCTCATTTGTTTGTGAGTTTCATGCAATCATCATCAATATTGTTAAATTATCCCTTCATCCAAAAGCTTAAAATGGTTGGTGGTATTAATTATATATCTATTCTAATGTTTTCCCTCAACTATAATATTAATATCAGATTAGATTATTCTAAAAGTTAAGTTATATAGTAATCTAGTAGTAAGAAGAGTCCAAAATAAGGGAATTCTAACATAAAATCTTTTAGTTCCATTAATATAGACTTAATAACGTATTAATTAATTAAATTATCATTTAACTTGAAAAAATTTATTGTGGTAGGTAAAAGCACGAAAAATTAATATTAGTAAGCTAGCTAGCTCTTAGAAATATGACCAATTATATACATGTATTTTCAAGGTTGTATTGGTTTTCTTTTATTCATTCATAATATAACATAAAAGTTTTTGCTTTTGCTTCTACTTGTGTCTTATCGTGAGTTGAAGCTTTCAAATCAACTGATCAAGTCCCTTAATATACTTTCACCTTATTGGATGTCATTCATCTTTTCAAAAGCCACTTGATCGATGGCCAAAGCTAATTAAAGTTGGAGAGAAAGCCTAAAGTTATGAAACCGTCTCAAAAGATGGAAACCAGTAGTGTGAATGGGACTGGAAATGAAACATATTTATTGAATCATAATTTATTATTTATAATTTGAAAGACAAAGGGCTGGTTTTGGTTTGCTCCGGAGTGGGAATGTTTTCATGCATTACTCAATTCATTTGATTTCCACAAAATAAAAGAGAGAGAGAGAGAGAGAGAGATTCAAAAGTTAAAACTAACTTTGCTTAATTAATTTCTCTTAATAATCTAACTGACCTTCAGATATCAAGACGTAGAAAAAGTTTATGACTTTAATTTAGTTTCCTGAAGTATATATACAGTATACTATTAATTACCATCTGTCCTGTTTGGGCGCATTCCATATTCTTAATTAATTTGCTGCTCATCAAATCAAAGCCTAGCTAGCTATTACTACACCACACGGCCGGGGGAGGTCTTTTCTGTCCCACCCCCCCCCCCCCCCCCCCCCCCCCCCCCCCCCCCCGTTTCTCCCAATGAAATTAGTGGGACGACAGAGATAATGGACAAATCTTCCTGTAAGCAATGATTTCTTCTTCCTATTTACTTTTTAAGTTCTCGCATGATCATTTTATTTATATCATTAGCTACTAACTTATATGATATCTACGTTAATATTTAAGAATATATGAAAAATATATCAACCTAATTAAACTAAACGCACGATTAATCATCATTAACATGTTGCAAATTTAATTATTTTAAACAAAAATCATCATTAATATGTGATAACTTAACCATCAACAATTGATATATTGAAACAATATCTTTCGATAATATCACTGACAAATATTACTTTGCAAATATAATAACCAAACACATTTTTTTTTCTTCACCAATATATAACAGCATTATTTAACATGTTCTTTTTTTGTATACTACAATAAAATTTAGCAAATTAGATAAATATATACGCATGCATGCATGCATACATATGTATATGGGGTTAACAAATTAATTAAATTATTTACCCCAATCTATGGATCATTAGGGAAGATTCTGCCGTCATTGATTTTGATCTTCTAAGACTTGACCAAAACGATCATAGTATGCTTCCTCGTTAAAACTGTCCAACAGTTTTACTAATTTTCCTTGATTTTCATTCACGACTATCTGTCCAACTTTTGATATGTCTCCATCTGAAACGATCTTGAGAGGCTTCATCCTATACGTTTGATTCAAATGATGCTGATGGCCACCCAAAATAATTGCACCAAGAATTTCTCCCAAAAATGTATCCTGTGAAGTGACATAATCTATTATAATATATATGTGAGCTCAAACTTATTCGTAGCTATTACAAAGCAAATGCAGGTTTTTGGATGCATGGGATGCATATGTTGAATTACCACATGGTGATAGTTGTTATGTCTTTGTTGTAATTGCCTTAGCCTTGATAGTAGATGCTGCGAAAACGAACTTTCAGGAGTTCCATTCGGATTAACCTGCAACTTATCAAGTATATTTTCGAAAGAATTAACTCTCCTTTGCATGTGCAGTGGAATGAGTTTGATGTCCAGTTTTGATTCGAAAACTGCCTTTGCAGCCAAAGGATCAAAAAACATGTTCAGCTCCGCATATTTGTTTGAAGGAACAGTGAAGACATTTCCTTTTTCATTGTCCTGGCCTATGTTTCCTCCAACAATATATACATCCTGCATCACAAACATTACCAGCTGACAGGATATATAATTTTCTTACTAACTGAAACTTAATTACTTTCTAACCTGATCTCATTCCATCCTCCTAAGCAGTGAATTATGAAAGCTAAGTTTCAATACTTACCTGAATCACTAAGCTTGAGTTCTTCAAATCAATGATTTGTGCTAAATTTGTCAATGGTCCATTGGTCAATACAGTAATCTTTAATCCTGGCTCTAGTGATTCTACTATGGACTTCCATACATCTAGTGCTGATGGCTGCCTAAGTTCCGGGTGATCAGTATTCCGAGGAGCTCCAAAGTCTACAGAGCTTTCTACCGTGTATCTGAAACACAAATTGACAATCGAACATTGACAATTGCTGCAGCCTGGATAGAATACGAAACATGTAATGCGCCAGGAATAAAAATAGTACATTTGATTGTAGAATTTACACATACCTTCTGGCACTACGAGGCAAGTCGCGAGCAAGTCCATAAAGTGTATCCGAGTCCAACAAACCGCCACTGCCTTGAGGAACAGCCTTGGAATACTTGCAGTCTCCTATAGCTGAGAAAGTTGGATTTGCTTCACCAATTGCAAACACGTCTCCTAGACCAACTGGAATGTCATCTCGGCCCAACATATGCAACAAATCATATACAACATCTACAGTGGCAGCAGTTGCCCAGCCAGTCGAGCAAATCATTATTCCCTGGTTGCACATTAGAAAAATTTTCTAAAACAACTGTTGAGTAGTTATGAAAGAGGGAATGCTTTGATTTTCTACTTTGGTTTCAAGGTGATGAAATTCTGTACCTTGAGGTTGATAGTATCCGCCGGTAATTTTAGGAGATATATAAGAGCTAGGAAGTCCCCAGCACTCATATCCATGTCAAATACAACAGGTTTTCCCTTGGATTTCTTTCCAGAATCTGGTTTTTGAAGGACTTCCTTGTAGTGAGGAGATCGTGCACTGATATTGAACCTCCCAGCCTGCTTGGGAAAGTTTATAACCTGCATTTGACAACGCAATTGAAGTTATCCTTCAATTTATACAATTTGCATGAATGCAAGGCAGTCACAGGAGTAATCATCAATTATCATTTGGTTCAAGTTTGAAACTTCTCATCAAAATCCTAAAGTTTACCTCCAAAAAGCTTTTGTAAAATTCTTTTTCGAGTAAATTTCCAATGTCTTGATTTGGTTTAGCTTTTGTAGCAACAAGTACTTCAACTGCTTCTGGACCTGTAACTTCCTTTGTGTAACCATCCTGTTGCAAATGATGTTCTGTTATCAGATAGAGGTATGATGCAATAACTTGAGATTACTGTAATCACATATAAAGAAAAAGTACCTGGCATTTTCTCTTCTCACTCTGAAGGCAAAATGGATCTTGCATTCCCATTTGAACATGACCAGAATGCACTCCATTCTTCTGTACATTGAACTTTGGGATCGCAAGCCCCTCGATAAGAGGATTCGAACCATCTGATATTCCGTACGGTTTGTTTGAAGTCACTACGGTTAGATTCATATATTCCATCTCGGAGAACTCATTTTCCCCACTATGACTTTGTGAGTTACGCATAATTGATAGTGCTACACCAGCCATAAAAGAATCCCACATGCAGTATGCCTTCAAAAATTTTAGCATGTCATATGAGTTAAAAACTGAATTTATAGTGCTCTGCAGTTTCCTTATACATGTCACATGTGTGCAAGGAAGAACTATCTGGCCTAGCAGTTTGAGGAGATAATACCTCGTAAAATTGATCGCCATGCCATGTATCACGAATCATTTTCAAGGACTGGAAGCAATATTGTGCCTCATATGTGTTCTGTCTCCTTTCAAATTCTATGAAGAAACTCTTACTAACAGGAATAGTATTTGTTGCATCTAGAGGAATGAGTGTGACTGGAATGCCTGAATGTAAAACCTGCTTTGGAGGAAAACATACTCGTGCATGAATACATGCATTTATGAGCTAAAAATATTCAGCCAATGACAGTAGATTACCGTGTATGCAGCGAAAGGATCCGAAAATATATTGTACTCGGCGTACGGGTTGCTGTCTTGTGGATATAAATTACCAACGGGGCTACTACAATGCTCTGAGTTGGTACCATTCGAGCAGTTAGGTCGAATGGCACCTCCCATGGCATAAATATGCTCAACATTTTTCTTCAAATGAGGGTTGTTCATAATAAATATTGCGAAGTTTGTGTGAGATCCCATTATAAACACAGTGGTAGGACCTTCAGAAATTGCATTTATCATCACTTGCTGTGCCGTAGGCTGCTCAAGAGGAGTATACTTCCTGCCCCCCTGCACCGAATTTAGACATGAATTTCAGTAAACACAATTCACCATAAATATTGTTCCCTGACACATAAGCAAACTTGGGAAAACTACCGAGTACTACTTGATGACATAAAAATTAAATATATGCTAACATGTTATAAAGAGTTTCTTTCTGCATGGAGTTTACCTGAGGAAGGAAGGCTTTTCTGAGGCCATAGTTTGTATCAACAGATAGACGGCCTCTTTGCCCTACAGGAATTGCTTGTCTATATCTACACCCACCAGCCGTCGACATCCCCTATGACAAAAATTACTCAGCCATTGTGTTTCTTTGTTAATGACAAGCTAAAAAAGTGTAATGTTTTACAGTATGAAAAAATGAATACTGATTAGTGTAACAGAAGAGAGATGTACCTGATCCATGATAGGATGATATCCACCAACATTAGGGAGGATAGTTCCATTCGGCAGAATGCCACCATCTCCTCCAACTCCAACAGGAATGTCATCACGATTCATCATGAAAAGTATGTCATATATATGATTAACGGCGTGTCCAGCATCACTCCATCCATTTGCACTAATAGTAATTGCCTAATCTATCATAAGATATTGTTAAGTTGCTGTCATTCATATCCACGTTTTCTATTATAAAATCATTCATAATGAAGAATTGAATATATATGTTATCATAGTAATACTGTACCAATTACAGGAGAAAAATAATTTAAGACCTGCAAGTCGAATTCAGTCCTGTTCTGCTTCAACAGATAAAAGAGAGCAAAAACATCATCGGTATCAACATCTGTATCCACCAGAATCCGGCGAGGTTGATCAGAAACCGAAAATTTTCCAACGGATACAAGCAAAATTATTACCCAAGCAATCCCCAGAAGCACCATGGCTCTATTAAAATTCCCACAGAAAAACAAATTATTGCCTTTGCTGGAAAGTTTGGACTATTTATTATTCAAACTTCATGTATGTATATAAATTCTCATTTGATATACAGAAATTATTCAAAGACCACAACCCGGAATGAATCTCAGTCAAGAGAGTGAACTGTATCATACATGTGCATAAAGCAAGAATCAAATGTGAAATTAAGAATAATTTACCTTAAAGTTGTCAAACTTTGGACATCTTTCCAAGTAAAGAATAGTGAAAATATTGACATTTTAGAGGTAAGACGGAACACAAGATGGTGGTGTTGGAGGGAAGAGAAGTAGATTTGTTAATGATAAGTTGTGAGAAATGGAAGCATATCACTTATATTATAACGTTATTCAAATCAAATCTTTTAAATAATAACAATTATGCTTTTAGAAATTTGCTTCCAAAATTGTAATATAAGAAAAAACAGTAAAAATGTGTTGATAAAATATTTATGAAATATAATCATGTTATAAAAATAGGTTATCAAACAATTTTATTCTTTTTAAAACATAACCTACGTTGAATCATCGTTAATAATTGCTTTATAGTAATTTATGGTAAAAAAAGGGAAGACATAGGATTAGAAAATCTTGCGGTGCTGATTCTGAATATCTTCCATATGGCAAGAAGAATTTAATGAATGGTTGCATAAAAAGAGATTTAAGTTAAATTTTACTCACCTTTTATTATTTATTTTTTTTTATTTTTTTTTTTAAAGTCAATACCCAATAATTAGTCAACATTATTAATGTCATTACAGTCAATGTGCACAGAGACTAAAAACTTTTGTAAAAGTCAATACCCATCAATTAGTCAACATTATTAATGTCATTATAGTGAATGTGCACAGAGACTAAAAACTTTTGTAACAAAAGTTCAATTAATCTCTAATTACACCAAGTGTTGCCCATCTACTTCATTATTATTTGTAATAAACAATTTTCTCTTCTTGGCGTGTGATTTAGTTTTTACGTGTTAAGTGTATTTAATTACAATTATTAAATAAAAACATTATACTTTTATCCTTCTAACTTTTAAATAAAATACTCCCTTAAATATTAAAAAAAAGCACATATCCTTTATATTTTAGAGAAAATATAAGATATTCCCTAAAATTACTATTTATATCTTAATTTAACTATTTTATCTCTCTACTATTAAAAATATCTAAAATAATTATATTATATTTATTTTTTTATTTTATAATAATCAATATAATCTTATTGTAATATTTAAATTTATAAATTATGATAATATTTTAATCCTTAATTATTTATTTCTTCAAAATTTATAATCAAATATTTATAATATCTAATTATATATAATTTCTAAAATATATCATATTATATTTAAAAAATTATGTATAATTAATATATAAATTTTTTTATAACATAAAATTTATTGTCAAAATTTCTTAAATTTTTACATAATTATAATAATTTGGAAAATATTAATTATACATAATTTTTTAAAATAAATTATTTTAATAAAATAATAATTTTTAAAAAATATATAATTTAAATATTATATAAATTTGATAATAAATTTGAAAAAAATAAATAATTAAAAGTTAAAAAATTATTATAACTTTTAAATTTAAATATGAGAATAAGGTTATATTAGTTATTATAAAATAAAGATAATATAATTATTTAGATATTTTTAATAGTATAAGAGTAAAATAATCAAATTAAGATATAAATAGTAACTTTAGAAAGATATCTTGACTTTTTTTAGAACCCGGGATATGTTGTCTTTCACAAATACTCAAAGAAGTATATCACATTTCCTCAAAAATCGAAGAGTAAAGCACAATATATTAAATATAAAAGATTTAAAGAATCTATTGAAAAAATGAGATATTATCACATACCTCCCTTGAGGTTTGAGTTCGTATCACTTGGAGAAAAAAAATCTTGATTGTATCACATATTTCCCCTATAGTGTTAGTTAACTAACCCTAAATAGTAAATATACTAAAAAGCCTTCAATTATATATTTTTGCAATTAGGGTGACGTAACCAACAAGTAGGTGATGATGTAACTAATTGGATATATGATGTAATGTATTCTTGAACAAATATGTAATATCAGTTAATATGAACTGTCCATTTAACATGTTCTTTGATCACTATATGGGATAACAAACATAAAAAATGTTTGTGAAAACAATGGCTATACCTCTCCAAATCCAGTGAATTGTCTTACACTTTTCTTACACCTGCCAATAAAATTTAAGCACACTAACAATATTCAAACATAATGAAAATAACAATAAATTCATAAGTTGCTCTAATAGATCATAGGCAACAGTAATTAAAAGTGTGAAAGAAATCCAACAGACTTAAATAATCAACAATAAAATATGTATACACAAGCCCGGCCTTGAGAAATCATAAAATATTGCTATTCTGTTGGTAATTTACTAGCCATTTAGAATAACAAAAATATAAGTTACAAACTACCAAAAAAATATACACCCTAAATTATTATCTTAGTTTTGTATATAGTAGATGAAGCACCACCAGTCACATAATAGAAATAAATTCTATTTTATTTCAAATGTGTAACAAAAAATAACAAAACAAGGCAGTTAGTAGAGTAGGTTTATGGACCCCAAAAAGTTGTCACTTTTGCTAGAATTTACTTAGGTTGAATTCAAAGTTCACTTGCAATTAACATTGCCTGCATTCATGTTAAAAATGAATGTCACTTATCAAGCAAACAATTACCAAAATTAAAGAATTCATCATTTTAAAATTTCAATCAATACTTGTCATTATGCTACATAGAGCAGTAGCTTGGGTACTTTGGGTAATAGTAACTATGCTTGAAATTTTTGTTATAACATTATGTTGGTTTTGATCAGTCTGCCAATTTGCATAATTGGCAAAATTAGGCACAAAGCTAAGTTAAATTATAATGAAAGCTTACCAACAAATCAAGTAGCAGAAAGCTAAGGATAAACTTTTGTTGTTGTCTTCTTCTTCTTCACAATCTTTCCTACTACTTTTTTGCATGTTCATCTGTTGTTACCCTATTGACCACATACTAGGCACTTAACTGAGCAGCTTCTTTTTGTCTGGCTTCTTAATTATTGTTTTCTTAAGTCTGCCTAATTGCTTTTTTACCTTTGATGGCTCTAATTCATTCATAATTATCAAAAGCCATCGATTCTTAGATGGAATGGGAGTGATGTGATATTTATTTGTCCTCAAGTAATTCTCTCTTAGAAGGAAGTGATGGATATAGTTCTCTACATTGGCTCTTATCGTATTAATACAACAAATAGCATGAACACAAGACAGCCCTGAAATCTTCCAATTACCACAATCACATTGATTTGTGCTAAGATTTACAATATTATTATCTATATTGTCTATAAGCACCTCATAAAGTTCACCTTCCCCAAACACTACCTTCATGTCTCTTGCCTTCTCTCTAAGCCTAATAATTCTTTTAAGCACAACTGGAGGAAGATTGTTATTCCACTTTTTTGTTGTCTCATATCTGTAAAATAAAATACATATGTAATGTTGTTAGAAATAGAAAAATACGTAAACTGCAAATTTAATATTGTTACTATAACTACATATATGCAATATAAATGAATAAAGCAAATCCAATAGCCAAAATGCCTTAATTTATGCAAATTTAATAGCAAAAAATTGCCCCATGTATAGGTCAAAATCATGATCCAATATCTATATCATTATTAGCATAACAAAACATATGTAACAAAATTGAATGAAGCAAAAACCGTAGCCAAAATGCCTTAATTTGGTTTCTAGTCAATAACCAAAAATTGTCCCATGTATATGTCAAAATCATAATCCAGTATCTATAATATTGTCAGCTTAACAAAACACATGCAATAAAATTGAATGAAGCAAAATAAGTAGCCAAAATGCTTAAAATGGTTTCTAACTAATAGCTAAAAATTACCCTATTAACCTGTTATGAATGAATTTCATGGTTTTTCTCCTTATCTCTACAAGCATTTTATGAACAGGCAATCCTCGAAATGGGTTGATCTATGCATTAAAGGTTTTAATCATGTTGTTAGTAACATAAGTTGTCTTGGTTCTAGGGTTGAATTAGTGCTTGTACCAATGAACCATTAGAATCTCATTAAGCCATTTATGTCCAAGCTCACTGATTTTTTTTTATTTTATCCATATAGTCAATGCATTCAACATTGCTTCCACTCCTAGTTACTGTCCAAAACAAATTTTTAAAGATTGCACCTGGAAACTTCAGCCTAAAATTAATCAGCAAATGGGAAGACTTTTTCTAAGGCAATTAAAACCTCATTTTGTCTACCTGTCATACAGCACAAATTCCCACCTCCATTGCATCCAATTTGTTCATATAATTTGTCCAGAAAATAACCCAATGAGTACTGATTTTCATTCTCCACAATTGCAACTGTAATTGGATATACTCTATAGTTATTGTCTATTGCTATAGTAGTAAACAATACTCTCTTGTAAGTGCCTCTGAGATGGCACCCATCCAAACCAATAAAAGGCCTACAGCCATAAAAAAACCTTCTCCTTTGTGCATCAAAACAAACGAAAAACCTCTTGAATGTTGGTTTGTCATCACTAATCTTCCACTCAGTTTGCAGATTCGTTGTTGAACCAAGATTAGTGTGGTTTATTGCTGTTTCATACCTTTTTAGCTTTGTATATGATGTCTTATAGTCTACCTCAAATAGTTTTAGTGTCTTTTGTCTTTCCTTATATAGTCTGAGAGGTAAGCAAGTCAGCTTATACTTTCTTAGTAGCTCATATGCAATCACCTTTATGTCCAGTTTAGGATCGACTCTGAATAGATGAAGAAATTGAGCTACAATCCATGCTGAGCTTGCTTCTTAATTGTCAAACACTTTGCCAAAGCTATAGATAGGGTTGTATGTCTTTATTTGGAATGAAAGTTTGTCTCATGATGAACTTACATATATCCTTTACTGACATTCACTGGATACATACGTGCAAGTCACTCTAACTTTCTCATTTTTTATCCTTTTTAGCTTAAATCTATGTTTAATGGCAAAAAATTTTAGAACTGCTCTAAAATCATAAAGAGTGTACAATGTGTGGCCTTGACTCAACTCTATATTCCCTTTATCATCTATGGAATATTCAAAACCTCTATTGTTTCTCTCGTACCTAACAGTGGGTGCATCATCAGCATACTCGTCCTCTGCGACATCACTGTCATTGTCATTTTTGTAGTCGTCCATTTTAACATTCCGATCATCATCTCCTTTAGCTGGAAGATCATTCCTCTGAATCTGAAACATAAACATCCTTGTAGTCTTCAAGTGTAAAAGTGTCTTCAGCTTGTAGTGTCAAATGCACAACTAGTGCTTCTGTTTTTTGCATTTTTCAATTAGAAACTAATAACATTTGGAAAATATTTCATGGTTTACGCAAAATTGCTTCCATGTTCCAATGCAATGTCTTTAGTTTATATAGTGGTGGCCAAAATAAGGAAAATCTTTGAAATATGCATGAACCAAGTAGTATAAGCATTTTTCTCATCAAAATAATAAAGGCACTTTTTTCCATAGGGTATTATTTTGACAAAAAGCTATTGAGTAAAAATCATTTTCTACCAAAAAAGGCTATTGACCCTAAAACGTTTATAGCTTCATGCAACAAATTGACATTTCCATGAAACTTCAAGTACATACTATTTGTACCATTTAGGCTAATTACTTTTCAAAACTTTTAGAGCATATACTGGAAGAGACGAGAAGAAAAATATGGATAATAAATTCCCATCAAGCAAAAACCACCATATCTTAATTTTTAAAATAAGACCAACCAAGAATACACAATATTAAAAGGAAAAAGAGAAAAAAAAAGGAAATGAAATGAACATTGGCAATATTCTTATGAGAAAAAATATGATATATCTATGATAAATAAATCAGTAAAATATGATTTTCATAATAAAAATTCGGTCGTTTTGTACATTGACAAAAATAATAAGAGAGTGAAAAAATTTAGTCGACAAAAGAAATAGAAATTGTATTTAAAAAAATTTAGTCCATAAAAGAAATAGTAATTGTATTTTTCACAGCTAAAATAGTTGATTTTTAAACTAATTTTTGTTATATCAAAAGTATCTCTACTTCTCATCAAAAGATAATTAATTAAAAAGTTTATGTGAAGTCCATATAACCCCATCAGTATTAGAAATTGGAAAAAAACATGGATCTACATAAGAATACCCATGGAGAAAAATCCATTTTCAGTTGAAACTAAAAAGTAATAGAAATAAAACAAATTGAAAGAAAATCTACAATTGAAACACGAATTATAGAAAATTAAAGGAGAAGGCAAATTGACAAGTCCACAACACCAAAATTGATGCCCAAGCTTTGATACCCAAGCTTTTCTTGGCTTGACTTACCTTTGAAGTCAATCATGTATGCACGAGAAGAGCTTGAAATCTTAACACATATCTCATACCCGTTGTGATTTTCAGAAGTGTGTGTAGTTAAAGAAGTTAGTTTCCTCCGATTTAGTAAGTTTTTTATGGGAAAAAAAGAAAAGATAAAAGGAAAAGAAAAGAAACATGGGTGTGAACAAGACCCATTTATATATAAGGTAACGTTCCGACATAATGGCACGCAATCTTCCCTCCAATACTATATCTTAGCTGCCATTATCACGATTTAAAACTAGATCTTAGGATTTATGTAGGTATGTATAAGAAATTTTGCCAAAAATATTATTTTGAGATATGAATTTTCTTTATTTTTGGCGTATAGAGCTGAGTATAAGCTCTAAAATTTTTCAAATAATGAAGTAATTGTCATATCTAATTACTTCTATGTTTTTGTCCCTAAATATTACGGTCAATTAACGATTGAGTAACACCACAGGAGAAGGATGTGATATAATAAAAAAAATTCTCTTTAAGTGATTCAAACTCAAACTTTAAAGAAGGAGGTATGTAATAATATCTTTTAAAAAAAATATATGTTTTTTTTCTGTTAGAGATTATTATATGTGGCTTCCTAAAGTTTTATATTTCTATAAATGAGAATATAGTTTATTTATTTGTATCAAAAAGATCCCTACCTGAGGGGTGTGTAGTGAGCAGTGAGTAGTGAGTAGTGAGTAGTGAGTAGTGAGTAGTGAGTAGTGATAGACACGGTGATTGTCCCCTACCGGAAGAATATTGAACTTAACCGTACATAGTAGATATTTGGTGTTTTCAACAGAATTTGGGGACCTATCTGATAGAAATAAATCCATTAGGTCTTCATTTATAAAATCATAAAAAAAAATTTCTTACCATCACTGAGCCAGAGGCATCAACAATGGGCCATATCTACGCTCTCTCTAGTCTCTATTGAATAGAACACCCACCCACAACCCCACATTTACATCAAAAACCTAATCCCAATATTAATATATCCCATATTTTAAGGTAGTCAAATTCCCAAAAAGTCCCTAGAAATTGGGCCCCAATTTTTGAATTCTTGAAAACAGCCCTCCACTCCACTTTCTTTTGCTCTGTCTTTCTATCTCAACTTCATTTCTCAACCATAAAAACCCTAGCAAAAACCCTAATCTTCAAATCTCAATCTCAAACCTCATCATCAGAATCTCAAGTATGGCCAAAAAGAAGCTGACCCAGAAGTCCAATGACGCCAAAGAAAAAAACCAGCCAGAGCAAAAGAACCAGAACCTTACTCAAGACAAAACCCTAACTCACCAACACTCAATGGAAGATCCTGCAGAGAAGCTTCAGAACCTGAAGAATCTGAACTCAATGCTTCTCAAAGAGACCATTGAGAAGAGACAACAGGTCGATTCTTTGAATCAGGAGAAGGAGCTTTTGGAGAGTCAGTTGAGTCGGTTGGGCGTTGAAAAGAGTGAGTTGGCGGATGAGTTGGATCAGGAAGCCGAGAGAAATGTCAGCTTGGAGATAGAGCAGGATTTGATTTCTGTTTTTGTGATGACCCAGGTGAACGAAATGGGTCTTGGGCTCGAGAAGGAAAAGAGACAGTGGGAGAATGATATTAGGGCTTTGAAGACTGAATTGAGTGAGCTGATGGACAATCTTGAAAATGAGAAAGAGAGATGGCATCAGGCTTGTAACGAGAGGGATTCAGTGAAGAGCGATCTTGATTGTCAGGTTAAGGAGGCAACTAGGTTTAAAGAAAGATTGATTGAAATGGAGGGAAAAGAACTAGATTTGAAAGATGAGATTTTAGTACTAAAGAACGAATCTGGAAGGCTAATGAAGGAGAAAAAAGAGAGGGGCAGAGATATTCGGGCTCTAAAAGAAGAAAGAGGCTTGCTTGAGAGGAGATTGGTTGAGGTTGGGAAGGAAATCGATGATCTGAAGGTAGAGATTGAAGGCATTCTTAGGGAAAAGAAAGAAATAGAGAAGCAAAAAAGTGAACAAAAGGGAAAAGTGGATGGGTTAGAGAAAGAAGTGGGGAACTTGAATGAGATTGTTTCTGATTTGCGAAAGGAGGAGAAAGTCCTGCATGAAAAGGTTTTAGAATTGGAAAAAAGTTACAGTGAAGCTATGGATAAGAAAGAAGAGATGACGTTGCAGATCAATGCTTTGATGGTTCAAGAAGGAGAGAAGCAGAGAAGTGTCGAGGTGCTGATGGAGGAAAAGGATGGAATCTCACAAAGGTTGGAGAAAGCTATGGTGGATTTAAAAGATAAGGAGGGACAGATTGCGAAATTGCTGAGAGAGAAAAATGACATTGAGGAGAGGAATGTTAGTCAGGAGAGTAAGATTGCTGGGCTTCAGGAGGAGATTGATCAACTGAGGGATGTTGTTTTGACACTGAAAGAGTCTTGTAGAGATGAAGAAGAGAAAAGTAAAAAATTGGAGAATGAAGTTAGGGATTATAAAAATGCTCTTGATCAAGCTAAACTTGAGAGAGATAATGCCCGAATGGGTTTGGATGAGGAGAAAAAGAATGGCATCGATTTGAGGTCAATAGTATTACAAATGGAAAAGAGGATTGAAGAGAATGTAGAGGAATTGGAAAAAGTTAGGAAGGAGCATGAGAACCTAATTGAGCAAAGGAAGAAAATGGAGAGTCACATTGGGCTGTTGACAGAGGAAAAAGAATTGATGCTGAAGAATCTTTTAGAGGCAAAACAAAGTGCTGAAGTTTTGAGGGCCAAAATAGAATCAATTGGCATCAATTCTGGTCGAGCTCTGAGCATGTTGAAGAACACTGCAGCCATGGTGTGTCAATCTGAAAATGATCTTGATGGAAAGCAAGAACTCGTGGTAAATGAGAAGACTCTGCAAGATGAAACTGAAGAATATGTAGTTGAACTAGAAGCAATCAAGAATTCATTTAGGAACAAGGAGAAATTAGTAGAAGACATGAAGAAGAAAGTTGATCATCTGCAGAATTCAGTGGAGGAGGCACATAAGAAGAAAAGCTTCTGGACAGTGGTGTCTTCAGCAACAACTCTCTTTGCTGCAGCTTCCATTGCATATGTTGCTAAAATCCGCTGAGTAGTTTGATTCAGTTGTGAAATTTTGTCATTAGAAGAAGATGCTTTTGGTTTCAAGGATTAGCTGTCATTTTCTTCTTTGACCAAATGCTGTTTTGATAGATTTTGGAATTCTACTTGAAATAATAATAATTTCTTTTGAATGATGCTGGATTCACAACATTAGATGATTAACTCTAAACTGCTTTCTTTGATGATCAATTCATAATCTCATGTCTCCGATGTGTCCATCGCATTGGCACTGATTGATCATAGAGCTCTTTCTGTTTCTAATTCTGCAAGTTAATATTATTTTGCATCTTCATGTGCATTTATTCATAACCCTCTTCATTTCGGTGAAAATTAGGTAGAGATGGTATATGCTGGGACAGGGGAACTATTCTTTTTCCCTCTTTCGTTATGTTATAGGTGGTTGGAGTAAATTAAATTTACCATTTGCTAAGCAGATAGGTACACCACTGTCGAAATTCTGTGATTCAGGTCTGTTGTGGCATTTGTAGAGGCACATATATCAACCATTTTTCATTTATTCAATGTTGTGGCACAGTTAAGGCAAGATTTTATTGCTCTGAATTTCTGCTGTGCATTGTTATAGCAATTTTAAGTACTAACAATGTCATCTGATAACCTGTGAGCGAATTTACTCTCTCTTCTGTTGTGGCGTAGTAAAGCTAAAATCTTGTTGCTTTGAATTCTTGTTGTGCATTGTAATAGAAAATTTAAGTACTAAAAGTATCATCTGACAACGTATAAGCCAATTCAGATTTGTCGATTTTGTTCTAATATAGTATTCAATTTATCAGCTAAATGTTTCCTAAATATAATATTACTCATTTCGGATATCCTGTGGCTTACTAAGAAAGCATGTTATTTCAGTAACTCAAACAAGGTGAGTACATTATTGTTAAATAGTAGCTGCAATTTGCCAAATGGCTAACTTGACGCTTAAGTTGGTCCACAAAAGGTTCAATTATCAGGGTTTAATGTCTCCATCAAGAGCTTAGCTGTTCCTTTTATCACTATGCTAATATTCTTTTGTCGCTCTGAAAGCAAATTCTACATCTTAAAAGGGATGTATGTGGTTTTATAGGTGGTCCCTGAAATGCATCCAAAGTCTAACCACCATTATATTTATTATATGGGTTCTCCACTTACAAAACAAGCCAATTTTGTATCTTGTGCTATCACAAGCTCCAGATTACTCTCCATTAACAGGCACCGAAGCGCTGACAACAATCAACCAAATCAATCTCTATCCATGACTAAAATAGACTAATGGTATGCGCTTCCAATCATTTTTTGTGGGGTTGATTTGAATTGAGGCTAATTTCAGGGCAATTTGTTCTATGGACGAAATGGCAAAAGTTGTCAGGCAATTATCTTCTAGTAGCTAATTTTATGCAGATTTTGCTTTATGCTAATCAACCAATCAACAAAATCTTAATGCCACAAGTCAATCATACATACTTTCTATGGTGAAAATACGATAAATTTGATCACAGATATTGTATATGAGAAGCAGCAGCAGTAAACAGATTGGTTTAATGAAAATATAAAGCATTAGACTGATAGTCCAATATGTCATAGGATCTTCTAAATAGCATTACAATTGAACAATGGACAGAGAACTCAAAGCAAAACTTCCAAGCTTTCATAATATCAATATTTACAATTACCAAGCAGATAGTGAGGCACAAATAAGCCAAAGACAGTACCAAAATAAAGAGGGTAAAGCAGAAAATGAAAACAGATGCAACGGATAAGCAAACATCTTTATATATACTAAAACATATGTATACACATAAAAGGATCACAATACCATGGAAGAATTCCCATCCATGTTCTTGGAATTAGCTATATATGATATTAGCCAAAGCACCAACCCCAATTGATCAGCTACCAAATGTTATCCCAAGACTCTGGTCCTCCTTTCCATTGTGGCTGGAAGCCAGACTGAGTACTCTCAGATTTGACGAGTCTACTAAACTTGGTCAAACAGCTCATGCTGACATTAAAGCTTCATTGAACTATATCACTCAACTCCAGATAATTGTACATATTAAGAGAAAAACATCCATGTCCAGCTAGTTGCTGAACTATACTTTCTATTCCGATAACCAAGTGTCCAAGCCTAGTCATCTTGAGAATTCAAGAACGCAAACCCCGCAGCAGCAGAAGGCCATGAAGCACCACAATTAATAAAACAGAGTATTTCGACAGTAGACAACTATATAAAGTGCAAACGGCACTTGACTACCTCAAGTGCAATGTCAAGCTTCGGTCAGGTATGACTGCTTGTCGCTAAAAGTTAAAGTATATTAACAGTTAGAACTCACAAAATTACTTATCTCATCCATGACAGTATAGAAGTGATCATTATTAGGCAAGAAGTAGAACCCGACCGTTGCCTGCTCCAGATATAGAAGTTTCACATCTTGGCCAGCCTTCTTGAGCCCTTCCACGTATGCCAACTGCCAGTCCTGAATAAGATCCAAACCAGCCACCACAACTAGACTCTTGGGGAATTTTATTCCTACAAGGCTTTTACCGTTGGGCCCAAATGGATTACATGCTGGATGATCCCTATCAGCTCCTTCAGGAAGATAAGCTCTCCAATACCAGTCCCGGTCTTGGATAGTGACAAAATACTTCCCATCTAATCTCTTCTCAGATTCAGTTCGCTCCTGGCCACCAAACATTGGGTTGAGCAGTATATTCCCTAATACTGCAACCTCTGATTCTTCTGCTCTTATAGCAACATGATGCACAATGTTACCACCAGAGCTATCCCCGGCCAAGTATATATGAACTTTAGAGTCCTTACTTTGAAGCCATGATCTAGAGTTAACCCACTTAAGAGTTGTCCATCCATCATCATAAGCACTAGGATACCGATTTTCAGGTGCACGCCTATAGTTCACAGAGACCACAACGGCTTTACAGATCCCCACTAGTCTGCGACATAAAATATCATATATAGCACTATTTGCTGAGGAGTGTGCAAAGCTTCCTCCGTGAAAGAAAATTATTACTGGGACAACCACATCAGAGCTTACAGGCTTCTCAAGCTCAATAATATTCGGCTGAGGCTCTTCTCCATTTGCAGGTCGATAAATCCTACAAAGTAGGTTGGTGCCACGGTCCACAATAACATCAAAGGAGAAAACCCCATCGACTGGATTTGCATTTGCAGGGACTTTCCGGTCAAGGAACTCCGCCAAGTGGCGATTGAAAGTTCCATCAGGACGACGAAGAAGATTGTAAGCCAACTTAAAATTGGAGATAAGAACCCATGTATGCAATGGGACCACCATCTAGACAGAAAATAAAAGCATCAGGAATTCCTTTCTAGTTCATTGCTTTTAAGTGACAGAACAAAATAGACTGAAAGTAGTAAAGATCTTTACAATACAATCACGCATTCATAAAATCGAATGGAACTTCTCACCAAGATTTGCAGCTATTGTGCACAGAAGATTTAAACTGAAAACAATATGGACAGGGAAAAGCTAGAAGCCACACATATGGACATCTGCACAGAAATGAAATGACAGATGCGAAACTGAAAGCTCACAACCATACAACGAAATCTAATCATATCCTCCAAATTCAATATATCTAGGAGGAAACAACTCATGGTAATGACTTAAATTCAAGCTGTTTCTGCTCAAAACAGCTTTAAAACCAAACTAAAACCAGAAAATTTTTTCAACGTCTGCATAAAAGAGAAGAAACCGAAGAAGGCAAATAAACCAAAATCCAGAGTTTAAGGAACCCAGAAATACAAAAGAAACCTGCCATAGTCATAGATGAAATCAACCAAAAAAAAAACAATCCAAAATTCAACAACAAATCAGCAAAACATTCCACTTTCAAGAGCACAGCCTCAGAACCCCGATAACCAGGTAAGACGGTAACAATAACAAAAACAAACCATCAACATATGCATCATTGCCTAATAACCAGACCTAAAGTCAAGCAAATTTGAACCCGCAACGACCTAGACACTAACCAAACCCAAAATACCAACCCGAACCCATCAAAAGTTTCCATCTTTCACCCGAAAGCAGCAGACAATCACAACATACTCTGAACATAACCTCCCAAAATGAAGAAAAAGAAGAAAGTTCCAGAACAGGATCACACCTTGGACTCATTGAGGTTCACTTCATTGCTTGCAGCCATCAAACTAGTTTTCCCAAAAAAGATCCCGAAACAAAGCCAAACAGTTTTTAACACAGATCCTGTTCAAGAGCAACCCACTTCACAAATTTGCACATACTTTTTAATACCCACCTCAGAAAATCATCACATATTCACACCAGGATCAAGCTAAACAAGCCACAAAGTTCCAATCTTTCCAGCCCCCATTCACTGCCTTGCCTTGAGATAAAGTAATAGCAGTAATCACACTAAGAAGATTTAATAACCGATAAAATGTAATAAATCGATAAATCTAACTGCAATAAAACAGAGGGCGAAGTGATAAGAAGAGACTGTGCGTATGTTAGCAAAGGATCACGAGACAAATGCTAAAATGCACCGAAGAGTGAATGGGGACGAGATAGACGACAAAATGAGCGGCCGAAAGATAGCTGGTAAGGTGGGACCCAGATGACAAAAAATTTGCAGATTAATTTAATTAGATGTGTATTTTTTTCGCTTTTAAAGTTTCCATATTTATTAATTTGGACGTAATAAGTGGAAGTTTTTATTTCCCCTGTTTTTCCGAGAAAGAAACAAAAGGGGGGGAAACGGAGAGGACAAAAGCTTCCGTGCGTGCGGCCAACGCCACGCCACGTGACGACAAACGGGGTCCGTCTGAAACTCTTTCCAATGTCTGCAAATTTGCAGAAACGGAAAAAAAATTAAATATTAAATATAAACAAACAAAATTCTCGCCATTCATACACTTGTATTTATAGCCTGGACTACAAGCCAAGTTATTAATTAGATTTACACACCATTTTATTTTTATTATATAAATACACACATATATAAATTAATTAGATATGCACACCATTTTAATTTTATTTTTATTTTATATATATTAATTTCTCAATTTTTACTAAATTTTTGTATATTATATTCAAATTATAGCTTATAAACTTTTTTAAATTTAATAAAAAACTAATATATATACATCAAATAAATTGAACGTATGTTAATACCGACACGAATATTATATTATAATATTTTTATCTTTTTATCTTACTATATTTAAAATCTTATATATTTGATTGAATTCATAAGTAAATAATCATTTAGATAGCATGCGGAATAAGGTTAGAGTATAATGATTGTAATCTATAATTTAATATTTAAAAAAATTGTAAATTTTTTATTATATTTTAACTTTTTTATAGTTTTTAAAACTTAAAATATAATGCATAAGTTAAAAAAATTGGTGAACTATACAAATAGACTAATTCAACTGTATAAAACTTAAATTATCTGCTACATTATTGAGAAGAGTGTTATAAATAAATAATTAGAAAATACATAATATTAACATTGCCAAATTAATATTTAATATTATTATATTTTTAATTTTAGAAATACAGTGTAGTGTCAGTGTTCGTAAGTAATGAATAATAAAAATACGTGTATTACAATACAATAATTTTGACCTTCAATATCGATCCACGTTGCAAATCCTGCACCATTGGATCATTGATGGGCGCCCATTAACGTTGGGAAAAGGTAAAAACTTAAAAGGAGTCTGAAAGAGAAACAGAAGCGTCCGCGCATATCCATCGTTCATTTATGTTGATAATGAAATTTAAGGGCCCATCACTGAAAGAAAAAGTACCCTGCTGCCATACGTCCTTGCACTTCGCATAGGACAAGTACCTAAGAGTACTTTAAGAGAGCTACAATCCTCTACGTTTTCTCACCGTAGACTCTCAACTGTAACCGTCTAATTAGTGGGCCGCGATTATAGACAATTCTGATAACACGGGCCCAAAAATAAAAAAAAATAAAAATTATAATTTTCTGCATGTATTGGTAGACGGAGATATTTTCTGGACGGAATTTTCTGAAAAATATATTTGTAATTATTACTTATCATCATGGAATTTTTTAACCATAAACTTAATTAACTATATAATAAATTTAATTAATAAATAAGAGTTTATACATTGGTATTTCTTTAAATTTGTATAGTTAAAAAAGTAATAGATAAGTGTTGAAAAAAAAAATTGGAAAGCAATAATGAATTATGATCACAAGATGACATAGAGGATGAAGCGAACAAAGACTGGGAAACTTGAAGATGAAGTCGTTGTCATGAACTTCACTGTCAATACGGCTAAGTTTGGGGACTTCACTATTATTAAGATGCCCACAATGCACAGTGATTTTTTGGAAGCACTTGCCTCGTGTCAACAACTCGGAACTGCTTTTGGCTTTTTCTCTGTTAACCTTTTTCTCTCCCATTCCATCAATCTTAAAATTAATTATATTATTATTATTAACAATTTTAATTTCAAAAAAATATCATCTGTGATTTCTTTCAATCTCGTTTGCCTGTATGGACCAAATTTCACCACATCATCACCATCACGTAGGCAAAGAGAAAACTCTTTGCGTGTCTATTTGTTCTTGCCTCCTCCCTCGCCCTCTAATTTTGCTTCTATATACGTGTGTTGATTTCATCCTCACACGCCTCTCCTTCCACTTCCATTAATTTGTTAGCTCTCATTATCCGGATATAAATTAAAATTTTTATATTTGATAAAACAATTTTTATCCTTTAAATTATATTCAACGAGAATCATTTCTACTCTCACACCCAAAAAAACAAAGATTGTAGTCCAATATAAGTGGAGAGTCGAATTTTGATAGATACAACTCATCGGTAGATGAGAAACAATCTGGCCAGAAATATGACGCCTGTTAAATGATTGTCAGGTGGGTGAAGTATGGACTAATCAACTTGCATTCTTAATTATTTTGATGCAAATTAGTCATGATTTGATCTTTTTTTGTGCTAATTAAAATTAGAAGTATGGACTAATTTTAATCATATATAACAAGCCAATGTCATTATTAGAAGTTATGTGTCCCGACCAAATCATTCAAAGCTAATTATTAACATTTTTGGGTATATGTTTATCATCTTTGTCGTTGTTGCTTTTAATGTTAATGTTGTTTCTTTTAGCTAACAAGTACATTACTTTATTTAATAATTTAACGTTCATGTATATCTATATATATATATATATAAATTTAAAAACTAATTAATAAAGTTAAATTATAAGAAGATTTTAATTGCGTAATATTTTGTTACCTTACTAGACAATAATCACTTGGGAAGACTGGCTGACCACTAATCATATTGAAAGTGACAATGAATTTAAATTTTTAGGGAGTGACAGTTTTATGGAGAAAACGTACCCACGCATGCGCGCGCACATACATATATATACATATATAATTGAATTTTGTCACCAGCCATCGCATAGATTTCTTCTTCACACAAAAACGTGTGGGGTACTTGTCTCTTCTTTATCTTATTTATGTTCATTTTGTGTGTCACTTTCTTATGTCATGGTAAAAAGTAAATACATTTTCAAGTAATTTTATATGTAAAAATATCATGCCATACAAATTCTTTAAAAAATTTAACATTCGAGTATTATTAGTTAGAGCGAGAAAGTGCTTAGTAGGATAGACGAGTCGTTTTATTTGGATGTTCAAATAGACTAATTATAATGAGTAGATATTTCTTAAAATGGTTGTATTTTTTTTAATTGCGTGATATAATGGATAGATAAAAATAGAATTCCGATAAAATAAAAAAGAGAATTTGATTGGGGAGGGCCCAGGCCCCAAATCGCAAATTCTATGTTGAAGAGCATGCATGCATGGATGCATGGGTTCTGACAAACTGATGGGAAAATGAATTAGGGTTAGAATCTTTTGTACAGGCTATTGTTTTAGGTTAAGAATCTAGGCCGGAACCTGGATATTTATTACACGAGCTGCTGGATATTTAAAAAAAAAAAAAAGGAAAAACATGTGGAAAATTGTATAGTACACAAATTCAATCAAAGAATATGTGTGTGTTGGGTTGCCCAATGCCAGCAGAGCAGAGCAGTGAGTGAACTGAAGAATGATTGTGACCAAATAGGGGTCGTGTCTAGGAATCAAGATGAGGAAGATCACGGGAAGCCGCTGCCCCCTTTTTTTATCACCACAACCAAATTTTACGCATTGCTGGATTTATGTACCTTTTTTGGCACATCAAAGCTTTATCCAATGTATGCAAACATTTCCAGCCTTTAATTAAAATGTGATTCTTCTTCTTTTTCTTTTTTTTTTTAAATTAATGATTTGCACAAATTCTCGTCAATTATTATTTATGATGATATATATTATCACAGACAAAAACAATGAGGGTCAACGTTTAATGTTGATACTCCGATATATCAAAACCATTACCAACTATGCTTGTTTGATTAAGGGAAAAAAAGTAATGATACGTAACCCATAATTATGACAGTAACATCCAATGACATGTATAACAACTTTTTTTTTTGTCTGATTAAGAATGACTTCCTTTCTTGTAATTTATGATATGCTTATTTCTCTCCCTCTTGTTTATATTAAGATTATGGAGAAGGTTTCGGATTTAAAATAGAAAAGAAAAAAAATTCAAGAATTTAAAGTTTGATTAGTCGGAATAATTTTAAATAAAATCTTAAATTATTAAAAAGTATCAATTGTATCACATCATTAACAATGTATCAAATAAATAATAGGTCCAATCAGTCTCGCACAAGTATGTTCCAAATCCAGCCTCATTAAGTGTTGTGAACAAGATAATTGTTGAATCATTTGAGAAGGGCCAAGAACCTAATTGATTTTTGTAGTTGCTGTTTAGCCCCCAATGGCAATTTCAATAATTTTTAAAAATGTGGGCTCTATGTCTGGAAGTATAACATGTTGGGGCCGAACTGAATAAACCTTATCATTCGGTTGTCCAAGTAAATTTTGACGACAAACCCTAATGGGTATTCCCAACTTTAAGTGGCTAAATGCACCCATTTCTTATTTTTCTTTTTTATGAAGTGAGTTATATTTCTACTGGATGAAATGAGTGCTTATATTTTCATTTAAATTGACATGAAACGAATTATTATATGTTTTTATAATAAAAATAGTTTATTTATGAAATATGACAAAGTTTTAATTTAATTATTGATGAATTCACAAGCAATATAAAATTTCATTCATGAAATTAAGAACTATACAAAAACAATTTATCTACTTTCTCCTTACCACGCACAAAAATGAGAATGTATAATAAAATAAGGAAAAGAAAAAGCTATATTTTTATTTTGATGAAACAAAAAATTAGAAATACAAAATATATATATATATATATATATCTCTCTCTTGCATTCTTTTTTTTTTTTCTGATACGGCGTCGTTTAAACTTTAGAGGGAGCGCTCCCCCAACTTGAAACCCTGACCGCGAAACACCACCAAACAAACACAAATTTCCCGCTAAACCGACTTTCTGGTGCCACGTTGGCAATCCGCGCAATTCCCCGTCAACCAATCACAACACAGTTTGAGTTCCTATATTAATGCTCAGAGCACTCTTAAATTTCGAAAAACGAAGTACAGAATTCTCGCAATCTGTTTGGCTTCTAATTTCTTTTTGTCAATAATTTGAACAAAGAGGGAACCTAGGGTTAGAGTTATTGTTACAAGGATGAGTTCTACAGGAGGTTCTACAAAGGGAGGTAGAGGAAAACCGAAGTCGTCGAAGTCGGTGTCGCGGTCGCATAAAGCGGGTTTACAGTTCCCTGTTGGTAGGATCGCTAGGTTTCTGAAGGCCGGAAAGTACGCCGAGCGCGTCGGTGCCGGAGCCCCCGTCTACCTCTCTGCAGTGCTCGAGTACCTCGCTGCTGAGGTATAATTATTTTTCGAATGAAGAAATTACTGTCTTGTTCTGATAATTTGGGCGTGGTTTGTTTGCACGGGAATGAGATTGGGTTTTGTTTTGATCTGGGTTTGATTCATTTAATGGTTGATGTAAATTGAATGGATGTTTTTGATTTAAGGGTGGGAATTGTAAAGAAATCGGATTTTTTATTTCTTTGGGTGGCATTTTTTTCCTTTAAATATTAAAATTCCACTCTCATTCATCGTGTTAAATATTTTCTTTTGATTACTGCTTAAACTTTTTTTTTTTTAAAGAATTTATTGGGTTTTTGTTGCAAAATTAAACTTCTAATCTTGTGAGCAGTTTAAATACTTTGACAACAAAGTTGATGATAAATTGATTTTGCTTGTATAGTTTCTAATTTGATTGTTGTTATTTACAGGTTCTGGAGCTCGCTGGTAATGCAGCAAGGGACAACAAGAAGAACCGTATAGTTCCACGCCACATCCAGCTTGCAGTTAGAAACGATGAAGAATTGAGCAAGCTTCTGGGCTCGGTAACCATTGCCAATGGAGGTGTTTTGCCCAACATTCACCAGACTCTTCTTCCCAAGAAAATGGGTAAAGGAAAGGGTGACATTGGATCTGCTTCTCAAGAGTTCTAGTCTGGTCTTAGATTTCACTAGTCTCTTTTTTCTGGTTGGTGTAAAAATATGATGATGGGGGCTTTTTTGTCGGGATTTTCATATGGTAATCTTTTACTCACTATATGTAGGGTTTTGTGATTAATCAATCTACTATGCAATATTTAGACCTATGTTGTGATTAATTTGATTGATTTTTTATGCATGGTTTGAAGTTTTCTAGAGCTTTCTGGTTTACATTTTTTCCATTGCCAAAGAAATTATGCTGAAAACCCTTTTGAAACTTTTTATGTTCCCGTTATGTTTCCGTTATTCGCGTTGCTTTCTATTCTAGAATGTAGAATAGATTGGATTGGAGAATTCTTTCACGATAAAATTCAAATTTGGTAAAACAAATACGATGTGTTAATGTGACACCTACATTTCTCTTCCATACAAGGCACTCTCTATTGTATCAATACAAAAGCCAACTGATCTCCCTAGCGACATTGCCTCTGCTAGTCGTGACCGAACCTCTATATGTTGAAATGAAATAAGAACTGTATTCAGTGCTGCCCACTGCACTCGAGAGTCAACTTCACTCCTTTTGTAGCCTAACCATCTGAACAAATATTCCAGCTGTTCCATAATCCAAAATTTCCAAATGTAGCAGTTAAGTAGAGTAGAGAAAAATCAGTCATTGCAAAGCATCCTTGAAAAAAAAAGAAAAAAAGAAAAGAAAACCTTAACCTTGTCAATATCAGCATAATGGCCTTCTGAGTGTCCAAATGCTATGTGTTCTGCTACTAAGCCTCCTAATATTACGCATGAAAAGTTGCTCAAAGTCTGCAATCCAATTATTATCACAGAACATTTTATTAGTGATGCCTTTCAGACTCTCAAAGAACACATCTAAACTTGGTTCTCAATGAAGTTAAGCTGCCGACACTCATCTATTCTCATTTCATTGATTCATTCTAATAGTGTCAAATCCGTCAAAAGGTTACACCCAAACGAAATGTAGTTACTTGAAAGCCTTGAAAGTGTATGGCTCATACATATTAGACAAGAAGAAGGCTTCACCTTAGATGAGATTGTGTGTCTTTTAGTCTGCACTGTCAAAATAATCATATGAAGTAAACAGAAATGATAGCAAGCAGTAACAAATTAGCATAGAGACCAGAGCTGAAAACTATTATTTTGCTGATAAAATCTCGCAATTAAGAAGTGCACGACAAGATATAAATTGATGAACCTTCATTATTGCTGAGAAGAAAGAGAGATGTTTTACCCTACCATCTCCTTGAGCAGTATATGTCCTTCTTAGCCTCCTTGCAAGAGCAATCTGCATGCGGAGACAGTTGTGAACCATAAAACACGGTAAACTACCAAGTGTTAAAAGGAATGGGATCTCAATAAAAAATTGACCATTTTAACCCGAGCATACAAGAAAATAGTGGCAATTGTAGTCAACAATTGAAAAACCTGATGTTTAAAGAGGTAATTCAAAGGTTAAAGCCATTGAATTAAAAAAGTAAAAGACAACACTGCACTTACTTCTTTAAGAAATTCAAAACCGATGAATTGAACACTTCCTACAGCAGATTCCTCCTGCCTTAGGGCTTCTATGCTTGGTACATTATAACCTTTTGGAAGAACCCCAAGCAGATAGCCGACAAGAAAATGGCCAGCCTCGTGCTGTGCCAATATGCATAACATCATTAGCTACTTCCTGATTAAAGATTTTATGCCAAGTAGCAATATATACAATAAACAAGTAAATGATCAGCTATCCCACATATCCATTACGTTTAATTTTTCCAGCAAACCAGTACCATTAGCTAATATTCAGCAGTATATGTTCGCTTGTTAGTCAAATTTTGATTGAAAGAAAAGCGCTCAAGCAATAGGTCTTCAGGAAATGCAGAGCAAAAAACAAACTGTTTTGGAAGCTTAAATATATAAGAGATAAATGCTAAATTCTAATAGCAGAGGTATTAGTTTCCCAATTTTATACATTTTATAGAGTTTTTCTAGCACGTTATAACTGCCGCTTTGCAGTTGATGGAGACAATAGTTCAAAAGAAAAGTTTTTCTTACTTGCATGCACATGGAATGATCTTTTTCATTGAGAGATCCATAGCTTTCATCTTCCGTCAAACTTTCAACTCTATCACTTGCAGCCTGTAATAAAAAGTAGGACTGCCCATCTTGAGTCTACATAATCATAGCAATATATGTGAAAGTTTCAGAGACATCAGGTATTCAATTATTCACACATGAACATCATTAAATTGGTTATTCAAGAAAACACTTGCTAGTTTAAACTTCAAAACTAACTAGAAAGTTGCAGAGGAAGAAATATTGAAGAAAAATTAATCCCATATCTATAAATATGCTACACTTATCTAAGCAAAGAAATGGCACTCTGCTACATTGTAACTTAGGTTTAGGCTGTGTTTGACCGTTTGGAATTCACCATAGCAAAAGAATTGGTGGAAGTGTAGGTCATATTCCTCGGCAAATCTAGTGGTTGGGATCTCAAGTTCTATGCAACCAAACACAAATCATATTCCCATGATCAATGCCTCCATCGCCCAAAAAAGGTTGCGTCTTATCTAACTTAACAATCAAATCAAATCCCT
Organism: Melia azedarach; assembly: GCA_028052125.1. NCBI lineage: Eukaryota > Viridiplantae > Streptophyta > Magnoliopsida > Sapindales > Meliaceae > Melia > Melia azedarach. The sequence goes on from CM051397.1 coordinate 1,192,453, forward strand.
CAGCTATGTGTGGAATGACAGAAGATAACTATCAATAAAACCCATCCGATACAATTTTAAACAACAGTGTCAATACTGTGTTAGGGGAAATTGAACAAACATAAATACCTCATCAAATGAATCGAAAAAATTGCATCTTTCTATTGATTCCATAACTGAAGCAAGCAATGATTGAAGAGGTAACAATTCCTTTGAGTCAAGCTCTAATTCATTTAACGATGTTACTCTTTTAGGTACCTACACAAATACGCACGTGTATGGATAAATACGTACGTAAATACGTATTGAAGAATCTGCGTCTGTTAGAGAGAGAGGACCTGTTTCACGGCGCCGAAGCCACGTAGGCCGCCGGCGGGATTCCTTTGAAGCTGCTTGACAAGAGATAAAGCCGTTTTGAAATTGCCTCTCGAAAGCTCCTTATCTACTCTTTTCAGAGCCCGACGACGCCGTATTGCGAACTCAGCTTCTTTTCCACTCGCCACTAGTTCTCGTCCGACCTGCCAACTGATAGCCGAGTACATTCTGTTTCTTCCAAGTAGTGAACATCAACAAGCTCAACCGTGAAGTTCTTCAGAGTTGCCGGTCTCAGGGAGAACTCCGTGTCGCCGAGAGGGAAAGTTCGCTTTGCTGGCCAAATGAAAAATCTGTGCCTCAAACGACGCCGTTTGAGTCGTTATACAGGTATTTTGTTTTATTTATGGGGGCAATTATGGCATTTAGTAGAAATTTTGTGTGAAGTGTAAGTGGAGTTCGTTATGTGGACGATGATCTGGCGCGACGTAACGTTACCGTTAAAAGTCTAAACAATGTCAAATTAATTTTTCTTTCTTCTCAAATAATATTTCCTATTAATTATTTAATATAATCATTCCGGTCTTCTGAGCTTCTTCCCATTTGGATGGGCACGTTGATTTACAATAACTTGAGCTTCTTGTATCCTCCTCCTCGTCCACGAGTGAAGGTCTTCTCTTTAACCAGAATTCTTAGTTCGTCTGAAGTTGGAGTGTCAAAAAGACGAGTTTTGGAGCAGGTGGATGAGGAGTTGAGCAAGGGAGATGAGAGGACTGCGCTTTCTTTGGTCAAGGATTTGCAGGGAAAGCCTGGTGGGCTTCGATGTTTTGGCGCTGCCCGACAGGTTCGTTTCTTTGTTTTAAATATATTTTTAATTGCAAAGGAAATAATCAAGTTAGCATCCATGTAAACTAATTGCGTTTGCTTAGGCTATAGATCCAGATAATTTCTACCAAAATTTGGACCCAAGTGGGTTTCAATTTTCGAAAGGGTTAACTGAAGCTATTGGAGTAGAATTGGTAATTTTATTGGCTCTGGTTTAACCCTACTGGAACCAAAGGAGGATGAAGAGGAATGTAGCTGCTGCTCAATTGTTTGTTTTTCTTCTTTTTTAGTTCTTTTTGAGTCCATATAAGAACTTGGAAAAAGAAGTAGCTCTTACAATTGGCTGTTTTCGCAAATTAATTAAATATAAATGATGTGCTAAACTTTTTTACATGTATTAGTTCAAAGAAGTTTTAAGTTTTGCTTAGGGTGTTTCTGCGATGAGTTTGTTTCCTGATTTTGGTATGGGAAAATAGCATTGAGATTGCTAATTAGAAGCTAGCTTTGAGAGGTTTAATGTGGAATTTGAAATATCCCGTTCAAGGATTATTTGCTCGATTCTTTATGATGTGTAGGAACATTTTAATGTCATGGAATTCGTGTTTTCTTTTAATATGATAAGAATTCTTTCATTGTGATATTATAGAAATATTCTTAATCTCTAATCGTTGCTTTTGGATGAATTTGACATTATGGAAATAATTGCATCGTGACTGAAAATAGAGAGTAACTGAGGGTGTGATGAGAAGAATAAATTCATTATGCAGGTACCCCAGAGGTTCTACACCTTAGATGAACTGAAGCTGAATGGAATAGATACATTGTCTCTTCTATCACCCGTGGATGAAACTCTTGGTTCAATAGAACGGAATCTGCAGCTTATGGCCCTTGTAGGGGGAGTTGCTGCCTGGAACACATTTGGTTTTAGCCCACAACAGATTTTCTATCTGTCTTTGGCATTGTTGTTCCTGTGGACTCTGGATTCGGTAATGCCTAACCTTCACATCTAAAATGTTGGTTGACTTCCATAATCCTGAATCGTTGTAGTGGAGAAAGTTTCGCATCAATTAATTTGCTCCTCTCTTGATCATATTGGTCATAGATCTCTTTCAATGGAGGAGTTGGCAGCTTGGTTCTTGACACAATTGGTCACACCTTTAGTCAGAAGTACCATAACCGGGTTATTCAAGTAAGAAACATCTCTCTTTCTATATTCTATTTACAGTATAAGTAATTCAACGGAAAAAAAATCAATAATACTTTCTTCTTTCTCATGATGTAACATGTTCAAAACAGAATGCCTTTCTGGCATTTTTCGCTGGACACTTGTATTACTTATCTAACATAATTGAGAATGGTTTCGGCTTAATTATGTAATTATCATTGTTTATGCAGCATGAAGCTGGGCATTTCTTGATTGCCTACTTGGTGGGTATTCTTCCCAAGGGTTATACGCTGTCTAGTTTGGAAGCTCTGAAGAAAGAAAGATCACTCAATATTCAAGCAGGGACTGCATTTGTGGATTTTGAATTTCTTGAAGAAGTGGGTAGTTGTTTTCTTTTGATAGAATTTTCTTTTAGTCATCTTATTGTAATTGTTTTAGTATTACTATTGTCCACTGATTCTGCCACTTCTCATGTCATATGCAGGTAAGTTCCGGCAAAGTATCAGCTACAGTATGTTTTCAACTTCTGACATTTCTTAGAACTCTAAAAATTAATCACCAGTTCTCTTCACTTGAGGAAAATCTAAAGTAAAATTCATCTTATCAGACGTTGAACAGATTCTCATGCATTGCACTAGCAGGTGTGGCAACTGAATATCTACTATATGGATATGCTGAGGGCGGCCTTGCTGACATAAATAAGGTTCACACAACTCATTTGCTCACTTGACCTCTACTGAAAATCCAGAACTCATGCACTATAAACATTACTAACTAGGCTTCTTTGATCATGGGACAGTTGGATTTGTTACTTAAAGGCTTAGGTTTCACACAGAAGAAAGCAGATTCTCAAGTGAGATGGTCTGTTTTAAACACTATTCTGCTTCTGCGTCGCCATGAAGGAGCTCGAGCTAAACTTGCAGAGGCCATGTCCACGGGAAAATCTGCAGGATCTTGCATTGACATTATAGAAGATAACATAGATGACACTGACATTTAATTGCATCTCTACTCAAAGTACTGGCCACTGTTTTCTGTTCTATAAATTCTCTCCATTTCTCAACTACAAGTTGACAAACCTTAGTCACATTCTACATTGCAATGTTCTTTCATGCTTTATTTGTTATATGTAAAGTGAAACCTTACAAAATGTCTTAAAGTTTGAACATTTGTTTTTTCTCCATTATTTCATATTCTTCTTTTTGTCTTGTATATTTATTTTGTCCCCATTATTTAGCTTGTTCTTTTTGTTTGTTAAATACATATTTAAATTTTTTTTGGTTAAATGATATATATATATATATATGTGAAAGAAATTAATTTTGATGTCAGCGAAATTTAAATTCCAGTAATTTGTAGTACTCAGTTAAGTAATTAGTACCCAAGAAAAAAATTTAGAAGTAGCATATAAGATGTGAAAGAATTAACTATTTTATTCTTTTTTTTTTAATTTTAAAATCTGAAAATTCATTTTATTGCAAATATATATATATAATATTATATTATAATAGATATTGTAAGTTCAATTATGGTCAAAGTCAAAAACCTTGACCGACAAATAAAAACCTCAATTACTTCTCTTTAACACTTTCTCTTCTGAGTCTCTGACAGAACTCAAAACATGGATGTACAATGGATTCTGTTAATTCACGGCTTGCTGACGCTGTTAGTGGTGGTATCCTTTCTCTGCGGCCAATGGCCGATTTTTCAAGGCACCCCAATTCAGCGAATCCATTATTTCCTCACTTTTGGCGCCTACGACTACTTACTGTAATCTCACCCGCCCAATTTTCTCTGTTTTGTTATCGTTTGGGATTTTTATTCTCTGTGATGATGATTTTGTTTCTGGGTTCTTCGCAGCCGGTTTTTCGGGTTCGTGTGTGGCGAGAAGGGAACCAATGCGATCCTTTCCGTTGAGTATTTCTGCTGCGATCGCCCAAATCCTATCTTGCAGGTTTTTCATTTTTCACCTTTGTTTATAATTTTTTGAATTAGATTTTGTTTATTTGTCTCATGTATTGCATATAAGTTATTTGATGTTATGTCTGTATGATAATTTCCACGAAAGAAGGGTCTTGAGAGTGGGATTGTTGTTTCCGTGGTTGATTTTAATATTTGTAGTTGGATTTTTTAAAATAAAATTTTTGATTTATTCTGTCATTAATTAGAAATTGTGTTCATTGACTTAAATGGTAGTGTTTTAATGGAGGAAATTTGGGATTTTGTGCTAAGTGCAGTGTTGCGGTGTCTGCAAAAACATCCAAGAGCACATTCTGGAAAAGCATCTATCAAGTACTTCTTTAGAGAACATTTGAACTACTTTCCTGACTCAAAACGACTTTTTGAGTAAACAACCTGTCATATCAACTGCTTCTTGATCCTAAAAATGCTTTTCTATTTTGTCCAAATAAATGTGCCCTTTTTCATTTGAAAGCACTTTCGGTGGTGCTAAAATGCAATCCAAAATGCGCCATTAATTTTCTTTGACATTTAGATTCTTAGCTTGGGTCCTCTTTTGACACGAAATTTTGCAATCTGCTAGTGGAACATGAATTCATTTCGCTTGTTAGAGGGTACAAGGGATACTGCATAATATGTTTATCATTGGAAATTATCATCACCAACAAAATTGCATATCAGAAGGAAAAATCTTCTTTTTGAGCAGTTTGTCTGAGAAGATATCTTATTCTTAGATCTTTGATGGTGATCACTGATGAATCAGTTTTTGTGCTTAGAGTGTGGAATGGGTCACTAATGGATGAAGATATCATACTATGTTATTTGGAGATTAAACAGTGCTGAAGATTTTAGTTAAAGCATGAGAGCTTCTATAAATTGAATTCCAGAAGGATTTATGTGGAATTTCTTAGATGGATTAACCTACTCTTTCCTGGAAATTTGTTTTTTTTTTTCAATAATCTTAATAATGACTCAAACTTAATGATAATTCTTGTGCCTTCTTTTGAATTTAATGTGGTTGATATAAAAAGTTGTCTGCTGAAGAAGGTCAGATGTTCAACTTGATGGAAGATGGGCCATGATTCGGTAAAGATGGGGCAAGGTAGAATTGTGAGGTTATCTTGAACTGCAAAGAATTCAATAATCACAGCATAGATAAACTTTTCTGCGGTTGTCCAAGCTGCTTATGTGCGATTTTGTGTCTTTCTCATTTATCGACTTCTGCACATATTTGTTTCTTATTTTGCCTAATGGACATACAAAAGCTTTTTACATTTTTGTTATGGCATGGGTCAATCTTTCATTAAAATTTTCTTTTTAATTGCAGATAATATATTTGGCAATAATTGGTACAACTTATTATTTTATTGCAAAGTCATCCTTTGCCTATATTCCTGGGTATTATTTAAGTGAAATTCATAGGTAAGAGACCATGCATGGATAATGCTTCAGTGACTACAATTCCTTTCACATGTTTTATTCTGAACTTCAGTAATAATTGATAAGTTCTTGCAGGTTCACAAGCTTGTTGGGCGTTGGCATTGGTGTTGTTTTCTTTCTGTTGACTAGCTTTACTGATCCAGGAACTGTAAAGGCTGAGAATGTTTCTCAATATCAATCTGCTTATCCCTATGACAATATCATATACACGGAGAAAGAATGTTCTACTTGTAAAATTCCAAAGTAAGTTCATTTGTCTCTTAGTACACACTCTCTAAAACTTTTCTGTTTTATCTATAATGACTGGATTTTCTTGGAATCTCTGATTCAGACCCGCTAGATCCAAACACTGCAGCATATGTGATCGCTGTGTTGCTCGGTTTGACCATCACTGTGGATGGATGGTTTGCATTGTCTTAAACTATTTTAGTTGTTATACATGTTGATGCTGAAAAGTATCAATTGTTTTGGTTTCCATTGAAAGTTGTTCGCTATTGCAGAATAATTGTATAGGGGAGAGAAATACCAGATATTTCATGGCTTTTCTTCTGTGGTGAGCATTCTACGGTTTATTAATTTTTTTTAAGTCTGTGTCAGGTCATTTGCTTGTGTTGCAAGTACAATTATTCTTTGTGTGGGAGGGATATGGGGATCAAACTGAGTACCTATCTTTACAGCTCTTATTATTTTACTATCTGAGTCTGATACAGGTTTCAAATTGTATATTTTGCTTCAACTTTGAAATCCAGTTAATTTGTGGAAAACTAGAATATATATTTGTCATGATTCTGCTCAAATGGGTTTTAAATATCTACACTGCATTAGCTGTTAGTGATTTTAGAAACTCATTAGAGTCCAAAAAATTTTCTCAACTTTGTGGAATGATCAAAGTAGTCAATCATTGAGCATAGTCTGTTGTTTTCTCCTTTATAAGAATCACTTGGGCTCCTAGAATTTCATCTCACATATACTTCAATAAGCTGCAAGTATTTTGTATTGTTTATATTAAATGCTTCATTAGTATTTTGCAGGCATTTCCTTCTTTGTTTATATGGAGTCATTGCCCTTGGGTTGGTTCTTGCTGGAAGAATGAAAGAACTAAGAGTTGTACATATTCTAACAGGTAATGTTGATTTGTATTGAAGATCTGGTTGTTATATGACACGGTTTTGAGTCTGAATGTGGCATGTCTTTCTTAATCCTTTTTGCAGTTTATTATGATGTAGAAAATTCATTTCGCAGCCTAGCACCACAAGTTGTGCAGGTGAGTATTTTTAATAGTTTACTAGACTTCTTTAACATCTGAGTCTGTCATTCAATGCATGGATCAAATCCTTTACGTCTTAAATTAACTTAAACAAAGAATGGCTTTTCCAATAGCATGTGGAGTTTGCTGAATTTTTTCCTATGACTAGTTGATTGTCCTATAGTAGAATTTGAATCCACAGATGTTGCTCTTTCCATTTCTAAAAAAGTATGATATAGTGTTTGTCAGTTAACACGAGTTCTGAACTGCTGAAAAACTTTCTTTAACTCTGAAACAGCATTAACTGTCCTTTTTGATATCTGAGAATTTTATGACAACTCTAACTCGTTATTGTCATGTTTTCATGTATGCATTGGAGTGTTTCTTTGCATTTTAAGTATCTACGCAATAGTCAATGTCATGACATTTTGAACTTGCACACCTGTTTTGGCTATTTGATTAACATTTTCTGGTGTTAACAGTGGTTGTTGAGCGCATATAACACTCAGATACTTCTTACAGTGTTTCTTGCCGTTGTTTCTCTCTTACTGGTGGGTTTCTTTGGGTATCATGCCAACCTTTGTCGCACTAATACAACAACAAATGAGGTGACTGTTACAAATGTTTTTTTTTTCTTAGCTTTTCTTGCAAATATACTGGGGCAGGATTTGGGAAATAAACTCTTGTGGCTCTATTGCTGCATGAGAAGCACTTTTGGTTCGTGTAACAAAGGCCTAAGACAACTGTGGCTCTTATAGTAACAGCTGTGTTGAGATAAATTTGCCTAACATCCCTAAAGGAAATTTCACGTTAATAACTTCACATGTAAGTTCTTACTGAAACCTGGATTTAACTTATCGTTATCTACTTAAACTGCAGACCATCAAGTGGGAAGATTACATAAATTGGCAGCGGAAGGTGAAGGAAGTGAGGACAAGTGCTGCAGCTCTTAAAGCAAGTATCAGTGGGTTGAGTAGTGAAAGTAAGCCTCTGGAGAGCAAATGGAAAACCTTTTTCCGAAGATCTCCTCTGGAAGACGCCGGGGCAGTTGTTAAGAATAACATTTATGATAAAGGCATCGTTCACAATATTTGGGAGATCATATCTCCCCTATCAACAAGACGGTCATTTTTGCAAACTAAGAAGAAGTCTGGCTGAGATTGCTGTAACAAACTCCACACTCACTAGGCTATTGATGCAGTTCCATCCATGTATTTCCTGTAGTAGTGTCATGGCTCATCTTATAGTTGTGATTCATAAATTTTCTCTGCAAGCCTTGGCCGGAGGAGAGGATTGTGTGGAAAAATTAAGCCTCTGTATGTATCTCATTATTTATTATTTCCGTTGGTGAAATTTTGAGGGTGTTTATCTACTGCGAATGCAAGACTTGTATCTTTTATTTTGTACCAAACAGCGTGCGTGGTAGATTTCAGTTTCAGTTGGATTACAACACTTGGTACGTGAGAGTAGGGATGGCAACAAATATCCTATTTTTTAAATATTCATCCGAATTAGATCCTCATGGATAAGATAAGATATGGTAATCGTAAAAATAAATATGGTAAAATAATAAAAAGGTATAATATTTTTATAAAATAGGGTATGGATATGGATATATTAAACTATCCGTTAATATATCTGTTTTATGGTATTATTAAAATGATGTCGTTTTAAATTATTTAAAATGACAACATTTTAAAATCTAAGTTTTGTAAATATTCGACATGATTGTATTTTTGGTCATATCATTATTTCATTGATATTGTTAATAGATATCATACTATGCTGCAAAATTTTTGGTGTTTATTATTGAAATATATATTGAGGAAGCTATAGTTTAAAATCGACATCATTCATGATCGTGAATTGTGCTTGAGTATTAAAAATGCCACAATAGACTAAATCCCGTGCTCAGGAGTAGCGCGATTTCTAATTGATGAAATTGTAAGTCTACATTTAATGTTCATCAACAATTTATTGAATTTAGTATGCCTTCTTATTTGTTAAAAATGTATGTTCTGCATATTGAAATTATGGCAAAACTTGTCCTCTCTTTGACTGTTCTAAGTAAGAATTTTTGTTATAATTTAATTAATTTGATTTAAAAATTTTGTAGCATGATATATTAATATATTTTTTACCAAAAATACAATAAAATTATTTTTTAATATAATATATTATTTGTAAAATATTAAAAAGTAAATTACGAATTGAAAAGTTTTTAAATTTATTATTTTTAGTAAGATAGAGATATAATCATTATGATATGGTTATTCGTGTAAGAAGATACGAATTTTAAATAAAATATTTACAAAGAATATAAATGAGATATAAATATATAATTTTTTATAAAATGCGATATAAATATTAAGATATTTATGCTATATTCGTATCGTTATTATTTTTATACGTAAATCTGTTTACTCTTCAATTCAAGGAAGGACTCGACTCTATCAAAAATTAAATATGAACAAAAAGAACATGAATTTTATGTTATCAAGTTGCTAATTTAATGATTACGATGTAACTAATTGTTTATGTTCTTTGGTCTACGGTTGGTTCAATTTCTGTTTGATCATCAAGACCAGACCAGACCAGTGCTTGTCATATGTCCAAACCGAGAGAAATTGAATTACCAATTTAATAAATTTTTTATTTACTATATTTACTGACGTGGCGGTATTCCATATGGTGCGCCTACACCTACCTAATAAAATAAAATAAAAGCAAGCTAAACCCTATTTTTCATAAGGACAATTTCTAAAATAGACACATTTTAGGATAAATTTATCATAATAATTTCTTTAATAATTTTTGTACTGAATTAACTTAAGACTTTGAACTCGGACAAAAATACCTTTTAATTAGTTTTTATACACAAAACATAAAATTCCGTGCTAGATAAAGCTAGTGAAAATCGGGTGTTTAAAAATCAAAGCGCATTGGACAAATAAAACAAAATTTTCGGAAAACTTGATAGAGCCATAATTGTTGAGCGCATCTAATAGAAGTGAAAATCCAATACTTTTAAACTTAAGGGTTTTATGCTTAATTTAGGGACAAAACTTTTAAATTTTAGATTCTCAAAATAGTTGGGGGCAAAATGCATGATTTGATTGAAAAATATGGACTACTTGCTCGTTTGATTACTTAGATCCTATATGACCTAAGTTACTTGTTCCTTTGATAACTTACATTATATGAAGCCAAAGTTATTTTCTCATTTAAGAACTTACATTATATTGATTGAAAGTTAACACAATTCAATATCATAATTACATATATGGTAGCAAAAAATTGTCTTAAGTAACAAATAAGCATTATTGGGTACATGAAATAAAGAAAGTACTGTGTTCAATGTTATATTAACAATAACACTTGACGAATAAGAATTTCACAATAATTAACTTTTTTTTTAATTATGGGGGATGAGAAGTGTTGTGCACAAGTTTGAAAGTAGTGTATTTTTGTTCTTGTTAGATACACATGACAAAACCTTCTTTGTCAAACGTTTTGTTGTAGATTTTCTAAACGCAAGTGTACGTTATCTCTAACAAGTAATATATGATAAGTAGAGTAACGTTCTCATGATGATTGATTGCTTACTAAGTACTGAAATTGGTTCAATTCTAATTTTATTTGAACAACTCGAAAACAAAGGGGTATTACAGAAAAGTAAACTAATCTAAAGCAAAATAAAATTAAACTAAGAATGAAATCAAATTAAAACAAAGAAGAATTCAGATAATTAAAACTCTAGGACGTTTGATTTCACCATAACTAATCCGTTTTGATTCTCCAATTCTTGTTAATCAAATTATTTTCTATAATTGATAGTTGAGAATCCCTAATTTTTTCTCTAGCCACTTCCAAGGTCTAACAAAAATACCTTGATAGCTAATTCACTATATTCGTATAGGAATTAAAACTACCAATAATTCATTAAGTTTTGTGGATCTTATTAAGCGACTACAAACCATGAAAGTATATTCTTATCTCTCATGTAATCTATGGCATTCAAAACAATAAACTAGACACATAAATCTCCTTTCGGTTTCAATATGATTTTCAAATCAACTAAATAGTTGCCAATTATTTAGAAGTATTAAAACAATGAAGAATACTCAATCATAAACGAAATACAAAAACCATTACTTAACCAAAAAATATGAATCAATTCTTCATAATTAGGCTATATCTTAGTCTTAGAAAAAGAAAATTAGTTTATGCTACACTTAAAAAAAACAATGAACATAGTCTTAAACATCAAAGATAAGAGAAAAAAAATGAACTAGTAATGGAGTTGAATCAATCTTGAAATCTTCTTCTTCTTCTTCACACCAAGCCTTCTCTATCTTGTCTTCAACCTCTACAACTAGTGTTGCTCAACAACAACCCACCCATAATTTAACCCCAAAACCATCTATTTATATACTAAAGTTAAAAAAAGGGTAGTTTTGTAACTTTTGGACTTATAAAATTAGGAAAATTGCGAACTGACTGCCTCGTCCTTAGTCTTCAAAGTTGTAACCTTGAGCCCTCAATACATCCTGCAAGGCTGCAGTGTTAACTTCTATAGCCGTGGCCTTGACTATCTCATTGTGCAAAGCTGCAACCTTAAGTCTCTGTCTATCATGCTCACTTTCATAGCTATTAGGGGTAGGCACAAGCTAGTAGGGTGGGGTTTTCTAAAATCCGGACCAAACCCAAAAATTTTGAGTTTTTAATTTTTGAGACTAGATCGGACCAAATTTGTGGAAAAGACCGGACTAATCAATTTGGGCTGATTCTGTCCGATTTTAAAATTTTAACTTTAAAATTTTTTATTTAAAAAATAAAATTAAAATAAATTTTTTTCTATTTAATATTTATAATTTAAATTTTATAATACTTAATTTATTAATATAATATAATTAATTAATTTAATAAAAATAATAAAAATATTATAATTCGGTTCGGACTGAATTTTTTAAGTAAAAACTGAACCCAGACTTAAAATTTTCGGGTTTTTTGATATTAAACCTGAAATTGGATAGGATGATAGCTAAGACTGGATTGAATAAGTTTGGTCCGGATTTCCAAATTTCGAAACTCTTTTGCTTAGCCCTAATAGCCGCGACCTTGACTTTCTTGTTTACCTTGTCATTTAGAGAGCACTAGTACCACTGCCTTGGGCTGTTGTTTCTTCATTACACATTATACACCATTTTTCTTCACAATTTTTTAATATCCACTTCAAAGTTTTGTCAAATTTTCTCTCTTTAAAATAAGTACCAAACATAAATAAAAACTAATAAAATATCTTAAAACTAAGAAAATATTACGCTAAACATATTCAATTTACTAATATAAAACTCGCTTATCACGCTCGAAAATTATGACTTTGTTGAGTTTTTTAAAAACTTGATTTTATTTGTCTAGCATGCTTTGATTTTTATGCACTTGATTTGCGTTACTTTTTCGAATGCGAGGTTTTATATTTTGTGTACAAAGGCTTGATTTTTGTGTACTCAATTTGCATTACTTTTTCGAATGTAAGGTTTTATATTTTGTGTAGGGAGAATGCTCGATTTTCCCATTCTTTTTGGCCCAATGCTCCATTACCCCTCTATATTTTCTCTAGTATCCCATCACCCCCTTCAGTCATATGTTTTTTCAGTTTTACTCTTCAATGATTTAAACTTGAACCATTGAACCAAATCGATTAAATCGTTTTTTTATAAACTATAAAAATAAAACAATTTTTTAAAATTTTAAAAATAAACCAGTTTTTTTAAAAATTACAAAAAAAATTTACTTGTGAGAATAAACTAAAATACTCTAACACATTTATTATTGCATTAAATGACTTATTTTGATAATTTTTTTAATCTTTAATACACATATATTTTCAAAACACATAATAAATTCTATTAAAAATAAAAATTATTTTTATTCTGAAATATTACTATTTTAAAGAAAATAAATCTAATTTATTATAAAAATAAAATTATTTTGAAATTATAAACTTATTTTATAAAATTTTCTAAAATCATCATTAATTTTATCAATTTATAATATTTCTAAAATTATTAAGAGAAATAAATATAATTTATTATAAAATTGAAGTTATTTTGAAATCATTATAAATTTTAAATTTAATTTAAAAAATTTATAATTTTACGATAATAATAATTTGAATTTGAAATATTTTTAAATTTTAATGATTATAATTTTTTTATATTAAAAAAATTTATTATCAATAAAATTTATTATTAATAAAATTTATTTTATATATTTTAAAAATAATTATTTATTAAATATTTGATCACAAATATATATTTGGTGTAATGGTAAGGGCATTAATTTATTTTTATAGGTTCTAATTTGAATCATTATAATATCAATTTATTTTTATAATTTTAAAAATCGGTTTATTTTTATAATTTAAAAAAAATCGATTTAATTAATTTGGTTCAATGGTTTAAGTTTAAATCATTGAAGGGAAAAATTGAAAAAAATATGATTAAAGAGATGATGGGATATTAAAAAAAATAAAGAGAGGTAATAGGGTATTAGACCAAAAAGTAGTGGAGAATCGGACATCCTCCCTTTTGTGTATAAATTAGTTGAGAAATATGATTTTTGAAATTTTAAATTTTAGGCGAGTTTAATGTAAAAATTATTAAAAGGACTGTTATGATGAATTACTCTAAATATACAGATAAATTAATTTTTCCCTTTTTCATATTGAATGTTCACAAAAAAAATTAATTTTGTTATTAATATTATTCCTTAAAGGGAGGGAGGGTAGGGTAAGGTGGAACCATCTATTCTATCCTCGTGATTGGCGGCGGCGTCGGAGTAACAGTAACAGACAGAGATGGAGAACAAGGTCAAAAGAAAGTTATGGTTTGGCCTTCCTGATGATATCATACGGTTGATCATGAACCGTCTCTATTATGTCGATCAGATACGTTTTCGGGCAGTATGCAAGAGTTGGCGAGAAGCAAACGTTGATGGTGTCAAATATACAGATAAATTGCCTTGGATGATGGCTTTCAATTCCAGCTGCTGTTTACTCTATGATCCCAATAACAAGCGAAAATACACCGTCTTCAACGATTGGAGTAGTAGGAGGGAGAAATTTATAGGCGTCAAAACCCTTGATGGAAAAAATGGTTGGATGCTTTTCTGCAGAGAAGAAAGTATTTCCACAACTAATTCACTTTTCTTCTACAGTCCGTTTATTGATTCCATTATTGAACTACCAAAACTATGGTTTGATATATGTACATGTAGTGCAACATTCTCCACCACTCCACTTTCTCCGGATTGTGTTGTATTTGTTTTGAGGGCAGACACCAAGATGAGATATATCTGCATCTGTAAACCTGGAGACGAGAGATGGACCAAGCTTCGGATTCCTGGTTCTTCTTCCAAGTCGAAGTTGTGTTTCGACGACGCCGAATATGTTGATGGTTTGTTGTACTGCATTTCTTCTTTCTGTCCAACCGAGATGTGCACCTTCAATGTTGCTCGTAGGGAATGGAAAACATATGCGTATCCTCCAAATACGGGAGGCTGGAGGTGTTCCGATTACTTGACCGAATTTGACGGAAATCTGTTTTTGTCGCATTATCTTGCTGATGCTGGTCGATGGCGTGTTCTCAGGTTTGATCCCTCGCGAATGGATTGGTTTAAAGTCGAAAATTTGGATGATAAACTACTGTTATTGAATAGGCGGGTGTCCATTTGCTGTCCGGTTGACAAGGGAAGTGAATTTTCCAACACAATACTCGCGGGCCGTTTCTCTGATCGTTATATTTACATCAAGGAATCTGAATATGAAAGCCGACGACCATCACACCCGAAACCAAAACTTTCACAAATTTATGATTGGAACGTGGGAAAATTGATTTGTTTTTGGATACAACCTCCCCTCCCCTCCTGTTAGTTAGTTAGTTAGTTAGTTAGGACGATTGATTTGATTTGATTGTTTTGTTTTTATTTCTTTATTTTTATTTAATCTTATTTTATGGAGGCTCTGTTTATGCCGTTTAATTATTTATCAACGGGAAAATATTGGTATTGATGACTAAATTTACAAATATTAATTTTCTTTGTTCTTCCGTAAATAGTATATGAAATCTTTTTACTCTTTATGAACCTTTTTTTTTTATTTTTCAGAAAACATCCACCGGGAATGGCCCTGCCTTAACATTTTCCTGATTTCTCTTGAGCAGGTGTGAGACTTTGAATCATATATTTGATCAACCAGCGGGCTCTCGAAATCCATGCAATATACATACTACATACACTCGAGTGTTATTTTGTGTAACAATAAATTAGAATTTCAAGCTTTTAACTACTCATACTGCTAAACTTTTTAATTCCTTTCGCTTGCTCTCTCACCCACAGCCATCTTTGTACTTGTTAACGTTTACTACAATGGAGTAGCCCATTGCTGTTTTGGAAGTGAAACATATAACTAATTAAAGTGGCACCCTAAATAATAGCCAGCCGAATCTAACATCCTCATCCTCATCCAGATGACCTAAAAAATATAAAATTCACTCAAATAGAACAAAAGAAAATATATGAGGGCAGGACAGATTTAAGCACACTAAAAGAAAAACATGAAGAAAGCAGTAATAGTTTGCTTGCATTCAATTATAAACACACCAAAAATTTATCATTTTCCTAACTCCATGCAGTAAATGTGGATCTTGGAAATCTTCAGCCTATTCTATTTTCTACTCCAGAGGGAATGGCTCCGTCAAAGAAAATCTCCTGCGATCATTTGAAAAACATAAAGCGTAAGAAGAAGAATAAAGACATATTATATAAACGAATATAGTTCGAAACAGAATCACCTCCAATGTTTCAAAAATGCTTGTTCTGTTAGTCTTCAGATACTGGGAAATATGTTCTGCTGTCCTGGGCAGTTGCTTCCTGTCCCTGGCATTCTGAATCACACTTCCAGTTGCATGAGACAACAGTTGATAGCAACCATGGACGTTTACATCTCCACTTTTCACCAGATGCTGTATCACTTCATTGCAGATAAACCTTTGCACTTCCCACTCAAACAGTCGATCAATGTCATTATCTCCACCTTAAAACATAGAATATATGACTAATGATACATGTATCATCATGCCACTGGTCTCCTAGGTTATCATTCACATATTTAGAGCAAAATATTATCTATGTAAGTTCCTGAATATATATATATATGCTTTGTACATCTTTTTGGAAATTTTTTGTAACCTGACTGAAAGAAGTAAGATACACTAATTAAAATGTGAAATTATACCAACCTACCCAAAAATACAGAATATAAGGCACAATTTAATGTGAATGGACTATATATAATTATAAATTTATGAGTATTATAAATAACAAGAGCTAGCAACAAGAACAAAGAAGAAGAACCAGAGGAAGTCATACCATCCGCATCCTCTAGAATAGTTTGCATCACAGATCCGCTGAATCCAGATCCAGAATAAGGAATTATGAAAAGCTTGCCAGATTCAGATCCATAAACGGTCCTCTCCCTTCGGCTACTGAATGTAGGAGCCGTAGTTTGCTCTCCCCCAATCTCGTTCTTCTTTTGGCCAGATAAAGAAGGTTTTGGAACCCTACTTTGTTCTGTTACGAATGCTGAGCCAGAGCCGGAGCAGGAGCCAGAGCCGGAGCCGGAGCCGGAGCCGGACGGCCTATCATCGCTTATATCGTCAATTTGGCACTTAAATAACTTCTCCTTCAATTCCTTATTTTCTTCTTCGCACTTTAACAACTTATCCTTCAATTCGTCTTTTTCCTTTACGCACTTGAGCAACTTCCCTTCCAATTCTGCACTATCTTCTACGCACGTGATATGCTTGTCAATAAGTTCCTTATTACTACGTTGAAGATAAGCTATCCGTCTTTCGTCAGTAAACATTTTTTCCCTAACGGAATCATATTCTTGCTGTAATTCATGAGAAGAACGCTGTAAAATCTCCAACTCATTTCTCAATTTCTTGATTTCATTCACAGCATGACCTCCACACCAAATTTTTTTCTCTTCTTCATACTTTGCTTCCAAATCATTGATCTCCTCGGTTAATCTCTCAATCTCTTTGAGGTTCGTAGCCTTCTCGTTGAGAATAGTCTCTCCAAAAGCTTTCCACTCAATGGCAGCACTCAAAATGGAATAAGCGTTTGTGATACATTTATGCACAAAATTATCAACGCTCTCCTTCTGTTTCTTCACAACTGAATCAATTTCAGTTTCATCCACGATTCTTTCTCTTCTCAACTCTACCGTACTAAGAAAAATGAAAATGCAAGAGTAGGGAAGTTTGAGAGAGTGAATATGTATGGGTAAGTCTTATGGTATTGTATTGATTTGTAAATGTAGATAGGTTTTTGGTATTTCAAATCAACGGTTTGAGATGTTCACTTAAAAGAAAAAAAAATAAATCAACGGTTTGAGACGGTTTTCTTTTCTTTTCTTGCGTTGAATGAAAGGTTTTATTATTTATTGTATTTCAGATCAAAAAAAAAAAAAAAACCTTTAGACTAGACTAGCCTCTTATATACTCTAAGACTAGGTTTGTTTGTCTTTCCGGAAGCGCATTCATGACAGCAAATTTTGTCAGAGGACATGAATTCTTCTTTATTTGATTAAATCCCTTCTTGCAAGTGCTCTTGTATTATCTTTTTTTTTGTTTTTTTTTTTAATTTTCTTTTTTAACATAGTACATTTCGTTTGAAAATCAGGTATAGAAACATAGATGATACTCGATAAATAGAAAGGATGTCTCATAGTTTGATCGCGAAAAACACTTATTGCTATTGGCTGGCTTGTCATTGCTCGTCACTTTGTTTTGTCCTGTTTACTTTGGTTTGCTTTATAATTTTATATATATTCCCAACATTGTTGCCGGAGAAAAAATGTTGTCTGCAATTTTAAAAATGTCAAGAAATATGTTGTCAACTCAACTGTTAGTTATGACTGGTATATCCTAACATATTTACTATCAAAGCCATGCTATGCCACGCTACAAATCGCTAATTTCTTTACGTATTCAATAATGGATTATCCAATATTTTTCACAGTACTTCAGAAAAACGGTATCATCTTGCGATGCTTTTAGTTGCATCTATATCTATCAGTATATCTAACGTATACTTTATATAGTCCGAAAAACTAAATTCTTCTGAATACAAGTGTCTATCATTCCTTGTACTAAGGCACGACAATTTTTGCCTTGAGCTATCATTATTCTCGTATTTGGTCCAGTGCTTGAAATGAAACTCGTCTTTTTCATATACTGAAATCTGTACAGACTTGTACCCAATAATTCTTCTATTTACAGAGTTAATTTCGCTTCTTGTTTCATTATTATTTTCTTTCGATATATTTAGAACTACAGGTCTACTAATTCTAATACCAATACTCATATTTCAAGCGTTCCAAAAGATTTTCTCTTTTATTCAAATTCTCTAAATCTATTTTGACCTATATATACCTAAACTAATTAAAGATATGCAGTAACAGTAATAAATTTCTGGCATGTTGTTACTAAATGTTATCATCAATCTCTCTCATTAATAAGTCTTGTAATCGTTCTGATTTTATCATCGTCTTATTCATGTGATCGCGCACTTGGCGCATGAAATTTTATTAACAACTTCGTTGGTTTTGTCTTTTTGAAAATAGTCGAGTTACTTTTAGCTGTGAAATTCATTTTAGGAGATTCAATGTATAATAATAATAATAATAATAATAATAATACCAAGATGACAAAGAATGCAATCACCTCATTTTGCTTTGTTTTGTTTTATATTATAAACATGTATCAAGGTGGAACCAGGTGTATCAACCGCTGGATGAAATATCCGAAATATACACACAAGTTACCTTGTACATATACAAATGATGTTCTGTACAAAACCAACATTTCTCCTAAAATTTTCACAATAATGCCATTTTAGCTCCTAAAATACAGCCACTAATCCTAATTTTTATAATTACCCTACAACAAATCAACTAATACTAAAAACACCAGTCATCATAATTTTGTATATTCTCTTCATCCTACAAAAATAACATAATGTCAATGTGATAACAAAAAAAAAAATTATAATTGATCTTAATCATGCACACACACAACAGCTTCAAAGGAAAGATTAAAAAATAAATAAAAAAATTACAAATTGGCATAAACATTCTCACACACAGTAACATTTTCTTTTGCTCCATTTTTTAACATTTTTATAGACATAATATTCACATTTACATCTTCTAATTATGATATAGGTTGAGGGTAAAATTGACTTTTTAACAAAAATTGGATATTAAGAGAAGAAAAAACAAATTTTTGTAAAATGAGAGGGGAGGTATGTGTGAACGAAATAATAAACGTTGTCGACCATCCGCCACAGCTTCAGTCACGTCCCTTTGTCTAATCATTACCCAAAGATATTTAATTAGATTTAATAATGGCCCGTCCCTCACTTTGACCTCTCACAACAACGAAAGTTATTTTTTTTTTTTCTCAATTCTAGGGGTAGATTAGAATCATCCAAAAAAAGTTCATATTTTGGGGAAAAAAAAATGGCAAAGTTCAGTTCAGCTTTTTCGACGGGTACTTTCAAGAGTTAGTTTTGACTATGATTATGATTCTACGGTTGTTACAATCTGACAAATATAATGCCGTCCTCAGCGTCGTTACGAAGTCTCTGGTTGCAGCAAGGAATTGATAAACTTGCCTGGTAACATCCTCCAAAGCAAAGCAAAAAGCCCAACGCAACTTGTACCAATGGTGGTAATGGGATGCAATAGACAATGAATGATTTGACTAGTAGCCAGAAAACGAGCTATTGCCGAGATTGCTTTGTGATTACAACTTCGAATTAAGGAAGCAAGGCAAGACTTTGAACAGCATGAAGGCTGTTGAGAATGTGACCTTAAAAAAAAAAAAACTGTACACTGAGGATTTTTACATTTGACTGAAGGCTGTTGAAAGTCTATCTTCTATCTCCTTGAAGGGTGTTTTAATCGTTCTGATTAATATTTTCCTTGTAAACGATTTTGTTAACACCCGAAAGAGTTGTTAAGCAAATGTTATGTTTGGGGCATCTGAACATTGAGTGGTTTTATATCTCTGCAGCGCAAGTAGGTCAAAAACTGTCCAGGCAGCTCCTCCAAAAGTGCTTCAACTACAGATATCTGTCCACCTGTTCACCAACACAATACATTTATTATTTCTTTGTTTCTTAATCCATGGTCATGCTCAAAGAACGTAACGTCAAGTGACAGTTATTAATTCACATGAAAAGTTATGTATGGAGAAAGACTGCACTCACTATGAACTTCTCGCATCGGAACAAATTGTACAATGTCTCGCGTAGCCTACCCTACCCGTAGAACTCTCCAGTCGATTGCCATTATCAGCATCAAGAATCTGCCAAGACAGACTAACTAAGACCACATATACGTACATTCTAAAATTGAATCTTCTAAAACTAGAGGAGAAAGGCCCAGTGTCCGATAAGAAAATTTAATTTAGTGAGAAATTTAAGTTATAAAAATAGTCTTACCTCCATTTCTGTAAAATCAGCACCTCCCACTCCCACAATAAGAATTGATAAGGGAAGATCAGATGCCCTCACCAAAGCATCTTTCGTTTCTTGAAGATCAGTGAGAACTCCATCCTATATTATAAATTGGTTCATCAGCCAAATATAAGAAGAAGAAGAAGAAGAAGATACAGTAAATAGAATTTTTCTACTCACCGTGATAATGAGCAAGACAAAATACTTGCTTCTGTCATAAGAGAGGGACTGACCAGCAATTCGTGCAGCCATGTTAATCACTTGACCAAACAGAGTTGGTCCCGCCAAAGAAACATTGTGTAGAGCACTTGCATAAGCAGCCATAATGCCATTAACTCCTTCAACCTATAGAGTATAAAAAATTAGCTGTTAGAGTAAATATTGGAGAAGGTGAAATTCAGAGCGATACACTTTGGACAGACACGCTCAGTAGATTTTCAAAGAAAGTTGAAGCTGGAGGGAGGAAAACAAATAATACATTGTTTCCTGTCCCAATCACATGTTAGACGACATCAAATTCCCCAAGAAATTTATATAGGAAAAAAAAGGTAAATATGTATATATACATATATATACGTATGTATGTGTGTGTATACGTATATTCTCGTTAGAAAATGAAAAAGCTAAGAAAACATGCCAACCAATTCAACTCGAGAGACAAATTATTATGGCAAAGCTACAAACTCCATCACTCTTACCTCAGAGCTATCTCCTCTTCCATTCAAGTTAAAACAATGTGATATAGAGCCATCAAATGTCTTCCCACCAAATCCCCAAGCAGGAAAGCGTCCTATCAGAATCATAAAATTGTATAACCTCCCCAACTTCCATTATAGCCTGCAAATGATTTGGTCAATAAATTCAGTGGCCAATACACTAATTGTGATGTTCCCTCTCAAATTTCTATGCAGAAAAGGAAGTAGTCCTTTTCATTATTGTTTGAGGACAGTAACAAGGATTTCAACAATTCTACAATAATATGTATTTGAACAAACCTTTTGGCCACTAGCTTGGCTAGTTAGTCTATTGGAATCAAATCCAACTTGCACTAGACTAAGGGTAAAAAAAATGCTTCTAGAGCCAAAGCATTGTGCAAAATGATCATTTCATAACCTTCACAAATGCATCCTAAGTGTATCAGATATAGCGTAAAACTTACCCGCTGGTAAGAATTCAACTGGCCTGAAGGATCTATGTGGTGCAAAGAATCTGGATTTCGAGGATTTCCATTTGAAGCTGGATGATTGTGCATAAAAGCATGAATAAGAGATAAGAAAACATCAGACCAACAAGAGGGAAAATAAGGCAGTACAAACTGAAATAAATTGAAATTGAACAGCTAATAATGTCCGCAAAGCACCCACCCCACCCCCTCCCTCCCTCTTTTTAAAGAATGTTAAAGGTTATTTACCCGTAAAATCAACTGCAACCATAAAATTCAATTCGTAGCCACTAGAAATGTAATCCAGAAAACTGTATTGCTGTTTCTCAGTAAACTTATCAACAAACAACTGACTTCTAAGAACCTACAAGGCAAAAGTTAGGTTAAAAAGCAATATCATTGAATTTATCAAATATAATGTGTGAATAAACACCTTCTCACGATCATGATGAGTAGATGGTAGCATAAAACTAGCACCAGTTCTTTCTTGGTGAAGTTTTTCCAGGTCTCCAACTGATTTCTGAATTTTGCTGATAACAGAAAAGGAAAACCCAACAACATCAAAAAAGAAGAAAAAGAAAAACTATTGAATGCTAAAGACATAAGAAGTTCGAAAGTTACCCTATGAGCACGTGATTGCCATCAGTATTGAAATCGAAACATTCAATAATCAATGGATTATCCTGAACCAAAGAAACACCTCATGAGCTAAAAGAGTTTTCCCCTTGATGAAACTTCCTGGAATTTCTAAAATACATCCAAGTAATGAGCATAAGAAGGTAACAACCCTACCTTGCTCACAAATTGTTGCATGCTCAGAGTTATTGGTCTCCAAATGGGATTCAAGTTATTGTTTATCACTTCCGTCTTGCAGATTGGAACAGAATTTCCACTCTCAACAATTCTAGATATTCTTAAGAAAGGATCCTATAAGAAAAAGAAAAAGAATAAAAATGAACATTTAAATCTGTAGGACAATTAAGTGAAGTAATAAAAGCAGCTGCTTCATGAGTACATACACTTTTCGAAAACAGGTCCACATTTTGCAAATGGGAGCAGCGGAATGCTATTTCAACAGCACTCTTAGAAGCAACTGTTTCCTCAGCGTGGACCGAAAGTGTCCCTAAGTTTCTGGGTACTCCACATCTGTTTTTGTTATGGAGATTTAGGATTAAAGTACGACTTTGTTTGGTCACAATCTGCCACCAAAAATGGAAAAAGGAGGACACATGTTAGTGTTGAACACATGAAGACCAAAGCTTAATAGAAGATAAACCACTAAGATAGAGTCTGATATGCAATAATGATAGTCCAATATCAATTCTTAAAAAAGTTTAACACAATAGTTGGAACAATAAAATAGGTTAATGGTTATTTCCGTACTAATTAAACAGAAAAGAATAGGAATGATAAGCAAAATTCAAAAAGTCAATCTATGCATATATTTCATACACTGAATACAAAGAAATGGCATATATTCAATGAACAAAATATAACCAGTAAACTTACCTGGGATAGAACACAACTGGCTTCTCCCAAAAAGTCCTGATCACTCAACTTTAGCATCTGCAAGTAAGTTTGAACTTTAAACATAACACTTCAACAAATTATTTCATGTTGATTTGGGTCACAATAGGAAAGGATCAAAGAAAAAATTAGATTTTCAATTGCTTTATTGAGTTTTTTAACTTTTCTACTCTTAATTCATCTTGTATTTTCCTTGCAAGTCTCCGTGAGATTTGTCTCTCTGATATAACCCAACATATTTCCTACTTAATGTATAAGAAGCTATCTGGGTTTGTTCAACTTTCTCTTTAATTTATATGTAAATTACAATCATTTTCAGTTCTACGATTGACAACAAATGAACATCAAATTTTATGTTTGTCCAATTGTTTTCATCAAATATTTCCCAATGATTCATTTTCTATGATTACATCTATGTGGTTTTTGCTTATTTACTCAAACATATATACATGAATACAGGTAGGCTCCAAAGAACATTGAACAAAATATCAAGTAAAATAGCGCATCATTTACACCAGAATTAAGATAATAAATAAAATGTTAAAGCATAAATTTTGATGTACCTTCACTGGTACATTGTGATACTTGGTATCCACATCATACACTCGAAAGCTGGACAAAGAAGAAAGAAAACATTAAACAATGTCAAAGCAAGCAAGGATTATGAGGGAGGATATATGAAAAACCTGTCAACAAAAGTAAACTTAAAGAGTAAAGGAGAAGCTTACACCAGTGGCTGCACGATCTCAAAATGATAAGCAATCGAAACCTTTTCAATCCAAGCAGGATTTAGATTGTTCATAATGACTTCCGTACGTCCAATCTCCTCTAGTGTCCCATCTCTTTTCTTTGCATACACAACTGTCATGGGATCACTCTATAACATAATAAAAGGCTTATAAGTAAATTTACTTCCATTACGTGTCATGTAAGGAGAAACACAAAAAGCAGAAGGCCTATAAGTATGTAAGCACACTTTCATTGCATGTCGTATAAATACATAATAGCATTAACTAAATAACTAAAGTCTTGGTGGGTGCTGGTTAGTTCAACTCGTAAAATCTCTTGAGGTAGTACAAGAGGTTTGGGGTTTAAACCCTTACTTAGGGATTTAGGTTATTTTCTTGTAATAGATATAACTGAAGTCTTGTAAACCATCATCATTATACAAAAGCTCTTATGTATGCTAGCAAATGCTAGTAAGATAGTATCACAATGAAATGTTTATTATGAAAGTAATTTTAAAAAACAATAGAACCATGAAAATCTGAAGCTATTGTTTCTCACTGGATTATATTTGGATATACAGCATTGACCACAGAGAGAATTCGACTTTCTCTGAAGTGCAAATGTGTGATTCGGATCACATATCCCTGGAGTCGTAATGACCAGAGAAAGGATAAAGATAACATAAGAATCTATCAGCGTGAACATGATCTACTGAGAGTTAATATATGACAGTTATACTGCATCCCAAATATCCAGGTGTACGTAGTACGATATAACCCTCATATTGGAGGGATATCTGTCACGCTACAAGGTGGGAAGCCCCACAACAAATGCAGGGGAGTACATACCTTTGATGTGATGTCACGGTCACGTAACTTTGAAGCAGATAAAGATAACTACAATACATATTAAAAAATATGAGAATGAGTATGGAAGGAACAAAAGCATATTTGAACAGTTCATGCATATAGAAACACGATACACTTTGTCACTACTACAATTAAAACTTAGCAGCAGCAAGCCAGAAAAAATATCATATGCTTCTACGTAAAATAATGGTACAACACGTTGATTACAAGAGTCAACTTATGCTTTAAAAAAAAACGTTTATTTTGTTAGCAGATGACTCTGTTGTCTCTTCCTCTAAAAATTTCCCCAGTGGATGACTCAAGGTAGGCCCTCAAACAAGGTCCACATCAATGGGAAAAAACTTAGAAAAAAGCATCTTGTGGTCCATGATATGAACAGGCATTCTTATATTATTCATTATGGCCTCTAAACTTTGCAATCCTTAAGCCCTTACTACACTAATTTATTTTTTATAAGTTAATCGTTTGTCTTATAACCAGAATCCACAGATCAATGTTTCATCCAGGGAGGCATCATCTAGGGCATGCGCAATCTAAAAGGTAGGATAAATTTGATACATATGACATAAAGATGAGAACAGAACAGTCAACTTCCAGGAGGAAATATGCAAAAGCCGACACTATTTCATCAATTAATAAATCATTGCAGCAATTAAGTTGCAATGCACCATAAATCAAATATCATATTTTTCCATGAGCACCAGATTCTTAATTATTTATCTTAAACAGTCTTAACCCAAATCCAAGTTTCACTTCGCAGAGCATTGTCGTGCTGGAAAAGCAGTGAAATGCCAGTGCATCACCTAATCAATACAGGGCATGGAATGTTTATCTATCATTGCCCAATATTCTTCACTGCAAAAGCACTTCTTGATACTAAAACACCATAACAACGGTGGTACATAACAAATTCACCACTGCACCTAGGTAACGAATACCAGTACCAGGATAATTTCACGGAATTCTAAAACACGATAACAAATTTCCAAAAGAGATTTTAATTCCATTTCGTAGGGCTTGACTGAAGTAAACACAAATAATGTTTCTGGAATTTTAAAAAATAAAAAAATAAAACAAAAACTTGGAATGATTTTTCAAGAATTAATTAATTAGCACTTAATAAAAGACGCTTTGTCAAAAAGAGCTCATGTAGAAAGCTTTTTACTCACAAAATTCTGAATAATTCTCCTCGCAGACTGTTCCTACTCATTCTCCATAAATATATATGTACATTATTGAAACAGAATTCAAAAAAAAAAAAAAGTAAACATTCATTTAGAACAATTACGGTAAAATTGATTTAATAAGAAAGTGAAAATAAAGTCAGAAAATTAGCTTCCGTTTGACTCAACGAAAACCTAGTAAATAATAAAATTCAAAAAATAAAATTCAAAAAGAAAGCTCTCACTGTACACAGTACGGAAAATCGATATACCTCGATTTGAGTGAAGAGGGAAGGCAGACCGTGCGATCTGAAGAAGTGGTGAATGGCGTCGTTATGGGTCGTGGTGGGCCGGTGTTGGGCCCCACCTACGGCTTGTTTGCCTCCTCTCACATCACCAGACATACACAATCCCATGGCTCTTTTCTCTCCCTCTCGCTCTAAAGTTCTCAACTCTTATTCCTGGTTTTTTTTTTTTTTTCCCCTTTTATCCGAAAAATTAGAACTAAATCTCAACGAAATAAATAAATAAAAGAAATGGAACAAAATTAATAGTTTGCTTGTCAACTAAGTTAAACAAATGGGCGTTACTGTTTGTAGGAGGAGGGGTGTCAGTTGAAGGAAGAGCGGTGGAATACGAGAATTGTTATTCCATACAAATTAAGATGGTTTATATTTATAGATAGGCAGCGGCGATAGGTGGGTGTGGGTTAGCAAGCAATAACATCATTCGAAACGGTTGTGCGGGGGTCCGTTGGAATATGTGTTGCCCAAGCCCCCGTAACCGTTTCCTTCGTGGGAAAGTTGGGGGAAAAATGAGTGAAATTCATCATTATTATTTTTTACGACTTCTTCAAAGACCTAAACCGAATATTTATCTTCAGCATTTTTATTCAAACTTAGTAATAGATATGGTCAACATAAAATTATGAAGTTGTGATGGAAATTAAAGCTAAAACTAGTATTCCCAACAATATTATCCATCTCTGTTTTTGACGTAAATAATATTACTCAAGTTAATAATAAGAGGGATTATAATAACGCATGAAGACAAAAGGAGGAATTTTGGATAGGAATTAATGAAATATCAGGGACATATATAATATAATGCATCCACTGTTAATTGAAAATGTACTTGCATTAGCAGTTTAGCACATAGCATTGGGAAAATCATGTATATACATTTATTGGAATAAGTCATAATGCTTGCTTTTTTTTTTGACAACTTTAACGTGTACATTCGATCAAATATATATTACTTCAATATAATGTATACGTTAATCCATGTATTCATTGCATATAGAAAAGATCTAGTACACACCTCTGCAATTAGTATGTATATATGAGAATTTTTCGTGGTTATTTATATATAAAACTAAAGAGTAAATGCACACGGTTATATATATATAGTTCTAGCTTAAATTAATTTGGAGGTTGCAATTAAACTATAGTGTGAATTCTTATACGACTTCATACGACAACTCTTTGTATATATAAAAATAATAAGGAAAAAAAAGTGAGATATATAATTTCTCAAATATATATATAAGTTAAAGAAATATAAAAATTAATTAAAATGAATGGTGACATATATATATATAGGTGTATATAGTAACGTAAGAAGAATGATGTCACAATGCATGATGCATATATCAAATTGTATTTATTTAATTATTTAAGAAAGACGTACATGATGAATTAATTAGTCTTCCTGAAGAAGAAGAAGGGAGAGTCAATGGGCTAACTAATCCTATCCTAACGAATGACTTGCTGCTAGCTGTTTAATTATTAAGTAGGTAAAATTAGAAAATAATATTAAACAAGGGAGAAATTTTACGAAGGACATCAATATAACATATATATATATATATATTACGTATATAAGTATCACGTAAGCAGAGTGACATACATATATGCATATACATACATACTACATATTCAATCCCGAGTTTTGCTCTTCTTTTAATTTTCTTATTCAATTGTGCGCGTCTGCGACTGCATGTGAGGGAGCCGTGACAGGAATAACTTCATGCAGTTGCGATTAATATTGCCAAGAACGGCTGAACGAGTAGATGCATGCATATGCATGTGGAATGTTTGAAATTCCAAGTCTCGTTGTAATTTGCAATGAAAGATTCAGTTTTCAAATTCCCATGCAGAGTTGACTGACTGACTAGTCTACTAATGTTTTGGTGTTTTTTATATTATCCAAAAGAATTAATGTGCCATTGACAAGTCCAAGCCTTCGCAGTACGCAAAGCAATGCAAAGGCAATGTAAACACGTAACAACGCACACACATGACCTGATATATATGATTCGTACTACCACCGAATCCGAATGGAACATTGTTACATATATGTCGCCTTAATCATCCGTCTTAATTTGCTTTAATTTTATTCATTCTTTCTTACTCAATATTTAAACTAATTAATAGTATGTCTTAAGTGAATCCGTATGTGCATGCATATATATAAGTATAACATATTTCATTTCATTCTTGTCACTTGTCTGACTGTAGTATTAGTATGTATATGTGATTTCCCAAAATGGAAATTATTGATCATAAGACGATAGCCAAGTCAATGGTTGAATGAAAAACATAATTGAGAAAGAATAATTTTTTCATTCACATTAACTTGGTCAATCTTAAATCATAAAATTTTATAGAATTACTTTTTGAATTTGTAGTATATATTATCTCGATTAATTCTGGCTAAAAGAATGAATTGGATTAGGTTAGATTAGTAGTAAAAAAAAAAAAAAGTTTGGAGTCAAACAGGAGTTCAAAAAACATTTTAATATTAGGAGTATAAAATAAAGGGAAGTTGGTGGAGTTGCACCATCAAGTAAATATGCTTTGATGCATAAATTGAATCATTACTATGTTTCCGAAAACAAGAATATACATTTAACTGGTTGAATGATTCAATATTTCTATTTGTTATTTGTTGAATGTTGCAAGGACTCGGGTGAATTTCAAGAACTCTTCCTCGTAATTGTTCGGGTCATTGTTTTGAAGAAAAGAGGAGAAAAAACAAAACAAAATGGCAGTAGAATTTGTTAAAATATGGTATTGGAGAATTAGTTAGCCCAATCAACACAATTCCTTTAAAATAAACAAATGCAATCAAACCCAGAATCAATGCCCTGGAAAGTGGGCCTTATTTCCTTTGAAAAGTGAGATAGAAATTGCTTAACCCGGACATAAAAATCTCAACTGGGAACCTAGAGTTGTTTTTGGGCTACAATATGTGACCTAGACTTTACAAGTTTTTTCTAGGTTAAAAAAACCCAAAAACAAAACTGTAACAATGTTACTATGGGTACAGAACAGGCAATCTAATGCTTGAATCTAAAGACTTCATGGCATTTAAGCTCCAACTATCATTGGCAAAAAGATGGATTACAAAGCGCTTGAGAACTTCATTCAACTAATTTTATGGCCTAACCATCAATGATATGATGTAACAAATACTTTCTACAACTTTCATAATAGAGCTAATAGACTTGAAAGCAGTTTAATGCATTGAGAAGAACCACAACTTAGTCTAATACTTTTCAACTTTTATGATAAGTCACATTACAGAAGGACATTCGCTGAAGCTCGAAGAAACAAACGGTATTGAGCGATGAGCAGTACACGCGTCATCGATAGGATAACGATGGACCAGCAAAAGTGTACCTTGACGAGACTGGTGCAGCTTCTGCTTCCAGTTTTGGTTCATCATAGTGTCGGTTATAATGTGATAGAGCATTAGCAGCATATGACGAGTATAACCTATCAGCTGGATCAGTTTCTCCCCTTCTTAAGGGATCAGTTCCACCTAAGTAAGTCTCTCTCCTTCCAGCAACAGAATAGGGGCCTGACGTGATGTCCTCTCTCCTTGGAGGCGGCAAATATCGGTCCACAGATGAAGCACCATAATGGTAAGTATTATATGGTTCACTAGGGTAAGAGTCTAAAGTTGTAGCAGTGGTAGTAATGGCAGCTACTACAGGAGAAACTCTGGACGTTAGTTCATGACCAGCACTGACATTATAACTCTGATACTTTCTCTCTGTCAAGTATAGAGGATCAGCAAGAACAGGTTCTCTGGATGCAGGGACAGCATCAACATATATGGGATCTAGGTGTCTTAGTAGATGCTGTTGCCCTTGTTCATGACCCCTTTGGTAAGGGTCTAAAGGAGCAGTAATGTGATTAGTAGTCAGGTTTTTCCTCTCTCTGTGAAGACCATAAGTACAATATTCCTTTTCAGTTAAGTATAAATCACGGGGAACTTCATCTCTGAGTGAAGATCCGACCTTTCCATATGTAATGTGTTGATCCCTTTCAAGAGACAATCTATTATAACTCCTAGAAAACACATTAACATGTGGATCTCTAGCAAAGCTTTCTCGGTTAGATTCTCTTGCTCCTGCATAAAGTTCCCTATCCTGAACTTTTGGCAAGGATGGGGTTTGAACAGGTAATGCAGTTGAATGGACTGAAGCTGGCCGGAAAAGTTCTGAGAGCTTCCTAACCTAAGAGGAAATTAAAATTTGAAATATCACAAATTCAAGAATGTAAGAGGAAATGGCCACAAAACCACACAAGGAAACATGAAATGCAAACCTGTCTAGGGGTAAGCTCGATCTTGAACTTGTTCTTTTCATCATAATTTTCCTTAATAGCCTTCTTGAAAACGCTTTCAGGGAGAGGAAGACAATCCCTGTGGGCATTAAACCGCACCTGAACCCAAAAAAGTCGTCAGCACACAGGTGAGGTTAAATTGATAAAAAGGCAAAAACCAACAACCATAAAATGTGACCTGAGCAGGAAAGCCTCCGCCAAAAGCTTTTGGCTCGAGCTTCATGCCACCAGAAGAGGATGCCTTGTAAATTCCATACATAAGCCTAAGATCAAAATCATAGAGAAAAAGTTTGAGTCCAGGCTTGATACCCAGTACAAGATCTTTTTTACCAGCTGACACACCCATGACACGATAATGGAAGCAATCTGGTTTGGTCTTCTTGCTGCACATAAATATCAAGCCACCAAGCTTTTCTTTGTTCTTTTCCTTCTCTTGGCTCTTTTCTGCATCTCTTCGTTTTTCTTTGTACTTTTGATTCCTCAAACTCGTGTCTGATACCGAATTTTTATCTTTACCCCTTTGTTTCTGGTGATTTTTATCCGACCCACCAATCTCATCTTGGTTCTTTTGACTTAGCTGGCCTGTCTTTGTATCCTTTTGTTTAGAAGGGCTCTCTTTTAGATTTCCTTCCCTTGGACTCTGCTTCTTAGAACCCTCTTCTACAATGGTGCTTCTATCTTTCCTCTCATCTGATAGATTTTGTTTCTTATTCTTTCCAGCTCTACACTGAGCCCTTGAGGACAATTTACTTTTTCTGGACTTCAAGTCATTAACTACTGATTTCTTTGCAATTTTGGAGCTGGCCTTCAATGATTTTGGTGTTTTATTTTCAGATGGAGCTTCAGCGGAGGCTTCCACAGCATTCCTGGCTTCCTTTTCTTCATTTTCTTGTTTCATAGTCTACACAACCAACCAGGCTTCCCAGGTCAAATGCTTCCCAGCAAACAATGATTTACTATTTTTCTGTTACTCGTTATTTACAACAAGGGCTACAGAATTTAAAAGACAAGGAAAGGACAGAAAAAAAGAAAAGAAAAAGTCAAATATGAGAAAACTACCAAGAAATTCAAGTAAATATTACATGTATTACGCTTTCATAAGGAAATAAGCAGAAATTAAGTACGGTTAAAACAAAAATTTTTAGGTGTGGCCATCCAAGGAGAGGACTAATGGACAAAAAATGCTATTTAACACATTGCAATAAATTATTCATGCAGCAACTCAACAATTCCTCTAATCCACTGGATTTTACTTTCCCTCTTTGTATGCCAAAGGTTTAACTAGATACTCTTATTCAGAGACACAATTGAGTTATTTTGGTTTCAATTTAAAAATGACTAAAGAAGACTCCAATGAAAATTTCAACTAACAGGTATCAATGGTGTCAGCCAGGTGAAATACATATTCAGAAATATCAGGACTCCCATACGAACTACGATTCATAATTCCGATCCTTTTTCTTATCCTTCTCCCCATACCTTATCAAGTATTTTTCTGGGTGAAAAATGGCCAAGAGAATAACTTAATGCAATTACAATCATTGAATATGTGGTTCTACAACTCTTTTCTTCTAGGCCAAATAGATGGATTTCATTAATGACTAAAAGCGTCTAACCTCAGCTGATCGTTGGCTTCTACCATTTGGCACGAATTCTCTCAGGCCATGGAAAGGCATTTCAGTGGGTCTTACTTATCCAAAACCACTAAAGGTTAACCACTAAGTCAGAACTTCTCTTCAGGAACAATACAAGACTTATTCAACACCATAGAAACATTCCAATTCATTAACTTTCAGCTCCATATCCTTTGCAAGATTATGCCAGAATTCAGGCATTGCTTCACAAGGATACCCAAGGACAACAAGCCATCACTTATTTTTTTTTTATAAAAAATAATTACAATATTATCTAGTAAAACCATAGATTCACTTCAATGAATAAAGCCCAAGCTCATTTCAAAACAGATAACACCCAAAACATAAAAATTAAAGAAAAGAAGTACACTTTGAAGTTCATATTTATATTGTTTCACTTTCGCATAACATTGAAAATTAATACAACTCAAACAGAATCCAAATGACTCAACATAATTCAATCGCTTATGAAGTTTCATAGAACAACCTAATTTCTCGGCAACTAATAACAATTTAGCATCAATTCAACACCAGAATAAGAATTAGAAAAAAGAAATAAAAATCGCAATTACAACCTCCATTTAATTAATTACATACACAGAAATTCTCAGTTTTGTACCAAATCAACGTTGATTTGCAGCGAGATGGAGAGAAGATCTTAAGAGAGATACATAGTGCCGGAAAAAGATTACCTACGTAGAAGCCGATTGAGAGAGAGGATCCGAGAGAGAACAAATAAGAGAATCAGAGGCGAAGAAATTCTTAGGATCAAAAACTGAGGGATAGGTAGAATACCGCAGAACGATGACGTTTTCAGGTTTCTGGTTCCAGAAGTGCTGCTACAGGTTACGTTTTAAATAGACGGGCAAATATTATTGAAACCTCCGGAGGGTCTTGCATTTAGGTAAATTATAACCATAACCCTATATTGTAAGGTATTACCCTCAAGACCCCATTTATTTCATTAATCATCATCGAACCCGTTCTGGTTAGCTTTTCTATTATGTATTAACTGAAGAGGGCTAAAATTCAAATTAAAATACAGGGAAAATAAATAAATCATTTACTCAAATCTTAGTAAAATGATTGAAACATCAAATTCAACACAATCTTGCATAAACTATAAACTTATACTTGAAATTCGAGGTTGACTTAAAATTATTGATCTTGAATTGAGAATAAGAAAAATATTATCCATTAAACATTATACAAAAAAATTTCATATAACGTTGATTGTTCAACTTTATGGAAAGTAATATGATAGTTTTTAGGTTTATAATCCTTTTTGCATCATTTTGTTGATATTACAAGAAGATAATAGTTCAAACAATAGAATTTCTTGAAAAATAACTCTTCTAATTATTTATGATCATTTCTGCATCACTTTTATGACCTTACAAACTTTTTTGTAAATAAGAAAATAGATATTAATTGGTTTAATTTTTTTCTCTAAATACTTTCTTGATTTTATTTAATGAACTTGTTGCGTAAATCTAATTAATTATATTTTTAATTTTATGTTCACCCAAAAATCATAACTCAAATCTACTCTAATACGTGTTGATTTACCAATTGACAGAATTATAAAAAAAAAAAACGTATTGATTCATGAATCACTATAGATGAATAAATCAAATGGAAGAACTTTAGGAAACGTGCTCACGGTTTCTGTGCAGGAAACGTGTATGCTGTCCTCCACAAGCTATTCACTCCTAGAAACAGAACTTTAGGAAGCTGTAGTAATAATATGCATTTTATTCGCACATCTGAAACCCCAGTAGTGAAAGCATAAAATGCATGAAATTTGACTGATTCTAGGACATGCCGATTTGGCCTTTATATAGACAAGAAAAGAGTTGCAATCCAAAGGGCTGAAAAAGAGCAAACAGGTGCAACATATTCAGTCGAGATATATTTTAATATCAATCCCGTTATCAATGAGGGACTGAACAACAGCTCTGATCTTTCCTTCAAATTTATCCCTTTCCCTGGGAGTATAAGAAGCAGTATACACATCTGCTTCTCTTGCCCTCTCAGCCAAAATCCTACCAATGGCCAAACATGCAGGTATATCAGACCGTGACTTGAGTGCGGCTTTAATGTCTTTAGAGTTCGTGCCAGCAACCGCGACTTGCTTACTAGTCACCCTATGCGTGAGTGAGGCTGAAACAAATCGCTTAGAGATGAACACATCAAGAGTAAATGGTTCCATATATGCAACAGTGCGTTGCTTAAACGAAATATGCTTGGTTGTATTCTTCGACTTCTTCTCCTTCTTGTAAGTGTATGGCCGGCTATTATCATCATCAAGGAAATCCTCTACTCCAAAAAAGCTCCTTGGAGCACGACGAACCTGGAATCATTTTAAGTGCAGAAACACGATCAAGCTCAGAACACAGTATGTCCAAAACTCCCCAATACAAAATGTTTGAAGTTCAAAATTCTAACAATCAAAATTAAGCCTAATACCCGTGTTCCCAAATACATTTTAGATTATAATCTAGCATGCAACATTAACAAAAAGTCATCATATTCCACAGCCAAAATCTATTTTAGATTATAATCTAGCACGTAACATTAACACAAAGTCATCATATTTGGCTGCCGCATTGGTTTACTTTCTGATTCATGTTCTACAAGCTACATCGACAAAGAAAAAACCAAAACGGCAACAATTTCATCTTTGGATCTCTTAGTTTCGCCAAACAAGGGTACGTTTAATAGTCAATAAAGTCCTGACTTTGCGTGAACAAGTCATAAGATTTCAAATGGGCAGCCGACAAAAAGTCAATAATCAGAAGACTAGATTAGATACCTGTCCTTGGTGCAAACTACTAGTGGGTATACAAAAGCAAGGCCTAATAATCTTCTCTCCATTTGCAATAAGCGTTTTGTCTAAAACCTTGCCTATTACTTGCTTCAGCATCTTTCCGGTTTCCACAAATTACCCAGCTGCCCTAGAATAACCTGAAAATAAAAAACCAAAAATTGAATATTAAAAAGAAACAATTGTAATGCACACGGATAACATGAAACAAGGCCTGAATCATGATCTATGTTAATTGCGTCAAGAGTTCTAACAAGCATTCTATCGAACAGTTAGCGTGCATTATATCACAGCCAGTGTCGACCATAAAACAGCTAGCTTGAAAGCGCTACTAAAAGAACACAAGAAACTTCTCTTCCTCAAAGAAACTTAGAAGTGGTGAAGGAAAACAGGTTGTAATTGGAGAAAAATACAAATTTCTTGAAAGCACACATTAGAGGGGGAGAGGGGGGGGTGGGGCGCGGGGAGGGGAGAGACCGTGTGTAGATCAGTAATGAGAGTTAAATAGAGCCAAGGAACTGTGCAGAACCAAAAAAAAAAATTATACGTATAAAATGAAATTCAGAAGCTCAAACCTATTAGGTGTTACGTGTTATTACTGAAACAGGCAACAGCGACCGAAATTGATTCTTGGTGAGAGGCTTTTGTATAAACGACCAACGAAAGCATTTGAAAAATTAGAGACAGCAAACTTGTTTTCACTTATTTTATAATGGGAGCTACTTCTACAACATGGGCATTTGGTCTAGTGGTATGATTCTCGCTTAGGGTGCGAGAGGTCCCGAGTTCAATTCTCGGAATGCCCCCATTGAGTCTCCTCAATTAGTTTTTTTTTTTGTTTTTGTTTTGCTTCCTTTTTCCTCTTTTGACACAACCAAAATATACTTTACCATTAAACTACACACTCTTATATTGTTATGGCCAAAATTCAGTAAAGAGTAATTAGATAATTTTGATGAGAAATTTATTTAATATAAATAGACAAATTATACACATATGTGAGAAAATATAAAACATCAGGGATCTTTTTGATAAGAGGAAAAAGGAAGCTAAACAAAAAACGAAAAAAATAATAATTTAGAAATCAATGGGGCATTCCGAGAATCGAACTCGGGACCTCTCGCACCCAAAGCGAGAATCATACCACTAGACCAAATGCCCGGCGAACCATCCATCAAATGTAAGTTTCTGTATTTCACAATTGCTGCAAAGTTTTACACTTCCAACGAACTTAATAAGCCAATCTTGGCAGAAAACAGTTCTACAGATAAGGAGATGTCTGATAGTTGAGTTGAATTATGTAGACCCCAATCTCTCCATTTAACGTCTTCCCTTCAACAAAGGCCAGAAGGTTTTTAAGTAACCAACAGCAATTGTACAAATTAGAAGTTTCGGGAATTGACTGGAATAACCATTATTTTTTTTTTAGATGTAGAATAAACATTCTTTAACCCAGAGGCGAAAAAAAAAACACAAAGGACAGCAGACTAAAACCAAATATGAGTGAGACCAGAACTATTATTAATACCATCTCCACAGATCACATTTCGTATGGTCAAACATAAATAATACGAGATGACAAACTGTACAAAAGCTAGATTAGATTACAGCGGTCTACAGAAATTCTAGAGACTAATTCATCATCTGACAGGTTACATACAAACTAGTTAAAGCCATTAATGTATCTTGATGGAAAGCATTTCTACATTCTTTTTTGAGTGTTTTGACATGGAGCAAAAGCTCCTGGTTACACTGAGGTGTGGGGTAAAATGACAGTATAATACATAACCCCCATCCTATTCAGTCTATGATGATGGTACCAGGAATTGCCGAGGGATCAAGGTTCCAGCAGCCATTAGGCTGAATATCTCTCTCTCCTGTTTGCTGAAAAGCTGGAATCTGA
The DNA here is from genome assembly GCA_028052125.1 of Melia azedarach. Lineage (NCBI taxonomy): Eukaryota > Viridiplantae > Streptophyta > Magnoliopsida > Sapindales > Meliaceae > Melia > Melia azedarach. The sequence continues at coordinate 1,229,417 of CM051397.1, forward strand.
TATGAAAATCTGTTTAAATCTGCCCGGGGAATTTCCATCAAACCAATTTTCGACCTTTGGATTCTTCGAGCCTTGTACAGCGAATTAGATCCATTAATGCGTGACAAAACCACTACTTTTATGCTCTGCTCATGCTCTTCCAAGATTTCTACAATGTCACATTCACCCTTAAGCTGTTCAGCATCTGCCAACTCAGAGTTGCAATTCTTGTATACAGCCCATACCTCACCCTTTCTAGGGTATATTTCAAATATATTCCTACTAATGGCTACAGCTTTTACCCTATGAGAAAAACCAGAACGACTTAAAACCTTCGTTTTACCATTTTTAACTTTAAAGGTCCCACAACAAATCGGTTGCATTGGGTCTTTTGACGGCAAGCAAGCTTCGAGCGGCACCACGTGCAATCTAAAATCAGGGTTCAATTCAATGATCTTAACTTGAGCATAGTTCTTCGGCATTCCATCAGTATCACTGTATAATGCCCATATCTGATCAAACTGAAACTTGTCCTCAGATTTCTCCGCCTTAAAATCATGACACAGCGGTTCAGGAATTTTGTGAGCCCCAGATGGAGATCTAGGGGCCTTAAAGGTATCCATTGCACTGGTGGAACTTTGAGCCATCTGATGTAAATGCATCTTATTATCAGACTGACTTGAGGAAGCACATCCCATAAACTGAAGAATGCTGCTCAGATTTTTGATCGGCTTACCATCTGAATGCTTGTTCACTTTCTCCTGGATAGTACACTGACTTGCATCTACTTGATCATTTTTAATACCTAAATCCCTTACAGATCTTCTAAGCAATAAGTTCTCTCTCTCAGGCTTCTTTGGTGTGGTAATCCTTTTAGAATCCATCATGGGCTTCTCCTTGCCTTTAGGACATGAGCCATTGGCATCAGTCACCAGGTTATCATTTCCCATCTTAACATCACCAGAATCATCAAGCCTGCTGAGATTGGTAGGCAGAGACCCGGGATCAAACTCATAAGATCCTGCGGGGACACCATACCTCTCCTTGCCAGTCATTCTAAAGGAAGGGATTTGATGTGAAAATCTATACAGCTCAATTGGTGCTATATGAAATGAACTAAATCCATCCTGTGCAGTTTGCTCAAACAGGCTAACAAACCCTTTCACTTTGCTCAAATAGGCAACCCCAATGCCAACAGTCTCGTTAAAATCTGTCAATACCTCAACAAATTCATACTGATATGGTGGTTTATGCCTATCCAGGTCAGAACTCCACTTAATATTCCAATCCCTAAATATAGCCCAAGTTTCTCCCTTCAGAGGATATATCAAGTAAGAGCCTCTACCACTGCCTTTCATCCAGCTTATTGGATGAGAGAACATTAGACAATCTTCAGCTTCTTCAGAGTCCCCAATGGTGTACTTACCACAAGCAATAGGCAGATCAACACCACACCAGGCAATCTCACTTTCATTGTCTGGATTGGGCTCGAGCCAAGTAATCTGTAGCTTAAACCCGGGTGAGAAAACTTTCTTGATCCTAGCATAGAATCTTGGCATGCCATCACATGTATCGTAAACAGCCCAAATTTGATTCACACCAAAACAGTTTTCTGCCCTATCCTTGTCAAAATCATTGAAATCTGGATTAGGATACTCGATGATCTCTGGATTAGGTGCTTTTTTATCACCATGACCTGAAATAAGTGCTTCAGTTTTTTCTGCTTTGAGTTCCCCGGTTTTGCTTTTCTTATTTGGAAAGAATTCTTCAAAAGAACTGGCTTTCTTTTTCAACTCACCACAATCAACATCTAAAAAACTAGCAGATGCGCCATCTTTAGATACCCCGCCAGGAACCCCTGTTTCTCGCACATTCTCTTCACCAGAATGGGATGGTTTGTTCCCTCTTGTCCTCTTTGTAGAGCTTGAAAATTCATCATTATAAAAATTTTCCTTGCAAGAAAAATTTTGCTTCTGCCTCGAAGATCTTCTAAGCTGCTGCCGTGCATCATGTACGGAACTCTGTCCTGAAAAATGACCATTATTTTCTTGAACTTCTACATCCACATCTTCATTATCGTTAATATCCTCAAAACGTTTGCTCTTTCTCTTGCTTGAATTTCTTGATGTTTCACATTTATTTGGCTTTCCAATGTTGATCTTTGACATTCTGCCACCTTCCCTCCCATTTGCTAAACTAGTCTTGGGCATTCCAACACCTTCCTTCACATCCAATCGACAATCTACTTTATCTTGAGTCTTAGAACACCCACCAGCCTGAGAAGCTTTTGCGTCATTAGAGACAGGATCAAATCGTGTAAATTTAGCAGAGAAGTTTCTGGTAGAAGGCTTTCCACCATTGTTTTGTGCAACTACTTTAGAGGGCCTTGGATTTGGAAAACCATTCTGCATACCTGGATTTGGAACTCCATTCTGATTGTGGAACTGGCTCCAGGGAAATCTAGACGGCACAGCCTTCGTACCCAAATCATAGGCTGCGAAGGACTGTCGGCAACTTTGACATTGCAGTTTCTTATTTACGTAAGTTGTATGGTATTTGTATCTTGTACCACAAGCAGAACAACTCGTCCAGAATGTTGTCTTATCTGCTTTTTCAAAGGGATGCAAACCTGTATACTGTGTAGTTTTTGGAACACCCTTTGCAGCCCCATATTGGGAAGGACCATTAGGAAAATTGCTTGCAGTTCCATATTGTTTCTTCATAGCAGACTTCCACTGTGCCCGTAGTCCAGTATTTGGTGCAGAAGTTCTTGCCGTTGCTCTAAACTTCAAGTCATATGCAGAGCGTTTTGTCTGGTCCGAAAGCACTCTATTTGCATCGCCAATGAGCTTGAAAGCAGCCTCAGCCCCAGAAAGTTTATTCTTGTCAGGGTGAAGTAAAAGTGCAAGCTTTCTATACTGCTTCTTGATGGTGGCCTCATCAGCTGATTGTTCAATCTGAAGAATTCCATACCAATCCATCTCAGACCCCAAAATTTTGTTCTGTGCAGAGCAGTGAACCTCACATACTATTAACATTTGGTAGACATTATCAACGTCGGGATAGAGTTGTTGAGCTTTGCGTGCAATCTTTTGCGCCCCCAAAAAATCTCCATTGTTCATCCGATTTTCTGCAATTTGTTTTGCTCTTATTGCCTCATCTTTGTTGCAGTCCATAATTAAAGAGAATCCAATTCTCTCCCCAACTTCTCTTGCCTTAATTTCAAAACCCTCCACACCCATCAATCATCCCAAATCTTCACCCTGAAACAAGATTAAAAATTGATCCACCAATTAATTACTTACAACTTGACAGGAACTGAAAGAAACCTTAACTAACTCACCATTATAGTGGAAACAATCATAAAACTTTCCGAATCAGACAAAGGCAGGAAGCCAATCAGACATGAGGTACTTCAACAATTTCAATGACTCTGAAGGCCCTAGCTGTAAGCTTTACATCTGCAACTGAAATCAAAATCAAATAAATTAGAGTTGTCCACTGACTACCTGAGAGAGAAAGAGAGATTAAGCAGACTATATCAGTAACAAACACGAATAATCATATCCTGGAATGCTAGCCGGGAACAGATTTCAGATAAAATAATAAAAAATTATTATAAATTCAAACTTCTTATAAGAAAAGCTCAAATTACAGGCTTAAAAACCCACAATGCAAGCAACATAAAATAACTGAAGCACAAAAAAGGCCCATTTCTGAAGGGGATAACAAAATCCAGGTCCCCAGACTTTTTGTTTTCACATATAATGACTTAGTTTATCAGCATGTAACAGGTCCCTGAGCACTGAGCAGTAAGCTCTACTCTTCGTGACCAGAGTACCCTTATAACATTGAAAGAGTATTGAATTTTACACGAGAGTCATTTCAATAGGGTAAGGATTCTATTTGCCAGAAATGAACAAACTGTGTCCTTTTTTGTAAAAACATAAAAACCCGGGGACCTGAATGTTGTTACCCCATTCCTTAAAATAAATAAAATGCACCTCAAACACAACAATAGAAGACTTCCCAATTAGTTATCAAAACTACGTAATTATGGAAAATAAATCAAAATATAAAAGTTTAAAATTTCCCATTTTAACGGAGAAAACAATTTAACTAAACTGAAATGAAATTCCTTTTTTTTTTCTCTCATTGTAATTTCTCAACTCTCACCTGATAGAAGTGAACAAAGAAAAAACTAAAAATTGCAGCAACAGGCAAACACAAACCTGAAGTCCCCAAATCTAAAGCACTGGAATAGAAAATTACTTGACAAATAAGAGCAAAGCAGATATACGGACAAAAAATAACACAAAACCCATGTATAGAAACCCTAAATCAACAGTATAATACAAAAATAAAGCATAGATTAGGAAAATTAGATACATATAGAACATACTCGCAAGTGCGAAACGCAGGCGCATAGGTCAAACAATAGCAAATGCAACGGCAATTAGAAAAAAAAGAAGTAAAAGCCCTAGAAATTATTCAAGGAAGTTGACAGAGAGAGAGAGAGATGGAAATGGGGGCAATTTTAGAGAGGGAAGTGAGTTGAGAGTGTTGGAATATTGGGGTTTTAGAGAGGGAAAGACGAGGGAAAATCTTGGGAAAAAGGAGGGAACGTTTCTTCTCAAGTCTCCGACGTCTGCCCATATAATTTCTCTTTTTGCTACCTTATTTATTTATAAAAAAATTAACAGTGACGGACTCTTAGACCTTATTTTCTTAGATAAATTCTATTTAAAATATATTTTAAAAATAACTAACTAAACATTTTTTGGAGGGAGAATTCTCAGTTACCTTGAATTGTTTAGCTTAATACTTTATTTTTTCTTATTATTTTATAAATAATCAAATTCCTCCTCTATTATATAATATTATTAAAATAATTAATATGTGAGTCTCTATAATTTAAATTATTACTCAAATAATTATAATAATTTAAAAAATATTTATAAAAAATTTAATTTATTAAAAAATTATAATTATATCTTTCTATAATAATAATTAACTAAAAAATCATTTTCAACTATTGTGTAAACATAAAATATAAAATAATAATATATGATTTTATAACACATTAATAACTAAATATTAATTGATATATTATAGTTAAAATACAACTTTATTTATTTTATAATAGATTAACAATTCAATATATTAATTAAGTATTATAAAATAAATCATAATAAATACTAATCAATAAATAAAATGTGTTATAATACAATATTTATATTATTGTATTATAATATAATTTTAAAATTTTTACAATATATTAATAATTTAATATTACATAAATATTAGAAATAAATAAAATTAATTATACATTTGATATTTTTATTTATTTTTTTAACTAACTACTATTAAATAAGGGAATAATTTTTATAATAATTTAAAATTTTTATGAATATTTTTAAAATTACTAGTCATGTAATTAAGTTAATGGGCCAAACTTAAAGGACTCATGTATTAATAATTTTTTTCTATAATTAAAAAAAATAATATTTTAAACTAAAAATATTAATTCCACAACTAAAAAATATTCAAATTAAAATCTTTTTATAAAAATATAGAATATGTAGTAATATAATACTATTATATTAATTTATATCGATAAATTTATATATATAATAGTAATGATATGATATTTTTTTCAATGCATTATTTTTTATATATATTAGTCAATATAAAAAATATTTTTAAATATAATAAATTTATCTAAATATCAAATAAAATTGAATAATCAATTTTATAATTTTTAAAATAAATAAAATATTAATGTTAAAAAAATTCAAAAATTAAATAAATTTATATTTAATATGTTTTAAAATATATATTATTATTTTATATATATATTCGTTTAGGAGTTGTAAGTAATTTTTTTAGTTAATTACTATTATATAAGGATATAATCGTAATTTTTTAATAAATTAAATTTTTTATGAATATTTTTAAAATTATTATAACTATTTAAATAATAATTTAAATTATAGGAATTTATATGTTATTTGTCTTAACAGTGTTATATAATAAAGGAGAAAATTGAGTTATTTATAAAATAACAAAAAGAAAATAAAGTATTAGGTGAAATAGTAGGGGAAAAAGGAGAAATTCTCTCTTTTTTAGATCAAAATATTCTTATTTAAAAGAATATTTTAAAATACAAAATACACTTTCAAACTTAAAAAAATTGAATTTTTTTTTTATAATCAAAGTATACTCTCGATTACAAAAAAATTTCGATCTTAACAAAAATTAAAAAATTATTATTTTAAAAAAAATTATAAAATTATTTTAATTTAAAAAATTTTAAATTAATTATTTTTAAAATATATTTTAAACAGTAATTATTTAAGAAATTTGATTTTAAAAATTAGTTACCGTTAAAATTTTTCCTTTATTAATTGTTGGGTCGATGGAAATGGAACTATTTAAAAATTTGAATATCATTTTTTTTTCTTTAAAATTTACAGAATTCGGCTTGCTAGATAGGTAAAATGGGCTGGGCTAAAATGAATGGACGGTATGGTATTTTTGATACAAGACTCGTTAGAGTATAAATAATTAATTAAATATATTTTTAAAGTAGTTAGAATAAAAAAAGTTGAATAACAATTTTATATATATATATAAAGTAACGCGATAGTACTTTCTGAGGAATTATCAATTATATAATGCATTATAGATTATTCTATACGTATTCACTCAAATCTTATTATTCATACATTAAATCAATTCAATCATTAGAGTTTAGAGTTATTGATTATAATAATAGAACAAATAAAAAATATTTATATGGCTATTTTTTTTTATATATTTAAAATAAGTCTCGAAAAACAAGTGAGCCCATTTATTTATTTATAAATATTTAATAAATAGACTTCTCTTTTAATCAATCAATTATATTAGTAAAAGTGATAAAAAAAAATAAAATTAAAATTACTTAACATAATTTTGGGTGGGCGCGAGAAAAAGAAAGTACCAAAGAAATTGAAACTATTGACAGCCAGTCAAGACCCAGAAAAAACGACAAAACGAAGTTTAGATTTAGACAATGACAGTCGGTTACAGTTGGTCACGTTCTCCACCAAACTCTAAGCTGAACCAATCGCCGATGAAACATAACGCTCTGTAATCTGCTGATTTATTAAATCATTTAATATATATACATATATGTAAATATATAAATAATGTGTAATAACCACTCACCCAAACAAAATTAAATATAATTTTTAGAAGAAATATTTTTTACCCTAACAGTAACGGTAACAGTAACAGAGCCGAAAAGATGATTATTTCCAAGTAACAAAAACATTTGTACAAAAAATGACACCAATGCAATCAATAACAATGCTTTAACCTTGAAAAGGATACTAAAACCACACATTAGTATAACACCTGCTGAACTACTCCCCTCCCCTCGGCTTACGCGTCGTCGTCAAAGCTCAAAGATAAATAATAAAAAGATGACCAACTGTTAAAAAGAACTGAACTAAAAACACAGCAGTCTACGAAAATTCTAGACACTAATTCTTCATAAGCTCGCAGGTTACATAAAAGCTGGCACAGAGACCACACAAAATTGGTCAAAGCCATCCCTGTTTCCAGATGGAAAGAGAAATTCTAAAAAAAAAAAAAAGGTTGTCAAGTTTCTACTCCATCGAATTCTTTAACAAGGAGAAGCAATCTAGCAAGAGTTCCTGCTTACACTGAGGTGTGGGGCAAAAGGACAGTATTCTACATGACCCCCATTCTATTCAGTCTATAATAATAGTACCAGGAATTGCCAAGGGATCAAGATTCCAGCAGTCCTTAAGCCGGATATCTCTCTCTCCTGTGTGCTGAAAAGCTGGAATCTGATGAGAAAATCTGTTTAAATCTGCCCGGGGAATTTCCATCAAACCAATTTTCGACCTTTGGATTCTTCGAGCCTTGTACAGCGAATTAGATCCATTAATGCGTGACAAAACCACTACTTTTATGCTCTGCTCATGCTCTTCCAAGATTTCTACAATGTCACATTCACCCTTAAGCTGTTCAGCATCTGCCAACTCAGAGTTGCAATTCTTGTATACAGCCCATACCTCACCCTTTCTAGGGTATATTTCAAATATATTCCTACTAATGGCTACAGCTTTTACCCTATGAGAAAAACCAGAACGACTTAAAACCTTCGTTTTACCATTTTTAACTTTAAAGGTCCCACAACAAATCGGTTGCATTGGGTCTTTTGACGGCAAGCAAGCTTCGAGTGGCACCACGTGCAATCTAAAATCAGGGTTCAATTCAATGATCTTAACTTGAGCATAGTTCTTCGGCATTCCATCAGTATCACTGTATAATGCCCATATCTGATCAAACTGAAACTTGTCCTCAGATTTCTCCGCCTTAAAATCATGACAAAGCGGTTCAGGAATTTTGTGAGCCCCAGATGGAGATCTAGGGGCCTTAAAGGTTTCCATCACACTCGTAGAACTTCCATACCTTGCATGCAAATGCATCTTATCATCAGTCTTATCATCCGACTGACTTGATGAAGCACTTCCCATAAACTGAAGAATGCTGCTCTGCTTTTTGACCTTCTTACCATCTGAATGCTTGTTGACTTCCTCCTGGATTGTATGCTGCCTTGAATTTACTTGATCATTTTTCTTGCCCAAATCCCTAGGAGATCTTCTAAGCATTAAGTTCTCTCTCTCAGGTTTCTTTGGCGTTGTAATCTTCCTAGAATCCATCACAGATTTCTCTCTGCCTTCAGCAGACTTTGGACACGAGCCATTTGGTTCTGTCACCAGGTTTTCAAATTCCATCTTAACATTACCAGAATCATCAAGCCTATTGAGATTGATAGGCAGAGATGCAGGATCAAACTCATAAGATCCTGCAGGAACACCATACCTCTCCTTGCCAGTCATTCTAAATGAAGGGATTCGATGTGAAAATCTATACAGCTCAGTTGGTGCTATATGAAATGAAGTAACTCCATGCTGTGCAGTTTGCTGAAACAGGCTCACAAACCCTTTCACTTTCCCCAAATAGGCAACCCCAATGCCAACAGTCTCATTAAAATCTGTCAATATTTCAACAAATTCATATTGGTGCGGTGGTCTATGCTTATCTGGGTCAGAACTCCACTTAATATCCCAATCCCTAAAGATAGCCCAAGTTTCTCCCTTCAAAGGATATATCAAGTAAGAGCCTCTACCACTGCCTTTCATCCAACTTATCTGATGAGAGAACATTAGATGATCTTCAGTTTCTTCAGAGCTCCCAGCAGTGAACTTACCACAAGCAATAGGCAGATCAACATCACACCAGGCAGTCTCACTTTCATCATCTGGATCAGGCTCAAGCCAATTAATCTGTAGCTTAAAACCGGGTGAGAAAACTTTTCTGATCCGTGCATAGAATCTTGGCATGCCATCACATGTATCGTAAACAGCCCAAATTTGATTCACACCAAAACAGTTTTCTGCCCTATCCTTGTCAAAATCATTGAAATCTGGATCAGGATACTCGATGATCTCTGGATTAGGTGCTTTTTTATCACCATGACCTGAAATATCTGCTTCAGTTTTTTCTGCTTTGAGTTCCCCGGTTTTGTTTTTCTTATTTGGCAAGCTTTCTAGAAAAGAGCTGCCTTTCTGTTTCAATTCTCTCTGATTTCCATCAACAAAACTAGCTGATGTGCTACCTTTAGATACCCCACCAGGAACACCTGTTTCTTGCACATCCTCATCACCAGAAAGGGATGGTTTGCTCCCTTTCAACGTCTTTGAAGAGCTGGGAATTTCATCATCACTATGATTTTCCTTGTACGAAAAGTTTTGCTTTTGCCTTGAAGATCTTCTAAGCTGCTGTCTTGCATCAAATCCAGAACTCTGTCCTGAGAAATGACCTCTATTGTCTTGAACCCCCAGATCCATGTCTTCATCACCATTCCTAGTCTCACAACTTTCGTCAGATTCATTTGTGGACTTCCTCTTTCTCTTGATTGAATTTCTTGAAGTTCCAATTTTACTGGGCTTTCCACCGTTGGGATTTGGCATTCTGCTGCCTTCCTTCCCATTGGCTCCAACACCTTCCTTCACATCCACTCTACAATCTACTTTCTCTTGGGTTTTAGAAATCCCACCAGCCTGAGAAGCATTTGCAGCATTGGAGACGGGATCAAAGCGTGTAAATTTATCAGAGAAGTTTCTGGTAGAAGGCTTTCCACCATTGTTTTCTGCTGCAACTTTAGAGGGCCCTGGATTTGGAAAGCCATTCTGCATTGCCGGATTCAGAACCCCATTCTGATTTTGGAACCGGCTCCAGGGAAATTCCAGTGGAACACCTTTGGTACCCAAATCGTAGGCAGTGAAGGACTGTTGGCAACTTTGACAACGCAGTATCCTATTTACACAAGTTCTATAGTATTGGTATCTTATACCACAAGCAGAACAACTTGTCCAGAATGTTGTATTATCTGCCTTTTCAAAAGGATGAGAACCTGTAAACTGTGAAGTAGTTTTGGGAACAGCATTTGGAGCCCCATGCTGCGGAGGACCATTAGGAAAATTGCTTGCAGCCCCATATTGTTCCTTAATAACAGACTTCCATTTTGCCTGCAGGCCTGTATTGGGTGCAGAAGTTCTCGTTGATGCTCTAAACTTCAAGTCATATACAGAGCGTTTTGTTTTGTCCGAAAGCATCCTATTTGCTTCCCCAATCAGTTTGAAAGCAGCCTCAGCCCCAGAAAATTTATTCTTATCAGGATGAAGTAAAAGCGCAAGCTTTCTATACTGCTTCTTGATGGTAGCCTCATCAGCTAACCTATCAATCTGAAGAATTCCATACCAATCCATCTCAGACCCCAAAATTTTGTTTTGTGCAGAACAGTGAACCTCACATACTGTTAACATTTGGGAAACATTATCAAGCTCAGGGTAGAGTTGTTGAGCTTTGCGTGCAAACTTTTGTGCCCCCAAAAAATCTCCATTTTTCATCTTATTTTCTGCAATCTGTTTTGCTCTTATTGCCTCATCTTTGTTGCACTCCATAATTAAAGCAATCCAATTCTCTCCCAACTTCTCGTGCCCTAAATCCAAAATAGTCCCAATCTATCAATCATCCAAAATCTTCACCCTGAACCAAAACACACCAAACAAGATTAAAAATCAATCCACCAATTAATACCTACAAGTGAACAGAAATGAAAGGAACAGTAACACCCACCATTATAATGGAGACAGTGATAGAGCTTTTCTGAATCAGAAAAAGATAGTAAGCCAATAAGATGGGAGGTGTTTCAACAATTCCAAGAACCCTAAAAGCTGAAGCTCTAGTGTTACACCTTTAACTGAAACTGAAACAAAAATCAAAATCAAATAAATTAGTGTTGTCCACTGACTACCTGAGAGGGAGAGGAGAGATACTGTAGACTATATCAATATCAAACATGAAAAAATCACGCACTGGAATGTTAGTTCCAAACACTTATTTCAGTTAAAATAATAAAAAATTATAAACTCAGATTTTCTTAGAAGAAAAGCTTAAATTACAAGCTCAAAAAGCCGAGCATTATAAAATAACTGAAGACCAAAAAAAGTTCTGAAAGGGGTGATAAGATCTAGGTCCCAGAAGTTTTTACGTTTTCATATGTAATATAGTTTGTCCGTCTACATCGAATAGGTGCCAAAGCTCTACTGAAATGACCAACTCTATAATATAGAAGTTTGACCATGTAAGCATGGGAGTATTGAACTTCACACAAAATAATATTTCAGTTCAGATTTAATACAAATGGACAAACTATGTCCTTTGGTGAAAACATAAAAACAGAGGGACCAAAACGTTATTACTCCATTTCTGAAAATAAAAAGCACCTCCTTGAAACATATCTATCGAAGACTTCCCGTTCGGTACCAAAAATATGTAATCATGAAAAATAAATCAAAATATTAAAGTTTAATATTTCCATTCTAAGAAAGATGCAACTTAACTAAACTGAAATGAAATTCCATTTCCTTTTCCCTCATTCCATTCTCTCAACTCTCAAATGGTAAATTTACGCAAGAAAAGCTAAAAATATACACCAACACCCAAACAGAAACGTCAAATCCCCAAATTTAAAGCATTGGAATACAAAATTACTTGACAAATAAAAGCAATGCACATACATGAACAAAAATAACATAAAACCCGTGACAGAAACCCTAAATCAACAATTAAAATAGTACAAAATAAACCCTAGATAGAGAAAATTAGACACAGTAGAACATACTCGGAAGTCGAAATGCAGGCGTGTAGGTCAAACTGTAGCAAATCGATAGGCAATTAGAACGCAAAGCAATAAAAACCCTAGAAAATTTTCGAAGAAGTTGAGAGAGAGGGAGACGTGGAGATATAAATTGAAGCAAATGGAGGGAATTGAGAGAGCCTAGTCGAGAGTGTTGAAATATTGGGATTTAGAGAGGGAAAGACGAGGGAAACTTTTGGAGAGAGTCCCTGTTTTCCTCTCAAATTTTCGATGTTTGCCCATATGTTTATTTCTCTTTTTTGGCTAGTTTTATTATCAATTTATTTGTTTGTCTGCCTGTCGTGTCGATTGTATTTTTTAAAATATCAATTTTTTTTATTTAAAAATTGAGAGAAATTTCTAGATCTGTAAAAATGGGCCGGGCCCGTACTAATACTAACGGATCATGACAATACGAATAATGAATTGAATATTTTTTAAATAATTAAAATAAGAAAAAGTCAATAATAAAAATATTATGAATATTTTTAAAACAATAATATTATAAATACAAATTCTATCTAAAAAAATTAATATGTAACATTGTATTACTATCTTTTTTTAAAACTTACTTTTAAATATGATAAAAAAATTTAAACTTCTTTCTAATTTAGTGTAAATTAAATTTGAACAATATATCTTTTAAAAAAATTTATCAATATAATTATTTAATAATAAAAAAATAATATAATATTATCATACTAATTTATATATATATATTTAATATAAATCAAATATAAATAAAAATAAGCACATTTTTATTCTTATTGATATAAAAAAAAAGAGCATATATGCTAATTGTTAATCGGCTAAATCTTTTTGGATAATTGAATATTGAAATCTAAACCTTTATGTTATTATGAAAATAAACCTCATTGTTTTGAGAATTTATAAAAATAGCTCAAATTTTCAAAAAGTTCAAAAGAATTCCCTATCAATTGAAATTTCTGATTTTCCTTTTTCGACTTACCAAATAAAGCTTACCACCAAAATGATAATTACAATATGTAGGTTGCCAAACTGGGGCAAAATTAATTTACGTTGTTAATGACAATATGATTTTAATTTTTTCATAAATGGTTGTCTTCGTAAGATGGACAAAAAAACCTAAATTCAAACTGAGTTAGATGCAATTTGGGAAAACTATAATTGCCCCCTTATTAGATTCGGTCATATCGCATTTCTCCCCTGTTAGATGAAAATACTCAAAAGCCCCCCTTGCCGTTAAAACAGTAACGAATGAAATTGATTTTTCAAGGGTAATTTGATCTTATTACTACGAGAGAGGAAAGCTGGAAGAGAAACGATTTGATTTGAGTAATATGTTATAAAGAAATTAAAAAATAATCTCATTGAAAAATATATTTCAAAAAATACATAAATACTTAAATTCATATTTGATTTTTCTTTATTATTTTTTATAACTTATTTTAATTTATAAATTCGTATTTAATTACAAAATTATTTGTTTAATTTTATATATATTTTTATTTTGTAATATTAAAATATTATCAGTTTAATTCAACATTTTTAATTGTTACTATAATAATTAATTTTATACAAAATTATTATTAAATTTGTCTTATAAAATAAATGTTTTTTTATATAATTTTCTCTACCCCTGTATCTATTTCACAAGTTGGCTGGAATTTCATCCATGTATATTGTTGTGAAGCGTGAACTCTACGCTACAAGCTCCCAAAATTTCATCCAAATTACATGAGCAGCAGTAGCAGCTGTAACAAGCAACAATAGGCAAAGCAAACCAAGTTTTTCTCATCATTTTCTTTGTTGCCAAACAAAACCCACAGCCACCCAAATCTAACCATAAATATTACAATTTTTGCAAAAGAAATTATAAAAAAAATATTTATAATTATATCTCTAATCACAATTAATTCACCAAATAATTAATTTAATAGAAATAAATTATATTTAAATTTCTCTCTAAAATTTCTTTCTTTCATCCAAAAGAATTTTAATTCTTCATAATGTTCAACTTTAACTTTCTCTACCAAAAAAAATTTCCAAGAAAATAGAAATAATTTAGAGAAAAATTATCTTAAACATAAATCAAACAACTAAAATATAAATAGAAACAATTTACAATCAAGGATTGCCAGAAATTAAAAAATATATATTTTAAAAAAATCACCACCATGTAAACAAAATTTAAAGAAAAATAACCACCATGTTAGAGCCCATCATCCTTGATTCTTTCACGGCTCTACCCAAATTGCCGACCCCATAAACCATTGAACCCCTCCGTCACTCACCCGAATATGGTGTTTTCTTGCCAAATAACAAAAAGTTTTCTTCCTTTGCTTCCTTTGTGTTCCATCCCAAAAAGGTAGCTTCTTTTGTACTTTTGTCCTCCTAAATCCAAAATTGAGAAGAAGATGAAAGCGATTTTATGATTATTAGATTAATGAGTCGATTTTAGGGGACTGATTTTTGTTTGGGATTTTAGCTTGCAATCAATGACAAATTGGAAAACTTGTTTGGTAAGAGAGAAAGTAGCGATAGAAAAAAAAAATAGAGAGAAGTAATAATCGAGGTAATGGGATAATGACCGAAATTTTTCATACTTTTGGTGTGAATAATGGCTAGTCTTTCCTCTTCCCTTCCAACATGAATTGAGGCATTCTGATGCCTCAGAGCACAAGGAAGAACTACAAGTATATAGATCTCCGAACTTTTTTTTTTTAATTTTCATACTTCTTTTTTCAAAACTAAACAAATTATTTAACATGTTTGATCTTCATTTTGATCCACATAAAAAATTCTATGATAGTAGAATAAAAAATCTCATTATCAGTAACTCAATTTCATTGACCTTTAGATTTTGAAATAAAAATCTGGACTATTCATTTTATATAGTAGTAATTAATCTGTTCAGCAAGTAACATGTAAAATTAGCTTACTATTCAAGTTAAAAATTATTTTTCTCAATTTTTTATTTTTAATATATTTAATTTATTTTATTATAATTTATTTTTTAGAAATATATTTGAAGTACAAATTCATATATTATAGTTAAAAAATTTAATGTTAAACAATGCATTATGTATATTAGGAATAATCTATTTAAAAAACATTAATTTAGATATTATAAAAATTTATACTTTTTTTATGAAATAAATTATTACAACTCAAAAATCAATATTAGAAAGTAAGGCACATTTCATATATTACTCATGAGGATTTTATTTATATAAATTAATGAAAAATATATGTTATTTTAAAGATGTAAATGTTATTATAATATTTGAAAATGAATTAGTATAATAAAATAAAATAACCCTATAACTAATATTACATTAATACAAAAAGAAATAAGTGGCCTCTATCAAAATATCATATGGTAATGGGATCAATTACGCTTTTGACAAATATTGAATTAATTGAGTTGGATACACCTACAAAATTTTTAAAGGTTTTGTATTTAAAATCATTTTAAAGGAGGAAATTCTGTCTATTTAATTTATAAATAGGATGATAATTTTGTAATTTATAATGGCCTGGATATGCAAGAGGACATTGCTTTTCTGTTTTTGGAATATGGTGGATATATAGTGCTACCAATATACTTATGGTGATATACAACACAAATTATAAAATGAGTTGGCACATTGTTTGCATATATATATATATATATATATATATATATATATATATATAATTTAACAAACCAAAATATATAAGTAAAAGCATAACACAATATTGGCATAGCGGCTACATACATAAACCCCTTTTTCTTGCATTCTTTCTCTATTAATTGGCCAATTCAGATTATCACTAGTTTGTAGAATATATTCATGGGTCTTGCAGATGATTTATTAATACAACAGAATATATATATAGCTAGCTAATTAACAGCTCCTCATTAATTGTGCAAAATTTGAAGCAGCGAATGACACAAATCACAGGTAATTTCTCTTTCCCATTATGCAGAGTCCTTCTTTAATTATGCATGTTTCTCGATGAGTGGCCTGAACATTCTTCGGGAGCTGTAGTTGCAAATTAATGAAGCAAACCAACGCAGAATATATAAGATCATGTAATTATCAAGTGAATTTTTTTTTTGGTCATCTTACGAGAAGCAAACTAGTGAAATTCTTGTATTGTTCAAAGCTAGCCTTGGCGGATCGACATTTCTGCTCCATGCGTAAACAATCACATATGTACAGCTCCAGTCTCTTTTGTCTCCCGCAGAAGTCTGGTGTCTTTCGGAGTGTGAATGCATGGCGTCGCAGAACCAAGCAGTAGTGCTTCAAATCATGCCATATATAGTATGCACTCACATGATAACTAAATTATTGAATTCATACTCTCATCAGTAAGCCCACCTATGACTAACTGCATGCCTAGTTTGTGACAAAAGTACCTAATTAACAAAATAACTAACCCCGCACCCATTTACTGATAGCTTGACAACCTTTAACCACCTCCTATATATTTACATTGCACCAGATTACCTTCTGTCACTCCTCGTCAGCTTCCTCACTTTGGCAGTTAAAGACCTGTAAGTATGTCTTCGGTTCACACGGCTGCCTACATCAATGGATTTCTCTGCTAATTCTTAATTTATCATTGAATCGCTCCCTTTTTTTTTTTATGGTGGATATACAATTGTTTGGGCTTTGGTTATACCCTTTGGAGCATTAATGTGATACTTCTTGCAAAATAAAATGCCTTGAACCTCAAAGACCAAGAATTAATAGTAGTAAGAACTTAAAAAGGCATGAAACTGTGTTCAGTGTTTGCGGTTGAGTACGTTGTGATAGCTCTAAAATTATTTTTCGAATTGTTATATTGAGGAACTGCTATCTCCATCTTCAAAGAAATTTACATGTGTTGTTGTGGGACATGCTAAGTTCACTGCTTGATATTTGATACTGTTTGAAGAAGTAGCGCGCTCCAAGTGTGCATTTAAGTATGATGATACTGAAGAGTGATATTTTCTTCACAATAACTTGCTCTCTCTTTATCTTGCCTAGCTAGCTTTTGTCGTTTAATACCATAATCTTGCTTACAATGTCATGCCGCTGTATAGGATTTTAATTATCTCACATGTCTTCAGAAAATGGTTTTTAGCAATTATAGCATTTTAAGTAGTTTTGGATCGACATGCTATTCTGTATATGAACAGTAATATTAATTGGTCATTTGACATAATCAAATGATATCATATGTAGGATTTTCAATGCATTACTGGTGCTCAAACTAATTGTGGATCTTTGCAATACGGTACAGTTGAGGAACATCTGAACTAACAAATTTTCATCCTGCAATTGGTTTTACTACAGACCGTCCTCGTAGAGATTACAAGTGGTAATATGGGCATTAGAATGGTCGTTGTTGCAGCAGCAGCAGGAGCAGGGGGTAACAAAGTTGTAGTACGTAATGCCATCAACATATAGTATATATCAAGAGTAGAAGAATCTGCTCAGAGCCTCGGGGCTGGGATTCATCATGTCAAATATTTCCAGCAGTGGGCTTTGAGTAAATGGTTAGTAAATATTAAATAGAAATTTTTATTTAAATATACCATATAAAAACCACTCAATTAGAAAACAATCATCAATTAAGTATTGATTGGACCTTAAATCTCAAAAAATCCTTTCATATACATACTATATATATATATATATATATATATATATATATATATAAGTTAGAGTCCTATTACAATTCATATATATAAATATATATAAAACTTTTTATACAGAAAGCTAATTAGCAAGAAAAAACATGGCATCAACACCTAATAACAGAAAGTTTTCCAAAAGAAAGACTAGAATTAAGGAATAATAGAGAGTTAATGTCAGCCAAGAAGAAGAAGAAGAAGAATGAGAAGCAGTCATCAAGTTCATGGTTCAATCTTCCAGAGCATATCATATTTTTAATCATGAATCGTCTCCATTACATCCATCAGTTATGTTTCTTAGCAGTATGCAAGGGTTGGCGAGAAGCAAACACTCAAGGAGTGAAATCTGTTGATAAATTGCCATGGATGATGACCATCAATTCAAAGTCATGTTACCTCTTCGACCCTCTTCACAAACGAGAATATAGCATTCGAAACAGTAGAATTTTTATTGATGCTATCCATTATGTAACTTCATAATTTTTTTTTTTAAAACTTTGATGGCTTGGAGCTACAGCTCGTAGATTATAAAATTTAACAGATGAATTGCTATCCCTACACTGTAGGGCATGGCTGCTTATTAGAAAAGAAAATAAGAAAATTGATTGCATATCAATTGATTTATTCCTTAATTGGATTAAAATTCTTTGAATCAAATCATTACTTTAATTTAATATAATATACATTGAAGTAAGAAAAGATATAAATTCGAGATCAGACTTTTTAATAACCTTGGTTTTTATTGATGGTTAATTTCACAATTCACATAATCTTAATTTCTTTTTTATCTAAGAAACCAAATCTAATTTCTTAATTTACTATATTAAGAGATTCACCCTGCACCCCCAGCTCCAAGAACAAACAAACAAACAATTTTTACCAGCTAATTAATAAGGGCGAGCCAACTCTAACTCCAGGAGCAGACCCGTTTTCATTTTTGTTGAAGATAAAATATTGAGTTAGAATTAGAAAGCTAGGAAAGTACGATTAACCAAAACCCTAGCCAGCTAATTTCATTTGCATGCATGCACGTGTTTGACACATGCAAGCTAAGCTGAAAAAATTATAATAATTTTTTACGTTGATATATGTATATATATGTCCAATGAAAGAATTAAATCTTTCGTGTTTAAAGAAATAATTAGGTGGAGGGTAGGAGCAAGCGAAAGAAAATAATTTCCAATTTGCAAGGTTAACTAGGAATTTCCGGACGGAGGTTAGAGAACGACAGTTAGTAGGGGCCCGCCAAACTGTCAAAGTCTGAAGTCACGCTGGAATTGGCTCATTAGGGGTTAACACGTGTCCCATTAGAAAACCAACTTCTATTCCTAGACATTCCATTCCATTGCAATTATTTTACTCGATTAAAATGTCTAATTAAATGGGATGGGATGAGAGTACAAGTTTGTAACTATTGGTGGAAAAGACTCTGATTAATTTGTTATTTCTAGGGATTTTAGTTACATCCAACTTTGTACGAGTTACCAAACATTTTCGTCATACTACCTATCGGTTATTTTCAGCTTGGAAGTCACACAAGATCTGGATTTATTGTGATAGCAATCCTTTGCTAAAAAAAAAAATAACGATTATTTTCTTTTCTCTTCTTCAATTATGTTAAATGGGCTACAACAATATGGGTTTTTTCTTTATATATATATATATAGTTTATGCACGAATTTTGCAAGTTCCGTGCAAATATTCAAAGAGAGAATAAGTGCATTCGAGAGGGTTAAATGACTTTAATCAAGTTTTTTTTTTCTTATATACAATTCGAAGTTATATCAAAAGGTGGAACCATTAAGAGCTATTAAGAGTGTTGAACCGTAAAAAATTTTACTTCACATATACAACTTTCATGTTCAACTTCCTCTGCCTCCGACAAGTCCACAACACAATATACCTCGACATCAATCTATAAAACCTCAAAAAAAACCTGAGAATGGCGAAATATAAACTGCTTGTTCCTTACACAGCTACTCCGCTCACCTTCATTCGCCCCTAAACTCTCTAGAAGCCACAATATCCTCGAGCTAATTCGCAAATTTTCTGCAAGATAGAACAAAGTTTAGATAAGAGTTTCTTTTCCGGCAACCCCTCTACAATGCTTAAGTCAGCGTTTAATCGGAAAGAAAATGAAGAGGGCACAAATATTTTCCTCTAAAAGTGATAAAATAAGGTGAAAGTTAATATGAAGAAAGTAAACTCATGAGATGGTCAACAAAGCACCAAGGGGCAAAGGAGTCAACACAAAGTGTGGTGAATAGTCTATCTACAGTGCGTTTACTGTGTATCCATGGTGGATGTGTGAGACAAAATGATAAAATAGAGAGAGAATCCTTTTGAGAAGATAACCTTTCTTTTCTTAGGAATATAATAAATGTGTTATCTCTAGAAAAATATGCTTTTATATGAAATAAAAATGCTTGAATTTGATTGGATGGGAAATGATGCCCTAATCTTTGACTTTACTTTTACGTTTGTCTTTCCATTATTGGTTTTTGGTGGTCCCTTATCCATGTGACATGCGATGTACCAAGATAGGTAGGTCAAACCTTATCCCAGCCCAAAAGTCACGTGGCAGCCTTTTGTTATTCGTGGGGATTACATTATTCCTTAGCAGACAGGTGGCGTATCCCTATTTGTCTTAGCTGGTACGTGGTTCCCACAAGAACCTTACGTAGTCCTCACTTGAGCTCTGTACAGTATATGTACAGTGTCTAACAGGATCCTACTACTTGCTGATTTTGCTGGCAACCTGTCTGTTACCTTGATTAAGAGTTTTCTGCTACTTTTGTTGTAGTATTTTTTAGTGCAAAAAATGACTCAATGGGTATTCTAAGGGATCACAAAGGTGGGTTTTGGGCTCACCTAGGCATCCCTACTCTCTTACTTATGATAGTCGAACATTTGACAATAAATTATTCGGGGTAAGTTCAGACATTTCTAAGCACAAATGGATAATCAATAATACTTCTTTAACTCTTATTCATGTGTTATGGTATATGACTATATTTAATATACACGCCACGGTATATAATTGTGTTTTTCATATGTGCCGCGGTTAGTCACATGAACATTTTCACATGCCCTATAATATATGGTCACATGAGCATTTTTACATGCGTCATAATATATGATCACATGAACATTTCTACATATGTCACGGTATATAATCACATAGGCATTTTCACATGTGCCATAGTATATGGACATGTGAGTCATTTCACTCGTACCATAGTATATAGTCACGTGGGGCATTATTAATAAGAAACAAATACTTTAGTAATATATGGCTGAGGTATGTGAGTCATTTCGCCCATGCCCCGGTATATGATCATGTAAGGCACTATTAACAAGTAACGAATACTTTTGCAATATATAGTTAGAAGCTCAACTCAAAGTAAGTCTTACCTAGCAGCATGTGAACAAAACTTTTAGCTCGTCTTGCATTGAGGTGGGTATAAGGTAAATCACTCTGTAATGTGTTTACTGAAACTCTCATGAGCTCAACTTTTGTCACATGTCCAGTCATAATTTTTTCATCTTTTGTCATGTGTCTAGTCATAAATTTTCCTATATTTATAATGCACAATTTAAAAGAATGGCATGGAAGTGAAGCTATATGATTTATTCAAAAAAGACTTGAATTCTCAGCTTTGGCTCAAATTGTTGCTGTTTAATTTAATCAGTGAAATAACATGACATAATTAATAATAACAATAATCAACGTTACAAGATTTTGTACAACGAAGATGTAATGTATCAGAACTTGGCTAAAACAATCTCTCGCATGAATTCCTTGGGAGCTGAAACAGAGAAAAAGAAAAGTAATCGAGGTCATCATCATGTACAAGTTTAATTAATGGGATAAAACTTTGGAAGAATTGAAACGATATTTACCTTCTTTGCCAGTGAAGAGGATGAATTGGCCGATGGCCTGCCGGAGGAACATTTCCACTCCGCTCACTGTGATTACTCCTGCAGCTTCAGCATCTTTTAATAGTCTCGTTTTTCGAGGAGTGTAAACCGCATCAAATACCAGCTGGTAATCGCACAAGGTTTCCTGGGGACCAAGCAAACTATGAGCTTCAGTACTGATGATAGTAGATTGAAAATATTTGTAGTTATGATGACATGACAGTAGGAAGAACCTCGGCTACTGGAACTCGGTCTGTATTCGGATGCATTCCTAATGGGGTTGCATTAGCCAGGATTGCTCCTTTCTCTGGCCGGAAATTGACTATATCTTCAAAAGGTCGAGCTTCACCCTTGACAGCAGAAGCAAGAGACTTTGCTCTTTCTTTTTGAACAAATAAGTACACAACCACAGAATTTATCAGTACAGAAGGTAAAGAGAGTATTTTTAAAGCATTATGGACCAAAGAACTTCTAGATTATGTACCAAAATCAATGTCAAAAATGACCACCCGGGCTCCTCTACTTTTAGCACCAAATGCCAGTGCTCGTCCTGCACCTCCAGCACCTGCTAGTACAAACAACTTTCCAGCCAGCGGAGAGCTGATAGATGTTTTGCCATTATCGTATCCGTGTTCTGTGACATTTCAGATGCACAGATTTCAGTGTCAACATATGAACTGATTGATACATTTCATTTCTTAAAGAATTAATGATTACCTTTTATAGCATCCTCAATTGCTGTTATTGAAGCCTCACAATCTGTATTATAACCTATCAGCTTCCCATTACTGGGTCTTCTTATAATAGTATTAACAGCACCTATAGACTGATGAAGAACACCATAGTGATTACAGGGTCCACATGTCGACACCGTAGACATGAAAGTGCAACCAAAAAGCTTAATTTCATGGATGGGGAATCATGATCTTCACAAGGGATAACATGTCAGATGCCAGCGATTTTTCCTATCAAAGGGCTTAAAATATAAAATTTTGAATAAAAAAGGATTCAAGTATACTCATCTCTTCTTTTTTCGAGTTACCAATCACAAAGTGTCACGCTATGATATTCACCTCTATGAATAGTGACCAAGCAAGAGAGTAACAGGGCAGAAAACAGAGGACCTTAACTTTTGATGCATCAGACAACTGAGAGTTTCAATCTTGAACCAGACTTGGCCCGTAAATGGTGCTTTAAGATATTCTTGACAGATCCCGTAGAAGTGGGAAATATACTATGAACGAATGGAATATGAATGAAAGGACAAATTTTTCATATAATTGCAAAAGCTTGAATTGGAGGATCAAGTCAACCTGGGCAAGGGGATGGACTTCATCGCAAAACTTCATCACAGCTTCCTTGTAAGGAAATCCAACACTACAATTAACCAGTATAACAAAATGAAAACCTTTTGAAGGAAAATTTTATTATTAGAAAAAAGATTTAATACGTATGCTCATATATGATAAGACAGTATTTAGTATAGCTATAAACATGAGCTTCGAAATGAAACTGCAAACATCATACCTAAAACCACCAAAGTCGGGGCTTGAATAGGTTCTAAAGAATTCCTTGAGATCATCAACAAACATTGGAACATAAATTCCATTAAAATTTACATGTCTGAAGGTAGGATTATGCAATATAGGACCTTTACTGTGACCAACTGGTTTTGAGACGAGCCCAAAAACTTTTGTATCTTCATTTATATGCTCAACCTTATAAGTTTGCTTAAGGCTGTCTACTGTAGGCAGACCCAAAACAGGATTTCCTTCCAAAGATCCATACGCTAAGACACCACCAAATTTTGGACACAATATCTGGCTTATTAGGCCTCTTTCCCCAACTGAGTATGCAATTGTTGGTACCTGTAGCAAAATTCTGAAGTATTATCTAAAATATACCTTCATTCTTCTTTTGTAAATGGATTGCCCCATATGTCAATAAATTGTTCTAATCAGTCTAATCAAGTGTCTTTTGTGATACATGTAGATTGCATGCAATGCAATTGCAAAGTTTCATACCTGAGACTGTGAAAGCAGCTGAAAAATTCCAGCTATTTCTGTAATATCATTTACACTGAGAACTAGTTTGATGAACTCTGCTCCAGTATCTTCCATGAGTCCAACAAGATGGCTGAGATATTCATTTGAAGGAGTTTCCCCATCTAAGTAACATGATACAACAAACTTTGTACCATTGCAAGGACTTGATTTTCGTTTTCCTATAAGATCAGAAGCAACCTGAACAATCAGACTATGCAAGTCAGATAACCAGATAATTCAGTATCTAGATCACAATAACATTTAAGTGATGAAGTTTATTCTGAAAAGAATGATATGTGAATGGCACTCATACAGCCAAAGGCATCTATTTATACAAATCAAGGAAAAACTACATCGGAAACATGGCTACTTTCTCATGATGACCCAATCAAATGTCCTATTCAAGAATGATTAATTCCTACTCATATTTCAATAAACTACCTGGAGTTCAAAATCAACATAATCGGCGCTTAATTCTTCAGCTATATTAAGTGCTTCTAACCGTTTGTGCTCATCGCCTTCATACTGACCACCTGCCCATTTCGGCCTAGAAAAATTACAAGACATGAGACAAAAGAAATCAGAATTTAACATTTCATATTAGGATGCTCTTGCATACAGTTTCTCTTAATATGTTTAGCCACGTAACAGGTTATTTACCACAAGGAAAATAATTAATAAGGATGCTGCAATAGCATGTAAATCCATTCTAAACTGGCTATATATCTGCTTACATTTGAACTTTCGCATCCTAATGATCTTCTTTAATCTTTTTTCCAATTTTAAAGTTCATGAAATAGAAACTCCTTGAACTTGGATTAATGGTAAAATTTACATTCACAACATGCATATACACAAGCCATGTAACACATTTCTATGGTCCACTCTGCTCTAATGAACCAATGGCACAAACTTATGATACTGAAAGAAATAAACTCAACACAGGCAGAGGAAATATACAGGTGACATGGTGATTCGAAGCAAATCTCAACAACAAAATAGACAGAGATCAGGGTTGACTAGTGCACATGACAGCAGTCCACAAGGCTGGGCAAAGATTTTCATAAAAGGTTACATACCTCCTCTCTGGATTGCTTAATCCTCTGATATTTGCAACTAATGAAGATTGAGAAACCGCAATGTGGTAGGTCCAATAAGTAGACTAACTATACTTAACAATCAGCCATTCAATCTCACTATGCTCAATATACAATGTTCAGAAACTTGACAAGACTGGAAAACAGCATGATGAACTGGGAACTACCTGATCATGAGCATCGATCTTTATTCAGGAATACAAAAAGCAGAAGATCAAATACAGAATCCCAGATCATTTTCAGTTCAGAGACACCAAATTATTACTGGTTCTTGTTTCATTAGACATCTTCATATCTGTGTTCCTTATGCAACCAAAGTAACTTTTGCTAGAGCAAATTAATGATAACTAGCCCCGACCCCGCAACAGAAATTTGAAGTTTCACAAGAATTGCTATAGCTTTCAATACTACGAAACATATGTTGGCATTTAATATATAAGAAGACAAAAGAAGAGGGGCCCACAAGAGAGCCTGAAATGAAAAGTACAAATGTCGGACACTCGGGGCAATTTTTTAAGGTGTGTCTCTGACGTTACGATGACTAAAGGGACACGACCTTTTGAACAGGATCGGTTCTACAGACTCGTACTGCCCTTGAGTTCTAAAGTTGACACAGAGAGACATTTTTCTATGACTACAGTCTACCTACCCAATCTTTCTACTGGAAAATGACAATATTTCCGATACCATACGACTGAAAACAGAAATAGACTGCAGTTTGAATAGGATAAACAAAATCTAGAATAGCTAACTTTAAGCTGAACAGGATAATCCAACAACAGAAAAGATTTGGTTATAACCATTACCGATAAACTATGATCACTGGCAAAGGCTTGTTTTTTAGGATGATTTCGAGGTCTTTGCTAGGTTGAAAGTTGTTAATGTAATCCAATCTTATCTCAGCTACATCTGCACCTTCAGCCTTGGCGCAGGTACATGTCGCTCACCACTTGCTCGACGGATTGAGCCAATAACGGAGCACAAATCATGACTGTATTCTTCATGGTTGTATCACCACCCATATTGAACAAAAATAGAGAAAAAAAATACAAAAGCAGCAATTTTTATTACAACCAGAGTTGCTTCTAACGTGATTGATTCACGGAGCATACAAAGCAGTACAGAACGGGAAAGCTGTGGAAGTTGGCGAGTCTTTCTTGAAATTGAAAACTGCCCTTTTGAAAATAGGATTAAAAAACTGAACAACAATTGACAAAAGCTTAAAAAACAATAAAATAATATAGTCCAACTAATATTGTCGACAAAACCCACAATCATTACTCAGAAAAGCAGAGCAATGTATCAAGACATAATAAACAAAGACATCCTCTATAAATACATAGAAGTGGAGAGGTGGTGCAAAAAGGATAAAGACAGAATTGTAGATGAGGTTTGGTGAGTGCTAATATTTTTAGCAAACTCGAAACAAACCAAACTTGTAGCTAAGAACATAGAAATTGAAGGAAAACCAAATGAAATATGCTCAACCATACGCAAAATGAAAAAAATGTATAACTTAGTTGGTGAAAGCCGTAGCCATCATGTCTGTGGATGAATAAAAACGATAGTCTAGGATAGGGGTTGGTTGGTTGGTGGAGCAGGTGAAGGATCGGGATATTTCGTGCATTAAGATTAAGAATGTCTTCGCTTCTTTGGCTCGTTTCTCTGCTTGTGCTATTTATTTCTTTCAAAGGAAGGAGACGACTAGCTAGATGAGCTGTATCCACGTCAGTTTTTGTTTGTGATCTGACAGTGGAACTGTTGTTTTGCGCTCGGTTTTTTCCGTTTCTTGACGTTGATAATTCAGAGGCGTCCGCAGCCATTAAGCGTGAGAATAAATTGTAAATTCGGGATAACATTTTTTATCCCTAACCTTTCTTAAAATAATAAATTAGAACATAATTTTATCACTTTTAGTAATTTAGTCCTTGTACTTTGTTTCATAATCTTACAGAAACAACGAAATATCATAAATTAAAAAATTAAAATTAAATAAATTTGTTCTAATTTATTATTTTATCAAACTTTAAGAATATAAATATTATCATCTCATTATAATTTAGATACCAAAAATTAATATATGTTTCTAAAGTTTAGAAGAGAAGATTGATATACTTTAAAATATGGGCATTGACATATATCCTCAAATTTAAATAAATAGACATATACTCCCTTTGTTTAGACATTTTTAAATTGATACTTTAGATTATTACTATATTTATTTCTAAATTTTTATAAAATAATAAATTAAGATATAATATTTTTTATTATAACATTTTAGTCCCTATAGCCCTACTACAGAAATTTCATTTGTTGACCGCTTGTTGACTGACTAAAAAGATCAAAAAGTCTAAAATATCCTTAACCGAAAATTTTTAGTTATTAATGTTTAGTTACTTTATTTTTAATTGCTAAAATTAAAAAAAATGAAAACAAAAAAACTGCTCCATGACAATATTTTTTTAATCCAACAATGAAAAAAAGGAAGACGAATACTGAATTAGGGGATTTTCACACCCCTAAATTATATACTATCATAAATCATGCCAAGATATTAATAAGGTAAGAATTCATGAACCATTTGAATTAAATTTTTTTTAGTTTCTTGCTGTTCATCCATTTTTTTTCAATATTTCTCTTTCAATTCACTAGCCAAAATATTGGGAAACCGTTATTACTTGCCAGGCCAAACAAACTAAGATTTTTAATAAGAAACATGTATTTATGCCAAGAAGTTTTAACTAGAAGAACAAGAAGAAAATAGAAAGCGTAACGAAAGGCAATAGGGAGAAATCTTTAAGTAGATAAAACATGAATGGTTTACAAAGTGGGGGCAGCCGTCGGAGTAGTTGCAGAGGATGGTAATTGTTTATTGTGTGATTTAGTCGATGATGGTGGCACAGGTTGGAGAAGCTGCGACGGTGGTGCACGAGTTGAAGTGACGAGGGCTTGCGGGTTGGAGCTCGAGAAGCAGCGACTATGGCAGCAATGGGTTGTCATGGATTGTTTTATTTGGGTGGATGTGAGAGGCTGTTATTGTGAAATTAGGGTTTGAGAAATACAAATTAAGTTTTATTTAACTTTTGGTTTTAATTTTTTAATTTTAAATAAAATAAAATTTTGAATAAGTGGAATAAATTTACAAATATATTTTAAAAATAAAAATTAGTATAAAATTAAAATGTTATCCTATTTTAAAAGGTCAAATAACGGTCAATGGAACGGAATTACTGTAGCAGGGAGGTATCATGAATTAGCACAAATGTTCTATCTAAGTGTGATTTCTATAAACCTCAGGGGAGGTATATGAAAATACTTCGAAATTGTATTTATCACAAAAGTATCACGAAAAATGCATCTAACTCCAATGGTAGATATCATAATCTGTTTTTCTCAAATTTTTTATTGATAAATAATCGCTTAATTATTTCAATTAAATTTCTTTTCGAGTTAAAAAGCAATAAATATAGTTATGATCTTAAGCACTGCAGCCCTAAAATAATGCCCGGGCATAGATAACGAGTGACTTTCTGTTCTGGTAGCTTTGCAAGCCCAAGCCCAAAAAAAACCCAAGCCATCAGATTCAACGTACCACTGTACCGTACTGTATTGTACTACTCTTGATAATTTCACTTTCTCTGTCTTTTGCCTACTGCATGCAGCTGCTGATATTATTGATGAAACAGCCAAGAACAACGATTTTTATCCATCTATCTATCTATCTATCGTACGTCCATGTAATTTTCTTAATTTATAAGTATATTTAAACCTCCATATACAAGTTTCCTTAGGATTTTACTTACTTCTTAGTAAGGATAAGTTTATCGATAAACTAAGGATATGATTTACCTACAGTATTATTGTTAGTAGCAAACAAATAATATCATTCCAAAATTAAAAAACAAATAATACTACAATTTACTGTATTTTCAACTATAGAATACTTAGTTATAACACTGCACATTGAATTCTTCTCTTGTAAGAGATACCAAAGCTACCTAGCTACCATTCTAAAGTAGCCCATGTTACCAGACCTACGAGTGCTTGTGTTGTAAAAATCTCTGACTTTGTTTTCCAGCAACATTTGATTGCTCAGCACCCGGATTTGCTGTGACCCTTGAGTGGTCACCAGCTGAATCGGACTGTGTTTGCCCCGCACTGGCAGCCATCCCTTGTTGATACTCTGCCTCCCTGGTGAACTCACAGATTTGTTGACAGGAGCTGGAATTTGTGGTGTATAGGTCCCCAATAATAGGTGGATTTGGCCGAGAACGTTTATAGTTCTGCAGTTGCAGCTGTGGATGCTCCCTGGGGAAAGAAGTACCAAGATTTTGATAAATTCCACTCTGCTGTGGTTGAAACATGAGGCGAGTGACCCGCTGATTTGTGCGGGTATTACTGGGAAATTGCAATTGAATCATGGGACTAGGGACCGGTGCAGAACTTCTCATGTTTACCTTCTCCTTTTCCAAACGACCAATACCTGCATTAATTTTCTCAATCGAGTATGGGCACTCAATTTTGTTTTCTTCAACGCATTCAAGCAAGAGTCTTAGGCCAGTTACTTCAAAGTCTGTAGTTTTATCCTGCAAGAAAGTCGGATATCAGAAAATAGACATATTGTCTTTGAGTAAAGGCAAATTATTGGTGTGTAAAGAACTCAGGCATGCCTTTACAACAGGCGAATTATTTCCCTCCTTTAAGATATCAGAGGCAATCCGTTTAGAATTTTCCTAGTATTCGTTTATGATTGCATCTGGCAGGGCCATTTCCGTGAGTTTAAACGCATAAATAAATCTGAGAGACGCAATAAGAGATCGGACAAAATCTGCACCATGAAAAATAAAGTCACTTATTACATCCAAGAAATCTGTATAATGAAATTGAAAAATAAAGACAGAAAAAAAAACAGAGAAATCCGTGGTAAATTTCTTCATCTTACCAGGTGCTATATCTGCAAAACCAAGTGCTCGACATATTTCAGGAGCTTGTTTGTGCTGAGCAATGGTCCATATAAGTCGTGCAATCTCCTCTCTGTTGAAATGATCGATCAATTCAAACGTAGCCAAAAGCTGCAAGAAACTCAAAACCTCAAAAAGAATTCTCAGTGCAAGGTCTCAGTTTGGTTTTCCACTCAGCTGCTAGTTTCATTGCTTCATCTTTGACTTGAGGGCTAATTTGGGGTGAAATCTTCTTCAGATTCTCCAAGATGAGGATGTAATCGTTTATGAAAACTTCATTAAATCCTGCACCTTGCTTCTTCCATCGCGCAAAACATGACTTTTGAATCAAATCCAAAACAAACGTCGCTGGATTTTGTAACAATTGAAGAGGGGATGAAGCTTGATGGTGAAGCAAATCATGCACGTCGGGTAATAACATCAAATTCCTACATTATGCTGTGGTGCTACACTGATAACCTGTATTAGCCAAAAAAAATTCAACACACACTTAGTACCAAACTTCCTAATGGCCACAAGTACATATAAAATTTAGTGATAAAAACTTACCGGATGTTCTAGCTGTAGTTCCAGGGCTTTGGTATGTAACTATTGTACTGCAATATTCAACTGCCTTTTGGGCTGAATCAAAATTTCTCTCCTTCAATTCAAACTCCTTGATCCGTTACGCAAATTCTCTCTCTTTCCTTTCAAGATCCTGCCAACGTTCTTCTATAGGCTTTTTTTGAGAATCAAATTGTTTCTGCTTCACTTTCAGCTCTTTCATGCATTTAATGACCATTCTTCGAGTCAAATCAAGTTGCAGCTCATTTATTTCACACTCTTCAGAGAGCGCTTCTTCAGAATTTTGTATCAAACCAAGTTGCTTCTTCTTCAACCTAAGCTCCTCTGAGCATTTCACAAGTGCATTTCCAACTGAAGATAACTCATATTCTTTCACCTGTAACTCCTGGTTGCATTCTTCAATTGACTTCTGGACAGATTTGAGATCATTTTCTTTCAACTGGAACTCCTTGTTGCATTCTTCTATTGATTTCTCAACCACTCTAAGATGCTTCTCCTTCGATGAGAGTTCTTGAGAGCGTTCTTCAATGTGTAATCTCAAGCCGTTGAACTCCCTCTCTTTCAGCTCCAGATCTTCACTGTATGTCTTCACCTGTCCTTTCTCTTCATTAAGCTTCTTCTGCTTCAGTTCGGCTTCCCTGCTGAGCCATTTTACCATCCGCTGGAGGGACACTAACTTTTTCTCTGCCAATTCAAAATTTTCCGATTGCTTTTTAATTGATCTCTCAGTCAACTCCAATTCCTGCTTCAGTTCTCCTTGACATTCATGGATGGACTTGCTGACAACATCATGTGACTTCTCCTTGGCCCCCAAATCATCCGCGTATTCTTCAATCAGTGTTTGTGTTGAAGAAATTTGTTGCTCCTTCTTTACAAGCTCTTGCCCGCGTTCTTTAAACGAGCTTTTAATTTCCCTTCGTTCATTCTTTTTCAACTTAATTTCTCTATTCAAATCTGCAGGCAACTTCCGGAACAAACTTAGTTCACTCTTCTTTTATTGGAGTTCAGTGTTACACTCTCCAATCTTCTTCTGAACCAAAACTAGCTCATTTTGTTTACTTTGAATCCCTTGCTCTCGTTCATCCAACAAACAATTCTTTCTATCAACTTCTTGCCTTTGCTTTTCAATTAATTTCATTTCGGGTTCCGTTTGGTTTTATAAAAATCGACCTGAACTTAAAATATATAAATCATTAAATTGAATCGAATTGAACCAAATTAATTCGGTTTAGTTTAGTTTCAAATTTTTAATTTGTACTTCATATGACAAATTTTTTCGAGGAGTCCCAAACTCATGGGAATCCGTACAAAATAGAAAAAAATTCAGGTAAATTTATGGAAATTAGGACGAAAAATAGAATAAATTAATCCCCAATTTCATAACGAGATAGAGATTAATTTTACTCTCCCTACCTTATCCCCATCCCATTCCTTATTAAAACATAATATAAATATATTATAATTTATAAAATTATACTTAAATATATAAAATTATATGTAGTCATTTTTAAGAGTTAATATAAAAAGAACTAATACTAACATTACATGACATTATTAAAATTTGAGACATTCATTATTTTATTATTTTACTTTTTGATTTTAATTCTCAAATAATATTGCATTATTATTTTATTTTTTATTTAAAGATATTATTTAGTATTTTACAATAATAATTTTTCTTTGTAATTATATTATGATATATTAATAATATTTTTATTTAAATTAATTAAAATTTTATATTATTAAAATTAATTTATAAAATAATATAAAATAAAGAATTAATATGAGAACGAGGAACGTATTCTTTATAAAGGGATTTTTCATCCCTATCCCATTAAATTTATTAAAAAATAAAAAGAAAAATGAGAATCAAAATAAAAAATAAGGCGAAGAATGGGGTATAACTCCCCACCCTCACCCCGCCATCCTTGGGTTTCGGTGTTTACAAAATATCATATGAATTCTCAAATTATATTATAATCACAATAAACAAATAAAATTTTAAAAATTATAATATTTATCTTTATATATTTATGTAAAAATTATAAATATATTATTTATTTATAATTTAGAAATTATAAAAAATTTCACAATCATTTTCGATTCATGTTGGATAAAAATCCGAATCCAAACCGAATTAATTGTTTACAAAACCGATTAGAATCGAGCATGTTTATGAAACCTAACTTAATCCAGTTGAACAATTTGATTAGATTCGGTTCGGTCCTGTTGGACATTAACCCTAAATTTCATAGTTAGATCAAAATGATAATCCACGTCCTTCCATTGACAAGTAAACAAAAGAATGGACGGGCTTGTGCTTGCGCTTATTCGAAAGATTTTTTCAGAATTTCTTTTTTCAACTGAGCTAGTTCCAACATCTAGTGCTACTATTCTCCATTGATAAAAACTAACATAAACCCTCCTCTTAAGAATAATAATGATAATAACAACAACCTAAGAGAAAATTTTACAAAATAACAAGTATAAAAACAAGTGCAGTGCAGAGAGCTCTAACTAGGTAGCAGAGTCAGAGAAGGAACCTGTAACTGTTTGGTTTTCTGAAACTTCTCTGGTTATGGTGTCGAAGCAGAAAGTTTAGTCTAAAGTTTGCCAAACTACTGAATTTGAAGAGTTTCCTTGTTGCATGAGAAGGGTAGATGCGTACGTATATACAGCAACAGAACAAGTGGTTTCTGACGTCATCATTGGTCAATATCCCTAAGCCATCTCTTGTACACTTGTTTAAAGAAAATTTTACTAATATATTTAATTTAATAAATAAATTTAATACATATCCTCTGGTTGATAACCTCGTCGAAAAAAATGGGTTGAAAGATAAACCCGCAGTGCTGTCATCTGTCTGAGTATGAAAAGACACATAACTAATGGTTTCAATCTCAGAAAGTTTGCATGATGAAGACGCGGGTTGGACATCTATTCATCCAGTACTGTCTATCGGACTTCATTCAGTAACTAATAATGAAGACTGTATAGTGATGAAACCATTAAATATAGTCTACATTCTTACAATGGCTGTCAATCAAAAGAAAAAAGACAAAAAAGGAATTGGCATCCATATTTCAAGTCTACACATGTAATAAGGAGTTCTACCAAGCATTCAAGTGCTACACTTCACATATTTTTTACCATGGCACATCAATAATTTCTCAATCACAAGTTCATCAACGATAGCGACATGCTTCAACCCCGTTCTTAATCCCACTTCTCTGCTAAAATGTTCATCAGGCCTTTATACGGACCACGAACGAACCTATTCATTGATAGACATGCACAAGTTCAGATTTATACCATCAGATATATATGAAAAGCAACATAAACAGAGATAAGAAACCTTGATCCTGATCTTTTGAACAAGCAATGGAAGTTATTAAGTTGAATTTCTCAACGATTTAAGGGAAACATGAATAACTTTTAGGCTGGTTCAAAGCAACTCTTGAGGCAAATTATAGCCTTCTTATTCAATTTTCAATAAAATTTCATCAGACGATTAATAAAGCATAAGCGAAAGAAGCTTTAGCAAATATGAGAACTTTAAGGCATGCAATTTAACAACCCAGGGATATTTAAATACACACAGGAATACTTGGAATGATTACTTGAAAAAGCAAAAAATATACAATGAACGAAAAACAAAGAAACGGCAAAACAAAATTGGATTAAACAAAAACTACACAAGTGAATATGATCATTTCAGACTCTAATGGAGCTTGCTTAGAA
Source organism: Melia azedarach (assembly GCA_028052125.1). Classification (NCBI taxonomy): domain Eukaryota; kingdom Viridiplantae; phylum Streptophyta; class Magnoliopsida; order Sapindales; family Meliaceae; genus Melia; species Melia azedarach. Next base: position 1,263,658 of record CM051397.1, read on the forward strand.
CCTTAAGCAGAAAGTAATTTATCAATGCTTCTTTCCCCCCTTTGAAAGAGCGATTTAATAGTGCTTGAGTTTGTAAAGAGGGGCAGCAGTAAGCATGTTCAGCTACATGCAAGAAAAATCAGCAGGTAGCACTTTAAATATTGCATGATATCTTACTTGACCCAAAAGTACTCATAATTAACATCTTTTAGACATAATTCAAAGAGTATCTTGACCATAACAATATTGAATAACTCATGAGCCAGTTCCTTACATGCCGGAAGATTGGATATGTCTGCAGAAACTGCACAAGGAATTCCTAAGTTTGAGAGAGCTCCCCTTATAATTCCACAAGGGAAATAGAGATGCATGCTGGATGCTTGCGCTGCCTTGCTTTCAGCTGGAGTGGAAGAATCTTGAGACTCTGCACTTTCAAGTGATGGATCGATCGAAATACGTGAAAGCCAACGAAACCGATTATCTTGCAATACAAAGGTACCCTACAATACAAACATAAGCCATTCATCAAATGTACAGTATGGCCTCTGGTCCCAAATCAATTTCTGGTTCTTAAACATACTCTATGATTTGTCTTCAGGTTGTCTATCTGCTTCTTGAAGACCTCAGACCAAAAGTCTTTGCAGATGAACTTAATTGCTTCTAGATGATCACTAAAGCGTGGCCTTTCCATTGTATACCTGGCACAAAGTAAAACTCAGTTATCATGGGCAGAATCTTGCGTACCTGGACTCCATCCTTATTGGGCCTCACAGAATAAAATTAAGAATGAGAAAGAGTTTTGAGTTTGAGCATCAAATTATTGGAGGTTTCCACATAACAACTCATTTGCTTCAAACAAAGTTTTTGTACAGTACCCTGTTTTGATGTTGGATTCATAACCACCCTCCAAACTAAACAAGCAGAACAGAGCAGATTCAAGCAACAAAAGAAGATAGCTTTGTGCAAAATGTTATGACTATCTAGAATACCATCTCCCAAGACCGGTTTCCACAGCACCAACATTGTGTGAACATTATTTTGTCCAGCTTCACAGTGCAAAAACTCAAGTGTCTTTAAGTAAAGCAAGTATACGCTACTGGTTTGATACCTTAACCTAATTCTTATTCATTTCCTAGTCCTATATATATATATATATATATATATTATTGGTATTCGACAAAAAGCAAAATTGAATCATTTCAACATTGTTTCAAGTAGCAAGTCTCCATTTTAACTAAGGGCATATAATTTAAGCAATTAAGACGTAAAATTAACCTAAAGCTTATAACTTTCTAACAACTAAAGGATACAATTTCATAATTTTCAAACACAAGCTTTTCTACTTTTCTTTTCTCACACTTTCTCAGCAACCAAATAACACAACTCAGATTCAGTGATCAGATCTAAAAATGCAAGTTTGTAATCACAACACTAAACCCTAAAAAGTCTAAAAATTTCAATAAATCCGAAACTGAATTTGGACTTTAAGGAGATGCGAGAGGATGTACCGTTCGGAGAGCTGGTGTCCGACCTGATAACCAATGGCCTCGATCCGACGGGCAGCAAGCTCCGGCTTATTGGCATAGAAGCGATTGCAGTATGTGGAAACCATTTCGGTTAGCAGACTATCCACGCAACTCTCCGAAACTTCCCTTCCCATCCTTCTCTAAGCTCTGATCAGTTTACGATCCGAGGGAGAAGAAATTGTTTTACCTGTAATTTTCTTTTTATTTAAATAAAAAGGGGCTTTATATTATTGGACTGTACACCTAAACAAGGCCCATAAGTCCAAGTATTTACATTGTTTAAAGTTAGGCCCATGGGTCCAAGTATGGATTATATAATGGAAAAATATTTATTGCTTATCAATAAATATAATTAATTAAGAAACAAAATCTTTTTGTGATGCTATACATGAATAACGAATTAAACAATTTATATACCGCAATTTATATCGTTATACCAGAAAAAAAAAAAACCCAAAAATAGCTGTGATAGAGGTTATAAATTAATGCCACCTCTTGGGTTGTATATATCTCCTGTCTCTTTCAAACTTACACCAACACCATCTTGTAACGAAAACGAAGAATGGAGAAAACTTTCCAAAGTAAATTGGCTTGCTTGCTGCTGCTTCTTCTGATTATCTCTACTGGTATTTTTCCTTTTTAATTTTTAATGATATTTTTTCTCTTTACTTTAAGTGCTCGTTTAGTTTCATTTTTTTCATTTCAAAATTTTTGAGATCGTTTGGTTATCATCAAAAAAGAATTATTATTTTTTCTATTAAAAGAAACTCAAAATTTGAACTTTTTGACGGTAGAACTTTTACAATATTTTTAAAATGTCAGAATTATGTAAAATATTCTTACTTTATTTTAAAAAATTTATATTTTTTTTAAATATAACATTAAATATTTATCTATTAAAATAATTACTCAAATTTTTTTAAAAAGTATTTGTGACAATCAAATAATTAATAAATTTTTATTAAAATTTTATTTATAAAAATTTTATGAATAAAATATCTATGCCACAAATTATTTTTAAAAATTATATCAAACGAAATCTAAGAATATTTTTAAAAGTGCTTTTGCCCAAAATGCTTCATTCTGAGTATATTTCTGTGACTTGATTAGGGGATGTATACCTTTTCAATTATTGCCGTTGTTTCTTTCTATTTCTACAGTAAGATACAAATCCCTTAGCCCAATTATTACAGCAGATTTTCGATTATGGAAATAATAATTAATTCTTTTACAAGGTAAATAATAAAAGTCCATCTTAATTGTGGGATTTGCCTACAATTTTATTTTAATAATTGATTTATAATAACTATATGTGAAGGCGAAATTTTTAATTAGTTAGATAGAGCTAAATTTAATTAGGGTTTATTATTGTTTATAAGGACCAAATCAGCTGACAACTTAGAAGAGATTTATATAAGATCTCTCCAAGTCATCTTATCTCTAAAATAAGAAATATTTATATATGTTGTCATAACAATACTTATTGACTACAGCAGTAAACTTAAAAGTGCTTTTGGTAGAAGTACTTCGTTTATTAATATGTGTGTGTGTGTGAATATACATATAGGGGGTGGAGCAGCTGGGCCTATACATACAAAGGAATGGGTATGCGTGAAGGATAAAGATTGCGTACCTGTCTGTGAAAATACTCCCGGGGCCAAGTGTGACGATGACGGCCATTGTATCTGCTCGGGAGTGAAGGTTGCTGCAGCTACCACTAGGATTCTCCCCTGATCTCATCATCATCATCCAGTGTATGCATATATATATATATATATATATATATATATATACATACACATAGCCTCAGATAATATTTTATGTCTTGTAACTTGATTAATGGAAATGTGTTGAACATCAACATGTATTATGTTAAGTGTCCAAGGAATAAAAGTTTCCATTTCTAAACAAGAAATATCCTATTTTTGCATTAAGTTTTTTAATGTTTGATTTCAGCTAGTTGTTTAGTTTGTTGAATAGTAGATGAGTAAGAGATGTGATTGATCAAAGGAAAATTTAAAACACCAAAATAATTTGTCTAAACCAGTAAAGGCTAATCTGATCAATTAGAGGTATATATATAACAACATGATTATAAATTATCTACGGGATGGTATCAAAAGATAACAATAGATATTAATTTGGACCAGTATGTACTACAAGTACGATTTAATTGTATATATTTAAATTAAGGAAAAAGTTTATGAACCTCTCTTAAGGTTTGAGGAAATTCCAGTTTAATAGAAACTTTAGGGAAAGAGACACAAACCTCCCTCACAATATTTGTCCCTAGTAAAATAAATAGTACACTTATGAAAATACTCTCAAATTTTTTTGTATTTTAAAAGAAAGAATTTGCGGATATTTTTATAAGTGTACTGTTTATCTGTTAGGAACAAACGTTGTAGAGGAGGTTTGTATTATTTGTCACAAAATTTTCATTAAACTGAGATTTTCTCATACCTCAAGAGAGGTATGTAAACTTTTTCCTTTAAATTAATTAAGAACAATTAATATTTTATTTATTTATTGACGTATTCCTTTTATATATGTGTGTATATACATATATACATGTATATAAAAGAAAATAACAATTCACTTACCTAAAAAGCCATCTAATATATATATAAATAAATTTATATATGCCGGCCTTCACATTAATTGCATAGCCATAAATAATGCAAACTATATATCAAAAGATAACAGTAGAGATTATTTTGGATCAGTACGTACTACACATACGATTTAATTGTATATAATTAAATTAATTCAGAGCAATTAATATTTTATCTATTGATTGACGTATCTCTCGCTCATTCTTTTATATATGTATATATATCACATGCATGCATTGAATTAAGAAAACAATAATTCACTTAATTACCTAAAAACCATCTAATATAAATGGAAACCATATACATATATATACCTCTTGTATTCTCTGAAAGAAAATAAATTAAAAGTAACAAGGAATAATGGAGAAAAAATCCCTCAAATTAGCCTTCTTGGTTGTTCTGCTACTCATTGTTGCTTCAGGTAATGTATGATATATCCCATCTCTTTTTCATTTATATAGTACTCTTTTGATAATATCAAAACTGCTCTGATTCCACGTATCTATGTTTCTACTCTTCAAAAATATTAACTTGAAGCATTAATTTTTCGTTTTCAAAAAGTGCTTTTTATCCTGTTTAATTAAGATATGTATACGAAAAGCACTTTTAAATGTGCCTGAACGTCGCAAAAGCAGGTCCACAGAATGAAACAGAAGCTGTTGGAGATCAATGCACTGTGGACACTGACTGCGTAGATCTCTGCCGTCATCGGGAGGAGAGGTACCCGCCCATTTGCAACAATGGATGGTGTTGGTGCAGAGGTCTCAAGGTTGAAGAAGACAATACCCTCCCGACGAGCCCTCTAAATTAAACTCGTCCATATAAACTTATAAAGCTTTTGTGTTTCCCAAATAATTAAAAAGTATGTTTAATGAATAATATATAATTCGCTTCTTTTCTTCATTATTATTATTAATTAAAGATTCATTTTTCATTGATTTTAGCAGTACTTATTTAAGTATACTTATTCGTTGAAAATGATTTTTAGATCGATATAGAGCCACGCACTTAAAAGAAATATTGAGAGAAAATCCCAAATTAAGCATCCCCTTCATAGACAACAATATATATATAAATGTAATGCTCCATCATGGTAAGGATCCGTAAATTAAGGCTAGGAGAGATTTTAGCATTTTATTTGTTGATTCAATTAACAAATTAAAAGAGAGAGAGAGAGAGAGAGAGAGAGAGAGAGAGATTTGAAAATTAATTTCCATTTAAAATTTGAGAATATATTTAAAATTAATGAGAAATAAAAGAATATCCAGATCAAAACCAATCTAATATACCATATAATAAATGCATGCGATACATGTTATAATTGTAAGTTTGTATATCTAGCATTATTGGTAAGTTGTTATGCTCTTAAATCTTTATAATTAGAAACAAAAATATTTGAGGGCATAAATAAGGAAATAAATAACTTGTATACAACATTATTACAAAGAAGATACATATATCTTACAGTTGTACCTTCCACAAAAACCCTTGATACATACATAATTCACACTATACATACCGTGACCTTTGGTCTCTTTCAAATTGCTCCAGACCAGCTTTAATTTTAGAAGAGAAGCAAAAATGGAGAAAAATCCCCAGTTACTTAAGTTGGCTTGTTTGGTAGCTCTTCTGATAATTGCTTCTGGTATTGTATATATATATATATATATATACATATATTATTTTCTTTTTTCCTTTTTATATACATATATATATATATATCTTCACTTAATTGATTATTATGGCATGTAATATCAATTAATTGTAATCGTTGTTGTTGATGATGATGATGATGTAGGTTTACAGCGGGAAGCAACGGCTGAAGAAGTTACAGATTTTATTATATGCGTTAGGGACGAAGATTGCATACCTGCCTGTGATAAAACTGCTCATCCCAAATGCAATATCAGAGATGGGCATTGCATCTGTGAAGCAATGTCAGAGATTGCCGCTGCTACACCTACATGATCTACATCCTCCTCCCTCTCCACGATCATCATCCATTTTCATCTGCTACTTTGCAAGTATTCATCAAATTATAGAAGGAAGGTTCAGTTGATTCAGAAATTAATTATCTGCATGGATCAGATCAATTGATTGTGTTCTAATGAAATATTATATTAATTTTGAATAATCGACAAACACCATATTCAGTATATAAATATATATATATATATATATATATATATATATATACAATTTTATAAATAATTAAGGGCAGATATCTTCTAATATCTTTTCAGTAATTAGGTTGAGAATTAATTCTCATATGAATAATACGAAAAAAAAAATACTAGAGAGATCTGTAATTGGTTTTTAAACCTCCATTAATTATTTAATACAATAAATTAAATAATCTCTAAATAAATTAACACAAATTAAGAAGAGAGATTTGAGATGAAAAATTAAAAATAATAAAAACAGAAGTGAAATTAGTGATGGTTCAAGATCTAAATTAGCTAGCTACCAGAAAATTTATTATTAAGTACAAATGAATCCTTCCAGGAGGTTGATTTAAATGTACTGAAAAAGCACTTATTCAATTAATTATTAAAATATCATGCTTTAGCCATGCATAGCGCCGCGCTTCAATCTGATCAACAGTTAACGAACTGGTAGTTGACCATAAGGTGATCTTGAGCGTTGCCTCTTCCATTGGTATCCAGCCGTCGGAACTCACCGGCGTCCAAGTCTAAACCTCCGTTGCTGCACTGATCAACAATTCTCACCGTCGCTTGAGCCCCTGTCGCTTTATTTGTCACCTGCATTTTCACTAATTAGACATGGAAATATACATTAATTAATTAGCCTCCTTCGATTCTCCCAGGCTTAATTAATTAATTAATGAGCAAAACATATATAAAAATAATATTTTATTGTTATAAGTAACGTACGATATCCAACCACTCGGGCCTAGGCCCGAGTGGCCAAGGGGCTTGCGCTTCGATCCCTCACCGTGTAAATGGTGAGAGAATTTTCCTACTTATGGGAATCCACATTAAAAATGTAGGGTCTTCTACTCATTAATAATAAGAGCCCACTATATTAGTATATTTTTTCATTTATAGTGGGATATATTAAAAATATGGGATCTTCTACCTATTAATAATAAGATTCACTATATTAGTATATGTTGATTTCCCTTTTTTGAGGGTACAATTCCTCTTAAATGAGGCAGATATCGCTTAAATATGAGTGCAGATGTTTATGACGGTGTTAAACTCGAATCAATCAAGACTTTTGACTCATGTAGATTTTTAATGTAATATTGATAGATTGTAATGTGTAATATTAAAAAAAAATAAAGTAACGTACGTACCCTTGAGCACTTGCCGCAAGAAGCTTGTCCGCGAGATCCAACAGGGCCACAGAATTAAGGCAGTCCATCCATACTTGCTGCGCCAAGACAAGGGCTTGTTTGCATCCCAGGTTGAGCAAAAAGCACTTACGGCATTCAAGTTCCATCCATTTTGTTCGGGATCGTAGAAGTCATAAGTTGCTCTCACATTGGAAGCACTTTGGCCACCACTACCACTAGGGCTTCCACCTCCGCCTCCACCGCTAGACCTACAATTACTTTGACAATTCTTAGAAGGCAAACAATCCTCATCACTTGAGCCACAGAAACCAAACTGGCTGCAACAAAGGTTGTTGGCACAGGTTTTGCCTCCGGCTTGTCGCCTTCACTGCTGGGCAGCGGCAGCAGCCACCGAATAAAGGAATAACAACACCATACATACACTCGATTTGTCCATTATACTTGATGTTTCGGTTGCGAAGAGTCGATGAAGGGTGCATGAATTTATAGCTATATATATATATACCAATATTTTAAAGCGAAGCGGAATTGTGCAATTGCATGAAATGTATTAAAATTGACTTCAACCCTTTGACTGACGAAATCTTTTAACTTGATATTTTTTTTAGACTCTTGGGAAATAGTTTTACACCTGGTGTTAGAGTGAACGCTGATGATGATGCAATAATCTTTCTTTCTCCTCAATATGGGCAAATATTTGAAGGCCGGACAATGGCTTGTGGGTAGTAGAAACTTTCTGGTCAAATTGGGCAACTGAAACTGAAATTGGACGATAAGTAATACCTAATAATGGCTCAGTTTCCGGTCATAATATGTGGCTGATCCGCAGCTATTCTTATCTAAGGACTAATAAGACTGGGATTCCAATTATTATTACTGAAAAATATGTTATCGGAGGAGTTTGCGCACAGATGTTAATGTTATGACTTACGACATGAGTGAGTCATGTGTACACACACGAGAGTATGGGAAAGATTTTTCCTGGTTTTTTTTTTCTTTTTTATTGTTATTAGTATTGTGGGGAATGAAGAAGCGGATTACATTGCACATATAGAAAGATAGATTAATGTAATTTATTCCGGGGAATTTTGAGACGTTGATTGATCAGCCAACCTTGCAGCCGCAAACACAAAGTCCCCCTGTACACATGTTGACAGTGCACCCACGGCATCTGCTCACACAGTCGGAAGGGCGTATGCATTGAATTTGATCCGGCTTCAACTCCTCCGCCGTTTCCCTTCCATCAGCTCCTCCCATTAAACCTATAAAACCAAACAAAACAAAACAAATCGAATAAACCATGTTTTGTTGAAAAGCAAACACTATGCATAAATCATAATAAGACAGGATAGATAGAGGAGAGATTATTAGTTAATCATCTTTCTTACAGGAAGCAGAAGCTATCAGGACTAGCAAGAAAGTGAACTTGAATACAGCTTTCTCCATTGTTGTGTGTAAAATGTATGCAATGAAGTCGGAAGAATTTTGGGACTCAATTTATAGGGGAAGGGCAGCATTACTGTAAATGGAGACCAAATCTTTTCATTACATAATTGGTAATCTGGAATTTAATAAAATCCAAAAGGTGGTTTCAAATTTTATATTACATTCATGCTCTTATCCAATTTGAAAACATACGTTGCGTTTCCTTACTTTTGTCTCAGTCTTCGGATTTTTAGGCAGAGTTATTACCAAATAGGTTTCTTTTAGGCAGATTTATTACCAAATAGGTTTCTTTTTCATTCATACTGCCATTTAAACCGCACAGATATATTTCCTTAAATGCTTTATATGAAAAGAGTGGCAAGAATTTTGAAGTATCCATTGGAAGAATTGATGAGTTGGAAACATTGGGTATTATTTTTCTTACTTTTTAACTTTTAATAATCGAGAGATGAACCCAAATAAATAAAGCAAGAATGAAAATTATATCATGCTAACTTGATATGATCTTTTCTATTTCTCTCGCAATATATGGTACATCAGACTAGCCTAACCAACCATTTTACTTGCATACTTCCAACAAAGAATAGGAACTACCATTTTTTTTTACAATTCCGCAATATCGTACTTTTTTTCTATGACTCTTGATCGTATATCCTGTATTTGGAGATTTATGTTTGGATATTTAGGTTTCCTAAGTAGATTATCTTGAGTTACGCATACATTGCCTTCTTCTAAGCTAAAAAAGACTATTTCGAAAACTAGTCAATGATGGCCCTCCATAGATTCGCCTATATAAGCCGCAGCTAAAGTTGCAAAAATCAGAGCTTGAATCCCGCTTGTAAATAATCCAAGGAACATGACAGGTATAGGCACCACTAAAGGTACTAAAGAAACAAGAACAACAACTACTAATTCATCGGCTAATATATTCCCGAAAAGTTGAAAACTAAGTGATAAAGGTTTTGTGAAATCTTCTAAAATGTTAATGGGTAAAAGAATTGGAGTCGGTTGAATGTATTTACTGAAATAACCTAATCCTTTTTTGGAAAGACCTGCATAGAAGTATGCTACTGACGTGAGTAAAGCTAAAACAACGGTAGTATTTATATCATTCGTGGGTGCGGCTAACTCCCCATGAGGTAACTGTATGATTTTTAAGTTTTACATTTATCATTTTATGTTCAAAGGTGAGCTTTGTTGTTAAAAATAAACAAAAAAAAATATTATCATATTCTTTCTCTAAAGTTTAGGTCTGTATCATTTAGAGAAAAAGATTAAACATTATATTATATACTTCTCCTATAGTATTAGTCAACTAATTTCAAATAATAAATTTATTAAAATACCTTTAATTATTTATTTTTTATTAAAATATAATATTTTAATATCTATTTTTAACTTTTATATATGTTAATTAATTTAAATGTACAAATTAAATAAAATATATAAAAATTAAAAATTTAATTTGAAATATAATTTTTTTTAATAAATATTTTTCAAATAAAACACAGAAACACATAATTAATTAAAAAATCAAGAAAAAATAAATTATTTTCAACTTTTTTTCATTAAATAAAAATTTAAGAAAGTAAAACTTTATTCTTTAGACAAAATAATAAATATTAAATAATAATATTTTACACATTTATCCTTACATTTAAAGGTCAACTAATGATTAAATATAATTATAAAAAAAATAAATAATATAATCTCTATTTTTTTTCTTTAAATTATACAAATCCAAACTTCGGAGAAGAAAATGATAATTTCCCAAAAAAAAAATTACAGCAATTCTTATACCCACTTCCGGTTAAACAAGTTCAAAATGTCCGATCATCATAATTTCCATTAGAATAATTTGGCTTGTAGGCATGCATTCTAATTTTTTCAGCTCTTGTTTATTGCAAATTGGTTGACTTCCAAGTGGCTTGCTACCAGAAGCCGTGGAGATTAAGCAAGCTGTCATATTATTGTTCAATCATCTTTGTTCATCATTACTCCAGGCAAAAGATAAAAAGGCAAAAGGAAAAGAGAGGATGAATCAGACTAGAGTTTCAAGATTCTCTGAGATTATAGGGACAAAGAAGAAAACCCATCCAACCAAAATACACAACAAAAGTTTTGGCGTTCTTATTTAAGGTAATAGTCTCATCAGGTCACACGCCCGAGCATACAGACTCAAATAGATTATAGTGTGCAGACACGCGGTTCATCCTTGGAGACCAATGATTCCTGCAAAGAGAAATAAGTTAATTAGTGATCACTAATCACTAGTTTCGAAACATATACATATGTCCACTTTCAAAAGTCAAATAATGCATCAGGGAAATTCCGAACATTGTAAGGCACAACTTAAACCTCATGGAAAAGGATGGATAGGCCAGCAAGCAAAAAGGGTTCTAGCACCCTCTAACAAATGAAAAATTATTTTTGTTCAATGTAATTAAAGGCAGTACACTTACCGCAGGCTACTCTGCCACCAGCATTTCCAGTGGTTTTGCTGAGCTCATGCCCACCTGAGACAGAAGAATATTTTTAATGATTTGTGAATGAGAGGCAAAAGACATGTTCATAACTAAATTATAAATATCTGCTCAAAGAAGCATGATTCACAGATCATGGAACTCAGACACAAACTTCTAAGATACTATCGTTAAAGCTCACTCAACCTCTGCGTTAAAAAATGATTTGAAAGGTTTAAACATATCATCTGATACATCTCATTATTGCCTTTCAGCCACTATGCTTTATACAAATCAAAACAACAATGAAGTAAATCAACTTGGAGAAAATACTCTCGAAGTCAGCAAATTTTATATATTACCCTTGCCAAGATCATCAGGATCACCGTGCACCACAACAGCCCTTCCAATAATGGAGTTTGGTCCAACAAGAGGAATCTGCAAATGTATTACATTGGAAAGCCAGAGTTCACTGGAGGTCCTTGAATATAATTAAAAGAAACATAACAAAGAGTAAAGTAACGACGAGATGAAACAAATACCTGCTTGTCAACAATTGTGAAATTAACAGTACCTGAACCACACATGAACCAGAGAGAGTTAAATGAGAAAGACAACTATGAAACACCATAAATGAACTAAATATAAAATGAAAGTGTCAATGTAGCACAAGTGTCCATAGCAATATGGCCAGAGAAAAGTAATGGCTTGGTATAACAATTGGAGAAAAACAATATGCAATAGTTAACAAAGAGTATAGTGAGTATAAATGTGTAAAACATTTTATATAGATGGTGCATAGGATAATATCTGTGCTATAGATATATACCATCATCTCCAACAATGACATTTCCTAGATCACCAGCATGGCGGTTCTCATCCTCTGGGGCACCGTGTTCCTTTGCAGCAGGATTAAAGTGTGGTCCTGCAAAGAGATATGCATTTGATGAACTAAGGACTTCCATGAAATCAAGGTAGGTTTTCTAATCCCTGATTTTCCTTCCAAGACACCATAAGTCAGGCGCCATACCAGTTGACATGCAACCATTTGTTGTGTCCCCAAGGGCGTGAACATGGAATCCATGAAGACCAGGCTTGAGGCCAGAAAGGCTTCCAGTTACTGTTGTTGGACCTGAAAAAAAAAAATGATATTATGTGGACATCAAAAAGAGCAATTAGTTTCAGAACCAACCAAACAGAGATTAAATTACCATCTCCTTCCTGGGTAAAGAAGATAGTTCCCTTGACACTCTCACTACTTCCAAGGACAGCAACTGCTTTCACCATTGTGCTATGTGATCTGAACATATAATACTTAATTTAGTTATTTATGTTGTCCAAGTACAAAACTCATCAACATTCAACATACATAGTAGCAATGCTGCCAGAAACAGGGAGGGATAAAAAATCCTTAAAATTATGCCAACATCAATTGGAGGAGCAAGAAAAAAGAATCACCCAACATATAATTTCAGCTTAGTCAGGAGAATCAAGCAAAAGACAAATTGCAGCTGGTTTTGAACGTTATTTCAGCAAATTGACCTTTAGAAGTATTAAATAGATTTTCCCACCAAATTAAATTTTGCACCAGGTATGGCTCAGCTAGTTGACAGTACCAAAGACACCAACAAAAAGAGGGAACCATACTCCTAGCACTAAAAGGTACAAGCACATGAAAAAATCTCCAGCAAATTTTGAGTAGCAATTAATTCCCACCGAACAAGTACTGCAAAGCTTCACTTTTCACTACTTGTCCATTGATCAGACATAAATAGGAAGTAATAATCAATACTCCCTACTGAATTAAATGCAAAGAAATTCTTCAAATAACTGAGGTGATATTATAGCTGAATCCAAACATAAGAATAAGCCTTCACTGACTTGCATAAGCGATAAAAAACCTTTCTTCCCATTTTTTTCTTCTATTTCCTGGACTATCCCCACAAGGGCAAGAATCGTTTCCATCCTAATTCCAATCACACACTATATGGCTCAAAGGGGTTCCCTTTCTCTTCTTTTACAATAAGAAAGAAGGAAAGAAATAAAGTTCTTAAAAAAAATTACAGTCATCATCAGTTAACTCACCTTGAGCAAAGAAAAACCGATGAGATCTGTGAACAAACAGGTGAATCCAGAAGCATACAGAGCAAAACAAACAAATCTAACAGTCAAGTTCAGATCTTTAAACAGAAAAACATAAACTCAACGCATACACATCATAAAAACCCCAGAAAAAAAAAATACATAAAAAGCATACCGATCAGATAAAAAACTAGTAAAAATGATCAACTTTATGAGACCAAAAGTGACAGAGAGAGAAAATGAAGAATACCTCAGAACACCCCTTTATGAGAGACGAACAGGGTCAGTAGAGAAAGAGAGAGAGAGCTAAAGAGTGAATGGCTGTGTGAGTTTCGATCGGTTTATAGGAGTCTGCGAACGACAGCGATCCTTTTATACTTGGCGTAATTACTGTTGTCGTAAGGTTCTAGGCTTTATCTTCTTCACCTACCCGTTTTCGGCTGTAACTGCCAATTACCGTATTAACGATTTCAGAGTATTATTGTTTTGTGGGCTTCAAAATGGGCTTGGACTCGCTGAAGTTTAAGAAATTTATAAAGCTCAGAATGGATTAATTTTTATTATCGTTCAATAATATTTGTGGTTTCAATGTGATTTAACCTTAATAAAATGAATAATCCATTTTTTACTTCTTAAAAGTTTAATTTGAACGAATGTTTATAAGAAAATTTTCACTAAAGTTTATATTCTTTACAGAAAATCATTTATTACAACTTACAAAGGAGACTAGCTATTTAATATAATTATCTTGCTTCTTGTTTATATTCTCCATCCATTTCAATATATATCTAAAAGAAAGAAATGAACCAATCTCACACAAATTTGACTGCTCTTACAACATTTTTAAAGTGATGGAATCTTTGTGTTCACACGAACATACAATAAATTATTGTAATAATCATTTTATAATGATCAGATTTATAGTAATTTAATCATGAGACTTTCTTGGTATATCGTGTCATTTTAAGTGTTCATTAATATATTAATGCTCACTCAGCTCAGCTACCTACCCAGGAAAAGTGGAAGAAATAAAAATGATTATTTATTTATTAATCATGCACTTTCTGACCACTTATTTCTTTCTCTTTAATTACCAAACAATTCAATTCGCAGCAGCCAGCCACAATTAATATTCAATCGCATGCCATACCAGTGGAAGAGATTGGATTCTTCCTTTGCCAAATAAGTCATAGAATACGCAATATTATTTGTGGCTCACACGAGACCCAGAAATTGACTACTGCCTTCTTTACTTGGGAAAAAAGAAAAGTGTGTTTTTTTTTTTATATTCTACTTTTATCTCTATTTTATTGTGATATAATAATTATTTAAATATTATATTATCATTTAAAAAATTAAAATATTTTATTAAATTATAATTAAATATTAAATAGTATTAATGCAATAACTAATATATTTTTATTTATTACAATTATGTAACTTGTTGAGATATTTATCATCTTTATAAACTGTATTGTAACGTTTTGATACTTATTATATTACAATGAAACATCTCTAAAAGTTGAGTAGTTATACGAAATTATTTCATAAAATATAAAATTTTAAAATAAAATTAAAAAAACTACCATAAATTTCTAATAAGATTCAAAATCTTAATTTTGAAATAAAAGTTAAAAAATAATTAACTCTTTTATGATTCTATCAATCCCACCTCCAGCAACTATCTATCACGCAGTAAATATCGTTAGTCATCGGTATTTTCAGAGTGACGAAGAAGATTTTAGCTAGAGGAATAAAGAGAATGACGTTAATTAGTAATAAATTCGGAGAGCATTTTGGAGGTAACATGAGAAGTTAAGTAGTAGATGATTTGAGATTCAAAAAAAGAAGAAGAAAAGAGAAAGAAGAAAGTGTTTTGCGAAGGAATGTGAAGAAGGAGAAGAGAGTTGAGTTTTTTTTTTTTTTTTTTTATATACGCAAAAAATGAAAAGCAAATAGAAGGTGTTTCTAATTAAAGTAGTGTATAGACATTGAGATAAACTTAAATTTAAATTAAATTAGAATAATAAAATTTGTGTTCTTAAATTTTTTAATTTATGTTTCTAAACTATTTGAAAAAAAAAGAAAAAATATATTTTTCTTTTAAATTTTATTAAAAAAATAATTTTACTCTCTCATCGTTAAACTTTTTTAAATAAACGATACAAATCTATACTTTTTAAAAATATTTATTTTTTTTATAAACTATAATATAATTTCAAAATAATTATATAAAAAATAGCCACCCGAAAATATACCAAAAGAAAATCCAGTACTTCTTCGTCTAGATTGGAAGCACAGGTAAGTCGATGGTACATAGAGGGGATTTTCCAAACAAAAAAAAAAAGATGACTCCGGTCTCCGGGAAGAAGAAATGCCTAAAAAATGGAAGTCTTTTGTTGACTATGTAAGTTTAATCTCTTCTAGTTAACAAACATAGAGAAGAAGAGATCCTTACAATTTTAAAAATTGAATAAATATCAATATCAATTTGGGTTATTAGAAGTCGGACTCTAAGTGTGATTTTGTGTCTTGCTCAAACCCTTTGCGGGATGCTTGCCATAGCTGGCTCTCCAGACCTAGCTTCCGGAGCTCTGAAAGGCCGCGTTCAACTGCGGAGAAATGCATCAACATATATATATATATATATATATATATATATATATAACCGAATTTAACTTTGAGGAGAGAGGAATGAGAAGGAGAGAGAGAGTAGTACCTTCAACTGCATCATGTGAGCTGGAAGATCGATTGCTGTGCTCAATCCAGAATCGTAGTCTATCTTCTGCTATGTCTGGTTCCAGCCCATGATTTATAGCTCTTCTCCAAAAATATGCAATCCAAGCCTGCAGCACAAGTATGTATGTCAACCAAACATCCAAGAGTTCATGCCTTGCCTGTGGAAAATCATAGAAAATTTTCATACCTGCTTAAACTGCGTATCTTCGGACTCCTCTTGAGTCAATTCTGAAAAATAACGGTTCATTTTAAGTAATTCTATGCCGTGAATATGTCTATAAACATGTAGTGCAAAAAGAGAAACTAGGATATTGTGTTAATGATAAACTTACCAAATGCTTCGAACTGTCCCTCAGATGGTAGCTTCACTTCATCTATTCACAAGAGGAACAAAAATGGTCAAGCCTCCAGATTATTGAGTCATTTTAAAATGATAAGCTGAATCATAGAGATTGTACAAACAGTCTGGTTAAAAAAGTTCAGACATTTAATTAACCACAGTAGATAATTAAATAAGCAAGCAACTCAAGGCATAAAAGGTAATGTATTGAGAACAGAGTGAACGTCCAAGGTCACTGGGGAAGAATCTTTCGGAGCATGAATTACATAGAAATGTACCAACTCTGTTAGAATTTCCGTACCAGACTTCAGATGATTTGCTCGTCGAATTTGAGCCATGGCAAGTGCAACTGCATCCTCTACCTTCGTTAGGAACAAAAAATAAAAAAAAGAAATCATGAGCTAAGAGTTTTTCTTGAACCAATCAACTTAATCATTAATTATTCGAAAGGATGCAGAATATATGTGCACAGTGCATGCATAATCACATCAAGTGAAAAATGCATGAATTGCTGAACATTTTTTGTCAGCAGAATTATCAAATGCAAGCAAGGTATGACAGAAACCTTTAGTAAAGCCAGTTCTCGCAGACCCTTCTCCACTAAAAGCATACTCTCGATATTTCCCTCTCCGGAAATTTCTTTCAAGTCTTGGAGAACTTTTTCCCTTTCTTCCGCAGCATTAGTCTCTGTTCAGCAAGAGTATAAAAAGAAGACAGTGAGCAAATAGAAGAGAAAAAGGATGGGCCCTAGGACAAGGAGTATGTAGTAACTTCAAACTGTCAAGCTAGAAATCCATTCCCAATCAAGCTTTCAAATTCAACCTCGAAATGAAAACAACAAAAAGGGAGAGAGAGAGTACATATATCCGGAATGATTGTTACCTGATGAATTCTCCTCTTTGGCCCTCTGTCCCGCACCCAATACAATTTCAACCGGAAGAGGTGCAAATGATGACCAGTAGTCATACTTCGCTTTAGCAATCTCTGAATGGATACCTGCACAAATTGAATGTGAAAGAAGCTCGCATTCACGTTACCTTTTAAAAAAATGTACCTGATGCAATATGCTTTTGTCTATAGACAAGAAAATTCCCATTCTAAATGTTTGAAAATAATTTACCGTGCTGAACACATAGGTTCCAATACCGAGCAAGCCAACACCTCTTTAAAACCACCTCTTCCTAAAATAATAACTGCAAATCACATAACTATGACATAAAGAGGTAGAGAAAAAATAAATAAAAGAAAAGGGAGCTATGCTATGTTGGAATAAAATCAAAACCATCTCTTCTTGAGTCAGTATCATTCTCTGAGTCATGTTTCGAAGTGCTCTAATTTCATCCTCCGCTTGTTGCAGCAGCTCCAGAGCAGATGATGCCTCATCCCTAGCAGTCTAACATTATTGAACAAGTGTATTATAAAACCTTCGGGAAGACATTGATTAATATGATGCATTAAAAAATGGAAAAGGTTCAAATAAAAATTCTGAAAATATAATTTCTGAATACCTCAGCTTCCGTCTTAAGAGCAGAAATATCCTCAGTTTTACCATGATTCTGTGTTGCAACTTTAAGAGCAGCCTGAAACAGACAAAAAGGAGAGGAAACATTTTTAGCCAATAGTATAAAATTTTAAGCAAATTGTGTGACTACTACTTATAATACACACCTCCCTTTGCTGCAGGGCCGCCTCCTTTCTGAAGAGTAAAACAAACTCAAGATTAGCATACAAGAGACTGATACCTCAGCATATAACATACGCATAAATTAACATTAAAACTTGCCTGCTTAAAAGGCGGGCTTCTAGTGTTACACCTTCTCCAAGGTTAGCAACCTTAAGAAAAATTTTATAAACTAATGAAGGATACACAAAAATATTTAAATAGATCTTGCCAATGTTAATGCAGAGGCCTACAGAATCATAGATAAAAAATATGCTTACCATTTTCTCCTGTCTGCTTACAATTTTCAGAGAAGAGAGCAACAAGCCACTGTAACTGCTGTTGCTCTCGTAAATTTAAAAACCTTTAACCACAATATTATCACTGACATAGGGAAAGCATATATCTGCCAGTACGAAAAAAAAAAAAAGAAGGAAATTTAGTAAAAAAATAACAGGTTACCTGTTTCTCAAGTTGTCGAGCTCTTGCTTCTGCTTCCTCGCACCTCTCCTCTGCAAGTTGAAGCTGAGGAGATACATATCAGTAATATCATAACAGATTGCCAAATCATAATATAAATGAAAATAACAACATAATCGAACTGGAAAAATATCATTTTCGGCATCATATTTTGTTGAGTGAAGGGTGCTGTTACAGCAATATCCACGCAATGGTACTCTTCTTTATTTCTTTTCATTTGAAGATCACTGTTGTAGCACCTTCAGTCGTTTTATTAATAGCAAGTAGGAGAAAATTGTTGCCAATGAGAGAGACATGATTCATCTAAGAATGAGCTTCTGATAAACTTGCAAACTCAAACAATTGCACCATAATATTAACCGTGAAAAAAATGGCATCACCTTTGCAAGTAAACCATCATTTTCTTCCTGAACGATATCAAGCTGCCATAAGATTAGTACTTCATGAGCACAACGTCCAGAAAGATAAAAACTAAGCCAGGTCATGATTGCTAAACTTATAAACTTGAAACTCTTGAGAAGATTAAATATAATAAAATGAAGATGAGCTTAAAAAGGAAGGAAAACTGAAAACCGGGTATAATATACGTTAACAAATTACTCCTATTCTAATTTAAAGGAGCTAAAAAAAGTGGACCTTAGAAGCACAGATGTAATATGTAATCAATTGCGAGGTGCATACCTCATCTTGTAGAGCAGAAGCAGAACGCTGATTGCCAACTTCCTTAAAGTTTGTATTTCCCAAATCCATTGACAATCTGCTCATTGACAGAAACTACATGATTTGTTAGACAAAATGCACTTATAGAAGTGTGCAAGGAATCAAAAACGCTAACATCACCAATATGCAGGAATGGAACGTATATAAGTCACTCAACAGAAAATTATTGTGCAATTAATACTTGATATCAGAGCAAAGCTGAACTCTTTAAGTTTAAATTAAGGCACGGAAGGTACGGAGTGCTCATATCTGTAGCTATATAGAAGCAGAAGAATGTATGAATTTTTCACAGAAACCATGAAAACATTTCATGCTGCCCAAAATAACATTACTTTAAGACACTTATCATGCTGTGAAGCATACAAGCTTCAAATTGAACAAAGTAAATTACCCCCCTCTCTTGATCATATATCTAACTTCTAGGAAGGGATCAGGGCAAAATCCACTAACATAAAAAGGATGGCATTGAAAAAAGTACCAATTCAAGACTTAATCCTAACCCAAAGAATAAGAAGAAGAAAGATGTAATGGTACTAATGATATAATTAGAGCAGTAACCTGTAAAATACCTTTTATCCCTCCGTTTTTCAACAGGAATCTCTGATGGAGTTGCAGACGAAGCAGGCCTCAGAGATTTAGGTGCAGCGGACGGTGCCATAGAGACTGGTTTGCCTCTCAAATTTAAGTTAACAGCTGATGTAGATTGAGCAGATGGAGGTTGTTCTATGGAATCACCTGATTGAGACGACCGACTTGCGGTTCTAGAATGAGCAGATTCCGCAGAGCGGGTGGTCTGGGATGGTCGTTCAACTGAAGTCAAAGGAACTGATGATGGTTGTTCCACGGAGTTAACGGATAAATATGCTCGAGCACCTGATGTCGAATGTGCAGAAGGAAGTTCCTCTTGATTGGTGCGAACTGACTATTGACGTTAAAGATAGTTATAAAATCTTCAAAAATTGGCCAACTTCAGAATAAACTGTCATTGCTCCAATTCTAAAACTAAACAAAAATCTGAAGTTATAACAGCTGGTAAGCCAATTACCATAGGAGAAGGTTGCCGCATCGCCCTTCCACCGGCATGACCAATGGTTGTCTTGCTCGCCAACTTAGAAGAGTATGAAAGGTCATCCGCATCATTTTCTTCCACCGCCGTTGTTTGCTTCTGGGCTGTAGTTTTGATCTGTGCTTCATGATGTTCAAAGTAAGAACTTTTACGTCTACAATATCGATTTCCAAATTGACACTCACTGACACTTACATTAGGAGAGTGTGAACGCATGGCCCTTCCACCAGCAAGCCCAATGCTTGCTTTGCCACTCACCAAATCGTAGTCATAGTTGTCATCATTGTCTTGATCGGTAATTAATTCGCTTGCTGTCTCCTGTTTTTGTCTTTGAGCTGTCGATTTGGCCTGCTCTTCATTACGTACGTCAGTATGAAATCAATATGAATATGATCCTCCAAGCTTTCAAACTAAAAGAGCAAATAAATTTGATTAAAAATGAACTACCATTTCTAGCTTAGGATGAGATGGTGATTGCAAAACCTATTACAATACACGAATTAATTCAATCTATTGTTTGTTACTTGAAATTTATGCTCCTTCTACAACATTATCTTAAGAGATATAATACATGCCAAAGTCTGAATCAATATTCATAGACAATACAATACCATAGTAGGCTGTGACCGCATGGACTTTCTACCAGCATAACCCGTGCTTGACATGTTGCTCTGCTCTCTGCTATTTCCATAGTCCTCATGTTTGTTCTCATTGGCTGTTTGGTTCACTACCTCCTGTTTATACTTTTGAGGTGTAGTTTTGATCTGCACATCACTACCTAAGTCAATTGGAAACCTATATGAACACAATATAGCTGAGCCAAGAATCTAAATCAATAGTTAGATATAGTTACCAAAGGAGAGGGTGATCGCATGGACCTTCCCCCGGCAAGCCCAATGCTTGTTTTACCAGTAACTACACCATAATCATAATCCTCATCCTCATTCGCTGGTTGATTCACCGGCTCCTGCTTATACTTTTGAGGGGTACTTTTAGTCTGTGCTTCATCATGCAACTCAATATAAGAACTTCTATGAACTCAAACCATAACTATCAGTACACACCCAGAAAATTTATGCTTCTTGTATAGCATTAAATCAATATTCATAGACAGTTACCAAAGGAGAGGGTGACCGCATGGACCTTCCCCCAGCTAGTCCGATGCTAGCTCTGCCGCTAACCCTATTGTAGTCATAATCATCGTCATTGTCTTCATTAGCTTGTTGGTGTTGCTGTGGCGTCTCCTGCTTAGGCCTTTGAGGCGTAGTTTTAGTCTGCACTTCAATATATATGTCATAACCCATTACAGTAAATACATCAACAACAACCACCTTCCACATCAATCGTCATAGAAAAATTACCAGAGGAGAGGGTGACCGCATAGACCTTCCACCAGCATGTCCAAGACTCACCTTCCCGTAATCGTAGTTGTCATTATTGTTTGCATTGGTTTCTTGCTTACTCTTTTGAGGTATAGTTTTGTTCTATGTTTCATTATACAAACTCAAATCAATACAAGAAATTATGTCAAATTTCCGAATTGAGTACAGTGCAATGTAAATGCGTATTACCGCAGGAGTGCGCGACTGCATTGCTCTTCCCCCAGCAAGCCCAATGCTTGCCTTACCACTCACCAATCCAAAATCATAGTCCTCGTCGTTATCATCATCAACCGGTGGGGGTGTCACCATTTGTGTCCGCTTTTGTTGCATCGGTCTTTTCTGCAACTCATAGTTTCAATCTACGTAAGAACTTATTCCTTTTGTGTTTCCAATTTCCAGGAATAAATTAAATAATAAAAAAACCTTGTTTTTTTTATACCATGGGAGACCGCGGCCGCATTGCTCTTCCACCGCCACTACTACCAGCAAGTCCAATAACTCCAGTGCCAGCAGCGGCATAATCATGAGAATGATCGTCGTCGTCGTCGTCGTCGTCGTCATTCTCATCAGATGGCTTATGCGCCATCACCGCGGCCAATCGTTGGGCTGCAGCTTTTGTCTGAGCTTTTCTCACATTCGAGACTCCAACGCCAACTGATCCTGACCTCACGTGGACGTGCCGGTGAGGTGACGCCCCCGGCGATGACGGAGCGTCTCCTGGATATATGCCCGTTTTTTGTCGTATATACACCGGTTTCATTCTATTTTCCATGGCTAATGCAAAAAATCCAAAAAAAAAAACAATTTAGAACTATCTGCAATTCAAATATGTAATTTCTGTCATTGATGATAAGTGACAAATAAAATAATCTGATTTGCAAGGATTTGGTAGAAACAAAATTATTTTTTGGAAATGTGTTTGAATGGGATGAAATAAGAGGGGAATGGAAAAGGAGGTGATCCGGTGGTCAAGGCAAAAAAGGAGGGAAACAAATGGGGAGGTTTTAACTGTCAGAATCTTTGAAGATTCTAAAACAAAAATTTTCCTTCAAAATTACATAATTAGTCCGCAATAGATTGCAGGAAAACTTTTTTTTTAAATATTATTAAAATAAAAAATGTCACGCTTATAAATATATCCACAACTACACATCAAATAAAACATAATAAATTAAAAGCTATCGATAACTTCTATATATCGTGATTAATTTAACAATGAACGTACGTACTGATTTCATGTACAAAGATGAAACTCGACTCAAAGAAGGAAGTACTCATAGTCTGATCTTCCGAGTGATGTGATCATATACTTAATCACCACCAACATTCTTCACTACATTGATCAGATACGTTTTCCGGCAGTTGGGTATATCTTGGATGATGGTCAAATATGCAGATAAATCACCATGGATGATGGCCTGCAATTACAACTCCCGCACATGTTATATATCTCTGCGATAATACTCGCAAACAAACCTACACCATCCAAAACAGAC
Organism: Melia azedarach; assembly: GCA_028052125.1. NCBI lineage: Eukaryota > Viridiplantae > Streptophyta > Magnoliopsida > Sapindales > Meliaceae > Melia > Melia azedarach. Next base: position 1,286,970 of record CM051397.1, read on the forward strand.
CTCTAAGCCATGTAAGAATGCTTGATATATCTCAAACCAAATTCAGATAGATTGGGTGCTTTTTAACATCACAGAAATTACGGAAAACCCTGTATTCGAAATTGGTAGTTCTTCTCTCTTCTTCTAACCTTTTACCGTCAAGCTAATTGAACTTCCTGAATTGCATGGTATTAAGGTCACCACAGCAACCTTCTCAACGACACCATAGTTTCTCCAGATTGTGTGATATTTGTACTAAGCCTAAGTGTATATTATAAAAAGCATAGTTATCAGCATATATATATATATGTAGACCGGGAGATGAAACCTGGACTGAGTTTTGGTTCCGGTTTTGTGTAAAAAATATGATTAACCATATGTTGCAGGTGCGGGATATATGGGTGGATTACTGGAATATATATGTGGATGGAATGTTCTACTGTCCTTTCTGTCGGCAAAAAGAAATTGGTGTCTTTAATGTTGAACTAATGGAGTGGTAAATACTTCTTCAATATCCATCATCAATAGGCGAAAATATATTTCATGGTGCGTTGATGGGGTCAGATGGAAAGCTTTTAATGTGTCATTTTGATTTTGATTAGCGGCATATTCGTTTTTTAAGGTTTGATCCGTCGAAGATGAAAGATGGGACGATAAGGTATTGTTCTTGCGTCTTTCACCGAGGGCTGTATCAGTAGAAAAAGGAATTGAATTAGCAGACACAATGCATTGGCTTGATTTGTGATATTTATCATGATTGGAAAGAATATGACCAAACCCTGATGAAAATTTGGATTCACCTCCTCAACTTAGATCAATCAATTTTAATTAATTATATAGTTCTTGATTTGGAGCAAGAAAGTGGCTGGAAATTTGGAAGAAATCAGCGAACTTCCTGATACGTTGAGAGAAAGCTTGTATAATTAATGTGCTTTGATGGGAAACAATACAAGGACACGATGAAAATTTTGATTCAGCCTCGTCACCCTGCCGAGAAGAAGAAAGACCCTTGTAGTTGTATACATGCTCTATGAAGTCTAAATATTAGGGAAGATTAATTTTTTCTTTCATTCTATACACACACACACACACACACACACACACACACACACACATATATATATATAAATATTCATCCATATAAATTCATAGAATAATATTATATTATTGTGAATTTGTGATATCCATATAGCATATTATATTATTGTGTTATACTTTATTTGAAAAAAAAACAAATAAATATGTAATAAACTTCCCTAAATGTAGACAAATAACAAATTGATTAAGTTGATGAAAGTATGTCCTAATTTGTTATATTTTTAAAGTTTAGGGACAAAACTGTTGTTATCCCATAATATAAGATTATCATCACAATTACCGTGGACTCCTAGTCAGCCCCGTTTAGCGCCTTAGCGAGCACGCCAAAGTTACCACCGAAGCTATCCCATTTTGATACACAAACTTTCCCAAACTTTCTTTAATTCAAATCTAGGGTTAGGATTCGGGTTTTTCTCTATCTCACTTATCTGCATAAACCACTCACAAAATGCGATTTCTTGAACAAATTACAGAATCCCCATTTGCTTTAATTCCTGTATCACAAAAACCTAATTTTAATTCATCTTCAATTCTCAAAGGCGGTTCCTTTCTTGGTTCGGGACTTTTCAATTGGCTTTTTGAGTGTCATGGGTTCTTACATAATCTGGTTTTGATCGTGTCTTCTCTTTGTTTTGTGCTCTACCTGTCTTTTCAGGCGAAGAAGAGCTTCTCCAAGCTATCAAATGGGCGATCCCATATCATGATTGCTTATTATGGGTGTCTTTGGCTTGTTAGTTTGCTCAATCTTGCTTGGTGTTGCCTTCAGGTTTGTGGGTTTTTTACTCAAGTTTGTATATTCCGTAGGTTTTCAATGAACTCTGTAAATTTTGCACAATTATTACTGGAAAATAAATTTTACTGCAAAGTGATTTTACAGGTTTCTGAAATCTGTTTGAACTTGTAAATATCAAATATTATGTAGTTGCAGCTGTGTGAGCCTTTTCTGTTATATGACCATGCTGGAGTTGATTGTGGTATATGGTTGCTCAAAAGATTATTGAAGAAATTGCACGTTTATAGTTATATGATGCGAGTAATGAAACAAATATGTTCTTTTATGGTAATCGTGTGTGAAGGAGATATTTGGTTTGCTGGTGTGCTTCATCTCTCTTAATGCTCTTTTCTCCTAGGAATTTCTCATTTTTTATTTTGGCTTATGCACTTCACATAGATACAATGTCTCATTAGGCTCTCAGATAGTTTAAAATTTTAGATGTTTGTGATACTAATTGCCATAATTTAGGAGCAGTGTATGCTGAGGATGCTTAATACCATAGCCAATTGTAAGGTTATTGTTTGAGTTTCTTGCCGGCCTGCTCTGAACCTTCCGACTGAAATTAAGTTAAATTTTCTTTGCTGACACAGGCATGGGAGTGCACTTCTGGGAAGGAAGTTGCATGGAATATCCTATCTTTGTTTACAACATCCGGAATGTTGTTTTTGGAAGTAAGCTTGCTGGCCTTTCTCTTCCAAGGGAATTATGCAAGTGGGTTCGAAGCTTTGACACGGACATTTATAGTCTCAGGACTCGTTGTTGGGCTGGATATACTTCTGAAGGTATTTTTTTCATTCTCAAAAGAGTTTCACCCTTCTTTTAGCGAGCTGTATTGTTGATGATAGGATACTAACATAAGAATAAGACTGGAGGAAATATGAAGGTTTCTCTATCTGTATGCCGTTCTAAAGCACAATGTGCAATATCCCAGTGTCTAACTTCAGATTGGTGATCCTTATGTGAAACTCTAAGAAAATGCACTAAAATATGGCATGTATGTTTAAGCCTATGTTGATTGACATTCTTGCACTAGTGTTCTGCCCAATTGTATCATGTCGATTCTATCTCTTTCTTTTTTTCTTAATATCTCATAATGTAGTTCTTGATGCCATATGTCCACCCACATGGTATGGAATGCGGAATGGTTCTGTCATTCTGATTATTTCTCTTTCAGGCACTTTACCTGTTTGCATTTGGGATCCCTCTGTTTGTTGACAGCAATGAACATTCACATCACGTGAAATGGGGCTTGTGGGTTGTACATAGGCTAGTCCTCACAGCGGTGTATGGCTTCATTTTGTTTATGTACCACTCCAAGTGGAGAGAAAGATTACCTGGTATGTCAAATGTATGCATGTTTTTTTCAAGTATTTTTTGTACTGATCTACACGGTTGCGCATTATAATCTTGTGCCTGCTTTCCTTTCTTGCAGCGAGACCTGCATTCTACAAGTATATCAGTATTATGTTCATCTTGAATGCACTTGCATTGTTTGCTTCTGGGCTTTCCGGGAATGGCGCAAGCTTTGGATTCTGGTAAGTCTCAATCATGCTCATTAAAGTAAAGAATTCCATCGATGACCTATGTAAACATGTCATCCTCCAATTCTCCTAGATGCATAATTTTTTTGATAATATTATTTTACAGGCTGTACGGTGCCACAATTGTGTGTTACCATGCCTTCTATCTTCCTCTTATATATGTAACATTCTTGGCAGACTTTTTCCAGGTAATTAACATCACTGTCAACTGCAATATATTATTTTCTTTCATCTCAATTCCTTTTTTTGACTGCCTTTTCGGAAATAAGCCGATGATATGTTATGGTACAGTTACAACTCATAATTGTTGGTTTTACTGTTGTTGATGTAGGAGGAAGATTTGCATCTTGAGAATGTATACTACTCTGAGATGAAAGATGCTGGATTTTTTGATGCCGATTGGGAGTGAATCAGAGTCAACTCCAGAATTACATGACGATCCGGTCGCTAGACTGTGTAAATATTGTAACATGTACTAAACTAGTATAATGCGGAATTGATGGTATATTTTGAGAAATGGTCGTATGTTCTAATCCTCTGCTGCTTTAGCAATCACAAAGCTAATAATGCAGAATATGCCTTCAGTGTCTTGGATGCCCTAGTAATTATTTTCTATTGAATCTGGGGTCCATATGCTACAATGTTCCTCGTATGTTGTAAATTGTAATTAAATAAATCAAAACTAAAGAAATTTGCTTCGTTTTTTTATGGTTCGGGGTTGACAAATAAAATTCAAGATGTCACACGTGTTTCAAAAGATCAATTGGTTGTCTCCTGTGATCAGTGAATGTGATGCAATTTATGTCCATTTTTTGGATGGTCCATGGAAAGGCAGATGGAAGAAACACACAAATTGAGAAGTGATTTTCACATGCATGAGCTTTATGAGCTCTCAACTAATTGAGTTGGTTTTATTTCATTTTCATGCTTCCAAAAAGCAATCTTGCTTCCTTTCTTTTTCTGTTTATTATTATTATTATTATTTTAATTTTATTGTGATCCTGTGGAATATCTTAGTTGTCATATTTTTAAATTAAACAAAAATATGGTAGCTATAAATATACATTTTTTTTTTATAATTTGAAGGTAATATTGGTACTAATTTATTGTACAACTCTATATGTGGGATGGAAAGTAGCTTGATAATGACACTCTATTTGTTACTACTACAGAACTAACTTGTAGAATATTAATATTCTTGCTTTCTGATTTCTATTCATGGATTTATTTATTTATTTTTTTTTCTCCCCATCATGTTAAAGATTAGTCTCTTTTATTTTAGTGGACTAATTTTAATATTACATTTTATTCGGTCAGAGAATCCAGGCTTGGGCATAAACTTACTACTATTCTACCAAAACAATAATAATTACACTAATCACCTTACTTATGTGTATCGTCATTTTTTAGAAAAAAAAGCAACTTTTTGAATAATTTTTAAAAAAAATATATAATTGGACTTTAAGTATTGTTGAAATTAATTTTAGGAAATAGGACTAAAGAGTCCTTAAGATATGGCTTAATGGACATATAAATCTTAATAGTTTAAAAAATATTTGTAAAAGTCCTAATTTATTTATAAAAAGATAATTATACCCTTATTACTAATAGTTATTTAATAAAAGTTATTATTAAATCATTAAAATTTGACAAAATATAATATATATTTATAAAAATATATATTAATAAAATAAATCATAATATTATCTTATGAACATATAATATTTATTAACATATTATAAATTTATATATTTCATATACTATAAATAATATTTGTTAATATATTGTAACTAAGATATGAATTTATTTATTTTAAAATATATTAACAATTCAAAAATTAAGTATTAGAAAATAAATAAAACAAATTATAAATAAATATTAATATTAAATAAAATATACTACAATACAATACTTATGATTATATGATAATTTAATGTATAGTTTAAACATATAAAATATGATAAAAATAAAATTTATTATTTATATTATTACTGTATTTTTGATAAATAATCATATTTTTTCAAATTTTAATAATTTAATAATAATATTTATAATTAATTATTTTTAATAAGGGTATAATCGTCTTTTTAAAATAAATTAAAATTTTTACAAGTATTTTTGACACTATTAAAAATTATATATCAATTAAACTAAATGTTAGTGACCTCCCTGTCTTTTTCCATTTTTTTTTTATAATTATTGTTTGATTTGGGGTAATTCAAATTCAAAATTCTTTATTGGCGACAAATAAAAAAGGGTAAAAGTTACATGAAAAGAACGAGCGATGAAGAAAGTGGTAAACGTTGAAGAAGTAATTATAAATTCTTCTCTTGAAAAGTGACTTTATAGGAATCACTTTTGAGTTTTGAACAAGGAATAATGTGATTTTACACAAAGTCCTAACGTGAAATAAAAAGAAAAAGCATATCAAGAGATCCAAAGTTGATCTTATAATACTGACTTTAGTGGGACACCACACCCCTCCACATACGCATATCAAAATTTAATTGAAAATACACTTTCTCATGCATTCATTACCCACTCAACTCCTCTAAACAAGTCCGCTAATTAATAATTACTATATATATATATATTAATTAATTCAGGTTTACTACGAATTTATAAACAAAAAAAATTACTGTAGTGGATAAAATTGATCTTAGAATTCAATTGCCGAAACCTTTGATTTGATATTCAATTATTGACATCTTTGCGGTATAAGCTTTATACAAACATAAAACTCATCGTCATTAAAATTATTGGTTTGATTGTAAAATTTTCAATATGCGCACACGTGTATAGTTTTGCATTAAAATTATGTTGTAAAGTCGTTGTCTTTGAATTATAAAATTTAATTAGAAAAATAAAAAATTGCAACTTTTTCCAATAATGGCCACCTTTTCTTTTCTTTTAATTTTAATTTTAATTTTAATTTTTATTTCACTTAAAGAATTTCTTGAAAAGAAAACAAATATCTTTAGGTAATTAAAATTTTAAATTAGGAAGTTGTTGTATGAAGCAATAATTCACAATCTTTCTTAAGTTGGAAGAAACTAATTCAATTTTGGAAAATTTGTTGCATCAGATTTATACTATTGCTCTATCTACATACAACCTTACCCTGTAAGGCGTTATTATCGAAATATAGATTGGAAATTTTTTTTTTTGAATGGATAATGCTATTTTTCATTTAATTTTAGGGTAACAATTTTTTTTAAAAAAAATTATACATATAAAAAAAATATTTGTAAAATGGGATAATGGTAATTAGGTTCCTAATTATTTATATTTTCATTAATAAATACATCGGTGTTTAATTTACATCAAATAGGTCCCTAACGCCTTTTACAATGACTGTAATATCCCCCCTCGTTATTCTACAGCGGGCATTTTAGCACTTTGTCAACAAGGTTAAGTTGGTCATTTTACATAGGAATGAGGGAGTTATTTGACATGCTGAGAAAAACTATACCTTTATGTATGAAAATATTAAAATTCAGGGATCGGTGCCAGGAGAAACGGCGGGTACAACAAACGCCTGTCAAAACTTGTCTTTCACTTCCCGTTCACAGTATTAGTTGCAATTGCATTACGGTCTCTGCAGCAGCACCTGCGGTCTTTTCTCTTTCATTTTCAGTCTCGCCAAACACCGACTCTCTCTCTAGAAAGAATTTCTTGGAGTTCTCACTCTTCATAAAACGACGACGTTATCCTCTCCAAACGGCGCTTTCATGCAACTTCTCTCTCTCTCTCTCTATATATTTTATATTCTCTTCACCGTTAATTCATCACTTTCTCGATTCTCTCTCTGTATCTCTCTCGCCTTCCTCGACAAAAACCGGTAAGCTATCTTCTCATAGTTTGTTAAAACGTTGTCGTTTTCCATTGAAATGTTTTGACTCGTTTTTTTGAGGATCATTCTATGATTTAATAATCAAGGCGATATTTCTAGCAAGTTCGAGTTTCAGGACGTTGTCGTCTCGCCCATCTGAGAATAAAGGAAAATATAAAAACGAGTTAGAATTCCGAGCTACTGTTAGTCGTTAGCTTGGTTTAATAAGAAAACAGAGAAGACGATGCTGCTGGAGGAGAGTTCTGTCCGGTTCTCATTGAGTCGGAGAAGAGCCCGCACAGATACTGAAAAGTAGAAACGTTACTATTTCATTTTTGTGTTTCGGTTATGATAAGTATTCTCTAATGATCCGAGCTGAAAGTGAGTCGAAGTTCAATTTTGTTGACTTTTTTCAATGCTGTTTTGTTGACCGGACGATCTGAGTCGAGAACGAGTCGGCATCGAGTTCTATTATATATATGTTCTCTTCCTTTGATGCGTTGTTGATTGGTTCCGTAATTTTTTAATTCCCCATCTGTGATTCTGAAGCTGTCGTTTTCGGCTCGGTTGAAATACTCGACTCAGTTTTTGAGTTCGGTGAAGTTTCTGATTTATAGAGGACGAAGTTTCGCGAATATTGAGTACTGTAGCTCGGTCTTTTGCTCTAGAAGTCGTTTTTATTTTAAATGTATATCATTGTAATTGAGTCAAGACAAAACAGATAGGGGCTTGGTGCCGAGTTTAATCTTTGAAAACCTTTAGAATTTCATTTAAACGATTCGTTTATTGATATTGATCAACGTGCTTTTCTCGTTTTGTTTTCATTTTACCTGTAAGTCAGCTTGTGTATTGCATTTTTATTTATATTTTGCATCGGGCAACCTTTGAATTGGATATGATGTGGGATTTTGTGCCAATTTTATTTGATTGTGCAGGGGAGGAGATTTGGATCTGTAAGTAGCTACAGCAGTGGATGTTGAGTGTGTTGGTTCTGAAAGCAGAGGAACAAACAAGATGAATAAGCAACTTTTGGAAATTCAACCCAAGGAGCTGAAATTCATATGTAAGCCTATGATCGTTTGTGTAATCACTTTTTCTTTGTGGGTCATTGAATCTACAGTTATTATAAAAAAAGGCTGGCATGATATGTTTGATCCCTGAGAAGATTATGGAAGCAGAGAGGTTTTACAGTTTTTCCTGATGATTGAACCAAAAACTCTGTACAACCAAATAAAGATGTAAACCTTTTTTATTCTCTTTCACTGAGCGCTTATGGCACCCATAAAATTATAACTTTTAGTCCTCATTTTTTTAATTTTTTTTTTAATTTTTAAGTTTTCTCCTATCTGCAATTAGACAGGCAGTATCATAGGTGAATATGCTGATTATTGTTATTTTTGTATATCATTGTTGGGAATATGCAGATTGGTATTAGTAGTTATGTTGCTTTTCCAGTATTATTCATGTAGGGTACATGATTATGATAATGGACTGACACATCTGGGTGTTTGTTTTCTGTGTAGTTGAATTAAAGAAGCAAAGTTCATGCTCAGTTCGACTTACCAATAATACTCATCATTATGTCGCTTTTAAGGTGTGAATGATATTTGCTTGTTTTCCTACTTTTAGGGGTGTCTTTTTTTTTTTATTTTTTAAATTTTGTTAGATAAAATGAACAGATGGTAATATCCTCAGGCATGATATTGACAGGTTAAAACTACTTCCCCTAAGAAATACTGTGTAAGGCCCAACGTAGGCATTATTTTGCCAAAATCTACTTGTGACTTTGCTGGTATGCCCTTTTCATATTTTGTTTAATCCTTTTTTCCCGTGTATTTATGTATGTGCGCAATTGGAAGCATGCTGTCATTGCCTCTGGGTGTTTTCTAATATTTAGTTCAAAGCTACCTGTGGAGGTTAATCTGAATGCATATCTTCTAATTTCACCATGATCGTGATGTTGTTAAGAAGCTTTATTATGTTCTCCATAAATGCAAACCATTTAAATATAACATGATGCACATCAAACATCTCTATTTTGGAGGGGAGAGGCAAATGTGGTGCAAAGTTGGGAAGCATGAATGTAGGGCATATGTTATCCTCATTGTGCATCCGTCAAATAATGGCTACCAATTTCCTTGGAGCATTGATGTCTCTTTAAGAAGGTACTGCTTGCCTGGCAGAAAGGCTTAACCTGGAGATCATGCTTAGTGAGAGGTGATTAGGTAACTGAACTTTGAAAGTGAGGAATCACAAAATCTAGGACACAGTGCTTGGATTACAAGATAAGCGATTGGAGGATATATGCAGCTTAGCTTTGAATCTTTCAAATATTGTTGCTTTAGTTTTAATTGCTTTGATCTTTTGACATTTTATTATGTTATTCACCACGCTTTTGACTCTGTACTATCTTTTTGAGCAGTCATTATTGTTCTTTGCCTTTGGTGTTAATGCAGTTACAATGCAAGCTCAAGCAGTGGCTCCGCCTGATATGGTGTGCAAAGACAAGTTCTTAATCCAAAGCACAGTTGTACCTGTTGGGACAACCGATGAGGATATTACAGCTAGCATGGTAAGTTCCTGTAGTGATGACTTGCCTTGATTATTTTATTTTGATTAATCGTTGTTTTCTTTGGCAGTTTGCCAAAGACGATGGCAGGTACATTCAAGAGAACAAGCTCAAAGTGATCCTTATTAGCCCACCTAATTCGCCAGTTTTATCACCAATTAATGGAGCAAGTAAGCAGGGTCCAGCTTATGAAGCTTCTTTACTGAAAGATCCTGTTTTGAGTAAAATTGAAATTCCCGCCCCTGCAAAAATGGTTAGAGAAACTCTTCTTCCTTGATTTTTTTTCTTTTAAACCTTTAGTATCATTTATGGGCTATGGGTGAAACTGGAGCACAATTGAAAAGTAATAGTCTCATTTTCATGTTATCTGCCCTATTTTCCTCAGTATAGTGAGCTAGAGCTTTCTGTCTGAAGTTTGATTAATGCATGTTACCAACTTTTGTTCTTTATTATGGACTTTTGCATCTGTTGGAGCAAATTGTACTGGCTACATATACACAATTCAATTTATGTGGCTCTTTTCTTGTACGTCAGATTTCTAAGAATGCAGAGGGATCCAAGATTGTGAATGGTGAGAAATTAAAGCCAGCTAAGGTTGAAGAGTTGAATCCAAGGAAGGATTTCATTTATGTTGAGGAATTAAAGCCATTGATGGATGCAGAAGTGAAGCATACGAAGGATGTTAACAGGAAGGAGGTAACACCAACAGTGTATGCAGATATGAATCCTGGGAAGGATGTCGTTAGCATTGAGGAGTTAAGATCAACAAAGGATGCAGAGTTGAAGCCTAGGAAGGATGTCGTTAGCAGTGAGGAGTTAACATCAACAAGGGATGCTGAATTGAAGCTTAGGAAAGATGTTATTAGCAGTGACAAGTTAACATCAACAACAGATGCTGAGTTGAAGCCATTGAAGGATGCTGTCAACAGCAAGGAGTTAAAGCCAGAAAAAGGTATAGAGTTGAATTGTGAAGAGTTACAACCAACAGAGGATACAGGCTCGAACTTAATGAAGGAAGTTGAGTCTAACAAAATGACGGCTGTAGAGGAGCTGAAGTTAGTTATAGAAATTGAGGAGATGAAGTCAAAACTAAATGAACTTGAATCAAAATTAAGTGAGGTCAGTTTCTTACAGAACATTTTTCCAGTTTGTTCTGTCAAGTTACATGGACAGAACTGATTTTTATGCTGATTACTGCAAATCTTTTGGTCATTGAAGCTATCTTTTGCTCTTTCCTGCATTTTTATTTCTTTTATCTGGAAAAGGTGGTGGATGTGGGGAGTGTACACAGATGTTAGAAATTGCTTATGTTGAATATTCAATTCTTCCAAATGTTATACTTTATTGAAAACTCTAGATGGGTTAAACAGTTAATGGATATTGGGGGTTTTGATTGTGGTTTACTGGTATTTGAAATGATCCCATTTTGCTCTATTGGAAATGAGAATTTGCAGTTAGGACACCATGTTGCATTTTTCATATTATTTGTGGCAGTTGATTCATTTCCTTTGGGAACCCCATGGTTTTGTTTCTCCTTGAAAGATCACTTGTAGGTGAGGGATTATTTCTTCTTCTTGAAGTAAGCCTTGACTTCCTTTGCAGGCTGAAGTTCGAATTTCGGAGCTCATGGAGGAGAAGGGATTAAGCATTCAAGAGAAAAAGGTCTTACAGGGAGAACTAGTAAGTTCTTGATACATATCTTACCTGAGTACTGCTTGTTTATGGCCAATGTCATGAGCTCAGCCATAGCTCTGGAAATGCTGTTTGTTTTGTCTTTCTATGATCATCAAGACACGTCATTTAAATTCCTGATCTGACATCTCAATGTTTGAGTTCAATTTTTACTCCAGTAGAACTGCAAAACTCGATATTTTTTATCGTGATGCTCTTGTTAATATATTTGCTCCGTGGCATTGTTTTGTTTCAGGAAATGTTGAGGAATAAAAAAGTCGTGAAAAATGTTCAAGTCGGGTTTCCTCTTCTGTTTGTGTGTATGGTGGCACTCATCAGTTTCGTGATCGGGCGTCTGATATTGTGAAAAGAAGACACTTCTAGAAGAAGAAGAGATTACTAGAATCATTAAAAAGGTTTGTTTGTTAATAGTTAGAAAGTGAAAAGGGAGTATAGAAAAGCATAGTTTGTTTACTTCTCTATATGTTTCTTCATCTGTATATTCAGAATTTTACAACGAAAGAAAGTCAGCATGTAAAAGGATTTTAATGTCCAAACATGGAGGAATAATTCTCTTTTGATGAGGGGTGTGAAATAATTACTTGTGCTAATGGTAATAGAGCTTTTTGGATTTCTTTAAGTTAATACTACTAACTACTAAGAAGATGCTTCTTTTACTTTTTATTATATGTCTCTCTCTCTCTCTCTCTCTCTCTCTCTCTCTCTCTCTCTCTTCTTTGTTTTTGTGGCCGCCTCCGCAGCCTGTAATAGAGTTTTTCGGTGTTATATGGATAGTATTTGAGATTTTACATTTTCAAATTTTATTTGAAATAGCATAAAATCTTAATTGTCCTTTTTATGTTGTGGATGAAGAATGTGAAACCAGGGAAATTATCAAATGGGTCCCTGTGGTCTGCAAAGGTAACAAATAAATTCACATATTTACTACTTGTTTTCAAATTTTGTTTCTATCAACTAATTCGGTTAGTGCCTTTTTGAAAGGTTTACATGCTTTTATTATTGTATTCAAAATTTAATGTATAAAATAAAATAAGTTGATGCTATTTATTGTTATACTAAAGCGATCTCTTTTAGGTAATTTTTAATTCTGCTAAAGAACATAATAAAATAGAAATTGGATGGTATGGTAGTAGTGGTGGTACTATAGTAATGTTGTATTGATTGCCGATTGGTAGGGATGAGAATGGGGCAAATTCGAGGTAGGTTTTATCATCTCCAAATTTGCCTCGTTTGATAAGGATTTATCCCCGAATCTGTCCTATCTCGTTTTTAAAATAAAACGGGATTAGGGTTAACTCATCGCGATTTTTAATCTACTCAATGCAGTTCTAACTCGCCTTAATTTGACCTTGTTTTGACTGAATTATAGTGTTTGATATAGTATTAGATTGGATATTGATATGTTAGGCCATCTACAGTATATTATAGTTTTAAATTAATTTTTTTGGATCACTACAATATTATTGCTACAGTATTGGATTATTATTTTTAGTTGTTATAATATTTTTGAGTTGAAATAGGGTAGGGTGAGATAAAATATATAATTTTCGAATCTGTCTCGATTTTTGAACGGATTGAATTTTTAGGTCCTGAATTTGCCCCAAACAGGCGGGGCGAGGCCTTGCGGGTTTAGGGAAAATTCCCATCCCTACTGGCTTGGGGATGGATTTGAGACAAGTGGTAAACGTTTAGGCGCAGTCGTTATTTTTTCAAAACTTACAGGAACCAATTTGATAATCATCCCAATAATTATTTTTTTCTATTAAACTTTTAACTAAAAAAAGCTTCTGAATTAATAGGACAACAACAATAACGCAAGTCCAATTTCCTTTTTTACTTTTTTTTTTTAATTTGAAATGACTCAAAAAAGTTTTAAAACAAGTAATTTTTTTTTTCAAGGGGGAAAACAAAAAAAAAAAAGAAAAGAAACAGCTATCTTGTCAATCTCATCGCTTTCAATCCAATATTGCGAATCGAGCAAAAAAAAATTTCGTTTCTCCTCCAATTTGCTCACCAATGTTGTCTTCTTTGTCTGATCAGATTCTTGAATCACCTCAAAAGCCAAAACTTCGGAAATCCTTCAAGCTTCTCAAATCCCACGCCTGTAAAGTTGCGAATTTCACCCTGCAATGGCAAGAGCTTGAAGACCAAGCTGCAGTCACCCCCAAATCGAGTCGAAACTCACACGACTTCAGCAAAAGTCCCCCGCTGAAACAATCAGAACCAAACCCCTAAACTACCCAAATCTTCTAAGCAAAAAATTAATTTTGTCCAAAAACGAGAACCCAGAAAGAGAAACTGAAGATGAAGACGAAACTGGTGCAAAAACAAGTTCAGTTCTGGTGAATAACGGGAAAGAACTGATTCTGTATGTAAAAGAGCATGTAAAAAATTATAAATTGTTGCAGGATAACTTGTTTAAGCTTTTTAATGCTATTGATGAGCCGGGGCAGCTAGTTCTTGAAGCGTTAGAAGAGTTTTTATCCACAGGAATTCAGTAAAGGCGATGCGTATACTGGATTAAGGAGAACCAGGAGAAGTCTTGTTGTGTTGATGGAGGAGTTTGGGAGGATGAGAGAGATAGTTGATGACGTGGCTGAGGTAAGGGAGGAGGCAAAGAGGATGGCTGTTGAGTGGAGAGGGAAGATGAAACTGGATAATTCTTCGGAGGTCTTCGGGTTTTTGCAGCTGTTGATTGCTTTTGGGTTAGTGGGCGAGTTTGCTTTCGATGAGATTTTGAATCTTTTTTATTGTGTTTCACAGATTAAACGGGCGCCTGAGTTGTTTAGAGCTCTTGGTTTTGCTGATAAGGCTTCCGGTAAGATTTTCTGGAATTTTTGTTGCTGTTTGCATTCTTGTTCTGTATATTTATGTGTTTTCATAATGCCTGGGTTAGGTGATGAAATTTAGCATTTGGCTGAGAGAACTAAGCCTTAGTGTTTCCTGGGAAGCTGCATTTACATGAGCCAGAGATGGAAAATAATATTATTCTTCATTACCTTCTAGAAATTATATTGCTAATTCGGTGCTATATGATTTTCGTGTTTCCCGGCATCATAAATTTGTTATTTTCATCTCGGTGGGGGGTCTCTTTCCTAGCACATATTTTTCATTTGTATCAGAGACTCAATCTGTGAAATTAAAGGAAATAACTGCTACTTCTCTTCTAATAAGAAGGATTTCAGGTTTGAAGCTTCATTGTGAGTAAGCATTGGCTACAGAGGGGAAGAAAGAAAACACTAGAAACCTCCCTTTCTGTCCGCCAAAACAATTGAAAAATCCACTAATGCAACCTTTGTAACTTAGATTCATTATATGGTATAAGTAGTATTTAGCTGTAAAGGGGTACAATTTTGAAATAGTTCTAGATATGTAGAAGCAACGTGTAGTTAGTGAATCTCATGTTTGATCTTTGCAACTGCTGGGAATTTTCGTATCTCATTTTCACATTATTTCCACTTAAATGGTTACTGAGAAATATTTTGGATTTATGGAAAAGTGAACGTCAAAGTCTTGAAGTTTTTGGTGACAAAAGCAGTTTTTGACTTGGATTACTGTCTCTTACCAGCTTGGTTCTGAGTTCTCACCCAAGATCCTCGGGAACCACATTCAGCAACTAAAGAAGCAGAGAAGAGAGAGGAGAGCTGATACAAAAACCATTGGCTCTAATGTTCAGTCACAGCAGAATAACAGAAATAAGTGTGCTGCTCCTGTCCCTAAGGCTCAGCAGAAGAGGGGTAAGCGTATACAAGCAGCTGAGCAGAATGCTTCTCTGAATATGTCACCAACAATTTACTCAAAACAATCGCGTCCTCATCAGCCAGCCAGCCCATTTGCAGGTCAAAGGGCAGATTATTCAACCTGGCCAGCTGGAACAGATGCACCATCAAAAGCTGTCCCATATACTTATGCTGGCGCCACTTCCGACGCTCACTTACAGTCATCCCCTGCTCAGGCAGCTTGCATGTTAACGGGGCACAACACTTAATCCTATCTTCTGGAAACTACCCTGGTGCCTGTTCCACTTCTGTTGTTACCTCATATATGAGCTTGGCAGCCCGACTCAATGAATTGTTAGGAGGCTCTGCAACAATCCGTCCATACACAAGCTCATCAGCTGGACTATACAAAAATAGTAGTATTGCTACTAATGGTGGCTCTGGGCAGTTTGGGTTTGCCACAACCCATACACACATGGACAATGCTTCTAATGCAAGCTCTAACGTATCTTTTCCTTGTTACCGCGTGGAGATGCCAAGGACATCTGTGTATTATGACAGGCAAGTATCTTCCAGCAATATGGGAATTGCTCCAAATGCAAGCTTTAATGATAATACATCTGGGTATTACGACAGGCCTATGTCTTCCACTGGCAACTACGGCTTGTCGTCTCAGTACGGGCCATCAATTTACCACCCATAGTTTAATGCTTAGCCTTCCGCCCTAATTCTGCCGGTTTTTAGTTCTTTATGAATTGATTGAGCATTGACAATACAAACCAATGTTAACTGTACATAATTGATCTATTCAACTTTTAGACTTCACATTCATATGGTAGAATTAATCAATTAATCAATTAATTAAATTGTTTTAATTTTTTTGTTGTTTTTCACCCATATACACACTTAATATATGAATTTCTTTGTAAAATTTTCATCATATTCCTTCTGATCAAAAGACGAGAAAGAATAAATGCAGGATGAGAAAGAAGAAAAAGAAGAATAGTTGTTGCAGAGGAGTGTGGAGGAAAATAAAAGGGAATAAAAGGTATAATTAATTACTTTCGAGAGTTTCGACAGAATATATACTTTCACAAATCATTCATCTCATCATGCAGCAAAAAGAAATTCACTCACAATATTAAACGGTCTGATTATTATGACAATACATGAGATGAGACAAAACTCAGCAGGAAACTTATCAGACCGTAATCGCAACTGAATGCAAGGCGTTCCATTTAAGTTTAAACTCTTGAGTAATATTTTATCAAACACAACATTTTGACTTGAGAATGAGAAAATGAAATGAAATAGCTACTTATATGATACAGGGCAGAAATAATTTACAAAAATATGATACACTGCCCCTCCCACGAGACTCACTTTAGTATGTTACCGAAAATACTCTTGAAGGTTTTATGCAGTGCATTTTCTTTGCCTGGCATCAAGTCGCAAATTACTTACAACTTTTGTACATCTTTTCTCTCATTCACCCCCATGGACACTCCGATCTGTTGGTGAGCCAGGAACAAAGGGAACAAAACCCCGACCACCAAAGACTGGACGCATGAAGGCATTATCAAACTTACGCCAGTAGTAGTGAACCGTATGGGTAGGCGTGGTTAAAAGAGCACGTATGCTGCCTGGACGAGGCATGCCGTGGCCAACAAGGTCGGCATAGGAGTCCTGTTGGTCTTCAAGAAGTGGCACCGTCACTGATTTTGGAGTATTGGGATCCGATACTATCAGGCTTGTAGTGGGTTTTGAATGAGGCAGAAGTAACCTTATCAGAGGTTTTGTCATCAAACCGAACACCTGAACATAACCAAAATGCAAAATAACTAACATTGCCCAGAAACTCAGCAGAATAAATCAAAAGAAGGAACCTTTTTTTTATTTATATTTACATGAGTTTAGAACTCATCTAACTGATAAAGTGTAAAGTACAAGTTTATTGACAAAGGAAGTTCAAAAACTAATAGAAGAGTAATTGTCATGTCCAATTAAGTAACCAGAAAAATTCTAAGAAACTTGTGAGAAGTCAAAATGTCTTACCACTGTGCTGAAAAGAACAACAGTTATGGTGCTGGTGATCATGAGTGCATTCTCTCGCAATTGAGTGTGTCCTGACCTCGTAAACTGCATCACCGCAAAGTTTATTCAATACATCAGCCAGAGAATTCGGCTAATAATAAAATTTCAAGCATTGTAAATTTTCTCATGAAGAAGTAGAAAAATATTTGAGATTCAAACGTCTTGAATTCATAGAAAACGGAACTTTCCACAGTTTACCTTATTGTAAGCAAGTGCCATAGATACGGCACCTCTCATGAGACCAGACCACCATATGATTATCTGAAAATGGAGTACAGTTATGCAATTTGATTTATAAGGAAGAAGAAATTTATTACATCGAATAAATAGGTAACATACTTGCTGCTTAAAGCCAATTCTCTCGGTAGGAGACTTCTTAGCTAAGTTGGATAGAAAGGATAAGGGAAAAACAAAAGCCGCTCTTCCGGCCATAACCAGACCCATCAGCACCGAACTCACTGCAATTGATGTTCCAGGGCTGCAAAAATGAAATTGAACACATGTAAACAGATAATATATGGTTTTTATTGATTCTCATAAGTATATATTTTGCAACCTCTAATCTCTGCAATCTTACCTGTCACTAACAAATTTCCACTTCTCAATGTCCAGGGCATCCATACCAACATAAAGGAAGATAAAAATCTCAGCTACAAATGATAAGGTGGCAAAAGTGTGCCTGCATTGATTTGAACAAGTAACCAATGAATAAGGCATATGAATAATTCAATAGTTTTTGTCAAAAGCATAAGATCGCTGGCTTTTCGTCCAAAGCATAAGATCGCTGGCTTTTGACAGCCTACCACAATTCTGTGGATAAGACATACTTAGTAGTAACTCTTGAACTCTCAGTCACGTTATGCCAGGTGTAATGGGACATCACAATCCCGCAGAAAAATACTGTGAGAATGCCACTTAAATTGAACAGCTGCAGGACAGAATATCAAACAGCAATATGTTAATATACATAGAAATCAAAGAAGGGCCTTCAGGAAATTGCCAAAGTTGTTAAGAAATCTTACTTCAGCCATCATATATGAAAGGTATGCCATGAGAATCATGAGAGCAACCTCACGATCTGTTGAGTGCCTGGATCATGTCATATATTGAGAAAATAGTCACTTATTTGTATTTCCATTCTGAGATGGTATAACTACTCTTAAAAAGAATTGAGAAGTTAGATTCGGCGTAGCATAAAATTAACCACATTGTATATGATAGCAATTGTTCTTTCTCATTAACACTATTCTACAAGATGTTATGGGCTGTTACAGTGTTAAAAGAGAAAATAAACCTAATAGGAGGAGACTCAATGCTTGAACAGAATCAGTGGTCATTCTTTCATAGTTTAATCAAGAATCTATATCCTCCAGTTGGTTGTAATTTTATTAGATGAGACTGATGATCAGATTGCTTCAGTTCTAATGTCAAATATCTTGTTCTACATAGGGGTGTCATTTAACTGTACATTAAACCATTTCACAGAAAAAGAAACTGCTGACATTTTAAGTCTAAAATCCAAGGAATTTTAATGGATTACGACAATGTGAAAACTACTCATTAAGGAAAAAGCAAAAGGCCAAATAACAATAACTATATACCTCCCAAAATACAGCTTTTTGATAATGTAAGCACTGAGCAGGCCAGTCTGTAAGAAAAACAAAGATGTTATACAGCATAGGGTATTAAATGGTTTATATATATGTACTCAAACAAACTAGTTAGGGACTTACCATCACCCCGAGCATGGTGCTTGCAAAAAATAGATAAAGGAAGTTTCCCATAAACTGAAAAGCTGTTCTGGTGTTGATATGAGTGAGGTCAAAGCTCTGGATTGCATTGAAAAGCACCACAGAGGTAGCATCATTAACAACACCCTCCCCAAATACCAGACTGTAGAGTAAAGGTGTCTCATCCTGATTAAGCACCTGCACAATCAAACAAACAAGTCTGATTTTGTAAGTATCATTTATCTTAATTGTCCGAATTTCTTAAATGCTCCTGCAACTTTGATATGTGAATTACCTGCAATGTGCACACAGAATCTGTCGCGGCAAATATTGCACCAATTGCTGAAAATGAAAGACTAAAACAGTAAGACACCTCACATGATATACAGCAAACCTAAAAGAAGGGAGAGATAAGAATAATACCTAAATAATCCCCTATATCCATGAAACCGATATCCAGTTTTTTAAAGAACTCAATAACACCTGTGCCAAGGAACAAGTGACAATCACAATGAGCACTAATTAAGCTTTCGTAGCTATAATCCAACTAAAATGAGGTGCTAATGACAGAAAAATTCAAGCATCAGAGAAATTTAATCGAGCTATTCTCTCCATACTCTTTCTCCTATGAACAAGCATGCACACAAGGAAACCTGAACCCAAGAGACACCTCAAAAACCTTTTGAACAGAAATTCTAATCGAAATTGTTTTAAGCAATAAATTTAGATGAAATAAGCATACTAAGAAAATCTATTAATATTAACTGTTGCTGCTCAGAGAAGGTGCAACCAATGCATTATCCAATATATCAGCCTATGCCTTTTCAAATGATGAGATGATATGCCTTCATACAACTCAAGATGCATTACATGTAATTCCCACACAGAGAGAAAGAGATAAATTAATGAATATACCTAGGGATATGACGGTACAGGATATTAATGTGCCAACAGCACCAAACAACATGATAGTAATGAAGTTACGAAAAAATTGCTTCTTTTTCACCTGAAAGCTGACATATAAAAAAAAAGACATGAGACTCATGTATTAGAAACAAATAATTAAAATAGGGAAAGTATTAATGACGCAATAAACTCACCCTGCATTAAATATAATGGGGGGCAAAAGATATATAAAGAACAGATCTTCACTGAAGACAAACATATGTGAGCTCTTTCCCCCAGTAGCCAGCAAAAAGACCCCACCAGTACAAACACCCTGCCACCAAGCCAAATCAATTAGTGCATGAAATCAAGTATAGTAACCAAATACTAACAATGAAATAGAAGAAAAATACCCAAAAATCCTGGATATGACCTCAATGTCACCAGTCTCTTAATGCTATGACTACACTGAATAAAAATAGACTTCAAGAAACTTAAAACTACACTAAAAATATCTGCATAACTGCCATAAACCTACATTAATTAATATCCTACACAAAATATATTAACCAACCCACCAGTCTTATTATTTTTTGGACCTCAAAATTCTCCACCTACTTAAATCACTAGATTCAATTAAAACAGCCATTTCTGCTCTTTTATTTTATTTCCACTTTTAAAAAAACTTAAACTACACTACCGGTGTACACACAGCTTGCCATTAAACTAAGTAATATGTAGATCAATCAACCTATCCATCCCAGCATAAAAATTTGAGTGTATTTTTCTCTTTTCTCAACATTAAAGAACTTTGAATTAGACTAAATATAGAATGCATGCACAGCTTGCCACTGACCCACATCAATTAATGCATAAACCAAATATATCAAACAACCCATCAATCTTGGTTTATTTTTTGGTCTCCTCAAAATTCTCGACTTAAGTAAGCCTGCTGAAAGAAATTATCACACTCAAATAAAACATCATCGATATTATTACTTTCTTCATTGTATTAAACCAAACCAGGAAGAGAAAATGCAAAGTATAGAGAACTGACAATCACAAGAGCAGTAGTGGATTCGTTCATCCATCGACTTTCTTCAAGAAGATGGCCGATCACAATACAAGCACAGAGAAGCGCCACAAACAGGTTCATCGAAACCACAGAGGTGTGATCAGATGTGGTCATCATTTGCAATTTCGACACGACATAACTTATTGCTTGATTCATTTTTGCACCAGAGCTTTCTAATTGACCAACCAAAATCAACAACAAGAAGAAGAAGCACTACAATTTACTTTTAACTTTCTGCCTTTCCACAATTCGAAGACTTTGATTCCCTCCAAACAACAGAATTTCCAAAAATCTGCATTAAAACACAAATTTCAGATCAATAAATGCAATCATTAAATAATAAGCTTCCAAGCAATAACTACAAAATAAAAATACAGAACGGAACCAAATATAAAGAAAAATAAGTGACAGATAACAGGTTTTTAAATCTCAAAATGGCTCAAAAAGCAAAATTGGAAGAAGATTTAACGAATAAATTGGCAGAAATAATATTTGGTAGCTGACAGAATCTTTCCTTTTTTATCTAATTCAGCTAGAAATTGAGAAGAGATTACGGGAATAAACACGCAGAAAGGAATGTTTGGCAAATGAGAAAATCGTTTCCTACAAAAAGATTTACCCCCCTTTCTCGTTTGCTGAAAACGCTTACCTTCGCAATTCTCATTCCAGGAGAGAAACTAAGGAACTGGACATGTACGAACAATTAATCACGTCTTTGCAAATAATTGAAACGCAGAAGAAAAAAAAAGAGAGAGCTGAATATATTTATTTATTATTAATTTTATTCATCTCTCGGCCCTTTTTGACTGATAATAAAAACCAATCCGAAAAAAAAAACTGTACGTAATCGGATACATATCAATCGATTTTTTAGCTTTTAAGATAACGATTGAAATTTCTGGAAGGAGAAGAGGCGTGCGGTGCGGGTACAAAGGTTGGTAAAGTAACAACGGGAGAATAGATGAATCTTCGACCGTTGACTTTGATTACTCTATTTTAGTTGGACGGATTGGATGCGCCCGTGGATTTTACTCTAGGGTGGCAAAAAGGGAAGTCGTTGCGAATCTTGTGGCGGTAGAAAAGTGTCGTAATAACTGAATTATACAACGGTTTTTAAATTTAAGTTGGTGTTTGAAGATAATGCGTAAGAATTTTATTTTATTTTATTTTTTTTTAAAAAAAGAGGCAATTTAGATTTTTTTTTTAATTTTTGTTTAGCTTGTATTATAATATTAGAATAGTTTACTTTATTCCTTTTCGTATTCAGCGATCATAATTAATTAATTATGAGAGTTCTAATTCTAAGCCTTTGATATGCACGGGAGAGGAGCATCATCAATCATGCCAAAACACTATAGAAGATTCCTTCAGATTTTGGTGCCAATTTTATTTGATTCCTAATGAAAATAACATTCCGCTCCCTGAAAACTCCTATATCTATCCATTTTATATAAAATAGATCCTGACTATGCTATATATATAACTTGGGAAGTATTTCTTTAGTCATTCTAACAAAGTAGTCACAACACTAGTTAGTCTCAACGTCTGTCTCTGTCAATCTATTTAATATAAACAGAAACTTGTATTCTTTTATGACAAATATCAATAAATTAGGGGAAGCAAGTGTTATTTCACATTAGATATTTGCATTTGATATTATCATTCATAGTCTGACACGCGGGAGACATAAAGTATACCTGCAGGTGGTGACGGGTCCACGCTGGATCAGGGTCGGGTCAAATTCTATGAACTATTACTGGAACTGTACAAGACTAATAATAATAGTTAATGCCATAGAGACAATAATAGACAACTACTTTGATTTTGATGGACCGTCAGTCACGGCTGGATCCACCAATAAATAGAAAACCTCCCTTTCTTCTTCCTAATTCTTTAGATTTTCCCATTTGCTGCTTGCTTTCCTTTCATATTTGCAACTCTTTTTAAGCAAACCCAAAGACCTTTTTTTTTTTTTTTTTTTAATTTTGGCTTTTTCTACTTTATTAATGTTGGCCACGTTTCAGGTCACTTCATCCACAAAATAATATATTAATGGATTTTATTATAAATATTTGTCCACACAATACATATAATAAAATAATAACATTCACATCATTGAATTTTTATAATTTTTTTTTCAAAAATACGCGTTTCTATTTAGAATAAAAGTATTTTCAATTAAGTATTAAATAAATTTGGTCAGAAACATTATAAAAATAATTATAATACTACCTACATTACTTTACCAAATTGAATACTTGTTAATAAATAGGAAAACATAGTCAGTGGGCCCAAAAATGAGTTTGTTTTAAATTTGCACCTGATAATTGTTATCCTGGTTTGTGCATAATTGAAATTAACTAGATATCGATCTTGAGGTGCAGGTTGTGCCACCTCAGTAAAGCGATTTTTGGTTCTGGTTCTTCGTAGCACGAAAATCTCGGTCCAGTTCACATGGAGATTAGCCACGTGTATGAGATAACACTGTAGAAAGATGCTTTCTTAACTATATGCAGTGAATGTTACCATCCGATCCGGGGATCACGTGTTATGATAAGCACACGAGGATATTGTATTTTTGTGATAAGGAAAAGTAGGTGTAGATAAGCGTACATATCCAATGCACTCTGATGTTATTTTATTTTATTTTATTTTAAAAATGAGAGTTTTGATTAAAAGTCCTATTTCTTAGACTGCAAATTGCAAAAAGGAAATTGAATAGAATATGCGTACCTCCAAATATATATATATTTTCAAGTGACCCTTGTTAAGTCCTACAATTTTTGTAAAATTATTATTATAATATTTATAATTTAGATTTATTTGTTAAATTTATAAATAGTTGGATTTTTATAGTTTTATAAAGTTATATTTTTTTATTTTTTAATTATTTTTAAAATATTAGTAGAAAAATTTTACTTTTTCAATATTTTGACCACCTATTATACATTTTTGTTTGGGCTTAAAGGAATCTACATATCTCATATATAAATATAATCATGTAACAATTAGATATAATGATTAAAAAATATATCATTATTCTTTTGTAAAATATTTGTTAAATATGATTTTACATTTAGCAACGTAAATTAATTGAAAAGAAGAAATTAACAAATTAAATACAAATATAATATTATATAAATCTATTAGAAATAGCATACAATGACACAAACAAGAGAGGGAGAGAGAGGATAGTTGAACCCCAAAACTCTTAAGATCTCTGCACTTCCATCCATAAATTCGTGAAATATTTGGACATGGAGAGGAACATTGACATTCCTGTGAATTGTATTTGTATAGTATTCACTGATTCACTCTTCTCATCCACTGGAATCAAAATTGATGTATAATTAATTACCTAATAATAATGCTCTATATATTATCACCCTAATCCAATTCTTCTGCAGTAACACAGTTACACAGCGGCAAATTTCCATCGGATTCAATCAAGTAATCGCAAATCATCGTGCTGTTGTATATTTTAATTAATATGGATGTAACGTTGAAGGACATTACAGCACTTTGAAAGAAATGTAACGTTGAAGGACATTACAGCACTTTGAAAGAAAGTAACTAGAGAACTCCATCTATGTATCCTCTATCGTGACCGCACTAGGTCCTACTGCCTCTGATTTGATAGCAAACGGAAACCCGGAGAAGGAAAGCTTGGCTAGATTGGTCCATCTTTAATCTCCAGGTTTACATGTTTTGATGGTAAGTTTTCTGAAATATATGCTCTTACTACAAAATTATGTAAATATATGTAGTTGCTGCTGTGCTTCATCATACGATTTGGTAGGGGAATGATCTGATTAGTGAAGGGATTAAATGTAGAAGAAATGCTTTGCACTACCACTCTTGATGAAGAAACATGCTGCTGCGGCGAAAAGGACCCAACCATGTTTCGAAAGCTAAAACCTTTGCTTTAGTTAAAATTCCAGTGATTGTAATTCTGGTTTTAATGGTGTATTGTTGTTTGCAAGAAGGACCGTAGAGGTTACATGAGTGTGTATGGATGGCCATATTCCATGGGAATAATTTATCAGCAGATGTGAGGATTCCTTCAATTTATGCTAGCTTCTCGCGAAATATTGCACAGTGCACTGAAACGTATCTGGTGATCGACGTAATAAAGACGACACATGATCAAACATATTCTGTCATCAGGAAGATTTGCCCATGAACTTGATGACTGCAGGCACTGCCTTTGAATCTTCATCTTCTTTACTCATTTGTCGCCAACATCAACATCAACATCCATTGCTCGCAGTAAGAGCTCTTACGTTGTACGTAGAGAAGAGAGATCACCGAGGCCTTGTTGCCAGTACAATTTTAACTTCTTCAGGAAAACTGGAAGTAAATAGGATTAATTTTTTCTAATGCCATGGCCCATGCGAGGATGAAATTATTTATAATTATTCTAAATTAATTAAGGAAATTATTTGTACACATCAATTTTCGTGAGATGTTCAGATTTCCAATTATAAATTTGCGAAATTTTTGCACATACAGAGGAATTGCAACAGTTCTCATTTATAGTGTTTACCAATTCACTGTTCTCATCATCCATTGGACTTGGTGGAGAATATTAATGATGTATAATCATTCAAGAAGAAACCGCGAAGCTTTCCTTCTATCCAGAGGCTCACCCATCCAGGAGCGAGCGATGATGGAGCTAGCAAACGATCCAAAACACCCTGTTTACATTAAGATATTTAGAAATTATTGTTAAATATAAAAAATTATAAAAAAATGTATTTCTATCTGTTTATATGGATTGATCAAGAGGAGATTGACCGAAAATTATACATATATATATATATATATATATATATATATTCACGGGATATTGTAGTATACTCCTTTAACTTAATAATTTTTAAATTTTTAGAGAGTGTTAAATAATCTTTTAACTTTTGAGAAATAAAAAGATATCTCATGAATTTAAATTTTTATTATTTTGACTAATTAAAATATTATCAGTTTAATACTTAAAATTTACTAAATTAACAAAATTAAATATACTTTATTTGTTATTTACAATCCAATCTTTATTTCTAATATATTTAAAACTAAAATATTAAACTTTATTTCAAATATTAGTTAGTTTATCTATATTAAAGAATATGTTCAATATTAAATTAGTTTTCACTTTTATAAAATGTAAAATTGTGTTATTTAGATATCAATTAATTATTTCCTTGTCTTGTTAATCATCAATACAAATATATAATCAATTTGGTTATTTGACTTAATTAATTGAAGTCCCTTGTCACCACTGATATCATATTGCATAAAAAATATAATTAATTAAGATGATATATATAAATATATCTGTGCTTGTGCGTGCATATGCGTGCGTATGTGCGTGCTGGTGTGTATTTTATTTATTAAGATATTATTTAGAGAGCATACTGCTTGGTACCGTTTCTTAAAATAAATTATTTTCACTTTTTAAGGATATTTAAGGAAATGATCCATAAAAATTTAGAGAATGCTATTAATTTTTGTTAAAACATTAGAAAAACAACAAATTAGTTAAATATATATATATAATATATATTTTGGTGAGTTTTCCTATATATATTAACATATAAACATATTGTAATTTTGGTATATAGAAGTTGTTTTTCTCAAAAACATATCAATGAATTTATTTTTTTCTAAAGGGGGTTTGTGAACCAAACTGTACGTATATATAGTACTGATTATCGATGTTAGGTGGTTCATTTTATATGCTATTTATATGTATTATATATATATATATATATATATATATATATATATCAAGTTCACTCTGTACATACGTAGGTTTAATATAAATTCTTCCGCAGTTAATTAATTTTGTTTATATATCTCATTTTTAAATTTTTTTAAATATTTAATGTGATGTTGATTAATTAAATTATAAATTTCATCGGCTC
Organism: Melia azedarach; assembly: GCA_028052125.1. Taxonomy (NCBI): domain Eukaryota; kingdom Viridiplantae; phylum Streptophyta; class Magnoliopsida; order Sapindales; family Meliaceae; genus Melia; species Melia azedarach. The sequence goes on from CM051397.1 coordinate 1,313,883, forward strand.
AATGGTACGCTATGTAATAATTAAATAACATATTTATTTGAGATGGTGAAATTAACTTGAGATAATGCTTGAAAAGTTGTTATATATATATATATATAATGAAATTGTTCATAAATTTAATATTACTAGGTCATCATATATATTCATAATTAAAAGATTATATTAACTAATTAAGTAAATAAAATTAACTAAATAATGACCATATAATTGTTTGTTGATTCAACTAATAAAATATCTCCAAAGCATACAAAAAGTATAGGATTCAAATCTCAGTGGTTTACTTTATTTGTTTTAAATTATTTTTATTTTAAAACTTAAAATTAGAAGGAATTCGATCGTATGAAATAAATAGGATGAGACAGCATTGAAAATCTAACTTTTATTTAAGCCATAAATTTCTTGGACTATGCAGAGAGAGTTAAAGGAATTAATTATTTATTTTTTCTCACATTTTTTTTAAAGACTGACATAGAATATTTGATATATTTATACATTTAATTGCGTATAAAAGTAGTATTGAGAATTTGGTATATCAAAATTGGAAAAATGATTAAATGACCGTTGTTTTAGTTATATATATAATTTTTGACTAATTAAAAACGTTAATATCTTGTTAATTAATTTCCATGATGCATGTATTTGGTATTAATTAAATTACTTGGATACAATCGTACGTACGTATTTGTAGATAATCAAAAATAATTAACACATAATCAGCAGAAGGGAAAATATTCAGGCAGGCAAACAGTCCAGGATCAGAAGGAAACGCGCGACGTCGCTCCGGAGGACCCTAGCTGGCTACGCTGCGTTAGGTATTGCAATAGGAAATATGACCCGGCCCCTACCTAATTAATTATTAATGCAGCCCCAGCAATAGCCAAACAAACCCAAACTGTAAAAACAAATTCTATTTTGAGAGTATGTTGTAAATAATTCATCCAATAAAAGGCAAAAAAAGAACCGTACGATGCAACTGATTAATTAGAAAGAAAAAGAAGAAGAAGAAGAAGAAGAAACTTACATGGAATATGAAAGGCAGCCGATCAACATAAAAGGTAATCCCAATCCGATGCCGATGCACCAGCACGGCGGCCATAACGACAGATTTTCCAGTATAATCTCTTCCAGACGCCGTCCAGACATCTCTTTTATTATTATTATGTATGAACAAGATATATAAGAGTATAGTATAGACTTATTACTTATATATATGTATGACGTACCAGCTGGCAAGGGTATAGCTAGCTAGCCGATTGTTGAAATGATCTGATGAATGTGTTCAGTATGCATGTGGACTTTTGGCTTCTTTATAAAATAAAAATGGGTGGGGGTTGCGTACCTAATTGGTTTGCTAGATTTTATATGTTTAATTTTTTAATTTGTGCTAATTAAACTGCTCACACGGCAAACATCACGGCAATGACTTTGATTATTGAGGAAGTTTTTGACGAAGGTCGGTTAAGTGTTTTTGTCTTTGTTTTTAAAGGTTGAAGGTGGCTTTATACTTGTTAGATCTTCTTGCAAACTCAACTCTCCTCGTTGCTCGAAAATAGATGGCTCAACTGCAACAAAATTAATAGTGGCCTGGCCAATATGATTCTTTTGGTTTACCCCTACTTCTCGTGAGAATTATGGTGTTAGTTGATCTTTTTGACTACCACATTTATAGCTTCTTTCTTTTGGTGGGATATTAATATGTATTATTCAAAGATTTAATTGAGTACTAATCAAGCTATCTAATTAATATTTAATCAATTGGCGAACAATGCATGAAAGGCAAGTTTATTTCTATTAGAATTAAAGATTTTTCGCAATATATAAATTAAGAGATAGACTCGATTACAATATTGGCCATATATTAATGCACCATATATATGGGACAACATATATAGAACCAAACATTTATTTATTTATTTATTTTTAAAGTTTATATTTAAATGTGTCTACCAACTAATGATAAAGATTTTATATTTGATTAATACATAATTTATTTACAAATTAAGATTGCGTCTACGTAGCACGATTTTTAGATTATTAACCGTGGAAGTCAGTTGGTGTATGCACCATATATATGGGAATTTTGGGTAGGTAGATTTTCTTTCATCAAGTGGGAATTAATTAAAATTATAATATTTCATTTAGACTAATAAATAAACGTTTTATCCTATATTTTGTTCAACTAGTTTAATTATGTACAGTAATATATGTACATTACTTTGATGTTGCTAACTTCGACAGCCCATGTCAATGTTCATTAATCTTAATTTAAAATATCTAGACTTTAGGAATAAATCATGTATATGCCGATCAGAGCATAAAAATGGGACTGATTTTTTATTTTTTAAAAATATTTTTAAATAGTAGGTAAATATAAATTAAATTAATTTTCGATTAAAATTTTACATTTTTTAGGATGAATTAATTTATTACATCCTATTTAATTCGCAGATTTTGTTAAGAATTTCTAGATTTCGTCTCTGACTCTGACGTCTGTGATGAGTTGTCTTCTTGATGAACCGACGACGATGGCAGCGCACCTCCTCCCTTTCTATCCCCGAACCCTCCTCCTCATGATACGGCAGTGGCATCTCTATCTATTTTTGTCTCTAATTAATGCTCTTCCCGTGATCTAAATGATCATGGCATCTATATATTTTAATTTGTGTTTTTCAATCCCTCGACCAGGAATCTACATGTACTTATATATACTTGAATACATGCAACCTGCTTTCTTTTTTCTTTCTTATTATAGTTATTATTATTATTTACTTGTATTTGAATCACTCAACCATTGAAACTTGAAAATATATATAGATCTAATAATTTACAAATGAGTGTAAATATATGTATATAAATATATAACCACATATCCTTCCCCACATATTTATTTTTATATATAGTCTACCAACTACTAATTAATTAATAAAATATATATTTATACTTAATTACTAATATTAACAACATTTTTTTTAAGATTGTGACTCCTTGACGACTCCATGCTAGAGTACTTTTCTTGTGGTATTGTACAAAATATTTTAAGTCCAAAAAATTATATTTTTTTTAATATTACAAGTATTCTACTAGTATTGTAATTAGAAATCTACCGAGAGTCTTGATAGTATCTCAATTTGGCGCTATCCGGATGTTTGCACTTAGCGTAAAAGGTGATATTTTGACTTTACATAAAAGGAGGGGAGACTACCCACAATAGTGAGATATTAAACTATTAACTACAATCAGTAGAGTTCAAAGCCGTGCCTCTTCACTGAAGAAGCGAGGTTTCTTACCACTCGTATATAACACGAGTGGTTAGGATATGTACTTAATATCGTGGTTATCTATTGGCTTAAATCTTCAACATTAGCTATTTCTTTATTTTTTTCTATTAGAACGTGTTGTTAGTTAGCAAATTAACAAGTATCTTTTTTTATTTTTATGTAAAATTAATGGGTTTTACTTGTGTGATAATAATAGTTGCATATGTATTTATACCTATATTATGTGGTAATAATGTGGACTTTTTATAACTTTTGCCATTGTATGTATTTGTACAAATCTTTTCTAGTTTTTTGCTCGAATAGAAAACGGCAAAACAAAAGAGGATTATATATGAATTAAACAAACAAAGTAAACATTTATCTAAATTGGAGATAAACAAAAGAAACTGTATAATCATATATATGAGTACTTGATCTAAATTCATTTATGTTTTAAAGTTAAAACTGAGGTTTACTCTTATATATAATCATATATATGAAGCTTAAGTTATATATTCTTTACAAATATATATATATAGGAGTGGAGTTAGAACTAACTAACTGGAAGAGCAAAATGACTGGAAAGTAAAGTTATTTAGGTAGTATTTTAAAAATAATAAATAAATTAAAGAATAAATTAATAAGTTTCTAAAGTATAAGAATTAAAATATTTATAATTTTAAGAAGTTTTTAAAAAATTTGTAGGGCTTGAGGGCGGTGATCAAGCAGTTATATATATATATATATAAAAGGTTGGATCAATTATTTTTTTTATACAAAATCTTATATTAAATATAAGTCTTTAGATTTATACGCATTCAACCGTTAAAATTGCATTTGATGTGTATTAGCTATAGATGTATTAATTATGTCTTAATTACATAGTTATATATAATCTCAACTTTTGGATGTAGTTAAATCTAATTATTTATATTTGATACAAAATTTTGTGTAAAAAAATGAACCCTTAATCCAACGACTTATATTTGTATGGCTGCCCGATCTCTCCTTCTCTTTGTCTAGTAGTAATTAAATAGAAAATGCAACATTAATTAATTCTCGATGAAATTCAATAACATATATATATAAGGGACAAAATTAATGCTTTTTTTTTACGCAAAATCTTATATTAAACCTAACTATTGGATTTAGGCATGTCTAACGATTGAGATTGTATCTGATCATATAATTAATACATAATTTTGGATGCATTAATTATATGACCAAATACAATCTCAATTGTTAGATGTGCTTCAATTCAACGGCTTATATTTTATATAAGATTTTGTGTAAAAAAAAATGCCCTTAATCTTGTCTCTATATCTTAACTGTTCGATGTGTTTAAATTCAGCAGTTTATATTTAATATAAGATTTTATATAAAAAAAGTGGCCATTAATTATGCCACACACACACACACACACACATATATATATATATATATATATATATAATGATTTGGATTCAAGAAGGTTAATTTATAAGTAGTCATTTTTTTTAAAGTTTATATGTAAATGTGTCTACCAACTAATGCCAAAGATTTTATATTTATTTAATACATAATTTAATTATTTACAAAGATTGTGTCTACGTAGCACGATTTTTAGATTATTAACCGTGGAAGTCAGTTGGTGTATGTTGCTAAAATGTTGTGGGATAAATCTTGTGCTCGTAGGCTAATTAATTATTAGTTATTATTTTCTCACAACGGGACACCCATTATTTACGTTTTTCTAACTCAGTTTTTTTTTCAAAAAATTTGGGTAGTTATATTTTCTTTCATCAAGTGGGAATTATATATTGAAAATTATAATATTTCATTTAAATTAATAAATAAACATTTTATCTTATATTTTGTTCAACTAGCTTACCTATGCACAGTAACATATACGTTACTACGATGTTGCTAGCTTCGATCAGGGCATGTCAATGTATTCATTAATCTTAATTTAAAATATCTAGACTTTAGGAATAAATCATGTATGTGATTATCAGTGCATAAAAATGGGAATGATTTATTATTTTTTTAAAATATTTTAAATAATAGGTCAATATAAATTATATTAATTTTTGATTAAAATTTTATATTTTTTTAGTATAAATTGATTTATTACATCTTAATTAATTCACAAAAAATACGAATAAAAAAATTATGAACTCAAAAAATACTTAAAAGAATTAAAATAAAATTTTGTAGATCTCAGTAATTACCCAGGTGAAATTAATTTTTAAAAGTGGAAAATAATAATAATAATAATAATAATAATAATAATAATAATAATAATAACTCATACTGACATAATACAAGATAAAGAAATATTTTAAGGAGCAGTATTATTTAGCTTATGATAAACCACACTTGATTTATTAATAAATACTCATCATTTCTATGTTACATGATATATATATATATATATATATACACACACACACACACGTATAAATACAAAATTATAAGGAGTTATATATTTACTAAAGATTATTATTATTAGTTGTCGAAGAAATATTCAATTGCCCTATTCTTAACACGTTCAGCGACCTCTTCCCGAGCATACCCACAGCATAAGCAGCAGAAGCAAAGCAAACTGCATGTTCACAAACTCATAATATATTGATCAATATAATTAATGAGGGAGATTCATAGCAAAAATTAAATAGGTATATCGAATATTAGATCAAATAGATCGATTAGTACGTAGTTGTAACCTTACCTTGAAACTAAAACGCAGCATGCACCAACAAGAAAGGCCTCGCACGTGCACCCTTCTTCTTCTTCCTCCTTCTTCTCTTTTTCTCTCTCTGACTCTGACGTCTCTAATATTGAGTTGTCTTCTTGATGAACCGACGCTGGCAGCGGCACCTCCTCCCTTTCTATCCCCGAACCCTCCTCCTCATGATACAGCAGTCGCATCTCTATCTATTTTTGTCTCTGATTAATGCTCTTCTCGTGATCTAATGATCTTGGCATCTATATGTTTTAATTTGTGTTTTTCAATAACTCCACTAGCAAACTGCATGTACTTATATATATATATATATATATATATATATATATATATATATATATATATATATATATATATAGAGGGTAGGATTAAGGCCTCTTTCTTTTTAAACAAAATCTTACATTAAATATAAACTGTTAAATTTAAGTACATCTAACGGTTGAAATTGTATCTAATATGTATATTAATTATTGATGGATTCGATCCTTCCCCATATATTTATTTTTATATATAGTTTACCAACTACTAATTAATTGATAAAATATATATTTATCTTTAAGTACTAATATTAACGACAGTTTTTTTTCTTCTTAAGATTGTTACTTTCCTTGTGGTACTGTATAAAATATTTTAAGTTCAAAAAATTGTTTGCATTTATTTTCATTTTCGTACGAAATAGAAGATATTCCGCTTTTATTTAAGAGATGAAGTTAAGATATGTACTTAATAGTGTACTTATCTATAGGCTTAAATCTTCAAAAATAGCTATTTTTGAAGATTTTTTTCTATTAAAATGTACTGCTTAACATTTCATATTTAAACTCTCAGTACTTGATCTGAATTCATTTATGTTTCATGGTTAAAATTGAGGTTTACTCTTATATATAATCATATATATAAAACTTAAGTTATATATATGCGTTAAATCTAGACACATCTACAGTTGAGATTGAATATGATTATGTAATTAATGTATTCATAATTAATGCACATGTTAAATATAATTTCAACCGTTGGATGTGTCAAAATCTGATGAATTATATTTAATATAAGATTTTGTATAAAAAAAAAAATTGATCCTACTCCATATATATATATATATATATATATATATATTATAATAAATAAAATGCAAATGACACAATGTCAAGTCCATATCCATGCTCATGTAATTCCTACCGACGGACGAATTATAATAACATATCCGAACTTATAAAATAAGATTAAATTTTTTTAAAGAAATTAATATAAAACAAAACTTCAATATCACAAGTTGTTGCAATATATTATACATATATATTGCAAGTAAAAGTCATGATGGTTAGTTAGCAAATTAACGAATATCTTTTATTTTATTTTTATGTAAAATTAATGGGTTTTACTTGTGTGATCATGATAATTACATATCAATATCTATATAAATCTATATTATGTAGTAATAATGTGCACTTTTGCCATTGTAGGTAGTTGTACAAATCTTTTCTAATTTTTTGCTCGAATAGAAAATGTCAAGACAAAAGAGGATTATCTATCAATTAAACAGACAAAGTAAACATTTATCTAAATTGGAGATAAACAAAAGAAACTGCATATTTTAAAATTTCATTATCATTCCTATAAATCAAACATCATAACAATACATAGCATAGCAGCAGCACTACATGGAAAGCATCAAGAGGCAGCAGTAGAAATAAAATGAAATGATCAGAATCGTGGGGGCCCAGGGGGACCAGGTGGGCCGGGCGGGCCGCCAAACATTGGTCCGCAGCAGCTCTCAAAAATGCAGCAGCAACACAGCACATAGAAACTATCCACAAAAACAAACTCAAGCCGAAGTCAGTACTTTATTACACGGAATCAAAAAAAATCATCAGAACTCTCTCTCTGTGTTTAATAAAATTTTCGCATTTCAGTGTTTGAAAACTGTATATAACACAATCAAATTTCAAAGATAAAATATAAAAAATTTAGAAAAATAAAAATTAATCGTGGAACTTCAAAAAATTGCTAGCTAGGATTAGATGGATCACAGCACATTAAATTGTAATGACTTGCTCATAACGAAAATAAACTTACCAGGAAGAAATAAGGCGGGAGAGACCACCGCAAAGAAAATCAAAGCAACCACAACCGGGCCCTCCCGGTCCCGGCGGGGGTCCCCAACCCGGCGGTGCCATCTTTCTCTCTAAAAGAACTCTGTGTGGTGTTGTGTTGTTATATAAAAAATGCAATGCAAGAATTACAAATGCCGATGAAATTTCATGTAGACGTTGGTTATGTATTTATAGATGGAAGAAAGCAAAGGAGAGAACTTAACGGTTAAGGATGATTCTAGTTCTAGGACAAGTTAATTTGAAGTGGACTAGTAAGTAAAATGGGGGTTTGCTGGGGAAGGCTAAGATTGAGACCAAGACTAGTAAGTAAGAATAGAATGTAAAGTCACTTTAATTGTATTTCTATAACCTAATGTTCAAACTTCAAATAGTTGGTGCAATGTTTGTAGAAATTATTTAAGTGTATGGTTTCATGCTACACCAATTAAGCAAACTTTGAGGCTTATTTAATGGGAATGGTTGATGACCCCACAAACAAACTGTAATAAATTATTAAAATATTTCGGTTTTATTCGGAATCAATTAATGTGTGTGGCTTGAGTGATATTACATAATAATAAATTAATAATAATGAGTAATTAATTACACTTTTTCATTGTAAGGTAAGGTTATATATAAACTAAGTGTATGGATTATATTTATATATTTGTCTTTTCGTTTCATCTTTAATTTGTTTTATGCGTGATTTATTAAGAGATCGCAAAGCAGAGTTTTCGGTAACATGCCAAATCTGTGCTGGAAGAACTTCATTAATAGTTAACTAATTAATTAATTATTAATATAAACTATTTGCAGCCATATAAAAAGCAAATTAACAATAATCAATTTAACATCAATGGTGCGAATCATCTGAGCAGACTTTCATGCAACCACAAGTAACAAAATAGAAAAATCTAGCAAGCCAAGTCCCAATTCCAAATTAAGCAGCACATAGAACTTTCCAGGAGCGATCATGGAGGTGGTGGCGGGCCGAAACCAGGTGGGCCCATTGGACCACCACCAAAGCAGTCTTGTAACAACCAGCAGCAGCACAGAAAGCTCAAGCTGTCAAACCAGACCAAAACCAACATTAACTTTTCTTTTCCAGCCACTTACAAAATAGGTTTTTTTTAGCTACTGTTCAGTTGCCTCAAAACCTGACAACATTTCATTTATTTTGTGAATAATATTTATTTCACTTCACCATTGCAACTACAAGAACAAAGTAAGAAAAAAACCTCCAACATCTAAATTGTATGTTAAATAATTATTAATTTAACTACTTACCATGAACCAATAAAGTTACAAAACCCACCAAAAAAGTCCGGTCCGGCCTGTGGCGGTCCCCACCCGGGTGGCCCTCCAGGTCCTCCTGGTCCCATTTCTTCCTCCTCGTTGCAGTCTCTAGTTAAGTCCCGACTTTCTTGTCGCTAATGTGTATGAAGATGCAAAATTTTCGAAGCTGTGCGTGTTGGTTGGGGGTGGGGGGCGAAGGTTTTATAGCAGATGTTTATGCTTAGGAGGAGGCTAGAAGCAACCGTCGTGTTATAGTTTCTGAGAAGAATTTCAAACTCTCAAGGCAAATCCGAGTGAGCATCTAACACTTTCCAACGGCTATTCTTCAGTAGCTACCATTCAAGAGTGAATAATAATATTAAGCATTTTCCGTGTTTGCTCAGTTCATATGGTACAATAATTATTTGTTTTGGCAGCTGAGAATGGACCCCTTAATAAGAAGAAATTCATGGGTACTAATTAATTTAACCGCTAAAATATCTTGAAATGCCACACAACACACCCACCTCAAAATTACAAACAAAAATAAATATAGTTAAGCAACCAAAATGCATTATTCATCTGAACTGCCAAAGAGAAGTGAAAAGAATACAACAATCAAAGCTCATTTCCATGGTGATAAACCCAATGGATAACCAAAACCCAATTTAATTCTATATATTTACGTTAAAATTACATCTGATGTGCCTTCTTAGAGAGGAAACTGGTTACGGAATCTCTCTATAGAAACATGGCCAAATAGGCTGCCATTTACTTCTGTATATGTGTGTTAACTGTTAAATAATATTCTCTTCTTCGTTAATTCATCCCTGTACAAATGACGCCAAAGTCACGAGACTCGGTTCAAGAAATGGCTGCCAATCCGATTAAATCCCCCTCTTCCGTTCTGTTTTCTGAGGCATTACCTGAACTGCGTAGCCTTGCTGAAAATAGAAAGCACAAGTAGAATGCATTTGAAGAATTGAAGAATCTCTCGAATTGAACATAGAAATTAAGGCATTTATTAGAGCAGGGAAGAGAAAATGCTTACCTGAAACATTTGTGATAACATTAACGCTTTTCTGAGCAGCAAGTGCTTTCAACTTGTTCCCGCTACCTAATAATAGCAAGCTCCTCATATGTTGCTTTTGTTCCTTGGGACTAGCCGTCTTCATTAAAGCATCTTCAAAAGCAAGCAAATCTTGTTGGGTAATACAAGGGAGAGAGAGTAGAACCTGAAACAATCCAAGAAAATAATTCATTCCTGTAATAAACTCCATTCCAGCTTACCCCAATCTATATTTTAGCCATATTTATTAGAACACGATGGATTACAACTAACCTGCCTTGGGGCAGGATCTCTGTCGCACATATATATGAATATCTCACGACAGAGACCAACCAGATCAGCACTAATAATAGCATTCGACTCCAGGGCCAAACCTCGGATAATAGCGGAAAACAGATCTTTAGAAATAAATTGCCAGAGTTCCACATTATTTGATGATATAGCCAGAAGAATCACAGCAGAACAGAAGGAGGAAACTTTTGTCACAGCTTCACCGTCTGTCCATGTGAAAGCCTCTAAAGAAATCTGCAGTGCTGGAGGGGCAAGGTCTTTGTGCTTTAACAGGAAACTGTTAATGGATTACAATTTTCAGCCAATGTCACAATACAATAGCAACATAGATGTGAAAACACTCCAATAAGTCAAAAGAAAAAGCTATTTTTATGAGGGCCAGCATGCATGCTACATACCCAACCATGGAGCTTGACACGAAAGCATCCAGATCTTTCAGAGATGACATGTCCACTCGGCTGTAATGCCCTGACTGTTCTACAGCTGGAATTCCAGTATTTAATCCTGATGAGGCCATAGTAGAGAGAAGTGAACATATCTCACGAGTCAGATCCCGAAGCAGTTTTTCCTCCATTACTTCGACTTTCAAGTCAGACCCAGCAACTATGCCATGGATATCTGGAACCTTTGCTCTACCTTCACTTAAAAGACTGGACCAGTAGCTACAAAGTACTTGCTGACAGTGGATAAACAATGGGTGCAGGAGCTTTTCCAGCCAGACTTCCCACATGTCTGAAGGACAAAATTTAACCAAATGTATTAAAACTGAATGAACAAGCTGCCTTATATGCCTGAACTCCATTGACTGTATATTCTCCATCAGCGCCACAGCAACAGAATTGGAGTCCAAGGATTTAAAAAATGGATCTCCAATGGTTGCTGATAGTCCCAGTACATTATACCTGAAATTGTGGAAGGTGTGTTAGCAATAAAGGAGAAAAAATAATTGAGAAACTAGAAGGATAAGGAACAAATAGTAAATGACGAATAACTCGCTTCATTCTTTTATTTAACTCCTAAGGCTACCCTTCACTTCTTACCCTGTCAACTGATGAGGCCTTGCTCACTTACAGCCAGTATCACATAGAGCTATGACACACTTTATTAAAGTTTAAAATTATCCCATTTGTATATTTCTGTAGTTTTTCTCTCTAGAAGCATGTGTAAACTGGAAACCATTTAAGAGTTGCTTAAGATATAAATGGCTTGAGCGGGATGAGTGATGGTACATCTTTTTTAATTGAAAAATTAGTTAACAGCACAACCAAAATTATACAGTACAAAATGTTCAGTTTCCAAGTCGAAACTACAATCCCAAAACCGTACTTACCCACTGTCTCTGATGCCTTTTAACCAATTTCGAATATCAGTGTCACTAGGCTCTCCATATCCTTCTTTACTTGTGTCAAATAGGGATCCATCTGTGAAAGTTAAAGTACCCTTTGACAACTTAGGGTTACCTTCCCCAAGAAGACTGAACCGCTCAACATCGCTCATGATCATTGCAGCTTTTATCTCTGCAGGCAATATTTGAGATATGGATAGAGACCAAATGGAATGTATAGCACGAAGCAGCTGCAGATGAAAAGAAAAAAGAAAATGCTTACTACATTGTGCTCATGGACAACATACTGTATTCAGATGAATCCCCATTTAGTAATTTTAAATAGTAATAAATGTGAGGAAACTCAAAATAGTCAAGACAATATCAAAACACATACTTTTAGGAGAGGAGGCAGCATCCATGAAAGATGAGAAGCCATTGGATGCATGAGAGTAGAGTTTTCTGTAGAGCTGTTTTGCAAATTCAAATTGCCTTTTCTAATTCCACTTCTCTTCAGGGCCTTTTCAAAGAATGTCACAGTGTGAAAAAGTGACCACATAAATGGTGTATCAGAGCATAAACGGACAAGACCTAGCGGGTCAGATAAATAATTATTTTGCCACTCCAGCTGTGTCCATTGTTGGCTCAGAGGTTCAAGTAACCAGGCCAACACTTCTTGTTGCTGTTGAATCCTGCACCAAGTTGAAAGCTTTACAACAGCACATAAGAAGACTGATACAAACATAGATAAAATATCAGCTTATGGTAAGTAATTACCCAGCCACAGAAGCCATAACAAGAAATGCTTCACCTAGAAGATTATGTTCACCACGAAGCAAACCACCTTCTCGTTGTAAATATGCCATTGTGTCAGCTATACCCTGTAAATAATAAGATAAAGTTTACCTAATATCTCCCTGAAAATCTTCTTTCAGTCGAAAGCATGCATATAATGGCTATAGGTTGGATGACATTATGTTTATGAGGCACAATAGTTATAATTACAATGGAGTTCATTATCATGTATTTACAATAATTTCCTATTTTGGAACTATTTCATCTTCTATTTCCAAAAAGCTCCTGCAGGACCTGTTCTATCAGTTCTGTACATGATAGTAGATCCTAATGCAGATGGAAATTTTATCTAATTTCCAGTGATTATTGGGACTCAGTGCCAACATTAGAATCCAGTGGCAACAGGGAACCTTCTTTCTGGTCATACAAGCATGAATAAGTTCCAAGCATTTTGTTGGTTCCCACAAAGAATAGGCCTACAACTAGAATAGGATTAATGCTAATATCCAAGAAATTAGACTGATTAGCATAACTATATGTCGTATACAATCACTTTCCAAATTAGAGACCCAGAAGTCACCTTCATATGAGGCAGGATACTTTTATCAGCAGCTTTGGCTATTCTAATAAACGATGTACAAATTTGTAACCTTGCATGCCGAGCACTACTTGTAGAGGGATCCTGGCAAGCAAACAAATGGTTGATAATGGAAAGAAAATTTAGATACACTTTCCAAGCATTGATATCTAGAAATGAAGAAAAAAAGTTGGAGGTTATACAAAAAAGGAAAAAAAAAAAAGAACCTTGACAACTAAAGGAAGTGAGGTTAGAAGCTCAAATAATTTGTTGATGACACTCCCAACAGCATCAGGGAAATGTTTCAGAAAGGGACCCAATGCATTTAAATAGTGCCCAAGAGCTTCGACAAGGGCTGGCTCAGACCATTTCAGAGAAAGAAGTTGCTGTAGTAAACCTTCAAAACGTAACCACTATTTTCAGCAGAACCTAAAAAATGAAAATCTAAAATTTTAAATCAGTCACAGAATCACAAGTAACCTTCAAATATTCTGCACAGAGCAACATGAATTTCAGAACTATTCCTGCCAAACTGATTTGATCCATCAAAAACTGCACTGACAACATTTTCTAAAGCTGATTGCATGCTTTCCATTATAGCTAAATCCTGCATTTTGGAAAAGAAGTTTTTGAATAACAAACATATAAGCATTAATTGATAAGTTAAATCTTCAACAGCTTGGAAAATCTGATAGAAGGCATGAATTGATTCAATAATAAGCATTCTCAGGCAAACCTGAGTAGGCCTTGGAGAACTCAAGAGAACTTTGATGATCGCAGTAATTCTTTCAGAAACTTTAACACCAGCTATAAGGGGCTTGTTAGAGGCAACTAGTTTGACCAGATCCAACTGCATTAAGTAATAATGCATTAGCAACAATTTTGTTGAAAATTAAATTGAAATGACATGGAAAGACTTAGAACTACATATTATCTATTGGTGCACATAATATTAAACAATTATTCATGTTATTCACTTCATTAAACATGTGCAACATAATTAATCACCCTTATAAGATGTAGGTAACATGAATTCGGAATGATTTAAAACTTCCACATTGAAATGGATGTAAGAGGCGGAAAACAAAAACATCTGATCAGATAAATGTAAAACGTACCAGTCTAGATCGATACTGGCCGAAATCACCCTTGCCCTCAAAACCATCACTCCACAACTCCAATGCCCCCAGAGGGAATGTTGTTCCAGGAACAACTTTTTCTTTCTTGACAGTGCGCTGGAAAGATATGTCGAGAATTGCACCACAAATATCATCATTCACAAAACTTAAAATCTTTCTCTTTTCACTATCAACCTGCCCAGAACTAGAGTCTGTATTATTAACACCTGATCCATCTCCAGTTGAATGCACAGCTTTTGACTTTGACATTAAATCTCTCATTAGTGCCTATGAAAGAAAGCAAACGTGAGACATGTTCAAAGATAGATATGGGATATCCAGCTATGTTACAAATACAATAATGTATAAAATTGCTCATTTACCAGCCAAAAGAACAACGATTGAAAATGAAGGGCTAGCTTAAAATGTTGAAAATACCCCAGCATCTGCAAGGACATCAGAAAGTTAAATTGCAAAATTCAACGATTATATATTGAAAAAAAAAAAAAAAACAGAGGTTGACAGAAGATGAGGCAAAGAAGATGTTGAACAATCTATTCACAGACTGATAGCAGAGCTAGATCGTAAGGTTGCTTGTGCTTGTGCATCTTAAGTCCATGTTAAACTCATGCACTAAGATTTTACAGAGATAAACAATTAAAAGAATTTGAAAAAAAAGGAAAGAAAAGGTCATAAACAAAGACAGAAGGGGATTCCTTTGTCTAGTTGGTGCTTCTGATTGGCAAATAAGATCTAGAAATGTGAAGAATAAAAAAGCCATACGGATTCAATATGACATTTAGTGCATAGACAGAGCCATAAAGGTGAATACGATGGACCGCAATAAGATTTTACTTTTAACAGCAGTAACAATATGTAGCAACAGTTTTTTTTTTTTAAATAGTAAAAGGTAAAAAGCAACAATATAAGATATCAAAGATATAGTTTGAACTTAAAAAATTATACATTACAGGTATGAGATATCAAAAGCTAGAGATTGAAATAAAAAAAATCTTTTTGAGTGAGTTTATATAATGCATACCTATACCTTGTGAAGCAGGGATAGGGTTAGACTAAAAACATTTTTAATGCAGCTAAGTTGCAAGGAGTTAAGACATCAAATGCAATGGTCAGATGCATGGAATTTCCATTCTGAACCAGGCAGGTGCAGACTTTGTGCTTACATCAATTGGTCATTCATGGGACTTGGATATCTGAAACTAGAACTGCTTGATTCAACGATTAAATAATGGGAGAAATTGTAAAGGCAGCATACGAAAGTTCCTTGGGGCTTTTCTTTAGAGAACAAAGACAAAAGAGCAGTAGAAAAATGCCTCTTAGTTGTGAACATTAAGAGCAACAGTAAAAGAACTAAGAATGCAATATATTATATAGGAGAGGCTAAAGGATAAATTTTTGGTCAAAGAGTTGAATCAGATGCCAAATTAGATTCTCATCCAGAAGAGGACTAGGCTATAGGAATCACCTGCTGTAGGTACAAAGACAGAACAGCGCCATCACCCGAAATACATTGCAAGTTGGAAGAACCCAAAGACACCATGCTCTCACATATATATTCAGCAAACTCAAATTCACTCTCATCTACAACTGCAGCATTTGTCCCAGATCTTAACAAAAATTCTCCAGAGACTTTCATCAGGATCTGAAAGACACCACGCATTGCAGACTCAAATTCAGAAGCAGAGGCATCAGCAGGTCTCTTTCTGTAGTGCATATTGAAAATTCACAGTGATCATAAGAATGCTCTGTCAGGTAAAAGAAAAATAATTAACTGCATCAGAGTTCTAAATATACCTTGGCGAGACAAGTTTGAAAAACTCACAAGCATGAAGACGA
Organism: Melia azedarach; assembly: GCA_028052125.1. Lineage (NCBI taxonomy): Eukaryota > Viridiplantae > Streptophyta > Magnoliopsida > Sapindales > Meliaceae > Melia > Melia azedarach. The sequence goes on from CM051397.1 coordinate 1,330,264, forward strand.
AAGTCGGGAGAAGAAAGTAAGAAACCACAACTGGTATAAAATAAAGCAAGAGGGAGAGTGAAGTGTAAAAACCAATCCAGACCAATGAATTGAAATCAGAATCTCTTAGAACTAGATTATCATACCCATGAATGATGCCATATTTAGCGAGATCGGGGAGGGGAGCCCACTCAGCATATGCATTTATAGCATTCAAAGTAGCTGTTACTGTGGCAGCATGCTGTTTTGCAACATCCAACTGTTGCCTACCAACTTCACTTAATGCAGCTCCAAAGTGCCTTTCTAGTAACTGTACCAAGGATTTATGCATCAGAATAATGCTAAAATAAATAATTAGTAGTGAAGGCAAAGAATGAACATACACTGTACAGTAAAGGAAAAATTTCAGGCAAAGATTGAGTAAGCCCCCGCAACAGTATCCTACGCCGATCGCCTGAATAATAATACAATCAAAAGCAGGGTAAGAGAGAGAAACAATGATAAAAATCTTGAATGAAAATATTCACCAAAGTCTTCTGAACAAGAACAAGAAAAGCTTAGTGGCAAAAAAAAGTCCAATAAAGAAGACAAAGAAGAACCCCACTAAACTAAGGCTTTGATTGTTAGGATAAACGTAGGAGTTGGAAGACCAAAAATGGGGGAGTGAATGACCCATTTCCTTGTTTAGTATGATGGAAAATAGGGGAGGAATGCACTTTCCATCCTTGCTCTCACTCTGTAGTTCTATCCAATTGGATTGGAAAAGGAGTGGACAATATGAGAAGTTACGAATAATGAAACAATCTGCAAATATGCCTTTTTCTCTCCACTTTTCCATCCTTATAGCAAACAGACATAAGAAACATTGTATTATTCTTACTTTTTTATTACTTTCATCAATCACAGGCCCTGAGCTACTAAACCTTACACAAGATTCCACACCCATACTTTACATTTGGAATTCAGATGTCCGTAAACTCAACTGCTTTTACTGCTAAAAGCTATTATTCATTTTCAGCAGGTATACTAAAGTGCATAGCCAAGGTATTTCACCACAAACCTTCCAGATCTTCATTGTGGACAGTAATATCTTCAGGAAGCCACCTTAATGTCATTGAAACCAACTCAGCCTAATATAAAGAGACAAAAAAGTCAGTAAAATATAAGAAAACAAACAGTGGCAGTAAAGCGGTATCAAGTTGGCATACCTGAATGGTACCCTTGGTGGATAGGGAAACTAGAGAAGGAAGCAGCTCTTGCCACAGATTTAGGCCTTCTCTCCTAACTATCTGTTAGAAAGCAAAAGAAATGAGTACCACAACAGTGAAACTGTCATCACTGTGAAAATAGCTTAAACAACAGTCAAGAATCATGGCATGAAAACCTCGGCAACAAGGGCGGCTGTCTGACTTTTCAAAGCCCATTCTTCACAAGGATCTGCAATTTCAGACATCAAATCAACTGCAACATTTGCAAAGTCTCGACGTTCTGTAGGATTCAATTCATCCCACCTTAATCTCACCAAATGCTGTAGAAAGATACAGATGCTATAGTCAAGCCACTCAAATTATCCTCAAACTTCAAACACCCATAAGATATATCAGTTAATTAACATATGAAGCCTGAAACCAAGCGAGCACTATTTTTTTGGCGTAAGAAATATGAACAGAAATATTCGCAACTTAAATAGGCAAAAACCTAATATTCACATGAAGTGAAAAATACAACCACTTCAAATGGAAAGATTCTTGGATAACTGAAAGTCTGCTTTTAGATTAGGCAAATAGAGAAACAAAAAACAAGAGACATCATATTGACCAATAGAACGTTGTTTGGTGTGGCTTCTTAAGATACCTACTTGCCCCACATTTACATTGTACAAACTTAGAAGGGTCTCCTCCTACAAGAGTCAATGCTCTGAAACACATTCGTCGAGCTTTATAATGGTGTAGTTGGAAGGACAGAAAAAAAGGCAAAACATTGTGGATTACCGATTTTACAAAATGATTCTGACTGACAAATGTTAGACATTAAAGACGACTTCTTATAATCTGAAAAGAGTATCAAGTTCATCAAATTGATGTGTTAGATCTACAGCAATGATAGGATGAGGGCATATCTGCACAAACCTGGAGCATTTTAAATGAATGTAACCGGATTTCAGAAGACCAATTCTTTTTGACGAGAATGAATGATGTGGTCGCCAGAAACCGTATATCTCCTGTTTTAACCTGCAAATATAAGAAAGCAAATGTGTACATTTATAAAAAGTAAAAATTCATAAAAACTTCAAAGATTATTAGCTCATTTTTCAAGCCCATTAAGAAGAAACTCTGAAATTACAAGCAACAGTGAGAGATCCTCAATAATGAACAAAACCAATCAAAGCTAAATTTCACATCACAAATGCATGGTATTGACTCTAAAAGACCAATTACTAGGACCTTTTTGTTTAAAGCCTAAACCTGAAGCAATTGCTTACCACCCTCATAAAAAAGTACGCCTGGTTTGCTACTTCTAGGAAGCCACAACCCAACTTTCCTTCCATCTCAAACCCTACAAATCATTCAGATTACTATATTTCACAACCAATAAGCATAATATCAACTATTTATCATAATCACGAGCACCATTTTTCCAAAATCCTGAAAATCAATATAATTTATAGAAATTTACCAGCTTTAAACATTTCAAACCATCGTATGCCGTCAAAATTTCAAACTTTACCAACATATCAAAATTTCCAACTTTACCAACATATCAAAATTTCCCAACTACCTTTTTACTAATCCCCGAAACTCAATCAAATTTAAACAAAAAGCTCACTAATTAAGACGTTTCATCATTACAAATCATCGAAGAGAATCTAAAAAACCATCTTTTGATCAGTACATACGTAGTATCTAAAAGAACCAGAATATAAACAAAATATGTCCATATCGAAACTAAAAGAGACCAGAAAGAGAAAGGAGAAAAGAAAGTACAGATTCAAGGTAAGACACTGCGGCTTTCCGGGCTTCAGGCGTTGAGTTCCAGTCAAGGGCAGCAGCAATGGCTGCAGCCACATTGCTTGCTGGATTGTTAACGTCCTCCATCTCTATTACTCACTTGTCTTTCTGGGTTTGATTTTCTTTTTGCTCAGAAGATGAATAAAATCAGTTTCTTGTGAAACTTTTGTTATGTAGACAGAGACAGAGAGAAGAAGAGCAGTTTTGTCTATGTAATCTTCTTCGTAAAGAGGTTTATCAGTGTTTTGAGAAGGTTTTATTATTACTAGAGCTTTTAATTTGCTTATTTATTTATTTATTTATTTTTATTGCAAATAGTCAAATTAATAAATAAACGATAAATTAGAAGACCATTCATTTTTTTTTTTCAATCCGTTAACGTTCATAATTTGTAAACAGAAAGAAAAATGAAAACACCACATGTTGTGGGTTGAATTAATTAATGGCATAAAATATTTAATCGAAATTGAATTAAAGAAAAAGTAGTGAATTAAAATAAAATAATTATTTATTTATTTTTGTTAATAATTTTATAGTAATTATTTGGTTTCCCTCTTTTTTTCCCCCTTCTTCGGCAAGCGGCCGTCCTCTATAAGTTAAGCGCATCTCTCCCTTCTTTAATAAGATTGCTTCCTCTGCACACTTTTTGACTCTTGAGATTGAATATTTTATGACCAAATACCCCTTTTTTCTTTTCAAATTAATTTTTCATTTCATTTCATAATTCACAATTTTCATTAACATTTCTCTTAATCTAGCAAAAATGCTATCAATCAATGGATCTCAATTTTAATGAGCGAAATTCAAATCTCTTAAAACGTTTTGCAGCTAGTATCTGTTAAAATACAAAGATCAAGGAAGCTGCTTAGAATCATTAGGAGGAATTGAACCTGTAAATCACTCTAACAGATCAAACTAGACACCCTGATATGATGGCATCATTTTTATTTTCTGGGAGGCAATGGTTTCATCAAACTTTTCTTTTGCAATTCTCAACAATTTTATAAGCCTTAACAATCCGTCAGAAGAAGAAAATCTTGATGTACATAACAATGCAGAATTCTCACCATCCCAACAAAATATAACAGAAACTTTTGTATCTTTTGAGACAAAAGAAATTGTGAAGGGTAACATTAAAATATCAAAAAACTAAACAAAAAAAATGATTTCATCCCTGAATATGCTATCTAACAAAACAATAATTTCAGAATTTCAGCCTTGTATGGGAGAAGAAAGCGCACAGAATTAATAACCTTGCATCCAGTAGCACGACACTTTTATGAAACTGTGTTGGTAATTGCACTGTCGCCAGTTCTGCAGATGGAACTCTTGATGTATGCACAGAAAGTTCAAATAATACTTTTCTTTCCTTTAGTCCGAGAATTGCTACTTTTATCTTTTGGTGGTTTTGATGATTCTCGTAAATCACCTGATGCGTGCTTCTTTCGCCTTGGAGCACCAACACTAGCAGATTCAACCAAGGGACCTGACCAAGTTTGGATTGGCTCTTTTGAGTAACTGAACGAGGTAGTGCTGAATGGGACATCTGGAGGAACCAATGTAGGATCAATATGATGTGATGCGCCCAAGGGAAAGCCTAAGGCTCCATCCTGATGTGGTGGAGGAAACTTTTCACTCTTGCTCTTTGCATTTGCATGTGTGATTAGACGCCTTCTCTGTTTCAGGAATACAACCAGCATAAGTAGTAACACATGAAAATTTTCGAGGACATTGAAATCAGGTTACAATTGCACTTTTAGCCTATTCAAAGTAACCAGTTACATATAGGGAAGAAGGTCTTTCCAGAAATTAACACTAGTTCAAATTTTCAACCCCATGAGCTCTATGCAAGTCATTCTGCATTAACAGCATATTGAACCTCCTTGTATCTTTGCTACCGGAAAGATTACAAATAGCAATCTCTAAGATTTTAAACAAACAGGATTCTCCATTACCAAGCCCTCAGATTTTAAACAAACAAGATTTTCCATCACTGCCAAATTGACTGTTCGGCAACACCTCGAGAGCAACTGGGAAAGAGAAACAAGGTTTTCCTCTTTTTCTTTTTCTCTCTCTCTCTTTTTTTTGGTTGAAATTACAAGGAAAGAATACACAAGGAAGCAGAGACAGTCATGAAAGGAAAATAGCAAGCACAGCATTAAAGAAAATACTGTTCCCAGTAACTTGGTGCCGACAGCACCTGAGCATATAACAAAATAAATTTTTACAGAAGCAACCAATTGGACATACATCAATATTGGATTGAAGTTCAGCATTGGCCTCTGGAGCAGGCATTGCCCTAACAGCACGTTCACGTGTTCGTGTCTTCTTTGCGCCATCACCCTGGGCTTTACTAGCGGCTCTTAGTCTGCAAAATCACACAAAGATATGCTGATTACAACTCACATGAGAGAGATGCCAATCCAGTGGGAATTTAGTATAATGCAAAAAATAAACGTATATCAAAGGTGAGGGAAAATGCACTTACCTTCTAGCTTCATCATCTCGTCGTTTAGCATCCATCTCCTTGCTTGGGGGATACTTAGGAAGACTAGAAGGTTCACAGGCATAAGGCTCTGTCTTGAAGAACTGCACAAGGATGGCAAAAATTATGATAATTAATGGACAGTATCAGGCATCATGGTTATAGTTAGTCAATCCTTAAAAAAAAAATCTTGAAGGACCAAGTATTGGATAAGTATTAATAGGATCCCACAATTCTTTAATCCCTTCTATTTCTCTTTCCCAATAGAAGAATGAAGCATGCACAGCTTAAACATACGTAGGCTACCCAATCTTGCTTATATTCAGCAACTAAATTTGGTGATCAACTCAAAGGTTGCCCAATATTTAAAAGCAAAAATATGAAAACTTCTGATCGTAGTAATTAGTAAATTAGATAAATGTTACAGTATCTTTAACTTCTTTTGTTTCAAGTTTGTGCTCAGAACTGATAATTTAGTTAGAATATGTCTAATTTATGTTCAATCTCACACAAAACAGAATATCTTATAGGTTTCCAGCACAGAAGACTGCCTTATATAAACACTGTAGTCCATTGGCAGTTGAATGTGCTTACTTTCAGGCATGACTATGGGAAGTTCACTAAAACCCATCAAAAATGAAAAATCATTGCAGAAGACAATTTTTATCAGAACCAAGAGGCAGAACAATTAGCAACAGATAGTCAAAGAAAACAATAACTTACTTCACTGTTTAAAGCAGCTGTTGCTGTCAGACGTTCTGCTGGGTCAATTGCTAGAAGAGTTTCAATGAGAGGCAAGGATGATGGAGGAAAATCTTTAAATGTCTCTTGTATGCATCTTTTGTAAGGCTCCCTGGGCTTAAATAAGGTTGCATTTGGCAACTTTGATTTTTTCCAGTATTCTTCTGTAGGTGAACCACATAGCTTGTATATCTTATGTAATTGCTCTACCTAAGTAGCATGAAACATAATTGTGAAAAGCAGTAAAAGTAATAGATGTTCCCTATGACAAATATTTAAATATTCAACATCCAGTAAACTATAGATCTTTATAAAATCTATTTATGTTTCCCATCCAATAATATTAGATAATCATAGTGCTCTAACTTGCATACATAATTGTTGTGATACAACTTACACTCAAATTCTTCAATATTAAACTGACTACAGAACCATAAACATGTTACATGTATGTTGACAAATAAAACATAAACAAATCAAAGACAACAGAAAAAGGACAAAGTTAAGTAGTTACCTCTGTACGGCCTGGCATAATGGGCTTCCCAGCCAACAGCTCTGCCAAAATGCAACCAGCACTCCATAGGTCCACACCCACACCATAATCAGTAGCCCCAAGAAGCAGTTCAGGAGGTCGGTACCAGAGAGTCACCACTCGACTAGTCATGGGATGTTTATGATTTGGATCAAAGAAAGATGCCAAACCAAAATCAGCTATTTTAAGTACTCCGCCATCGTCAATAAGAAGATTTGATCCTTTAATGTCACGATGGAGCACACCATTGTTGTGACAGTGCTCAAGTCCAGATAGCAGTTGATGCATGTAGCATTTAACCTTCGAGTAAACAATTTTTTATGTTAAAATGCACAATTCTATATAGTAGATAACCAAAAAAGGAAGTGTACCATTATCTGTGCTTTAATGTAGAACAGATACCAGCTAGGGCTTACCTGCTGCTCTGTAAACTTCACTTCAGGGCTTGCAGCAAGTCCAGCCAAATCATGATCCATATACGGAAATACCAGGTACAAACTACATGACATCCTTGAAGTCACCAAACCTTCCAACTTTACAACATTTGGATGATCTAATCTTCGCAATATGAGAATCTCTCTAGCCATAAATTTCACACTCTCAGGTTCCAAATTGTCAAACCGTACTTTCTTTAGTGCAACGATTTTCCCCGTTAACGTATCTTTAGCTTTGTACACATTGCTATATGTTCCTTGTCCAATCTATCATCCATAAGGAAAAATAAATATTTGAAGAAAAATGTCGCATTAATAAAAATAAAGAACTGAAACATGGAATGGAGAGCCACGCTATGTCATCCTAAGAGCCCCATCTCCAATGATGTAACCAATTATGTTCTTCAATTAAAGTGCAAATTGACCATCATGACACCATACACATGAAAAACATCCGCATCACATCATTTTTTATATGCATTGAAGATGGGAACTTTTCAAATTATCCATCTTACTGACATGACTCATAACTTTTCTCTTTCAATTTGAAAGAAATTGACAATGACTATACTTCCAAAAAGACCAAATGACCCACCTTATCAATTTTCTCGAACGAGTCTGCCCTCCGCGGAATCCACCCATTAAGTGCCTCCCCACAAACTGCTGTAAGCCACGGTGGCCACCCAGCTGCCACCTGCTCACCACGCAAATGCTTAGGTGGATTACTCAGCCTGGGGTTCGGCTTTGACCTTCTCCTCTCACCCCTTGGTTTTTTCTCCCCATCAACCACTTTTACATCCTCCTTCTTCTGGGTCTCATCATTCTGAACCTCTACAGCATCACTATCAATCTTCTTCTCCGAAACATTTTCTACTTTTCTATTACTAGATTCCACTCTCAAGTTATTGTCCTCCTTAGATTCAGATACTATCCCTGAGGATACCTCTCTCCCCAAAACACACCCCATTTCTGAATCTAATAAAAACCGTCATTTCTCAACATATTCCAAGTGAATCCCCTCTGCAATCAGAAATAAATCACTATCAAATTGTAACTATAACTCATGATGCTAACACAAAATCCAAAAAAAAAATAGAAAATAAAAACACCCATGTCAAGCCACAACATGATCTTGAGAAAAACAAAAAACTCACAGTTCAAAATGATCAAACACACACAAAACAAGCAAGAAACCCAACAATACATGCAAATCATAAACCCTATTATACTTACCTGGAGCTCCCAGCTCTTCCCTCAAAGTCAAAATGATCTAAAAGCAGAACAAAAGAGAGACCACATCAAATTCAACAATCTAAAAGAATATACCCACTTTCCCAATAGATAAACATAAACAAAGTGATTAAAAGGTGATCGCAACTAAAATAAAACAGAGAGAGAGACAGAGAAAAGGGGATAAAGACTGATACTTGGATGAATGAATCTGGGAGTTAAAAGCGAAGAAACTGTGTCAAAAAGTACTTGTAACTGTATGCGTTTTGTTCAGTTTTGGGTGTTTTTGTTTCTGGGTTTGTCTGTCTGAGACAATAAAAAGGAATAAAAATGAGAGAGTGGGAAGCAAGAACAGAACAGATCGGTTGCTGTCTTGTTTTTGTTGATATAGTATGAAGAAACCTTTTTTTTTGTTGTTGTTGTTGTTGTTTGTATAATAATTTTCACTGGTCAAACTCAAACCCCACAATCTCTTTCTCTTTCTCTTTCTCTTTCCCTCAGCTCACCTCAGCTTAGCTGTGCAGGTGCAAGCACAAGCACAAGCGCAAATGTAAGTGCAAGTTATTGCATTTTAGTTTCCTTAATATGCGGGCACCTTTTTTTTACTCTTTATTTTCTCTTTGAATAATAATAAAATAACAACACCTAATATTATGATAAAAGTTAGATTCCAGTAATTGTACCTCTACCTCTCAGCTCATTAGTTTTTTCTTTTTAATTTTAAGATACAATTTCAAAATTTGCATTACATATTTTGAATATTGTAAAATAATAAATTTAGTGAAAAATTAAAAAAAAACAAATGAAAATTTTGGTGCAGAGTATATGGCTATCTAAGTTGTTTTCTAATATTATATTATCTAAAATAATATTTATATATATATATATATATATTCATAACATCATTTTTTTTTTCATAGTAAAAATAAATAATTTTTTTCACCTTGGTGGCGCATTAAAATTATAAAAGTATTGATTTTTTTTTTCTTGAGCTGCTTGCTTGTTGTGCCCATGTAGCGAGTATAATTAAATATTAAATAATAAGTATTATTATAATATTAAGAATCATCTCTCAAATTAGTGGGATATACTTAATGATTTTTTTTTAAAAAATTAATAAGATTGTAAAATTTTGAGAACATAAGTCAAAAATACAGAAACAAGAAAATGGTAAAAAAAAATATTAGCAATAAAATTCCTTGTAAAAGAACATTTGCAATCTTTTTTAATTTCTTTAATATATTAAATATGTTAAAAAAATTAAAATATAATATTTATGAGAACTACAGTCACATGCAATCTTCAATTTACCGCTGATTATTTTAGTGCATTCTTTTAAAATAGTTACAAAATTTCAGTAAAAATAATACTGGTGATCCTTCCAAAAAAAAGGTTTGTAATACAAACTTAAATTAACATTATGACAATAAAATTTAATTAAAATATTATAACTAAAAATTAAACTATAACATTTTATTTGATAAATAAAATACTAAGTTCATAATTTAGAATATATTTAAAATTGAGATGCTTGATTTTAAAACTACAAATATACAAATGGACAAAATATAAAAGAAAGAGTAAGTGATACTGACAGTTAAATGATAACACAAACAATTCCAAAGATTTCCTTAGAAGAGACACTTTAGTCAATGTAATAAGTACCAACCACAATTCAGAGAAATTTATACCATGAAATTACATTTGATTATTTACATTGCATATATGCCCCACTGATCCTCCCTGAATTGATAAAAGCTTTTTGAACAAACATTGTAGATGTATATAATGAAATATAGGGAATCAACCTTTACTAAGCGGATCAATATGAATATTTATACAGAGAAATTTTAAGACCTTTCCATTTATTCAATACTACTAAGAATAATAAGCATCGACGGCTTTGGATCTCCCACGATAAAAACTATATCTTTTAAGTAAAAAAAGACATATAAATAAGATGAATTACTCTGCTTACATATGAAGCCTATCGAGTTTTGAAGTTGCCGTTGATACTTCTTCTTGTACAGTGTTTTTCTTTTCTCTATTGGGTAGTCTTCCCTCCGGTATGGAACTTGGCGTTTGTCTGGGTGGTGGTGCTGAACAGACTGGTACAACCGTTCTTATTCTTACAGCTGGTGCCAGAAATCTGGGATTCACTTGTCTAATGTGCATGCTTTCAGGTCTGTTTGAACAGGAAGGAACACCAGTTCTCATTCTTGGTGGAGCAAGCATCTGCTTACATATGAAGCCTATCGAGTTTTGAAGTTGCCGTTGATACTTCTTCTTGTACAGTGTTTTTCTTTTCTCTATTGGGTAGTGTTCCCTCCGGTATGGAACTTGGCGTTTGTCTGGGTGGTGGTGCTGAACAGACTGGTACAACCGTTCTTATTCTTACAGCTGGTGCCAGAAATCTGGGATTCACTTGTCTAATGTGCATACTTTCAGGTCTGTTTGAACAGGAAGGAACACCAGTTCTCATTCTTGGTGGAGCAAGCATCTGACTTGTCAAATTTTGCTGTATGGGTCTTGCTGAAGACACGGGGCTCACAGTTCTGATCACCACAGGAGCCACAGCAGATGGGGACAGTCTGGGACATCCAGGAGCACTTGCTCTTGGAGGATACTGTGGTCTACGACAAGAATGTGACGAGTCAAAACCACACGAAGTTTGTAACTGCAAGTTGTCAAGCCTAATACCAGAATCCAAATTCTTATGAGAAGTCCACTCAGATCGCCTGGGTTGGTTTCCTTCCAATTGAACATTTACAAATCTGCTTTCTGAATCAACATTTTTCTGGTTTCTGTTGTCTTGGATTGGTTCATGATTTCTTGGTTCAGCATTTGTGTGAACAGGGCCTGGAGCTTCTGGAACTACAGATGGAGAGAATTTTGACGATTCTTCTGTTTTCTCCTCATGTATCTCTTGGATAGTCACTGTGGACCTGCTACTGACTGGATCAGGAACCGACTTACCTGAGAGGTATACTGATGGGCTGGAGGTGGCAACTGGGAGCCTTGGTCTTATAGCTACAGGTAAGGGTTCTTGCTTTCCTGCTGGAACATATAGACAGTGATTTGGACAGGAAATAGACTGCATATATGGAAGAATTTGAGGAACAAATGGAGGTGCAGGTGAAACTGGAAGTGTTAACAGGTGGTTTTGCAGCTGTAGTAATTGTTCTTGCTGACCCATCTGGTACAAGGCCATTTCAGGAGAAAAACTAGGGTAAGCCAAGCTTTGGTATTGAGCAGAATATAGGCTAGAAGATGGTGGGGCTAAGTCTCTGCACATTGGCATGGATCTATGGTATCCATGTTGCCAGTCACTTTGCATCAAATGCTTAGATTGCGACTGTTGCAAAGATGAAAGGAAGCGTGCAATCACAACTTGTTCCTGCTCTTCGTTGCATTTAGACTCTGGTGAAGGAGAAGAAGATGATGTAGATGCAGTTGAGACAGGTTGAGACACTAAATGAACAGGAAAGAAACGTATTAGTATTTGTAACACTTAGTATGAAGCCTGCCATCATCATCTTAAACCCAAATAAAAATCAGAAGAAAGTATTTTCAAGTCCATATATTATAATGTTTAAAGATATTACCGAGGCATTCTTGTTGGATGTAAGCAAATTAAAGTACTTAAATAAAAAATCTTAACAAAGAAAGAAGAGATAAATACATCTTTTCAAAGTAGACCAAGCAGCCATAGCTGCATTCTTCTGAGCCTGTTTCTTGGTCCTAGCTGGTTCCCCTGCAAAGCTCAGTCCTGCAAGCTCAACTGTGCAAGAAAAAACAGGAACATGGCCTGGTCCAGATCGAACAGTGGTATATACTGGAAGATTTAAGCCCGCTTTGTGAGCAGTCTCTTGAAGCAAATTCTTGTAGACTCCAGTTTCATCCTGTTCAGCAGAAATTTACTAAAACATATTATACCACACAATGACATGATGAACACAGCACCTACTCAACAGGTCATACAGTATTCAGAGTCAGCTACAACAAGAAAAGGAAAAAAAAAGATTTTGTATGAGTATTCCAATATTGTTTCCCACTGCAATATAAAAGTTAAAATTAATGAACTTCTTTTTAGGTGATGAGGATTTATTATTGAGGATTAGAAACATCAGTAAGGTTCATGACATGAAGGCCATATGAGGTAGGAAAAAAGAGTGTTACAGAGCCTTAAACCCAAATTATAGATTATTGCTTACCGAAAAGGATAGGGGATGGGAGCCAGTTCCCAACAGATTACCTCTAAAGTGTACAGGTTAGAATATTCCTAGACAACAAATAGACTAAATCCCACCCCAAAAGCATCAAGCTTCAGCACCTGTCATCACATGGTTACTCTTGCTATCATCATGTGATTTCAACACATCCAAAATTATTTTTATCCATTCAGGATAAGATTAAAAAGTTTTGTGAGACAGAAATATGAAATGGGATAAATTTTTTGTGCTTACCAGAACTCTTGCAGCTAATGCTTTAGAAGGGCCTCTATTTGCAAGTGTGTTTAGAGCTACCTCAGCCGCAGCATGTTCTGCTTGTCTCAAAGTAGAGCAAAAGGTAGGGCTTTCAAAGGTCTCTCCATTGAAGTTGACAGTCGCTTTGAATCGTGGGGCATGATCTGGTCCTTCTCGGATGCATGAATAAGCTGGTAAATTGAAGCAGCTCCTCTGAGCCAACTCCTGCAATTGGTTCTTGTACATACCTACATGTGCAACAATGAATGTATATTAAGTTATTAACAACAAAAGCATTCAAATATTACCCACTTTCCAGGGTAGAAACAGATAGGGAGAGGAAGCAAGGATGGGAAAGATAGGGAGAATCCACATCCTTTACATTTGTCAATGTTTGACAAAATTGACCTCCAAAAAATCATATGTAAAACTTACTAAGTAATATCAAGACAGAAGATAATACATTTCTGTACATATGTTTTAAACAAGAAATTGAAAAGTGTAGCCTGTGTGACATTCAAAAGGAATAGGAAGTAACAGTTTTAGAGATTGGAAAACAGGTAAAAGAATATGGAAAAAATAAATGCTTTTAGTTCTGCTTCATAAATCAACACACCCTTTTACCGTTGTTCCTTAGGTGGAGAGGAAAAAAAGAAAGAACAACAACAAACTACAATTTAAAGTTTCTTTTGACAAATACATTACCCTGAATATCTTACCATAAACTTCCTAAAAGGTGTCAATTAACTTAACCTTGTTACAATAATCTAGAATGATATACGAGATTATACTTAAAATTAATGGCAAATGGAAGTCGTCATATTTTCCTTCTAATTGCAAGCAGAGTATACCATAATGGGAAAGAAAATTATTGTAGAAGGAACACTAGCAAAATTTTCCTGATTTCCATTCTCAACACATCCATGTGTATTTTGAGAGGCACAAGCCAAACAGCTTTAGATTTCAAGAATTTTACTCTTTCAACATTTTCTCATAAACCAAACTGAGCAACAATATTGCCAACTTAAGTACATGCAATAATCAAATGTCAAACAATAAAAAGCTTGAAACTAATCACTCGGAGCTCGGTGATCAATCACATGTAGAAATTCAAGCAACAGAATTAGCTTGCCGAAACTTTTTATGAGATAGCTGGAAAATGAATGAGAAAAAAAAAATTATCAACCTCCATAGAAGATCAATGCCAGCTACTTCTCCTTCCTACGACTTCCAAGCAACTAAATAAAACAAAAATTCAAACAAAATTCACAAAAATATCCGAAACCCACAGGTTCACCATTCACAAATCAAATACACTAAAAAGAAAAAAAGATTATTCTAACTTCATAACTAAAAATCTATAAGCAAATAAAGAAAAAACAAAATGAAATTAAACCAGAAACAAACAAATGCGAAATGATCTAGGCGTAACCTAGAAAAAAGAAAAATAACAGTAACATACCTACTTACTATGTGGGGGCTTCTTGATTTTCCTAAGCCTGGAAATTTTCCAACGAAGCGACGGAAAAGTCGCGAGAAAGTGAAGTAATACTAGTGAAGTATGTATAATAGCAGTTAAAAAGTCGGACTTCCAATTTTTTCACGACAAGGGGAACTAAGTGCTGGCGAAATTAGAATGATAAAATAACAGTGAGCCGCCTTATAATTTGACCTAATGAGAATATAGTCCCTTCTGTCTAAAAAGTATTATTTTTAGTGCTTTTTTTACCGCAATATTTTTTGTTAGCCAATTTTTTTTATTTACTATTACATAAATCGTTATTTCATAATTTGATTTTTGAGTTTTATTATTAGTTTACGCATCTTTCTTATTATGATATCATTTTTACATCCGATTTATTTTTTATGTAGTGGAACCTTTGTTATATATATAATTTATTCGACTAACAAATGACAATCAGTTCTTCTATTGGAGCAAATAGATAATCAAATGAACAGACGGTAATAATAATCTTTTCAGTGTTCATTACAAGTCTCGGGAACAAATGACACAGTCGATTTTCCAATATCAAACAAAAAATGTTGATTTGCTTGCTGAAATGCCCTCAAGAGATTTGGTCCTGACGGATGAGTAGGCAGGAATGCCAGACAAAACAAATGAGGAGCAACATCCTGAAGCACAACTTTATTATCCAGAAAAAGCTCCTTCCAAATGGATTACCAGTGAGGGGAGAATTCTATAATCATCATCAGCAGCAGCAGGTGGGTTTAAAAAGCACAGATCATATGGTACATGCAATACTTTTACAGGAAAAATACCATGTATTGATAAGTAAACTAACACTTCAGATTTCAAAACTTTATATGCTTCAGGAACAAGAAGAGTTGGTCCAACTCCTGAATCAATTGCAAACCCACCAGACCCTCCTTTTTTCAGCTCAAACAGTGCTGGATCTATGTTAAGTCGTTTACCTTCAAGACTAATACCTGTCACATTCACATAATATCTTGGTGTGCTTGGGTTCAATCTCACTGTTTGAACTTTTCGTTTATCATCTCCTTTTATCTGAGCATCAGGGCCAAATCTTAAGAAAGTAGTGTCACTCCCGACGTTCGTAAAATACGAGCGTAGGCAGTAAGAGAAACGAAGGTTGGTTTGAGGCTCTAGCTGCCTTAAGATTGATCTTTGCCCTGCTCCTAATCCAAACACTCCTGCAATTACATTGTCGCCCCCCATGTATCGACCGAATGATATGTTCTGATTGTCATAGCCACAACCAAAAATTATAGATGGAAATGTTATGCTTGTGCTGTTATTTTCAGGAAATGTGAGGCTGTCAGATGAAAGAACACCCAT
Organism: Melia azedarach; assembly: GCA_028052125.1. Classification (NCBI taxonomy): domain Eukaryota; kingdom Viridiplantae; phylum Streptophyta; class Magnoliopsida; order Sapindales; family Meliaceae; genus Melia; species Melia azedarach. Next base: position 1,345,957 of record CM051397.1, read on the forward strand.
TGTCACGCTACCTTCTCTGTACTTCCAATTGTATGAACATTCGCCGGCTTCATTACACGATTTGGGAACACAGAATTGGTGTTTACAAGCTAGGCTATGATAAGTTTTGGATTCTTTGACAGGAAAGCTTCCTCCTTTTACAGGAAAGCAACTTGTGCAACCTTCACATTGAAGCCAAATATCATCGCCGCCAGTACCCCCTACCAACAAAGATGAAAAATGTTTTGAACCAATGGATATATTTGTCACATACAGATTAGCGAAAGGAGAAGAAAGAACCACGGGTGGTTTTAGCGTTTTAGGCTCATGGTTCAATGTGTGGACGGAGGATTTGGCTGAATTCATCGATACAAGGTGAAGAGCACGAGCTCTAGAGAGTTCAGCAATTCTCTCATGTATTTCTTCTGTGCTAAGGTCTTTGGGGAAAAGAACTGAATCAACGGAGGTTCTTGGAATGAGCTCGACTGTAAAGCCATGGACTCTGCTGGAGAAGGTGAGGATGTAAATGTAAAGGGCTACTGAAATGCCAAAGATTTGTATATCCAAGATTTTCATGGTCATTTTCAACTATCTTTCTCTGTGTATATATGCAAGGGACATAGTTCTATGCAGTGTTTATTTATACAGAAGTACTAATTCCTCCAATCGTGGTGGTGGATTAGTTTTCTAATAATTGCCCGTTATTAAGAGAAAATCCTTTGGAATTTTCTGATTCAGTAGCTTTAAATTTTGCATCACTCTCTCCTATTGATACCATATTTGACTACACATTTTAAACTTAGCTATTTGTTATTAATTTTTGTTTCAAACTCCAATAGGAAATTTCAGATTTTTCATTAGCTGTATCCTGTATTATCAATGACTTGTCTATGAGTTATTTTTTCCTTGTATCCAGAAATCACTTCACTTTCTTGCCATTCCAAATTTCCTTGATCGAAACCTCACATCAAATACCACACAGGCTTTATTAAAAGTAAATCCTCTTCCCGACAATTTAATTTTTAATGCTTTCTGGGCTTGGGCTTGGTTCTTTTGATTTGTTCTTAAATTACTATCCAGCATAATGCATTATGTTTCATCAGTCAACCAAGCTATATGCTCATTTCGCTGAGTGCAAATGACAGGCGAGTTATGCTTTATATCAGGAAAGAGCCAGAAACTTATATCATTCTAGTAATTTTCGCGACATGTTTCTTGAACAAATGACATTGTAGATGTTCTGACATCAAACAATAACTGATGATCCTCCTGCTGAAATGCCACTAGGAGGTTTGGTCCTTGTGGATCGCTAGATGCAATAATCATCCAGAATCCATCGCGAAAAGTTTGGAAGACAGCCTTTGAATCTAGAGAAAGACCAGCATCTTGAGAGTGAATTGTCATTGATGGTAATGGACGATTTCCCTTTGGGACATCACTATAGCATAGATCATTTACTGTTGCGCTCGTTCTAAAGGCTGCCAACCATATTGCTGAAAAAACTGAAACATTTCCTTTCTCAATATGTTATATGCATCAGGAACAAGAATAGTAGGTCCACAGCCTGAGTCAATGGCAAGTCCACCCGAACCATCAGGTTTAAGCTCAGACAATGCTGGATCTATTTCAAGTCTATTGCCATTTATACTAATTCCTACCATATTAACATAATATCTTGGAATGCCTGGTACCGTTCTTGTTTTTTGTACTCTATGCTGCTCATCTCCACTTATTTGTGCATCAGGTCCAAATCTCAAGAAAGTTAAGTTCCCGAGTTGTGCTGTCCAAGAGGGCAGGCAATAAAAGAATCGGAGGTTTGTTTGAGGTTCAAGTTGGCTTAAGATTGATCGTGACCCCGCTCCTAACCAAAAATTCCTGCAATCACATTGTTCGGTCCCATGTGTCCCCCGAATGCTATATTTTCATTGTCAAAGCCACAACCAAATACTACATTTGGAAAGCTTATCTCTGTTCTATCTCCATGGAATGTGAAGCTATCAGCAGACAGAACACCCTTGGTCAGTTTATCTCCAATGTACAACAAACTTTAGAGGCATATCCTTCATGACATGACTTGGAATTGCAAAGTGGTTGTGCACAAGCTCGGCGCAATAAGTTTTGGATTGAGATTATGAAAATTCTCCACTTTTTATTGGAAAACAATTCACACATTCTTCACACTGAAACCATATTTCATCACTACCAGCATCCACCAACAAGTATGGTGAAACTTCGAAAGTACATCTGCATTACATAGAGATTGGAAAAAAGATGTCCGATTGGTGGTTATAAAGTTAAGGGATGGTCATGCTTACTGGTTGAGTTTGCAACACTCACCATCCTGGGATGAAAAGCTCTAGCTCTTGAAAGTTGAAAAATTCTATGATGTATTTCTTCTAGATTAAGATTTCTGGGGAAAAGCACAGCATCAATGGAGGTCCTTGGGATCAGCTGAATGCTGAAGCCACAGGTTTCATGAAGTATGCTAGCTGTGAGCATGGAAATGAAAAGAGCTGCTGCGGCCCAGTGCAGAATTCGTATATCAGATGTTTTCATAGTCATCTTTAGTTTCTTTGGTTATGTATCCTAGGACTTAGTCATGAATAGCATTTATATAGAAGCATGAAGTTTCAGTCACGTATGATGGAGCACTAATTTTGCAATAAATGCTCTCTAGCTGTCTTCTGTTTCATTTTTTATTTTCCCAAACATCAGTTACCATGAAAAATTTCCAGTGCCTGATAAATTTATGAACTGTTGCGAAGGTAAAGCTCAAATTAGGCAAGAATTATTTACGATGGTTTGCGATATTTCTGTGATTAATGGGTCTATTCCACACAAAATGATTCCAGGTTAGAGTTTGACATTGCAAAATTCTGCATCTCTAAAATTTTACTACTCAAGATGTACTGTAGGTTAGATGCAGATATGCCTAACATATGTTAAGAGTGCAGCATATCAAGGCTTGGCAGGTTCCACCACAGGTCCACCCGTATTAAATTCAAGTCATAAAATATGTCACTTATTATCGAAAAACATATTCATTATTCATTTTGTCCTTTTTTTTTATGGGACTTGATTTATATATCTTCTCATCTTCACAGAGAAAGGTAATAAATTATTATAAAATTTTTTATTTGAAGATTCATGCTAACTCTAAGAATAACCATTTATACTTAACTCTCTCTAATCACTAAATAAGTTCCCTGCTGTCCCGGAGCCAAAGTATGGATCTTGATAGCATTAATCCTAGCAACAATCAAGTTAGATTTAGGATTATAGAATGTAAATATACCAAATTTAAAAAAAATGGTGCATAAACTAATATTTTCACTGGAACATACGCCAATCTAAATGTCTGATATCAAACTAGAACCAGAGAATACTATAACTCATGACATCAAAGGTTCATTAATTTCGCCTACAATTTTCTGGAACAAAAGACATTCTTCCTGCTTGTACATCAAATAAGAATCGATTATCAGCTTGTTGAAATGCCCCTAGCAGGTCTACTCTTGGTTCTGGGCTCGCCACTATAAGCATGCAGAATTTTTCTTCAAAACTTAGAAAAAATTTTGATCCATCAAGGAAAAGATCAGCACCTTGAAAATAGAATGTCATGGATGGTAACAGTAGTTTCCACTTGGAGGTAAAATTATAGCAAAATTCATACTCATTAGCACCTACCTGCTGCCGGGGATGCCAACCATAACGTCGTAGAAAAATATTGAATCATTACTTCTTTCACAATCCTATATGCAGGTTCAACAAGAACAGAATGAGGACAACCAGTATCATTGAAAAACCCGTCTGAAAAATCCGGCTTCAACCTGAATAATTTAGGATCTAATATGGTTCGTCTTCCTTTAACACTAATACCCAACATATTAACGTAGTACAAGAGTTAAGTTTGGTAGCAACGCTGTACTTTGTACACTTCTTGAATGACCTCCTCCAATTTTTGGATCCTCACCTAAATGTAAGAATGTGGATGTTCCACTGGCTGCAGTCGAAAATGGTAGAAAGTGCAATGTGGTGGCAAAGCTTAGCTGCCTCAGCAAGGATCTCACCCTAGACCTATACCAAATATTACCGCTATTGCATTGTTTGGTCCATCATTAAGTCCAAATGATACGTTCTGATTATCAAAACCGCATCCAAAAACTATAATCGGGATGCCTTGACGGGTTCCATTGATTCCTGGAAATGTAAATGTGTCTGTTCCAATGCATCCTTTATCGGGTTTTTAATCTCATAGTGACGCATCCCATGATAGCATATTCTGGGGACACAAAGCTGGTGTTCACAATGCAAAGTATGGAATGATACAGATTCATAGTACTTAAAATTTCCTCCCCTTAAAGGAAAGCAGTTTGTACGACGATCAGAATGAACCCACGTTGTACCGCGGCCTGAATCCACCACAAGGTAAGGAGAGTGAAGTCTTGTGCCAATAAAGAATTGAGAAATGTAGTAATAACTCAATGCGCCTACAACTGAAGGACGTATCATATTAAGGCCAGGCTTCATTGGTGCTTCTGTTGAGTTCATTGTACTAGCTAGCAGAAGTCATGGATCTGAGATGAAGAACTAGCTTTGGATAGCTCAACAATTCTATAATGTCTTTCTTCAAGAGTGAGATTTTTCGGGAAGTGTATGTAATCAATTGAGTCTATCGAGACGAGCTAGGCATGATGGTAGCAAACATGAAAATAAGAAAGGCAAGGTTTTCAGAGCCATTTGCTTTTTCTTCTTCTATGGATACAAGTACTTTGGTAAAGCATGTATTTTCATTTTGGCAGTAAGTATCACTTCTTAAATAGGAAATCTATTTCAGAGACTTAATTATAACCTTGATTTATGTGGAATAATTACTCATTAATGCTAAACTTTGGTGATTTGATTGTCATTAATTTACCAATTTAACAAAGTACCAAGAAATTTTTTCCTTTTCTTCATAAGTATTATAAGAAACCCAAATCCTCTCTAACTAGGTGTGCGCTTCTTATACTATTCCAAAAAAATTTATTAGATGAAAATGAACCAACTAGTACTCACAAGAATGGAGAAACCATGGTGGTAAAAACACTTAATTGATCAATTTCTTTGCATAGACCATTGATTTAAATTAATTCGGCTCTAGTTATTCAAAAGAACTGTGCCAAGTTGTATAATAGGATTGGAAAGTATTTTTATTCTTCAATATTTATTGGTTAACTTAAAAAATATATTCTACGTCAAACTGTGCAGTCCGCAACTTCGAAAATTTGGTTGTCAGGCCAAATCTCACATCTAAAATTTTCAAAGTTAATGGTTTTATATGGTACTTTTAAGTTTTAATAAGCTTTGTTTCTTATTGAGACCTTTATAAGTTGGCACAGTGAGCTTCTTTTCAGAATATAAATAGGCAAAATCAAACCAGGACCAGAAATTCATAGATCAATACTTTCTCAGTGCAAATTTAAGGTCTGAAGTCAAACATCCAGAAAGTATTCATGACATTAGTAGTCTACTAGTTGTAAGTACAGTTGTCTGAAACAAAAAGACATTTTTCCTGCATCAACATGAAACAAAAATCGGTAATTAGCTTGCTGAAATGCTCCTAGAATGCTTGGTCCTCATACCGAGACTAGGCAAAATAACCAAGCAAAATCTATCATGGAGATGTATAAATTTTTTTGATTGATCCAGGAGAAGGCTTGCTCCGTCAAAACGGTACGTCATTGCTGGTAAGGTTTAGTTTCTCCCTGGAGTTACACATACCATAGCAAAAGTCATATGGCCTTCTTCGTGATTGCAGGGACGCAAACCATCTCGTTCTTGAAAATATTGAATCAATTCTTGTTTCAGAATCCGATATGCAGGTTGAATAAGGAAAGAGAAAGGAGAGCCAGAATCAACAGCAAAACCCCCCGGCAACATCTGGCTTAAGCCTGAACAATGCTGGATCTATGACATCTTTCTTTCAATACTAATACCCAACAAATTCACAGAGTACATTTCTACGCGAGGCACCAAACGTGTATTTTGAACCCTTCTTATAAGTTCTCCTCTGAAGTTAGCATCATCCCCAAAACGTAAGAGAATGAATGTTCCACTTGCTGCATTCGCGGATTAATTATAGGCAGTAAGAGAAAGGCATTTTGGTGACGTTTCTTAGTTGACTGAGAATGGATTTCGGCCCCGCCCCTAAACCAAATACTCCTGCTATCACATTGTTTGGTCCATCAGTATCTCCAAATGATACATTCTGATTGTCAAAACCACCACCTAATACTACGTTATGGAAGGTTTGTCTGGTTGATCGATTCCTGAAAATGTATATGTTTCTGTTAGCATCCAAATATTTTATTTCAAAGTGACAGATCCCTGCCACAAAGAGGGTGTGCACAATGCAAGGGCCGAAATGATAAAGAACTATAGTACCTAAAATTTCCTCCCCTTACTGGAAAGCAGTTTGTGCATTTATCACATTGGACCCATGTTAGACGGCTGCCTGAATATTATTAATAGGTAAAGGGAGTAGAATTGTGAGCCTATTTGGAACCGAGAGATAAGAGTAACTAAATGAAACTATAAGCGAAGTTTGTATTGAGTTAATGCCAGGCTTCATTGGTGCTTCTGTTGATTTAGTTGTACTTGCAGAAGATATGGATCTGAAATGAAGAGCGCGAGCTTTGGGCAGTTCAACAAAGTCTGTGGTGCTTTTCTTCAAGAGTAAGATTTCTGGGGAAGTGGATGGAATCAATAGAGTCTATTGGGATGAGCTTGATACTAAATCCATGAGTTGTAATTGGCATGATTGTGGTGAAGAACATTAAAATAAGACACGCAAGAGTTGACTGAAATGTTATTGGTATCTGACTAGAGGTTCTTAAAGCCATTTTCTACTTCCGTTGGTGGAAACACTGCTAGAGCTTGCCCTTATATGGTCGTAAATTCTATCTTGAAATAAATACTCTGTAAATGAGGAAATCTGTATTAATTTACCATCATAAATGCTTAAGACAGGTAGGGCTTTTATTTATTACCATCAAAGACAATATCAAATAGAGGGGGCAAATGTATGAAAAGTGAGTCAATACACTTTCCAGTTAAATTGCCACCATAAGCACAATAAAATATGTAAATTTAATCCAATTTATAGCATGATTTACTATTCATATCTTGTCGATTCAATCCGTTAAAAATCAGTCTACTTGAACTGTGAATACTGTACATATTTAATAGTGATACTGTATATAATAAATTGTGACTATTATTTATTGTTTATATACTGAATAGTAACTCGCAAGTATAGACTAGATATAATGTGTAAAGTCTTACTTTAATATCTTCACTTCATGTTATTAATTTGTTTAGCCTTTATACCAAATATAGTTAGAAAATGGGAATGTTAATTTTTAGTTTACTATTGATATCATTGTTATTATTATCAAAGAAATATCACAATGCAAATTTATCATCTAAAAAGGTAATTTTTTTTTTCTAATTTCTCTGGTCTGGATCACTGTTTTAAACTCACTGAGTCATTCAAGAATTGTGCCAGGTGGTGTCTTAACACTTGTCAGCAAATTATGCATTCTTAAAATTTAATTGTTTCATCTTAAAACTCCGGCTTCTGAATTGGTCTATAAAAAGAAAGCTGAATATAATCTCAGATCATGTTATTAATTCTAGTTTATCAATACCACAAATAAAAGGTGAGGAAACTTGGATGCTTTTGCGTTTCCATAACAAATAATAATCAGGATAGTGCACTAATAAACAAAGTAACCTCTGCTCGATTTCTTTGCTCTTGACCACTGTTCTAAACTCAGCTAGTAATTCAAAGAATTGTGCTAACTTCTATAATACTTCAAATTGATTGGTTCAGTTAAAATATCTGGTTTACACATAAACCCATGTGATTTTTTTTTTCTCAGTTCTTTTCCTCCTCCTGCAAAAGTCTTTCTCAGACTCCAGCCAAATGGTACTTGTCTCAATCAAAAATTCAAACTATTTGCTTAGTTTTAAAATAGTTACTAACTTGAATGGGGGCATTACCTCAACGTCCTTCACCTTTTATCAATTGTACAGAGTGTGTTCACACAGCTCAGAAATTGGGCAACTACAACCTTCTCTATCGCAGATTAGTCTTCATTGTAAACTTAAGATCTTGCTACCTGGATGCACAACCAGATTCTTGATCGAAGCACGCATTTAGGTCCACGTTTATTTGTTTCATACAGAATTCATTCAGGTAAAGTTGACAAAAATTAGATTAAGGCATATACCATATGGACAAAATCTAGAAAGGAATTAGCGAGAGAATTTATGAACATGGAGAAATATTCCATCAATTTATTGCAATTGCTTCATAAAGCTTATTTAGCATTAATATCACAAACAAGCCATTGAGACAACTTTCCTAGAGTACTAGCAGCAATAAGAAAGCGATGAACTGAAGAGAAAACGGGCACACAGATAAAGTAACAAAAGGCCATTACCCCAGGAAACACTAATAGACTCGCAAGCTATAGCTTAATATTTTAGGCACGCATGATTGTTGCTTTCACACTGGCACTGCTGCACCCTTATACTTTCTTGCAGCCTCCCTACTGTCAATGGTCTTTGTGTACGGCTCTTCTGATTGGAATGAAGGAGGGAAGTTTCCATAGCGTTTTGAAGCCTCCCTGCTGTCAATAGTTTCACCATAGCCATCTTTCTTCTGCCCTGTTGTGATTGGAACAGTGAACCGGGTGTGCGGAGAAGTGGTGACAGAACTAGGTTTGGCAACTTCCTTCAAGAATTCCACGGCTGCACCAATATCATTTGTTGGTCTGGAGAGCGAGGCATCTGGTGGAACAGCCCATCCTGAACGACTTGGCCTTGCCCATCCGCCACTGGTGATCAGAGTTGGTTCCACCTGGCTACCATTGTTTTGATAGTGTCCATGATGATCTCCATTCCGAATGGTATTTCCACTCGGCTTGTGCCAATCCTTGCTGTAATCCCCATAACCAGTAGTCCCATGTCCATGATACCCAGTGGAATTAGGGGACTGGCGCCAATATGGACTGGGAGGACCAAACTTCTTGGGTTGACTAACTTCAGTTTGCACCTTGGTGAGGAACTCATCAACCTTATGTGGACGGTCATGAACTGGACTTGAAGGCTTATGCCAGTTATCCTCAACATGTCCATGATGATTCAGCGGCTCCACCTTCGTATGAGAGCTATGTTTGTATTCTGTGACAAAAGGTGAATGAACCTTATGTGGATGACCAGGAACTGGACTCGAAGGCTTATGCCACATATCCTCAACATGTCCGTGATGATTCAGTGGCTCCACCTTCGTATGAGAGCTATGTTTGTATTCAGGCCCAAACGATGAATGAACATGCTGCTCCACAACAGTTTCAGTTTTTGTAACAGTGGTTCCTGTATTATAGCCAGGATTGTAAACAATTGGATGTTTCCTCCCATCAGCATCAACAATGACGGGCTTGCAGACATGATCAGGGGCATAGCTTGTTTTGCTCCAAGTATCCGGCGGTGGAGCTAAAGCATTGTAAGTAGGGTAGCCTCTGTATCCATAGCCAAAACCAGACATTGCTTAGCCTAGAGCCGGAAACTCTTTTTCCTTCTATGTAAAGAACTATGGCCAGGACTTGTTTCTCATCTTTCAGAAATGTTGAACTTAAATAGAATTTTCAGACCCCTCTTTGCTTAAATGAAATGATGCAAGATTCAAAGGCTTTGCATGTCTTAAGTCATATTCTACCTTTTATTCCTGCACTCTGATATTCCCTTCCATGTTCTGGAAAAATAAAGGAATGAATTGTATTCCAGTTCGCCAATGGATCATGACTGCCACTATATATTCTGGATAAACACAATCTGAAAGAAATTTTCTTATTATATGGCCTACATATTAATAGCAAATATTATATTAATAAAAATTAGTGACAAAGTTTATTTAAATGTTCTTTTAATATATTCTTTATATATAAATAATGAAAGATAATATTGATTAGTCACTCCGATAATTTATGATTATCACAAGAATCATAGATAAAAGTAGCAAAGATCAAAGTTGTTCATGTATTCTATAGATTAGAACCGAGTATTTTAGCTTTGCTAGAAGCACAAAAATACATCATGCCGGAATTTCGGCAGTGTGTACCCACTTCAGGAGCCAAGCTAGCTATTCTCCACTCTCTGTCATTGGAAACAGACATTGCTTGGCTAGAAAGTATTCCCCTCCAGATTCCTAAGGGATTATATTCCATGCCTTTCCTCCCACACAGATTCTTCTTCAATATCTACCATTAAAATAAAAGACTAAAGAATCATGTTCTTCGTGGAATTAAAATCCCAGATGGATAATGCTACATAACAGAACCTTATAAGATGCAACATTGGAATGAATATAACCAACAGAAACACCGTGGCTTTCTTACATATGCATGATATTGTACATAATTATCTTCAAAGAAACCACCATACATGGCAACCGAAGGCTGAGACTGACTCAAATTCATACCCCCCTCCTTTTTTTTCTCTTTTGTATTTGTATTGCCATAGAGAAATATTCCAGTAAAGAATGATTATCATTACATTAGATGAGCACCATCATTTTTCTAAATTTACATCATATAGAACATAATTAACATTCCGCTAAAGAATGATTGTTCAATTTATTAACTAGAAGAATACAGGAGTTACATTAATCTAGCTTAAATGTTGGAACTTCATCAACGTGAGTCGCACGATATACTGTTCTGTCAATAAGGCTCCTATAAGGATCCTCCTCTCGCTTCTTCAACAAGTAAGCGATGCAGCGTTCAACTTCAGATTTTATGTGCAAGTACAATTGGTTTGCATTTTCTTTGTCCCTCAGAAAAACTTCTCTTCCCTTTGTTGGAATAGGCTTACCAAACAGATAATAAAATCGGCCAGGAACCTTGGGCAAAAGTCCTGGAAAAAATAGTTCTTGGTTGGCAACTTCCCCACTGATTTCATCCCTATAACCACAAAGGATATTATTCATTAGAAGAAGTAATCGTGTGTTTTCAATATACTTTTGCAGCTGGTATGTTGGTTAAAAGTTTTGTTTTGAACTTCTATGGCCTCTTTTCGATTAACAAACAAAAGGGAAAAGAAAGGAATTTTATGACAAAATATTAGGGAAGTAACATAATTTTGTTTTCCATATAATACTAGTTAAAAGGTAAACATTATTAAAGTAAGGTAATCACCTTATGTTTACAGCATCACGAGTGGACTCCCTGATATAATCATTAACCACAGGGATCTTCATTATATCATGGTAATCAAGAACCAACTGCCACAAAGATTTGGAGGCAAGTAAAATGTTATACAAATATTATGAGTTCTATTGTTTAGGAGATGAAAAAGAAAATATGAGTGAGTGAATCACGTACGGAGAAATCTTAAATCATTTCAATTCTACCAGAAAAAATTATGGGTTTCATATGTTAACTTTTGTTCTATCCCAAAAGTACTTGTCAACTATGATGCAATTCCAATCATTTTAACAGAATAATCAATGAAATAAAATAGAATCAGATATAGGAATAAGCAGTAAGAATGTGGATAATACCATTTTCCAGATTCAGAGGAAGGCTCTTCAGTTAATATTTAAAAGATTGTTGGTGATAAGAACAAAGGCTTACTTCTGCTATATCGTCTTCTCCTACAGACCCAAAGGGTACAATCGTGGCCCCAAAACGCGCTGCCATTCTCACAAATTCCTGGCTTTCAGGCCAAAACAGTTTATATTCTTCACCCTGGCAATTGTAGAAGCAATATTAGGTTAAACTTTTAAATAAAGTCACAGTTGCCAGGAATTCGTAAAAAAATAAAATAAAAGCAAATGGACTTCATGTAAAAATTGAATAATCTAGCAACATATGATGTTAAAAATAATAAAAAAAGAGAAGGGCACAAATTATCTCTCTCTTAAAATTATCTCTAGTCGCCGAGTGAGCACGTTTAATTCTGACATTTTAATCATCTTTAGTTCAATCAATTAATGTTATTAGAGTTGAAAATCAAAAAAGAGTTAATAAATCATTCTGATATTTCTCATTAGCAGGCTACCAGAAGACTATAAGATTCCTGTGAATTTGAGTGTTTTAAGGATCTCATGGTAAATTTGGCAGACAAATGAAGAAAACTAAGGTGTCTTGATGATAAGTTTGCAATGTAATGGGACCACATATAACATAGAGTGAAATATAGAACCTTCACAATATGTGTACCTGCAAATGTTTCACTGTCCAATTAAAGCAAGCAGATATTGAAAAAATGTAAAACAATTTCTCAAAATTTATGGCATTTGCCTACCAAAAGAAACTTAGTTCAAAGGAAAGCAAGCAACTTCATGCACCTTGTAGTGGAGAGCCTCACGTGCACCGCCAGGATATAGAAGAACATGTGACTTTGTTGACAACAATTTGAAAAGATTTCTTGCTGAGACAGGTACAGCACCCATTACTTTCAACCAATCAGTGATAGAAAATTCAGTAGTAGAACTCTCAAGCCTTCCTAAAAATAACTCTGGATGGGCAATACCACGAAGCATTATATTCTTCTCTCGCAAAAATGTTTCAACAAGTGAATAGAGTTCAAACCCCAATAGCATATGGTAACCAACAAATAAGACAGGACCTTCGCTCGGAACCCCTGCAAGGCCTTTCACTATTTTTCCATCTTCCAAAGTTGATAACATGACTGAACTAGTAGCAAAACGAATAAATCTGCGATTCATGAAATTAAAATACCAGCTTCAGCCATACGTGCAGAAAAATTGGCAATAAGTTGCTACTCAAACAGGCAGTTTGTGCTAGTATGCAAACAAAGCCCCAATCATGAGTAGGAGATCATTATCATTCTATTTTTATTGTTTATCTTAGCATGTGAGAACCTGTCAAAGCAAGCCCTACAGGTCTATTTAGTGGCAACAGAATTTTGCTAGTTTGCATATATTCTAATAGAAACTTATGAGAAGATCAGATATGAGAGTAATGAGCAGAGGGACAATTTTAGATTCTTAATGGTGAATCAGCTTGAACAAGATGAAAATGCATCAAGGAATATGTTCAGTACAAAAGTAAACAAATTAGTGTACATGAAAGAATGCTTTGTTGAATTACCCAACTACTTGATCAAACACCATGTTGAAATCTTCCCTACTAGGGGGCAGAAAATCTGCAACAGAATCCAACTTCCTTGTGCGACGGTACTTGCCAGTACCTTTAATTATTGTAAGTAAACTAATGCCTTCTTCCTGTACCAACATCTAACGCAGTCAGCTATATTTGTATCCACACAGAAAACATCACTGAAGGGGAACAATAGTTGTTCCAGAAAGTTTGTTTTATTTAAGTCTAGAACTGAAAAGAAGATAAACGGCCACTTTTAAACCAAACAAAAAGAAACTATAAAACATTCTATATATGATTTATATCAAGTATGAAAACCAATGAAAATATTAAAACAGGTGCAGTTCACTATTTTTTTTTTTTACACAAATATAGCCAATATGCATTAACCAACATAAAACAAATGAGTAAACACTAATTATGGCTATATTTGCTGTGACCAAGAATTCCACTATTGCCAAAGCATATATGATGAAAGCTTAAGCAGCAACAGTATCTATAATATACCAGCAGAAGGGTATGACCATTATCCTTGAAGTAACGAACTATGCAATTCTGCAATGAATTCTTAAGGCGTTTTGCTTCATCCTTACTAGGAAGCATGTTGTCCTTGCCACTGGAAAATAAAGAGAAGGTCAACCTCAAAATCCATCAAAATTTTTTGTTTTTCCTTTCTTTCAGCTAATAAGCAACAGAAAAATGGAAAAGTAATTTTTAAGTACATTAAGGCTCAAAGTTACTATCTAATTCATGTCATTAACGGCAAAAGATACAAGAGATCTTATAATACCAGTACATTCCAGATACAAGACAACAACTAATAAAATCATGAACTTGAAAAGGCACTAAAGACAACCAAAAGTAAAGCATTAATATCTAATGCATGGTGAACTATTCAAATTCTTGAGAGAATAACGACCTGGCAAGCACTAATACTTCAGCTTTAACAGCATGGAGCCGGGAATTAGCATAAGCAGAAGCTGATTTAAGCAACTTCAACTTCCAAAGAAGAGTTTCCTTAGGTATAATATCAGCCATGCCCTGACCAACAAAAAAGCCATAATTAAGAATACAGGTGAATAACTAGTGTTCAGTGAACACCTCTGTCCAGAATCAACAAATTATTATAGAAACTTCAGTTGATGAAGACTATAATGAGCAGAAGTATGAAATGAATTAACTATTTAGTAAATTTTGTCCAAAGCAAAGTATTATAAACTACAAGCAGAAGAGCAAGCACTTCTTACAGAAAGAAGAGGCAGCAAAGAAGTGAGGTTCTTAGACATTTGGTCAAATTTTACCCCAGGAGGAAGCTTGTTCTCAACAGTAACCATTGCCATCTTCATTGGATCACCTGATGTCAATCAAAAGAAAACTAATTAAATACAACGCAGCAATATCAATGCGATTTTCTTTTTCTTTAGGTGAAATAAGAGAATTTTGCAACAGAAAATGACATGTACAGCTTGTCAGAAACTTAAAAACAAAAGTTATTCAAGCTTGTTCCAAACAAAACAAACATGCTCCATAGGAAATGCAGCAGAAAATTACCCATAACTAAGCTAAGAAGGTAGGGGACTGTGACATGTAATTCATCAGGTATAACCTCCAAGATAGGGAACAAAGGTTGTAGCTGTGACCTGTCAAATGATGTAGCTAAATTTACAGAATATAAAATATCAGTCTACTTGATAGTACACCCAACTACAAGTATGATGAAAATAGTAAGTAAAACTGAAAATCTTAGAACTAACCTGGATTGGATAGGATCAGGACTAGATCAATGGTAGGATTACGAGCAGCAACTGCCAATGCTAGACACCCTCCAAAGGAATCCCCCACCAAATAAATTGGCTTATGAGGAGATGAGGCATGTTCAAGCCTTACAGTTTCTTCCACAAATTTTACAAGTCCTTCATACGAGAAAAAAATCATTAGCTAGTAAGTAATAAAAATACGTTATACATTCAAGAAGAATACACATAATGCATCATAAGCTATGAAAATTAAAGACCTTGAAATGATGTTCGATCATAAACAGGAATATGAAGGCACCGAACTTCAAACGCCCTGCATTCAAAAAAATCTTAATCAAATGTTATTGCTTTTTATTGAATAATAAAATAAAAATAAAAACGTGGAAATATGAATGAAAAAGAAAGGTAAGTAGAAATAAAATAAAAAATAAAAACATGGAAATATGAATGAAAAAGAAAGGTAAGTAGAAATAAAATAAAAAGTAAAAACGTGGAAATATGAATGAAAAAGAAAGGTAAGTAGAAATAAAATAAAAAATAAAAACTGGAAATATGAATAAAAAAGAAAGGTAAGTAGAAATAAAATTAAAAATAAAAACTGGAAATATGACTAAAAAAGAAAGGTACGTAGACTCTTCTCTATAGAGTTGCAAAGCAGAGACAGGGGGACATATCATTGAGGTGTCTACCTTACTTGATAAATTTGAAAATTACTATTTCTTTTTAGCCAGTCTTTGATGCAAATAGGAAAACAAAAATTAATCTACTTTCCTGACTCAGGCAAAGCAACAGTAATCGGATGGAAACAAAATTTATTAAGATCCTCCTCTCTGCGAGGACTAGAACTGATGAAAATTAGTTTAGTTTATATCGTTTTAGAACAATATTCTAGCACAAGAAAACTTACTTCCCAAGAGCTTTGTGGTGCAAAATGAGGCCTAACCCAACTCCATCAAGCCCTGCATGCATCAATATGCAAACATTAAGAAATATTCTTCAGCCTTGAATACTAGAATATCTTAAAGACTAACCAGCAGCAGTTCTAAAGTTCCAACTAAGTTATTAAACTAATACTTTTAAGGAACAAAATCACTTCTCAGAAGCAAGAAATCTATTTACTGGACTCCAGCCATCTACAGGTCTCCTCGTCCAAAAAAAAAATTCAAAATAGTGTCAGCTTATCAAACTTGATGGGGAAATAATTACCAGGCAAAAACAGAAGAGTTGGAGAACCATCCAGAGGACGGCCACAATCAACAGGGGAAAACCACCGTGGGGGCCCTCCATCAGGCTTAATTATCTCTTTAGCTGCATCAAGATAATCTTTAACACTCTTAGTCCCGTATCCATCTTCCCAGAGCACTTCCAACTCTTTGGAAATTACATCTTTAGCCAACTTTTTCTCCGCTACTTTAGGCTTTAATCTCCCATCAGTTTTCCTTTTCTCTGTAACTAAAGGAGCTCCGTTCACTGAAACAGGATGAGAAGACAACACTGCTGAATCGCCAGCACCCGAACTCTGAGCTCTTACTCTGAAAGAAGGTTTATACTCTGAATTTATGGCAAAAGGCGATACCCGGAAAGTAATAACTGATGCCATGGTTTTGGTAGCAATGGTAAAAAGACTTGGAACTTTTTTTTTTCTTCGGAATTTACTAATTGAACAATAATACCATACCCAGGCTCTAGAAACTTAAAAACGTCTAAACAATATAAACTCAGAGTTCCCTGAATCACTCAAACTGAAACAATCACCACCTTTTATGCTTGAACAAAACTATAACAGAGAAGAATGCTTTAAAAATGAAATTTGGAGCAAACCCAGAAGGGAATAAACAACAAACACAGTTACAGCAAAGAGTGTACAATAACTAAAAGTGAAGCAAACCGAGAAAGCAAAATGAGGCATAGTATCTCTAGAACGTGTATTTATAGCGGAATCTCATCTCAAATAGTTAAATATTAATTAATAAATTTAGCCCATTGCCCATGTGTTGCAAGGGAACCACGAATAAGAAATGCATTCACAGCAAGAAAGAATTACAAGATACAACAAATGTGAATAAAGCGAAAGAAGGTAACAAACTGACAAAAGGAGTAGCAATCATGCAGTTTCACAATAATACGTTTTGGATTTTAGTTTATAGTTTGGTTACCTGACTTAAAAGGTTACGAGTGGTCAAAGCCTCTCCGCTGTACCTGGTTAAGGTAAGGCCACAACTACACATCACACATGGAATATGTGATAATATGGTGTTTAGCTTTAGCCGTTTTAAACAGTTACCAACTTGTCTTTGGCGTATGGGGGGGGGGGGGGGGGGGGGGAGGGGGGGGGGATTTCTGGAAAAATCCGTCTCTATTTTCTAGCTTTTCTAGGGGAGATATTACTGCCATTATTACCGTCATAACAATCATTACAATACAAGACCTACTTAATCTGCATAGATAGCATTTCAATCTTGGGAAATAACCAAAAACACCCCTCTTTGATAAGTAAAATTCAAAAATGCTCCTACACAATAATATCAATAAAAAATGCCCCTTTTTTGACTCCCATTAACCGAATTGGCCTTATGCCCCTTTTTTATCTTCTTCTTCGTTCTCCAAAACAGCAAAACTACCTCAACCGAAAATCTTTTGAGGTATATATTGCATTAATTTGAATTCAATCTTATTGTTAAATCATCATTCAATTAACTTACAATGTGAAATAAAAACACACAGCATTTACATATAATAAAGAAACAACCAAAACAACATGAAATCGAAAATTTTTTGTTTTTCTCAAAAATAAATTTTAACTCGAAACTAACACAAAATTTACTCGAAATTACAAATTTGTCTTTAACTTAAAAATCTATCATACATTACAAAAGACCCAGATACTTTCGTATTAAATTATGTTCGAATACACATTTGAGTAAGTTAGGGATGACAATGAGGCGAGGTGGGGGTGGAGAGGTCTTTTCCATTTCCACCCTGTTATAATTTTGATCCTCATTCCCTACCCCATTTCTCAATAAAATTTAATGAAGCGGAGACGAAGAATCTCCATATGGGGAATGGATTTCTCATCCCCATTTATTTTTTATTTTTGTATTTATTTATACTACTACTAATTAAAATGTCACTAATATATTATAGTATTATTCATATATAATAATTATATTAAAAATATAAACTCCTCTACTTGATAAAATAAAAAATATATAAATTATTAATTAAATATAGTTCGCATATATATGTTTTTATTTGAAAAATAATACATTATAATATATAATTGCATATATTTGGGGAATGGGGTAGTAATGGGGTGAGGAGTACTAAACTGTTCCCCACTCCATTAAAAATTTGGAGATTAATCTTCCTTCATTCTCCATTATATCACACAAATTTTACCCCATTTGAGGCGAATCCCTATAGAACCCCAAACTCGTGGGCGATTTTGCTATCCATACAAGTAACTGACTCGAAACTTAGTATATCTTCCAACTCGAATGTTAATTTCGACTAGGTCCAAAATTTTCTGGTTTCAAATTAGTTATTCAAATATACTTTCGAGTATAACGTAACTCAAAAGTACCTGAGTTTCATCGTTGTAAATTACAACTTTCTTCAAAATTTGATCAAATTACACTTAAAATTCTAATTTCAGCTCAAATTTCTTAAATCAAAGACATTACAAACTATCTAAGACCTAATTCACTCAAAAAACAGTAAGTTTATACATGATTTTATAACAAATTTAGAAATCTAAATTTTTAAACCCTAACATGTATTCACGCAACGCTAAAACCGTTGTCAGAGGTTAGTTTTCCTTAGTGTTCTCGCCGTCAATTGTGCTCCTTTGCTATTGAAATCACAACACGAAACTAAAGTGATGAAACAGCAAAAACATTCAATTATTTTGTTTGAAGGGCATGAAGGCAATTCGAACGATGTATGTAAAAAAGAAGTATTTTTAATTTATATAATTATTGGGGCATTTTAAATTTTATTTATCAAAAGCAGGTGTTTTTTGATTATTTTTCTTAAATCTTCTGAGTTTAAAAAAAATTATTATGATTCGCAGTATCATTTTCTTTTTTTCTTTTTTTTAATTTTAATTTTTTTTTAACGTTACAAATCTATTATTTTACAAATTTACACTCGATATGTTATCAAAAATCTGTTAAAAATTTAACTGAGAAATTCTATATTTATTATAACACACTCAATGAAATCTACCTTAATTAAAGAGGAATATCTATTAAGAAAAAGTGCATAAGCTAAACCAACAGCGTCCATGGCAATGGCAGCTGGCATACAAGCAACCAAACAAATCCTTAGCCTAATTTTATTCAGCCTGTTCTCAAAACATACATTGCTTTGTGATTGTACTTCCACAAAGCAGCGGTCTTCTTCTTTTGTGATGTATATACTTCCATGTGGCAACGTATATGTCACCTTTAATTTCTATTTGTTTTGTATGTTTCTAAATATTACAAGAAATCAAACCAAAACCCTCTCTGCTCCTACAATTTTATATCCATTTCGACCAAATAATTATTGACATAATATTAGAATAGAGGAATCACCTTTAAGTACAATAATAAATATTAGAAAGAAAATGTAAACAAAATAATTGAGAAGAAATTTTCGAGTGAATTATTTTTGTCATATCATAATTTATTAAAAAAGGTGAATTATATTGAAAATATCAATCAAAAGATTCTAGTAGATCAAATGTTGAAACACGTTTTAAAATATTTAAATAGAAATTATTCAAAATGAAGTGTGTAGATTTTTGCATTAATTTGCTTGATGGCACCTAACACACCACCATATTGGACTGGACCTTGATAATTGCATGTTATTCTAAATAAAGAGATCATTGTTTAATTGTTCTAAAAATATTTCAAACATGTCAAATTTGACTATTTTTAACCGCCATGAAAATTCATGCTTTTACATGATTGAGGCTACTGCAAACAGTGTTTAAGCGCGTTTGTCTTATCATATAAATTATTGGGATAATAACTTTTGGGCCCTTATATTCTAGTATTTTTACATTTTAGAGCATAATATTAATATCTATATATGTGTATGTATGAAATTAATGCCTAATAATCCCTATTTAAATACAAAAATTATATATAAACAAATAAACTATGTACTTATTTACAAAAATATGAAAACTCAAAGACACAAACTTTACTAATCCCAAAACTTTAGATGAGAAAATACTGCCTGCATTTAGAATATAAACAACTTTATAAAAAATAGTATTTTCCTTGTTGTTCCATGTTTAAAAAAAAAACATTTTTCATTCAAAATTTCTAGATACGGAGGTTTCAATGCAATTTTAAAAACGAGACAAATATAAATTTGTTTACTATTGAGATCCAATAATTAATGAACTTTTATCACAATTTGGTTTCATACATCTAACGAAGGAAATTAGTTTCGTAGTGGGTCAGACCAAGATTGCAATGGGACCATAAAATTGTCTGTTTAGGTTAATACATTGGACCTCAAAAATTGAGTTTGCTTTTTCTGGAGATCGGTGTACAAAATTTTGAGGAAAGTTTGAGAGTAACTGGGAATCCATCAATTTTAATTTAATTTTTTAAAGGAAAAGAATAGTGTGATTGGATGGCAATTCAATTGATAATGCAAGATCGACAGTGCAGTGTTGTCTGTGATGAGAATTCTTGGTCATCGTCAACCGCACGTTCAAGTATTTAATTGAAATATCCAACAATTTTCTCCAAACAAACATGTCAGTGTTGGAAATATCTATGCCCCTTTTATACGAGTCATCATTGACTAGAGCGCATTTCCAAACAAGCATTTCCATCGTATTTTCCACAAAATATCTTCGAAGATAAAAGCTGCTTTTAACTTGAATTCAACTCTTAAATTTTTATTGAATAACATTTAACATATCGTAACTTTTTTGGTTCAAATTAATGGAACAATATTATGTAATTGCTTAATTAATCTTATTTATTCTTACCACATTAATGTGTACTTCCATCCTACTAATATTTAAATGTAACATTAATTTGCATACAATAACACATGTAAAAATTTGTAACCTCGATATCATTTCAAGTCGAGCATTCAAAATAAAGGACTCACGGACAACAATAAACACTCGCTTTAGTGTAAATAACTTAATTTCATAATTTACGATGAAACTTATGCTCTAGGATTTATAGTTATTAATAACTATAAATTAAAAATTAGGGCACTTCATCACAAATTCCAGTAAATTCTTGATTACATTCCAGTGAACTTTTAGTTGTATATTAATAAATTTGTTATATACTACTAAGTAATATGTAATTTTTTTTTTTAAAAAAATTATCACAACTAAGGGCCCAGCTACAGAGACTTGGTTTCCCACTGACGAGACAAGATGCAAGGGCATACGACTTTTTATCCTATACGCCAAGAGACGCTGTTCCCAGTAACGATTCTGAAAAGAAACTACATCTACCACCTAAATTCAGACCCTAAATAATAATTTATTTCGGTTCTTGATCACCAAACAAGGACAGATAACATTAATCCAATGGGCCGTTTGTGATCAATAAGTGGATAGTGTTCTCGTTAATATCACGGGAATATAATTCAATATACTACTATAAAATTAAATAACGTAAAATTACTAATTCAACACAAATGAGAATTGTATTATTGGCCACAAAAAGAGAGAACAAAAACAAATTTTAAGAAAAAAGAATATTCATAATTAACAGAGTTTTCCTATGGCCACGTATGTTGCCCCCTTAATACAAATCTACAAGTTTTCCAACATCATATATATCTAATTTGGCAGCAGCGCTCACGTCCAAGTCCAAAGTTACTTCCCGCTAGTTTTCTTCAGTCACAACCCTTCTATTCCCACATGCAGACTCATGGTTTAACAGCTTAACAATGCCAGTAAAAGCTTGCATTTTAGGGAGACAGATCAAAATTTTTTTTTTTTATAATAGAACCTGTCCAACGAGGAAGTGCTAAACAGGGATCTTAGGCAGGTTCAGAGAATGCCCCCGATTCAGCAATCAATTGGTTTTTCCAAATTTACAAGGTCCCAATAGATACTCCTGATCATGAAGGGCAACCCAGAAGAATCAATATATTACCCGCTATTTTACACAAGCAAAAGATCTCCTTCATATGCAAAGTCCAGCCTGCAATAATACAACAGACAAAATACAGGAATGCAATATCATAAGAGCATTGAGCCAACATGGTAAAAAATTAGCAAATCTTCAAAAGCAACAGAATACAATGATCCTCTCATTGGAAGGGAAAAACACTGGAAGTGTGCTGTGTTAGTTATCTTTGATTGACCTGGCAAGAAAAAAATTATTGGGTTTTGAAGGAAAAAGGAATAAGAGCAGCTAATGGTTTGTGGGACAAAACCCAGTTTTTGGCATGTTTTTGGGCCTATTTCAAAGGATATTCAAGACACTGCTCAGATAGAGGCGCTTACAGAATGGTTTTTTATCGTTTTAGGCACAGATATCAAGGCTTGCGTGGACATGCACCTCATTTTTGATAATTAATAAATCAGTCCTGTTTCCTATCAGAAAAAATAAATTGTATAGACAGAGAGAGGGGCTCAAATAAACAAGAACAATTCTTCTATTTCATTTTGTCTCAGATAAAATCAGACAGTCCATACTCCCAAATATTCACTCAAGAAACCAACAGAAAGTAGCATACCTCCATCTGGAAGTCAATTGGAGTCACTTGCTAGGGACCACTCTGTAATTAAGAACCAAGTCCTCAGGTTTCTTCCATACATAAGCACGCACGGTAGCCAAGCTCATGTCTGGGGATAAGACCTGGGAAATACAGAAACAGATTGCTCAATACAAACAAAAGTCAGTCTAGATTGAACGATCATAAAAGCATGTAGATAGGCACAGTTCTCAGACTCCCAACAGTTTAAGTAATTAATTCTCATCTTAGGCAATAAGTGAAAACTCCAGTAAATAGGAGGCTCATAGAGACCCAGCCCCATCCATTCTCAAATTCAAGCAATCAAGAAA
The DNA here is from genome assembly GCA_028052125.1 of Melia azedarach. Classification (NCBI taxonomy): domain Eukaryota; kingdom Viridiplantae; phylum Streptophyta; class Magnoliopsida; order Sapindales; family Meliaceae; genus Melia; species Melia azedarach. The sequence continues at coordinate 1,368,913 of CM051397.1, forward strand.
GAAGCTTGATCTTCGTGTACAGTGGGCTTATTCTTGATTGCAAAAGAAAAAAAACAAAAAGGCACACTAGCAGTGAACACCAGATAGAGGTGAGCGTGCAGATTAAGAATGATGCAAATTCAACTTAGTAACACATCTGCTAGTTCTAAACAGAAGGGCATTTAAACAATTACTAGCATGCTAATCTTCAAAGAAGTTTAGTTTATTGATCTCCTCCCCTTCTTTAGTTAGGATACTATCTACTGAAATATTTCAAGACTGTAAATCCAGAATGAATAACAATGATAAAAAGCTCAAAATTAATTAACATATCACATCCAGATTATGATTCACTTGCCTGATTATTACACAAGATCTCTATAGAAGGTCTTAGCTTTGTCCACGGTTTCAATCCAGACCGGAAAGATCCATCTCCAACAACTGAATTCTGCAATGGGCCTCCAGCAAGTCCAGGGGCAAATGTTCCATCGGAATTTGCACCATCAGACGGTTTGTCAAATACCATCTTCTCTATGACATAATTAACAACCTACATAAAAGTGGTAATAAAGCCAAGATGGTCAGACTTGGAAAAGTTCAACATGGAACAAGGTGATATCAGATAACACTGCAAACAATGGGTCAACCCTGCATAAAGCTCTACACAGGAAAGACAACAGTCATAAAGTTGAAATCTCTACAGAGAAAGAGGAGTTGATGCTCCAAATATAATTATGTATCATTTTTCATTTTACAAGCAAAATGCAAATGTTCTTTTTTCTTTTATAAGAAACACAATATTGTTATAACTATGAAAGAAGAACAAAGAGAGAGACAGACTAGTTGTCCACCACCAAATCTATTAGTAGTTTTCATATTGTCAATAACCATTATATATAAACTACATTACCTTGTGTATTCTCAATATCCGAGGTGCACTTAGTTTCCCTTGTGTCAGTATCTGGACAGCTGAACCTTCACAAGGATGCAAGTAAAAGCTGCACCTGTAAAAATTGAACAAAGATTTTACCTACTAGAGAACAATTTTTCTAAATTAAATGCCTAAAGTTATATAGAAACATCCCAAAAAAGGATGGAATAGAGAAAATAAATTAAAATTGCACCCAAAAGCATAGCAACGGCAACTTTTGGATTACATCTAGCAATGTATCATACTAGTTATGATTCCTTCAAGCGAGAAAGCTGCGAGAGTTGAGTGTTCCAGGGGAGAACAAGGATACAATACTTTGTCAAATGAAACCATGTTTACGTCTACCAATGTATCATAATATATGCAATTTGTCACAAATTAGATGATTATAAGTATACAAAGAAAATACAATTAAGTCAAAAGCTTACTTAGTATTTTCTCTGGGTGGCAGACGATTATTCAGAACACAGTCGAGACACCACCAAGGAAAGTCCTTCTCGTCTTCAGTTCCATCTAAGTCGGTAATTTTCTTTCTCCAGGGGCTTCCTTGAGAACCCTCAGTTATTATGGATGGTGGCGAAATTGCTGAAAATTCAAATGGAGGATACACCATAGAGTCATTTTCAGCATTACCATCTACTTCAATTCTTGAATGGGTAAGACTTCTAGCACTGATATCCTTTGCTGACAAAACATCCCCATTGACAGAAGCTTGTGATCCAAGTCTCTGCTTTCTTTTGGCCAACCAATGAGCCAACAAACCTTTAAGTGTTTCACGAGCTAGATTTACCTGTAGATCACAAATAAATGCAGCACAACCTGTGATCTTTTCAGGAGTTGAGGTTTATCCAATAAAATAAAACATCAAATTTAATTCACTGTAAATTTTTTTTTTTTATGAAAGCTTGGTGTTTGTTGTGGTTAGAGTTCAAAGGTTGCACTCCAGCGTTGACTTGCATGTAGAATAGAATATATTTATAAATATGCATGCATGTACACATATATATAAGTTCCATGTAGCTGTGTGCCCAATGATATCAGAGTTTAAGAATCTAGATAGGGAGTATCAGCCTAATCCATTAAACATAAAACAAAAGATACTTTTGAACTGCTTGCAGCCATGCACAACAGAAAAACTATACCTTATCATCCTCAGGTTTTCCAGCAATTTGAAGGTCTGCTGAATACATCTCAGCAGAGAAGCATTGTGGTGTGTCCAAGTGAACAGACAAGCTTCCAAGCCTAGTGTCCACTGTGAACCATGCAGGAATGCTTACCTGGAGCACAAAAGCAATCAGCAGAGTTCAACAAAATTGTTACACTATCACCACAATACATCAGAAGAAAAATTAGTCAGCATACCATTTCAAATAATTGTTCCTTTTTCTCCTCAAACGAAACCTGAAAAGATTGATTTCACACAATCATCAGTAACCATAACATGCACCAACCAGCAGGAAGTTCCACAGAGAAAAGGATTAAAAAGCTCTTCAACCTTTCCATAGTCCTCAACCACAACACCTCGTGTGATCTCCCATAGCTTCACAGAACCAGCAGTATCCTATCAAAATGGCAAATCAATTTTACAAAACCCAACTGCCAAAACTAGAAAACTCTGCATTAAAAGTAGTAAAAGAAAGGAAAATATAATATTCACCTTAGTCAATACATGCCTTCTGTTATTTAAAATTTCATGCTGCACGATTCCCGGAATTCCAGGAATGGAAAAGTTTGGTTCTTTATAAACAGGAACCTATGAAGATGGCAAATAGTTAGTAATTGATAACTAAAATGTATGCATCATGCTAGAAGGGGGAAAAAGTAGAGATAGACATCATCTACTGGTAGATAAAGGACAATCAGAAGAGATTGCCCACAATTGATACAAATCAAGTGCAAATCAACCCAACAATGACAAACCCAATAAGTAAATTGATGTATACAACTCGAAAACCAGGATTTTTCACTCAAAATTAAGCGCATCCTACAGCAACAATTGCAAAATAAACGGAAAAAACTTTTACTCACGGGGGTAGATCCTTCCAAGGAAACCCTTGCCCTTGAAAAAGACAAATTTCCAGCCAAGAATGAACCACCTCTTTGAAAGACCTTTTGAGGATTACGACCTTCGGCTGGCCACCTATGAACTGAAGAATCTGTTGTTGCAAGCCATATGTTATCATCATGCAATCCCAATTGCAGAACTGGGTGTTCCCCTGTGCAGAGCAATAGACTCTCTCTTGTTGCCAAGTCTGTCAAGTATAACTACGAGCATATACAGAATTGAGCATCAAACCAAAGCAGTAGACAACAGAGTATTTGCTTCAGAAGAAAGAGTACTCACGGAAAGGTCTCTCCCCCCACTGTAAACATGACTAAACGTTGGGGTGCTGGCAAGTGCCCAGACAGAATCTGTATGCACAGCATAGGAGTGCAGACAACGCTGTTGACCAAGATCCCATAGCCTATGAAGAAGAGTACATAAGCAATTATCGCCCATATCTCACACATTAGTATGGTTGAGATTACTTTTAGAACAATAAAAATGGCCCAAGCAATCTACCTGATCATCGAGTCAGAGGATCCAGATAAGCAAAACCTGCAGGAATAACAAAACAAATAAATAAAGCAAACTACTAGATGGAAGCCATCAAACATCAGCTCTGTTTTTTCTCTTCTAGATAAGAAACAGAAGAAATAGACCATCAGCTCTTCGGAGTTATTAAATTTCAAGTTGTACACATGTTTCCTACGCTCTGGGAATTATTTGAGAAACATTTAATAACATACGTAAGTTACAACAGAACACAACAGACTCCATTCAATCAACCTGCCAGTAGAATCCAGGAGCAGAGCTCGAACGTTATCCGTATGCCCTCTGAGCTTCATAGTCTTTGAACCAGACCTTGGATCCCAAACGCGTACAACCTAGAGAAAGCATGATATGAGACACAAATTAATCTCCCAACCATCATCAAATAATAAGAATTAAACAATCAAAAAAGGTTCAAATATGTTAACTCTTTCTTAGATTTCATAGAGAGCAGAAAAAATGATACACAATGCAAAAATGATCATTACATCAGATTATACCTTCTCAGTTCCACCAGAGACAAGAAGGGTTCCGCTATCATTCATGGCTAACGCATAGACAGACTCCTTATGGCCTTTGGCAGCAATTGGAACGTATCCTTGAGACTGATTCGTGTGTGCAGAAATGCTGTTGCTTGAGCTAATAGTACGTAGACTTGTTATGGGTAATGAATTCCCAGAACCATTGATACCATTTGCACAATCATCTTCCATAGTATCACTTGACTTTGAGAGTGGAGTAAGGGCAGCTTCTATATCCCATATGAAAACCTCCGCTCCAAGACCACCAGATGCAACAATATTGCTCTAAAGTGCATGATACTAATAGAGGATCAGAAAATGAAATTGATAGCTAGATATAATATGTCCAAGTGCAATTACTGCTACCAAAGTGATATAAAATTTAGAAAGATATCACTGACAGGAACCTTTCATCCATGCAGTTAATAAGATCCACGAAAAATTTGACATAGAAATTACATTTTTTTCTGCTGCAGCGAGACAAGTAACATAGTCAGAGTGCTGACGGAGAGTCCTGGTACAAGTCCCATCAGACAAGCAATTCCATGTCTGGTGTATCTCAACCCAAAAAAATAAATAAACATCAATAAGAAACAACAGAATATTTATAAAAATATATATATAATAAAACCAGCAAGCATCATTGAATAAACAAACCTTGAGCGTGGTGTCCGAGGAGCAAGAAACAAGAGTATTATCATTTACAAGGACAGCATCATTTACCTGCAGAACCATAGACATTCCCCTTATATTCAAGGGCAAGACATTTACACATTCATATATACAATTACATCTCGCAAAACGAATCACAATAGAACTTAGGTCTATATTCTAATCTACTATGAAGATGTGGAAGCTCTTGACCACCAGATTACATGTGCATTTGACAAAAATCTAAACCTTGTTGGTAGTCATACTTAACAAAGAATAAAAAACACATGGAATAAGAAGGTACCCAATCAACATGTGACTCAAATGTAGCACAGCAACTTGCAACATCATCACCCAGTGACCACCTCTTTAGTGTGCCGTCACGACTCCCAGTGAACAGGTAATTGCGCCCATCAGATACAGATGACTTCAATACAGCCAAACAATTTATACCGGCACAATGCTGCAAGATCAATATTTCAAACAGTTTAACATGCAATCTGCAACTCAGCTATTATTGATGAAGTCGACAACACCATCCAAACAACTACTTGGACTTTAGAGTAGATAAAGAAGATCAAGACTGGGAGAAAAGTATCCAATATAATAAAAGCCCATAATACACATGTATGATGTTTCTAATAATTTAATAAAGTGTTATCAGCAACAGCAATGCACCAAACCTCCAATTATGCTGAAACATGAAAAGAAAATGAGTTTCAACTGAATCAACTAAGTGCATGATAATTAATTCACATGCTTGCCAATCAAATATAGAGCAAAATTTAAGGTTGTATCCATCAAAAGACAATTGATAAAACTAACCATAAAAAGGCAAAAGAATAACAAATCACTTCACCTTTGTGTCATCTGCATCATTCAGCACATATGTCAACCTCTTCTCTTTACGAGGACGAGTAGAATTGGTGTTGTTACCCGCACTACCCACGCGGTGCATTGCAACAACCCCTGAAACAAATATCAAAAGACTACTATGTCAATACCAAAACTTTAAAAAAAAAGAGAGAGAAACACGTTACTTTTTTTAAAGCTGCCACCTGAATAAGGCAATGTTTGACTGTCTTTTACAGCAGCAATGGCATTTACATTACAGAGATCATATACCATATTTATTTTCTTCTGCTACGATTACAAATATATATTTATATATCTATTACAAATATACTTTATAAACAATGCCAAAAGAGCACCATCGGAATTTTAACTTTTCATTTAAGGCTTCACTTGGAATTATGGTGTTTTTATTGTGCTTTAAAAACAAAACTAGAAATAAGTCTGATGACACCAACTTCAGTAGGACCAAGTCATTCTTTCATTACTATTAGAAATCCCGTGTTTCTATTCCACATCAGTTGTGAAGCACCTCAATATGAGACAGAGCCTAAATCAAATAAAAACAATGTGGGTCTATTAAAGACAGACTTCTAGCCACAGTACATATGCGCCAATTAGAAACCAGGTTATTCATTTTTCCCTACTGATCAGTGCAAGTGCTTAATCCAAAGAAAAAGAACACAAGTGAAGATAAGAAAAGGTTGCGTAGAGTTGATCAATATCCAAAAAAGAGGCAAACAAAAATAAATTACAGTAGCAAAAGAAATACGTAATCTGACCAAGATCAAATATAGGAAATTCTGCAAATTACTAACAGTACAAAAAAAAGGTAACAAAAGATACGGTGAAATAAGCGTACCAGTAAAAATCTATAATCGCTCATCAAATTTGACAGTACGAAAGAATGAAACAACAATCACGACAATCTCCAATTACTATCATCATCTATTCGATAAATGCAAATCTAAACCCTAAAATTAAGCCAATAAAATGAAACGATTGGATAAAATTATGAGGCGAAATGAAATCAGCTCGTCTAAAATTGAAGCATTTCAAGAGCTTAATCAATGATCGCGAGAACATTAACAAATGAAAAATAACAATAGCAGTAGGAAAAAGCAATAACACTGACGAAGATGAATTGACTTACCAGAAGTTGAAGGTATCAATCGAAGGAGAAATTGAAGTAAAAACCCTAGAAGTCTGTGTATTAATACGTGTCTGTCTGTGTATGTATCGAAGAGATAAATAGAGAGAGAGCTAATTTTGAAAATGAAAATAAATCCTAAAACAGACTTGAAAAACTGAACGAGAAAGTGAAAGTCAAAAGCCTCTTAATTTTGAGAAAATAAAAATACATAAAAAAAATAACATATAAAAAGCAAGGCCTTATCTATCTGTCAATAGCGCAGCAGAAACGACGTCGGTTTGATTATTTATTTGACTATTTCTGTATGGTTTTATAATGTTTACCAGTAGAATTGATCAATAAAACAATTTTTATTATAAAATATTGAATTTTTAAGTAAAATAGAGTTCTATTTTCGATGAAAATTATACTACGAGGTCGTTCCCACATATCTTATCATGAGTTCACATTGTTTTGATCTAAATTGAGTCACATTATATATTGCTTAATTGATAAAATTGTAGATGCGCCAGATTGATATAGGTGGGGTCGTGGGTAGCACTTGTTCAAATTCTAAAATTTGTTAAGATGGGATAAAAAATTAAAATTTGAATTTTGTCCACGTGAAGAAAGGTTGGAAAAAAATTATATTTATTTTTGAACAAAAAAAAGAAAAAAGAAAGAGATCACAAAAGTACTTCCATACTAATTTTCTTCATTAAGTGATCTAAAGTGATTTAATATTTTACAACATTAAATTTTATGAAATGGGTGAACAAATGTCAAATTTTATTAGTCAATTACCAGTTTATAATTAGAATAATTTGAAAAAATACTAATTAACTTATTAATAATGTCCGTTTGATTTTATTTTTTATTAGTTAAAATTAATTAATAATAAAAATCTTTTCTAATTTTTTTAATGTAATATTAAAGAAGAGTTTTTAAAAATTAAAAAATTAATTTCTTAAAAAATAAAATTATTAAGATACTCTTATTTTATTTTAAAAATTTTATATTATTTTTTTAAATATAATATTAAAAATTTATTTATTCAAAATAATTGTTCTTAAAAGTTATAATAAACAAATGATAAACTCCTATTTAGATAATTTTAAAATTTGTAAAAATAGTTTTTTCTTACTATAAATTAGTTTAAATTAACAAATATGTATTTTTTTCCGTATAGAATTGGATTGAAATATTTTTTAAAAAAAATGAGCAATAACCAATTTCAAAAAAAAAAAGTTGAAAAGATGTGATGTTCTTGGTTGGACTAGTAGTTATGCTTTGTCAACTTACTTATCTTTTAATTGATGCAGGCTGCATGCATATGTCATAGAATCTAAATTTATTTATATGATACAAATAACTATTTTATATTGAATTTTAAATTGATAGATAATCGTTTCACTTTTAATGAAATTTAAATGTGTGGATATCACAGCTGTTGATTATAAAATATTCAGAATAATGGAAGTTGATTTATAAAAGAGCAAATAAAGAGAAGTAAAATTTGATCATTCTTTTTTGTTTAATTATAAATATAACTACTAACATTATAGTTAGAAACTTACTAAAAGTTTAGATATATACATTTATGATAAATTTTATAAATCTACGCACATATGATATAATATTAATTCTCAAAATTAAGAAATAATTTATCCATACAAATATAATATAGAACTAAACACCTAATACGGAGTTATGCAAAGTACAAACTCAAATATTTTTTATCACAATTAAATGGCATCGTTAGCATTTTTCTTTAATAAAATAAATATTTAAAAAAAAAAACACGGTGAGAAAATGAATATGCAAGTTCTTGAAGTGGAATTTAAGAAATCTAGAGAATTGATATTGATAGTTCAGTGATAATGTTAAATCAAATCCTTGTGTGTTTTTTAAATTAATTTGAAGTGGAATTTAAGAAATCTAGAGAATTTAATGAATCTTAGGTATCAAAAATAGTAATAAACCTAACTTATTTCACAAATCAAATAGTAAAATTTACAAGGCTTACAATTCAGACCCGCGTACAAAATAGGTGTAAATCGAGGTGAATAATTGATTGAAAGGGATATTTTCAGAAACCTCCTTCAGGTATGAGAAATTATCACCTTGTGGTAACGTTTAGGGAAAGGATCAGCTACCTCCCCTTGACCATTTGGTAACTAACCTTGAAATATGAAATTACTCAAATGCTCTCTACACTTTAAAAATCCCAAAAGCATGTGTCTATGGTTCACTATCTTCACCATATCCTTAAAATAGAGTCCTATCCCCCACCCATCCACCAGAATTTCAACTTCATCAAACAACTCTTCTACTGGATGGTTAAGGGATATATGACTGTTACTGTTAGTAATGGAGGAGGAGGTGGTTAATGAGTGGTGAAAAAGGAGAGGGGGTGACTAGATTGGGAAAAATGAATTTTAGTATTTACTTCATGTTTTAGATAAAATGAAATTTTTCACTGTTTTATTTCTTTTTACATTTTTATCTTTAACTTTAACGGACATAGATGGTTTAGGAGAGATAATTAATCAGTTCACCAAAAATAATCACAAAGTGATAGTTTATTGTACACGAGAGATGTGTATAAAAATATCACTTGTTTGAAATCAAATACATATAAAAAATAGTTACTTTTATTGTCGTAAAATTGATGATCTAATTTTGTATTATATAATTGAAAAAATTAAATAAAGTTGGGCCTAAGGATTCATAATTAATTGTTGGGGCATGAGAATATGATATTACTAGAAGAAGGGACGTTATTGCAGGGAACCGCGTGGTTAAGCGGTCACAAGCATGTTTCCAAATCGCATCTGTTTCGAGGACAATAACATAGAGACCCTGAATGTTTTTCGTTTTCAAATATAACTATAGGTTTTCTTATATTTGTATTAAATAGATCCATAACATTAACACCTATTGAAAATTTTAACACGATCAATAATTTTTGTAATACAAATAAATTACTTATATTTTTATATATACGAATAAAAAAAATGAAAGAATCCAAGTATTATCAGCATTTGATTAGTAACTTATAAAAGTATTTTTAAAATATTATAACATAAGTTAAAAAAATATAATATAATTACTTATTTTGTGCTTAAATAATCGAAGCATTAATGTCTTTATTTTTTATTGTTTATCATCTTGAAAGTATAAATAATAGATTAAAATTTGACGGTAATTATTTAAACTTTTATTTAAATAAATACACAAGTACATATGTGTAATTAATAAAAAAAATTAAATCACTTAAACAAAAATATGTGGATATTAATTTCCAAAAATACTGTATACCCTTTATCGTCTTTATCATCTAATTTAAGTTGTAATTAGCTTTGAAATTTTGAAATTGCCAAAAAACAAAAAAGAGCATAATCATCATAAAATATCTGGAAAATAATTGCTTTCAAAAAAGTATGGGTGGCTTTTATAAAGACGGTGGAAAGATGCAATGATGAATGGTGAAGAAATTTGAAGCATGCACATAGCAAATCAACACAATTCACAAAAATGTTGAAAAGACAATAAGGCCGATGACTTGCTAAGAAGAATACAACTTTTAGTGGAAATTGAGTGGGGTTTCAAAGTCACAAAAAATCATATTATATTTTTTTACCGTAACAAATATATGAATAAAAATTCACGAGTCACCGATTGTTTTTTTTTTTAACTCATTATGAAGTTTTATGAAATGAATTGATTTAAAAAATTAATGAAAAATATAGTGAAATTTAGATCGACATTAATTAACTCATACGAGAGATTATGGCACTTTCTCCTTCCAGCCAACATCATGGTTTGACATAATTTTCCTTTTTTTTTTTAACGAAATAAAAATATTTTTTAAAAGTTTTGAAAGAGAGAAAGTACAGTAAAAAGAGAGATGCTAAATTGCTTTAGGAAGGTTCCAACTTCCAACAAGTAGTTAGTCATCATTCATCTGCTTTGTAGAAAATTCATGCTACACAAATTTTGTATTTTCAAATCCAACGGCCAAAGGGGCCGTCTCTGCCCGCCATTATTGCAATTTTTACCGTCGACGGCAAGTCTTCAGATGCTGTATAATTCCGTTAAAAGAAACAGAATAAGAGCTCCGCTGCTGTCATCCTCTGCTGGCAAGACCACACTAAGCTAAACTAACATCCAATGCTTTATGCCACGTTGGCATTTCTGTCCACCATTGTGATATAAACTTAAAACACATATATTTATATACTTTTATAGTATTTAATTAATTGATTAGATGAAGTATTTTAAAGGCAGTTAATATTAAAACTCTATGCAATACTCATCTTAAAACAAATGATAACAATATAATATTTTTATATTAACAGTGTAAAAATAAAAGTTAGTGTAATAGTTTGTATTTTATTAGTACTAGTCAGTCATTGGATATAAAAATAAAAAATTATTAATGAAAAACAACCGATTTATACCATCTTTAAATTAATTTCTAAATAAAGGTTATTAATTATTATGACACAAACCTACCAAACAAAAATAAATTTTTACCATCGACCAAACTTGAAGTGTTTAATAATGCAGAGGATCCAATCCAATCTCCGTTTACCTTCAGTCAAAGTATATCACAAAAAGCATTAGAAAAGAAGAATGAAATTACCCAGATAAAATATCTTATCCTAAACTTATTTTTAACTATTAAATCGCATTTGCCCCTCCGCTCCTCACGCTCCTCTGGTCTGAAAAGAAACCAACTTTACAGTGCAACTTTAGATCTGGACCAACCATTATGCGAGAATCTTATTATATTTTATTGAACTTATATGAAAATGAATCCCACTATGTAGTATGTGTGTGATATTAAAACTGTACAAAAGAACTTTTCACCTCCCAATAATCAGAGTCCAAATCCAAAGAGTGTTCAATCATTGAAAGTAATTCCTGTCCACATTGTTTTTCTTCCGGGTTTCCAAGTTAATTTTTTAGGGCTTTTGAAAATCTTCCCTCAGCTTTTGACTACTTGTTTTGCAGCATAAGTTCTCCTGTTGGTTGGTTGTTCACTTTTGCTTTTTGGATTTTTTTTTTCTGTTGTGTGTGATTAATGATCTGGTGTTCGGAATGTTTTAGTGTTTATTAGTTTAGTTGTTTGGGTAATTATTGAATGAGATTTGATTTTTGCTTCATTTTTACTTCAATTTGTGTGTGTGTGTGTGTGTTAGGTAAGAGATGTCTTGGTCGTTCTTGTTTTAAGGCAACGAGCTTCCAAGTTTGTACTTCAGTTTCTATATTTATGGAGATTTTTTGAGCCAAGCGAACTCAGGCTTAGCTTTCATATTCCATTTTTGGTGTTCTTCTTGCACGCCAGCATTGCATTTTCTCAAAAGTTTTGCACTTACTTTTATTAGCTTTCTAAATGTTCATTTCAACGGAAAAACAACGGATCTCATTGGCTCTGGACAACGAAAAAGAGTCCATGAAATCGTCTCCAGTGGAATCAAACCTTGATTCCGTGGATGGGCTGCTGCCAGCTTCCGATTTGCCTGATTCACCGCCGGCTCCTGCCCTTTACACCGATGTCAGTGTTGTTCCTGAGCAACAAAAGAATGAGCTTGAGCAGTCAATAACAAATCTCGAAGGTAGATCTTTCAGGTTTTGGCTGTAGCAAAATGTAGTTTGAAGCTTCAGTTGTGGCAAATTGTGGTCCATAGGTCATTTGTCTTTCTCTAAACAATTGCAGACTACAGGTTCAATCATAATAAAGTCATTGCAGCATGTGTTCATTGTCTTGTTGTGACAATTGTAGGCATCTTTATATAAATTACATGTTGCGTTGAATTGACTTTGTAGGAGAAATTGTGGAATTGAGGTTGAAGAAGAGGAGTTTGGACGAGAAACGAAGGGAAGCATTGGATAAGATATTAGACGTCAAAGGTACTAGATGATTGTGATTTAAGGGGCTTGACATTGTTCTTTGTCTGTTATTAAAGTACTGATATTGATTTGCAGGTTGTATTAGAGTCTTTTGTCGGGTCAGATCGTATCTGTTGACAGACAGAAGAATAATTCATGAGCCTATATTGACTGAATTGGAGAAGATTGCTGTTAGATCAGCAGGAAGCAGGAAAGAATTTGGATTTGATAAGGTGTTTAATCAAGCTGCTAGTCAAGGTTAGCATCTGATTTCATGTGTGTCATTGTTTCCAGATTTAATCAAATATGTTTTCTGTTTCAAGTTGTCTACGAGGCTTTATTCTGCTTAAAAATTCTGTAGAAGATGTTTTTGTGGAGGTTGAACCAATTCTAAGATCTGCGCTCGACGGATACAATGTGTGTGTTTTGGCTTATGGTCAAACGGGAACCGGCAAGACATTCACAATGGTTAGGGATTAAAATTTAAGTTTTGTAATTCTTGAATTCACATCGTTAAAACTTCCAGAGTTTGTCATTCATGAATATTGGGGCATGGTGATGTTTCAGGATGGCACAAATGGGCAGCCAGGAATTGTTCCTCGAGCGCTTGAAGAGCTTTTTCATCAGGCTTCATTGGATAATTCATCTTCTATTAGTTTTTCAATGAGCATGTTGGAGGTCTACATGGGTCATCTGAGAGATCTATTGGCTCCTAAACCCATATGTAGAGTATATGAAGCTCCGACTAAATGGTAATTATATTTCTTCTATTTCCCCAAATTGATCCAAAACCTCCAAACCAATAATGAAGGCTATTCTCTTAATTTGCTCATCGTTGTTCTGCTAACTCGACTACAGCAATCTCAACATTCAAACAGATGCAAAGGGTTCAGTAGAAATCGAGGGCCTGACTGAGGTGGAAATCCCAGATTTTGCAAAGGCCCATTGGTGGTACAACAAGGGGAGACGGGTTAGATCGACTTCATGGACTAATGTGAATGAGGCATCCAGCAGGTCACACTGGTGGGTTTTTGGTTAAGTTTCATTTAGAATTTTTTAATGAATTAATTTGTTTTGATAATTACGTTATCTGCTTAGCTTCATATATCTAGCTTAATGAGAATCACCATTTTCCGACACGGGCATGGTTTGGAAGCTAAAAGAGAATTAAGCAAACTTTGGATGGTTGATCTTGGAGGCAGCGAGCGAGTACTGAAAACAGGAGCCACTGGACAGACACTTGATGAGGGACGGGCCATAAATCTCTCTCTTTCTGCATTGGCTGATGTGATTGCAGCTCTAAGAAGGAAGAGAGGCCATGTGCCATTCAGGCAAGTTCTTGGTTTTTACTTTCAGCTTTAATTATCCCTTCCTTTTTGTTGGATAAGCTGGGAGGGGCCCATATAGTTGTATTTCAAAAGACACAGGTTGCCAATTTTTAAATGATGTTAGGATAGTCTGTTTAGCTGTTGTTTCTTTCTTTTTTATTAGACTTTTTCCTTTGGTTGCAGAAATAGCAAGCTAACTCAGATCCTCAGAGATTCTCTGGGTAACACCTCCTTCCTGTACTTTTTGCATTTTTTATTTTTTTTATATTTTTTCCTTTTCTTTTGGTTGTGACTTAGCTTTGACTATGGATTCACACTCTTAACATATTACAATATACTGCAAACATGATGGAATTATTTCTTCAACTATTTCAATATCTATGTCGGAAAATGCATAATGGTTATCAATCCAATCGCTTTAGGTGATGGTTCAAAGGTTTTGATGCTTGTTCATGTAAGCCCATGTGAGGAAGACATTGCGGAAACAATTTGTTCTTTGAGCTTCGCCAAGCGAGCAAGAGGAATAGAGCCCAACAGAGACATATCAGAGGTACTGATCTTTTTAATTTCTTCATATTATCTGCATCCTAGGCATTAAAACTTTTGCAAAGCTTTCTGATATTTATCATCTATGTAGGATTTGAAGAAGCAAAGAGAGAAAAGAATGGCAGAACTTGAAGAGGACATGAGAGAAGCCGAAGTTGAATGTCAGAAAGTTAGGAATCAAATAAAGGAGGTTGAGATGGTATTAAGTGAAAAGAAAAAGCTTTTCTCAACTACTTATCAGTTGCTTGAGGATGAAGAAAAAACCCTTACAAGCCCCACAAAAAATCAAAAGGAAGCAATTGAAACCCCAACAAAAGCATCTCAAAAGTTAACTAGAAGAGGTATTAGCAATTATGTCCCTCGATTTATGACTTCTACTGCAGCTAGTCGTCAAAGGCAAACTGCTGCAGAAAGGGAAATCAGTGTAAGGGCCAGAAGTTTGAGAACGGGGTGTAGAAGTTCTGTACAATTCTCAGCTTCCCAATCCCTTAGCTTCTCGGATCCTCGTTTCAGGGCAATGTTACGAGGTTCAAATAAAAAACCAAGGTATGGCGATACTAATCCTCTCCTTATGGAGAGTCCTAAAGGGAATGCCTTGGATACAAAGACGAGTTCCATGCCTCGAAACAAGATTGTCACTTCTTCGGATCCAAACTTAAGAGTTACACTCTCGCATCACAGAAGAAGGATGTCTGATTTTGTCTAATGTTGAAAATAACCATGCTTGGAGATAACTTGTGGTATATGTGAAATTTGTGGGGTTATTTCTTTTTCCTCTTATTGGGAAATTGTTTGTTCACGAATTGATCTGATGCGGATTATACAGGTTGAATTTGTGTCATAACATAATATACTAGTGTTTGTTTTTCTTAGGCTTGCTGGGATCTGTAAATTATGGTCTGTTTGCATGATCCCATTATGGTGTGTTTAGGCCGGATTGTGAGTGTTAACTATATTCATTAACACGATTGCTGTAAGTTGTAACCCAGATGATGAGCATTATAATATACCAAAAAGCACTTATGCAGAGTTAGCTTTGCAGAAGCATCTCTTTCGTTTACATATTCATTCATTTTTAGCTCTTGTTAATTGGTTTTGCTTACTAAAAAACATCCAGTAAAGTAACAAGGTTACGTTGTTTTTAATTAAAGATTCAATCCAGCGCCATTTGTTTTAACGGATGACCCCAGTTTTAAAACTTGTTAAAGATTTAGGGAAAATATCAATATGTCCCCTACTTTTTTACACTTGTACCACTTATCTCCCTAGTATTTTAAAATTATATTTTACCCCCTATTATTATAAACACTAACATTTCACTATTTAAAGTAAAATTACTTTATTATCCTTAAGAAGAAAGGACTTAAACCACAACTTGACCGGACTCTATTTTTTTAAAAAGAAAACAAATTTGGTAATGGAAGTTTGAACCTTAATTCTAAAAATTTAAATTTTAACCATTAAATTAAATCAATAATAACTAATTGTGAGCATATATTAGATAGATAATTAAATAAATATCAATTTAAAAACTCAAACAAATAATTTGAATACAATTATTTAATGAAAAATAATTTCAAATTAAAACTCACTAACAATTAAAAACATTTGAAGTAATAATATAATATATTTATATCTTGTCATTTTTAGAAAAATTTAAAATAAGATCAAATAAAAATAAGGAATAAAATCTAATTTTTTGAAAATATAATTTATGAACACGATATTTTATAAAAACTTATAATAAATAAGATTATTTTTTAAATGTTATAATCTAAAATCATATTATTTAATAATTATTCTAAAAATTTAAAATTTAAAATCAATTATAATCTTAATACAAAATTAATTTGGTTAGGGGCAAATATGAAAAATAATAAAACTATTAACTTTTCTTTTTAAGGGTAATGAAGTAATTTTACTTCAAATAGTGAAATGTTAGTGTTAGAGTTATAATAATAGGGGGTAAAATATAGTTTTGAAATAATAGGGAGTTAAGTGGTATAAGTGTAAAAAATCAGGAGAGAAATTGATATTTTTCCAAACATTTATTAGCTTTGATAACTTTTAATATACATTTCATTAATATATTTAAATATTATCATTTATATTTTTACTGTTTCAAAATTACATGTTTAATCCTTACTATTATAATATGATTGTTAAATATTAGTATATTTTATCATTTAATACATTTATCTTTAATTAAATTAAATTTGTATTACGTTTAAACTAATATAAAAAAATATAAAAAATAAACTTATTTTATTAAGACTCTAATTACTTTTATTTTTAATTTTTTATTTTAACAAATAATTATTGAATAATATTTTTTGAGATATAAAAATCTACAAAAAAATATTCATAATAAAATTTTATAAAATGTCTTATTCATGAATAATTTTTACAATAAATTTATATTTTATTATATTATTTTTAGTTAATTTTATTGTAAAATTAAAAAAACTCAAAATAAATAGACTTATTTAGATTTCATTATTTATTTTTATTGTAAAAACTAAAAAAAAGACTTATTTAAATTTTATTATTTTATTTTTATTTAATTTTATTGTAAAAACGAAAAAGAAATAAATTTATTTAGATTTTATTATTTTATTTTTATAAAATTTTATTATTTTTATTTTTAATTGATCTTATCGTAAAAATTTAAAAAATAAAAAGAAATAAACTTATTTAAATTTCATTATCTATATTTATATTTAATTTTATTGTAAAAAATTTAAAAATAAAAATAAATAAACTTATTACATTATGAATTTAAGTTTTTAGTTTTAATAATTTTTTATTAAATAATTTTATTCTTAATATTTATTTGAGTTTTTTGAAATTTATTTTATTTTATTTTTTAAAAATTAAGTGATATTATCATTATTAATAGAGGGACAGTAAAGTAATTTGTACTCAAAAATTGAATTTTTAAGATTAGTATTATTACGGTAAAGACTAAATGTATAATTTTAAAATAATAAAGATATAAATGATAATATCAAAATATATTAAGGATAAAATTAATATTTTTTTTATTTAATTATATGGGATAGAAGTAAAAAATTTTAAATCGATTATGTATAGCATTGGATATTGCCAAAATTTACTTATCTTCAACATATAAGAAAGTATTTTTTTTTTCTTTGGTTAATTTTCCTTTTATTTCTGTAAAATTTTTGGATTTGTAGCAATATCTTGGGCCTGGGCTTTTCAGCATTGGATGGTATAGAACCAATCCAATTTGCCAAAGGAGACGCCCCATGGTAAAAGTCATAAACTCTCCCACACTTTAGCATTCCCAACTACCATGATCTCTCCACTACCAAAACGACATTCTCGACGTCAACGACCTGTCGACAGCTCAATCCACGCAGCACTGCGACATACTATCAACTGAGGAAAAAAACATCGAAGCAACACACGGCAGCAAAACCAAAACCAAATGGCGCTGATAACATCACCGACACAACAGAAAGGCATACTAATAACCGTACCGATTCTCGTTCTCACGCTCTCAGTCGCAGCGATCTTCTTGTTCTTCCTCCTCTCCTCGCTCTCCACGTGTAATTGCCCTCTCTCCGACACTTCCAACTACAACAACGGCGTCGTTTCCTCTTCTTCTGTAGTGGCAAGGAGCGAGGATGGTTCTGGAAGGTTCGTTGAGAGAATATCAACGACGAAAGAGGATCTTGAGTGGGTGAAAGATCAGATCTATCAGAACGGACTTCATATGCAGGATAATGTGTTGAGAAAGGGGATTAATCCGCGTACTAGAGCTCAGCAACTGCAAGATCTCATTTCGTAAGCTCAATCATTTACTCTCGCTTTATGTCAGTTTATGTGTTGTGCAATATTGTGTTTTGTGATGTTGATAATTAAACATTTGCTTAATTAGTGCATTTAAAACTGTTATGAAGTATATCATGATGTTCTTAGTTCATCGTTCTAGTACTAATACAGATTGACGCTATGTTTGGGACTGGGGTGCTGTTGGATGAAATCAGTTATGTTATTTATAGGTGGAGGTGGAAAAATGATTGGCTTCCATTAAAGTTGTGTTTACTAAACTCTTTAGCTGCTCAAAGCAAAACAGAAACATAATAATTTCAAACTAATCTCAAGAAATTAGGTTACGTGCTTGTTAGATTCTTAAAATTGTATTGGAAAACTTGTTCACTCTCTTTAATATCTTATTGCTAGCCTGTTTGTCGATTATTAAGCATTTGGTTAATTAGAGAAGTCTAAAGAAGGGCTAGTTTTTTTTTACATTTTGGATTTAATTCTTGGTTTTTGGGAACAAGGGATTTTTGGTGGGAAATCCTATAAGCTAGGTCAAATTTATTGCTGTGCTGTCTTTTATAAGAATGTATATACAAGTTAGATCTAAAAGCTGCAATTCTCTTCTTGTTTGTGGATCTGTTTTTGGATTGTAATTCTTGGTATGGCCGCCTAGGAAATGTGTGTTAATGGTAATTACAGAAAAGTGGAATACTGTGAATCTGAGATTATATATTTGTTGCAAATTGATGGAATGAACACAAATGGGGTCTTATGTTTTTTCTTTTCTTTCCCGTCACTTCTTAATCTAGATTTTTGTGGTAACCAAAGACTGGATGTAGGACTTTATGTAATCAAACTTCCAAAGTTCTTTCTCAAACATGAGATCACAGTGTGTTAATTCTGCAATTTGCATGTTTGAGATTTCTCTTTGGCATGTGTTTGTTTCCTGACTAGTTTCGGGGTCTTATGAAATGAAAGTGGATTTGGCATGGCTGTGATCAAATTTCTGTAATTTGTACAGATTCAAAGGTATATCACACTATGAGGAACCTGAAGCAAACAACCACACAGCCCTTCCATGCCCTGGTGAGCTTCTTGTTGAGGAGCATCACAGCAACTATGGGGAGCCTTGGGCTGGTGGCCGAGATGTGTTTGAGTTCCTTGCTGAGGCCAGCCACCTAACTCCCAACTCACATGCCCTTGAAATCGGGTGTGGTACACTTCGTGTTGGCCTGCATTTCATTCGGTATCTCAATCCTGAGAACTTCCATTGCCTGGAACGAGATGAGCTCTCTTTAATGGCTGCATTCAGATATGAACTTCCTGCCCAAGGTCTTTTACACAAGCGTCCTGTCATTGTGCGAGGCGAGGATATGGATTTTACAAAATTTGGTTCAGGAGTTGTGTATGATTTGATATATGCTAGTGCTGTTTTTCTTCATATGCCTGATAAACTTGTGTGGCTTGGACTGGAGAGGTTAGCAAACAAGTTGAAACCTTATGACGGGCGAATCTTTGTTTCGCATAACATAAAGTTTTGCTCCCGATTGGGAGGAGAGGAGTGTACAAAGAGGCTCACAAGCTTGGGCCTTGAGTATATAGGGAAGAAAACACATGATAGCTTGCTTTTTAATCACTACGAAATCTGGTTTGAGTTCAGGCGGTCCAGAACCTAGAGTGTCAGCCTATTCTTTTTGGAGTTCATTCTTTATAGCTCAGGGAAAGACCAACATGTAACACTGTAACCTCCACATTCTTTTTGAGTTGCGCTTGATGATGACTCTGTCGATGTTTCTGGAAGGTTTGAAGTTATAGATGAGTGTGGAAGAGTTGGTGATTCCACGGATTTTTCTCTCGGTGGAAGATCGGTTTGTGCTTGAGACGGGGACATTCTTTGTAGTTTACATTTGAATTGTATCACACGCATAACCTGGAAATTTCAATATTCAGTAGCGTATGCTAACGTAGGTGAGAGAGTTTAATGTTATTTGTGACTGTCAAATGATGTAATTACCAGTTTCCAATGCAAAATGCTGATAGAATAATAGATATTCTCCTCTGCAAATTATTGAACGCTTAAAGGAAACTGACATGCATATGTATCATTGCAGTGTGTTTAAGACCAACCATCAATGTGTCTCTTTTTCTCGATAATTGGGTACTATTCTAAACTATCTTAAATAACGTGATAAGTGATAATTATTGAAAAATAAATTTACCAAAAAATTGTTTTTATTTAAAGGAAAATAATAAAACGGTTATATTGTCAGAAGTGGGATTTGAACCCACGCCCTCTTTCGAGGACCAGAACTTGAGTCTGGCGCCTTAGACCACTCGGCCATCCTGACTTTGTTTGTTAAAAGTTTAACTTGTCCAATTCAAACCCACGCATTTGCGCTTTCCTCCCCATCCTCAAAGCCCTCAAAAAACCTAACAGACTGTAACATCAGAATCAGCTTGATTTACATTGCCAAAACCTCAAGATGCATTCTTCACGAATTTTCAGCAGCATTTGCCGATATCGTCACCTAAATATATCGCAGTATCGCTCGATCTTCACCACGACGGCCCTGCAAAGTTCATGGATGGACACGATCAAAGGAGTTTTCACGGGGAAAAAGTCATCCTCAGAAGAAGCGGCGGTCAGCTCAGAATCATTCACTCTCCTTCGTAAGTTTCCATCACGGCTTCCTCACTTTAGCTCACCTCCTCTCTTCATTTTTTACGGAAACCTTAACAACGCAAAGCTTTCATGCTTAAAAGAACGTTATATATATATATATTGTTTGAGTATTTTTGGCAACGCTAGAAGTGCTTCCAAATTACAGTAAAGCTTTTTTTTTCCCCAATAATATACAATGTTTGGATGAAATAAATAAACCTGCTATTGGGGATTGAAAAGCATTTATTGTCATTTCTGCTGCAGCACATGATACGTGTTAGGATGAACATGGTTTTTGAGTAGGAAATGCGCTTGAAGTGCTTTTCCAAGAAGCACCTGATAAGTGACATTTTCAGAACCAGAGAAGAAGCGCATCCTACAAAAGCGATATAAACCTTATAATAAAATTTTTATTGGTTGTACAGGGTTTGCCGATGAGTTGCAGAAGGCAAGGAAGTTGGGTACATTAAAGCAGTACATAGTCGGTAGGAGCAGCGAAGCTACATTTTCTGATGCTTTTGAGAAGCAAGAAGCCATTCTTCGATATCTTGGTGCTTTTGATCTTAACGGAGAGGTTGGTTTTTGTCCCTGAGATACACACACACACGCATGCATTCATATATTGGAATTGTTTGACATTTCAAGGTTTCAAGTTTAATGATCCATATTGCAAGTTTCTCTCCAATGAACCAACATTAAATTTAGAAACATTAGCTAATCAATCGTATCCTGTGGCGCTGGAAATAATATTCTATATTGGATTTCTTATTGCTTTTGCTGTCAAATCACCGATTATACCCTTCCATACATGGTTACCAGACACCCATGGGGAGGCACATTACAGTACTTGTATGCTTTTAGCCGGAATCTTATTAAAAATGGGGGCATATGGGTTGGTTCGGATCAATATGGAACTATTACCGCACGCTCATTCTATATTTTCTCCCTGGTTCATGATAGTAGGTACAATGCAAATAATTTAGAGTCCAGTGTTTCAATTTTTGCATTCTGGTATAAACACTGGGATTTTGTATTCCCGATACTGCTGTATCTTTGTAATGTGACAATTACATGTTCATTTATTTCATCTGGGCAAGCGTCCTGATTATGGCTTTAGGTTTCCTGATTTGTAGAATCTCCAAAGCAGTCAAAAACAAGAAGCAGCAAAGCATTGTAACTGTACGATAGCTGAAGTTGAGAGTGCCCTTGCAAAATTTACATGGGCAAGAGAAGCACAAAAAAAGATAGAGAGGTTAAAGGAGGAAGGAAAGCCGATGCCAAAGAGCATGGCTGAGGTAGTATAGTTTGCAGTTCATTGTGCTTATTTGTAATGCTGAAATTGGTTCTTTGATATGGGTTTGTGAAAGATTGTTGTATACTAAATGATCCAATTCTTGATAGCTTTGCTCTTTTGGGCATTTTCCCCATTCAAAAACATGTTCTTATTGAGGATGTTTATGTATCCTTCCATGTTTTTATGTTTTATAAAATGAAATTTCTTTGAGAGTAGAATATTTAAAATGTAATATCAACTGTGATTTTGGTGGTTGTAGATCCAAAAGCTGATGGGATCAACACCACTAGAACTTGCCAGGTCTAATTTGGCTAAGAGTGGGCAAATCAGTAGAAATGCCCTTTGTCCTTGTGGTTCCAAGAAGAGATACAAACGGTAATTTTACTGCTTCAGTTTTTTAGCACCACGTATATTTTTGTAGATGTAGACTGTTTCCTAGTGATGGAATTACATCATGTTGCTTTAATTACTACAGAGAAAGATGCATATGCTTGCATGCTGTATGCTACAATCAAATAGAGTATTGTCTAGATTTCAGTGATATGCATGTCCTCCTTACTGTAAATATCATCTTTCTCGTGTAACTTTTTGATATGCCTAGCATATACATAATTAGCTTGGATTAGATAATCTGAGATACGAATTGCTGATTATGTTAATCCTTGACAATGCTTACCTGAAAGGTATGCACAGTTATATTATTTTCAATGATTAGCTTATGCTTCCTGTGCTTTGTTTTGTAGCTGCTGTGGAAAAGATTGAGATTTAAGAAGATAAAGTAGGAAAGAACCCTACAACGGCCTTGGATATGAAAGATCCTTTTAGATGGTAAAACCAGTATGCAGTCTCAAATGAGATCTCAACAGTATGTTTTGGTTGCTTTTGCTTTATGGGAGTTTGCATTCGCAAGGAATCGTAGTTTTTGTTTATTAGGAGAGGATTATGGTCGGCAGATTTATTACTTAACCCAACTGCTGCTTGTATCTAACATTAATTTGGTGATGCGATATTGATGAAATAAATTGATTATAGAATGATAGCTCCAATTTGGATTACCATTTATGCATTTTTTTTTACTTTCCTTCTCAGAAAGGAGATGAATAATAGGTCGGCAATCCTGATATATTTTCTTTTCCTGCTCTCACGTTAGTGATATATGAAATGAATTGGAATTATACTGGGAAGGTTGCTTTTCTCTCAATTTTATTGCAGATGTGTCCAAACTCTCGAGATAAACATAAAACTAATATTTCCTCCCATAACTTGACTTGGAGTAATCTAACATCATAAGTTCTCCTTTGCCAGTGGTGTTTTTTTTATTTATTTATTTCGAAAGCATATCCTTAAGAGCTTGAAGCGACCTGAAAAGAAAGTGGCAGGTCCATATCAATGAGAGTCTGTTCTCTTTACTGGTAAATTTCCACTCACAGATGGAATCTATATAGTCAGTATCCATTTCCCATTAAAATAATTCTAAATGTCTCTCAATTGGATAGGGTATCTGCTTCCTCTTAAAGTCTAAAGATTTCCAACCTCACACACTTAATCGGTACTTTGTAAAACTCAAGTTTCTAACACTTGATTCCAATTTCCAACTCTCTAACCAAAAACATTTTTAATGTCAACTCTCGTTTATAGAAACAATATCAGTTGATTACCGGCCACTGTAGAAAAGAGTGAGGTGAGTTTTTGCAGCATAAGATGACGTACAGATTCTCTTCTTTTGCATCAGGATAAAGATAAAAATAAAAAATAAAAGTGGTTTTACTTTTGTTCACTATAAATGAACACAGACCTCGAGTTTATCATCATCCAAAGATGGCTAAACTTTGTACAATCTGCTTCTTGCTTGTCTTCCTTTTCTTCGCTGGTGGTAATAACTCCCAGTCTTTCTTTTTTTCTTTTATTTTTGGGATCTTCAATCTTCAAATTTTTTCCATTTTTTATCGACTAATTTTTTTTTATCATTTCAAAAATTTATTATCAATTTGCGCATGATAGACATAAAAGAAAAAGAAAAATATTCAACGGGACATGATATCACATAATTATACATGTGGTAGTATTTCATTAATTAGTTTATTAAGACTTTCTTCTTCAGAACATAATTTTCTTTGCTTTTATAACTGTGTTTTTAATTTTTAACAGAAGAGAAGTTGGTGGTGAATATGGCAGAAGCAAAAGACTGCCACAAGGTATGGAACTGCAAAGGTGACCAACGTTGCTGGGATGACTGTAAAAGTCGTTACAGTGGAAAGGGGCTTTGTGATTTATACACCGCGCCACCTGTTCCCAAGCAGTGCTTTTGTGCGTACAAGTGTTGATCACCATGATCATCTCACCTCTTTATCCATATGTACAATCATTAATATAATTAAACAAAATTCTAGTTGATCAATATCTCTGTTAGTCCTCTCTTTAGTTTAGTCATGTCTCAAACTTTGTGATTCCCAACCAGAACCAGAGCCAGAACCAGTGCTTTTGTCACATACCAGTACTGATTTCTTCTCTTTTGTGAATTTACTCGAAGCTTAATCTGCTTTCTGCTAACAAATGGTATGAAAACAACTGCTTCAGAATATCTAGATTCTGACTGTGACCAGATATTAATCCCACATCGAAGAGATCTCATATTGCAGCACTGACTATAACTATAAATATGGATTGTTAAGCCGCCTTGCAACATACTTACCTGGACGGGGTCAATGGGTGATCATGGAGACTCATGGCCTAGGTTGGTGACCTCCATTGCACTTTGGAGGTGCACCCGCCTAAGGTCTGTCCAACGTGGCAGAGCCTACGTCATAATTTGTGGCAGCGGGGGCCTGCGTTCGCGCGGCCCCTACCCAGTTCTCGGCTACCAAAATTTTATCTTCTAGAAGAATTAAGTTACAGAAGTGAATGATTAAATGCAAGTTCTTTACTAATAATTGGTGAATGAAATGTTTCCACTTCCATTTGTTTTCTAATTTATTTGCTATTGAAATAAATTTAATTTGTATTCTACAAGGAATTCTACTTCTCAGGGTCCAATATTGTCTTCTAATAGAGAAGAAGTTATAAAACTGAATGATTAAATCCAAATATTTTATTAATTAATTTTCAATTAAATAAATTCTATTTTTTATTTACTTCAACAAAGAAAGGCTGCCAATTAATATCATACTTGAAATGATAAGCCAATTTAGCACAAGCATTGGTAATAACATACTTGGATAGAGTTCATGGGTGTTACATGAAGTGCGCATAAATTAAATTTAAATAGAGAATTTTTACCCAGTAATCTAAGGCGATACAACACTCATCCAAATTGTGTGTTCATTTTTTCTCACACAAGCATGTAGTGCTCTGATTTTTCGAACAAGCAGCAGGAAAGTATATTTGCTTTCTACTACTTGAACCTGATCAGCCAATTTAGCAAACCTTCTATGGTAAGTAATATGATGATCGCAGACAATCGAGTCCATGATAAGAAACCACAAATGTATCCAAGAATGCATGGTCAGCCAATGAAATTCAACTGAAAAGAATCAACATTTCTTTACCAAGCTCTTGGCTCCACAGAATCAGACCTCAGCAACTCCTTTCTTTATTAGTAAACGCATCATCTGCCTTTTTGACTCCCGAGTCTCGAACCAAAGGTCCATCAAATTCCTTTAGGGCCAAGTAAGTTCTTGCCGCGTATCAGATGGACCTACAGGCATAACTTCCTTGTTTCTCCGTACGAATACGGAAATCTGATTTCTAAGACATGCTTCGCTTCTCTTCTGCAGCATTTTAACTTCGAAGACACGTTGTTTTTATGAACTACAGTTCCTTCTCAGCCTACTTCTGCTTACTGTCCTCCTCAATTCTAAAGCAGACAACTGTTCAACTGTATTTAAAGCATACACATAAATGAAATGTTTGTCAATACTTCCTCTGTCTTCTGTTTTTACGAATAATCCTTCAAGTTCTCCCTGAAAACTCCATTTTCTCAGTATCAATACTAAGGTTACACCATTTGATCACCTGGGTTCTCTTTGTTTCATCTCTATCCATCAAAGTTTTCAACTTGTCACTGTTTTCATCAGTTTTCAAGGTGTTCCATCAGAAGTAGGTAGTCGCCTCCTTTTTTCAGATTTTGAGTATGAGTTATAATGCATTTAATCTGCATTTGATCAATCCTGTGCATGTGTGTCTTCTCTTGTTTGTTTTTCCTCTTTGTGTTACCAAAATTTAATATTGGCTGGTTTGTGTTGGAAACTAATGAGAGAAGGGATACTAATGAATTAAAGCAGAGTAGGTTTTATTCGTTGATTACTGTATTTGGAATGCTGTTATATATCGAAATACAGAAAAACAAGCTATCTGCTAAAGGTGTCGTTTTATCAGCTTTTCAGTTTAAATATTGCCGGTTGATCAAGATTTTCTTCTTTTCTGCATGTCAAAATGTCTGGAATTTGCTCTCGCGGATGACTGCAGTGCTGGTTTCTTGTTCATGTACTAGTTATGAATTCTGTTTTTATTCAATTATTTTTAAGATAAATTTGTTGAATGCTAATCTTGGAGCTGGATGATCATTAATCAGTTGTCAGCTGTCTAGTTATCAATGTCTATTTTTTTCTTGGAAAATTGTGGTTGAAATAAAGAATATAATCTTTCACTCTTTCGTTTGCTTCGATTTGACTTTACTTGGTTACAATCTTCGACATGAGTTCTATATCTGGTGACTTGAATGTTTTCCTTTTAGGCCTGTGAGTATTATCATTTAGGTAAAGAGTTAGTGCTGTATCTTTGTTTTATTTGTAATTTGTATTTACTTTCCTGCTATATGTTCAGAATTTCATGAACCTAGTTTGCTGCATACCATTTTAAGGATGAGCAATATTGAAAGGGATCGCTGGGCTGATGAATGCTCTGACATAGGAGAAAAAAGAGAAATAGGATTTATTGATTTTCAGGATGATCAATCAGTTTGCAGTTACGATCCAAGCAAGGAGGGTCCTGTAACTGTATCTATTCCATTTCCATTTATTCAAGGGAAACCTCAGTCTATTCTTGTAGGCAAGACTTCCAAGTGTTCGATCACAATACAGAACTCTACTCGTGACCCAGTTGAACTTTGGGGAATTAAGATATACTGCTCAAATCCTGCAAATTCTTTCACTTTATCTCTAATGGAACCACCATCAGCCAACTCAGAATCAGGAAATACTCGAGGCTTCTCAGAGGGATTTTCCATTGAGGACAGAGTGCTTCAACCTCTCAAGACTTTAACCATTTGGTTATCTTGCAAACCAAAGGATATGGGTTTGCACACATCTGTGGTGCACTTTGATGTTGGGGATGATCGTATCGAACGTGTCGTGTTCCTATTGGCTGAAGACAACGTCTCTCAGTCTCTGGCTTCTAACAGGCCATACTCAAGAGTGCCAAGGAAAAAGCGGGTTGCTTTTGATGAATATGTTGCTTCCTCGCGTCCTGCTAGAGCAACTGGACAAGGTTTCAAGTGTAAGCTCAAGGAATTTCCAATCCCGAAGGATGTTCGTGAATTGGTGGCCAATAAGCAAGTCCCTGAAGTTCTAGTAGGTGGTCTAGCGAGGAAGAATTATTTTGCTTTCTTCAGGACATTGCTTGTCATGGAAGAGCTGCGTCTCGAGGTAAGTATTAACACTATGTCAGTTATCTAACAGTGCAGAACTGCTCTTCTTTGATTGGAATCTGTAATTGATTAGTTTTTATGCAGGAAGATATGAGGTGCCATAACATGGAATGTGTCAAACTGAGAAGAAAAGGGGTTCGTTCTCAATTCCTGGCTCTTGATGTTCCGGGTTTGGCTGAGAGGAGGCCTTCACTTGTACATGGTGACCACGTTTTTGTTAAGCATGCTGCTGGAAGTGTTGGTGATAATACTGTGTATCGGGTTTGTTGCTTGTCTTGGAATATTTTATTTTCTCAGAAGAGTTTATGATTCTTAGCATGCTTGAAACAATAATTTGAAACTCTTTTTTATGTTGTCTCTTGCCAACCAAGTCTGGTATCTGACTAATGGGCAGTGAAGTTTCACCTGTCTCTCCTCCTTTTAAGTCTTGGTGCTCCCTATTGATGAGTTCATTTCATTTCATGATATCTGGTTTCCTAATGAATGGTTGGTAATATCTGTCTTTCGGTAATTTATTTTTGAAATGTACTATAATTAGACGAGAGCCTTGATCAGTTTATTCTAGGGCGTATCTTAATTATTTTAAATCGTTTAGTTGCATGAACTTTTATTATTTGATTTTGATTTGTTTTTAGTCTCTCTCTTTCAAAACTTTGAAACTTGTTTATGGGTTGTTTACAGGGTTACATCTACCGTGTTGAGGCTGATGAAGTGATTCTGAAATTTGCCAAAGAATTTTACACTCATCACAGAAATGACAGCTTGTACAGTGTCGGATTCACATATAACAGGATAAACATGAGGAGGTTGTATCAAGCTGTTCGAGCAGCAGAGAATTTAGAATCTGATCTTCTCTTTCCATCACAATCAACCAAAAGGAGGGTGATTAAAACACCATTTGTGCCTTTTTCTAGTCTTAATGAGGAGCAGATGCGTTCTGTTGAGACTATCCTTGGTTGCAAAGGTGCTCCTCCTTATGTGATTTATGGGCCTCCTGGCACGGGAAAAACTATGACTTTGGTGGAAGCAATCTTACAAGTATATTCGACAAGAAAGAATAGTCGAATTCTTGTTTGTGCTGCTTCAAACAGTGCAGCAGATCACATATTAGAGAGACTCGTCTCCAATGAAGTTGCTGAAATTAAAGAGAATGAAATCTTTAGGCTAAATGCTCCCAGCCGTCCTTACGAGGATATTGTCCCTGATTATATACGCTTTTGCTACTTTGAGGAGTCTGTTTTCAAATGTCCTCCGCCCAAGGCATTAATGTGTTACAGGATCATCATTTCTACTTATATGAGTTCTGCTCTAATTCATGCAAATGGTATCAAATGTGGTCACTTTTCCCACATTTTCTTAGATGAGGCTGGCCAAGCGTCAGAGCCCGAAAGCATGATTCCCATAGCAAACCTTTGTCAAAAGCAAACAGTAGTTGTTATTGCAGGAGATCCGAAGCAACTGGGTCCTGTTATATATTCAAAAGATGCAGAGACTTTTGGATTAGGAAAATCATATCTTGAAAGGCTTTTCGAATGTGAGTATTACAAAAATGAAAATGCAGGTTATATAACAAAGTTGGTTAGAAATTATAGATGTCACCCAGCAATTCTAGATCTCCCTTCAAAGCTTTTCTACAAAGGGGAGCTATTGGCTTGTAAAGAAGATCCCTCTTCCTCCATAGGTGCTAAGGTGGATTTCCTTCCTAACAAAGAATTTCCTGTTTTGTTCTTTGGCATTCAAGGCTGTGATGAGAGAGAAGGCAACAATCCTTCATGGTTTAACCGGTTTGAGGCAAGCAAAGTTGTTGACATCATCAATAAGCTGAGAGCAAATACAGATCTTAATGAGATAGACATTGGGGTAATAACACCTTACCGCCAGCAGGTCCTCAAGATCAGGAAAGTACTTGAAACTTGGGATATGCCAGATGTTAAGATTGGGACTGTTGAACAATTTCAAGGACAAGAGAGAGAGGTTATCATTGTATCAACTGTCAGATCAACGGTCAAGCACAATGAATTTGACAGAACTTATTGTCTGGGATTTCTTAGCAATCCAAGGAGATTTAATGTTGCCATTACTCGTGCCAGATCGCTGCTCATTATTGTTGGGAATCCTCACATAGTCTGTCAGGTACTCCCACATTCTTTGCTAGGTATATTATTGCTAATGCTACAATTTAATATGCTTGCTTATCATACTCTTACTAAATTAGTTTGATTTAGCACTCTTCATCAGCCTATTTTTGGAGGCACAGCAATTTTCTGCCATAATTGGTGTCCATTTAGGCCATTTACATTATCCGCTCATCGTAATTAAACAATATCTTTTTGTACATCCCATTTCACGAGTTGAACAGAATTAATGATACTGTTATAGTTGTAACTTATCTGGCTTCATACAAGCAGATGATCAATAAGGCAGTATGACATATTAATGAACTAGAGATTTTGTTCAATGCAGGATCCTTATTGGAACAAGCTTCTGTGGCATTGTTGTGACAATAACTCTTACCAGGGCTGCCCTGCCCCTGAAAGGCAAGACTTCGCAGCTGAAGTTCTGAACCCAGAGCAAAACTCATACAATGAATTCGAGGATCCACCATCTGTCACTGATGAAGCTGAATGGTCGGATGTCTGGAAGTAAATTTTATTAGCTCTCTAGGATATGGGTAAGTTTCTAGTTTGTCGATTTGCATTGTATGAGTTTGGTGAATTTCTCAAGTTTTAGTCTGCTTTCACGGGAATAGTGGTATAGGTTATTTATGTCAGAAAGAAGCTCATTATATATTTGCAGTTTATGAACGATTGTCTTCTTTTTTGTAATCTCATTGGTATTATCCTGTATGTAAGATTTTAAGTAATGCAAATGAATTTGTTATTTTTATAATTTCATTAGATATGATCATCTACAGAAGTCCTCTCTGGATACTGACAAGGTACGACAAACAATTTGTTTCCCACATCGGCCATATATTATAGTGCAGCTCTGTCTGTAGCTATAAATATGGAATGTGAATCTACTACAGAACATACTTACCTGGACGGGGTCAATGGGTGATCAGGAAGGCCTATGGCCTAGGTTGGTAATCTCCATTGCACTTGGGAGGGGTACCCGCCTAAGGTCTGC
The DNA here is from genome assembly GCA_028052125.1 of Melia azedarach. Taxonomy (NCBI): domain Eukaryota; kingdom Viridiplantae; phylum Streptophyta; class Magnoliopsida; order Sapindales; family Meliaceae; genus Melia; species Melia azedarach. Next base: position 1,399,862 of record CM051397.1, read on the forward strand.
CCAATGTGGCAGAGCCTACGTCATAATTTGTGGCAGCAGGGGCCTGCGTTCGCGCGGCCCCTAACCAAAGATTAAGTCAAATACTTTTGGTATTCCGGTTTGAAATGTGCACATAAATTGTTATTTCTATCCGATTCAACGAATTTATAATTTCAGTTTATGGCCGACTTGTATGAAACTGGTATACTACGAAGTTTTTGGCCGCAATCTTAAAGATAATGTCCAGTATGAGTAAAGGTTAAATTGACCCGTAGCATTTGGTTAAATAAAAAAATGGAGAGTTAACATAACACAAGAAAGAAAATGAAATTCAGCTATGCAATTGTTATTTAAATTTTCAGTTGTTTCATTGGATTTCAATCTGTTCATACCAGGTCCACAAAGAAAGCTCGGTATATCCCACATCACCTGCGCACAGACCGAGAAGCTAGGTTGGTGGCTTTCATTGCACTTGGGAGGTGCACCCGCCTAAGGTCTCGTAGTAGCAGAGCCGACGTCATAATTGGTGGTAGAGGGACATGCGTTTGCGCGGCCCTTACTCGATTATTATTCCAGTTTTCTTTAATTTATATTGTCTTTGCATTGGTAGGGAAAAGGGTCATATACATCGTAGAGTTTAAGTCTAGAACAACGGAACTCTAGGGGAAAAGGACAGTACGACAGATACCTATTAGAGTTACCTCGTAGAGTTTCTTTTGTTATTTTATTTCTACTTTAATTTAAATTGACTAAATTCTCTCTCCAAATTCTACTCCAGATAAATGGCGGATATCTGACTCTAATAGGTATCTGTCGTACTGTCCTTTGCCCCTATAGTTCCGTTGTTCTAGACTTAAAAACTCTACGATTATTTGTGCTTTTATTAATATCAAATGATTTGGTTAAACATCAAGATTTTGTGTTGCTGTGATGCCAGAAGACTACTGACAAAGTCCACCGCCTTTATTTGTTGGCTCTTTTTGTCTTTTGAAGCGAATCAAAGAAGCTTATTTATAATAAACAATCAGATTCAGAGTTGATTAACTGAGTCACCAAGCTGACCATAAAACGAAGCCTTTTTTCCCTTTTAATTCTCCGCTATCGCCGCACCTTATCTTACCAACGAAGACCCAACTAAAGTGAGTCAAGATCCAAACTCAATCGTAACTCGGAAATCATGCAGAAAACTAGCAAAAGAAAGGAGCAGCTTCAACAACAGTCCTGCTCAAACAAAACCACAACGAAACAAGAACCGTACCCAACCCACGCTCGACCCGCCTTAGAAGATTGTCTAGCCATAAGAGACGACCATTTGTCTCATCATGGTTTCCCTCAATCAGAAGGCCAATGCTAAGGCCCACCATGGAGCGTGGAATCGAAACCGTTGGATGGTGATGCAGAGGGGACACTGTCTTCGATGGTTTGGTTAAAACTGTGCTATCGCATTTGGGGAAACAATCGACCTTGGGGGGTTTCTTTTTTATTTTTTAAGTTAAAATGATTTAAGTTACCCCTCCAAAGTTAACGGCAAAACTAATCCCAGGCAATCTTTCAGAATATGTCGTTTTATGAAACTCTAAAAAGTATTTGCCCTTTCCTTGTAGTTCGGGGTTATATGTCAATTTCTCGTAAAAAGAAAGATTATTTTTATTTAATATTATAAAACTGGTGTTCCCGACCAATCTGAATTAATCCTTTTAAAACCCCACTAAATCATAGTAACCACCAACTTCGTCATTTTTCTTCATTTTTGGCAGATGGAGATTGATTTATCAAGATTACTCTCCGCCCGTTCAAGCTAACGGACGTTGATGATTTCATGTTGTGGGCTGGGGATGATCAAGTAACAAGATCCCTCAGGTGGAAGACTGTTACTTCCAAGGAAGAAGCTTTGACCTTCATCAGGGATGTTTGTATCCCCCACCCTTGGCGCAGATCTGTATGCATTGACGACCGTTCGATCGGATTCGTCTCGATCTTCCCTGGTTCGGGTGACGACAGGTGTAGGGCTCATATAGGGCATGCTATAGCTGTGAAGTACTGGGGGCAGGGGATTACCGCCAGGGCAGTGAAAATTGCCTTTAATCAAGTTTTTAAGGACCTTCCAGATTTGGTGAGATTGCAAGCTCATCTCATGTTGACGTAGAAAATAAGGCTTCCCAAAGGGCGTTAGAGAAAGTTGGGTTCCTTCAAGAGGGCCAATGAAGGAAATATTGCTATCTCAAAGGAAAAATAAGGGATTTGTGTATTTATAGTTTTCTATCAACAGATTTCTCTATTGAAGATAAGCCCGCATTTGTATAATCATGTACCAAATTTAATGATGTGTGTAATTTACAGACACTCGTTTCTTTTTCTTATTGATCCATCATGCCATGAAGACAATAACGTACCAAATTTGATTGATATTGTATAATCTGGGAATTGATTGTACCGACTGTCGATGGGCATTAATATTATTGTTGGCGGCTTCTGTTTTATTTCAACTTAATCCACTTTCGGTATTGATCGAATAGGTATTATTGCAGTGAGTGTGACCTATCTGAGCAATTTTCCACTGAAGAAATGCAATGGTATTCTTAAAAAATATGAAATGACCTTCTAACCGCATTAAATTTGAGTCTAATTTTTTTTTACGGAAGAAGTCACACTCTAATATAATTGAGCCCACTTATAATAGGTAATAGACTCCACATATAGTGAGTCCCACGTAAGGTGAAAATGAATCCTTGTCAAATGGCAAAGATCAAAGCTGACATCTTTTATTAATTCACTGAGACCATCATGTTGATAATTGCAGAAATCAATCTCCAGCCATTCAGAACTCCACCTCCGACGTTGATGATTTTATGGAATGGGCAGGGGATGAAAATGTTATTTTGTAGATGGAACACAGTCACATCTAGGGATGATGCCACGGACTTCCTTGACGAAGTAATCAAGTGTCATCCTTGGTACAGAGCTATTTGTGTCAGACCGTCCAATTGGGCACATCTACGTGATGCCAGGAATCGGGAAAGATGCCCGGAGGGGTGAGATTGGACATGCTATAACTGGGGAAAAGGCATAGCATCGGCGGCAGCCATTAAAATAGCTGTTTCAAGTGCATTCAGGGAGTTGGGAGTATTCGGACAAAGTTGAAGGTTTGGTTTTGGCTGAAAACAAAGCTTCACAAAAAGTGCTGGAGAAAGCTGGGTTTTTCAAATATGGCGTTCTGAAGAAGTACTTCTTTGTTAAAGGGAAAAGCGTAGATACTGTTGTGTTCAGCCGCCTGACGGCTGATTAGGCTTTGAATATTACTAACTTGATTAATCAACTAGCTTTCAATAGCTTGGTCTCTGAATAAAATCCTCGTGTCTGTCTTCAATAACTTTGGCTTTGTCAAGACAAGATCAGAACAATACTTCCAGCTGCTGCACAAAAGGCAGATTTCGTTGATCATCATTCATGCGCTAAATTAACAATAACAATAATAATAGACAATATTACGTAATTACAGTTTCATTTCATCTTGTAAACAGCGGTGTTGACATATACACTATGGACACTGCACTATACAAAACCGTTGTTCCCATTTTCGGGCAGCAGCAGCAGCCGCAAATACATGTTACAAAACACATACATTTGATGCCTACCAAGTTTTCTCTATATTTTTCTCCCAATTTTCTCCTGTTTTTGACATTTCTATACTAGACTCACTCCGGGCAAGAAACAAAATGTCTCTTTATTCACGATTGACAAACTGAGACATTTCAAGGTGTAGAATTTACTGAAATTTCTTGTGGGAGAGGTGAGCTTGGCACGTCCAGATGTGAAGGGATGACTAGCCGCTGCAACGGTTTCAGAGCTACTGTGAGCTGTGCAAATGACGGACGCAAGTTTGGGTCACTGTGAAATAAAAGGAAAGAGTAAATTAAACATATTCAGAGTACTTGGAAAATAAAATAATGTCAAGGCTTTTTATTGTTTAAAAACTTCTTTGACTCACGTCTGCCAGCATTCCCAAATTATCCTTGCAACTACAGGATCAAGTTCCTTGGGGATATCAAGACGACGATTCTGGAAACCGACTGCACCCACTACTTGCATTGGGTTCATTCCACTCCAAGGCAATTTGAGAGTTGCAAGCTCCCAAAGAATGACCCCAAAGCTATAAACATCACACCTATACATCCAATACAAGATATATTGAGTTAGGTGGTCCAATAAATTCAGCTAGGATATAAGCAGGTTAAAATCCATAAGTAGCTCCCCTGTAGCCATAGCTTAATGAACATGATCCACTTTTACATTGTTAAGGTATAGCAGCAATCACAGTTGGCATTCACATTCACAGGATTCTGAAGAAAATTCTTGAAGGACAACTTGTGGTACCATAGGTGTAACATTCAAGGCATCTATCAAATGGAAAAACATGTTTCTGTTGTTTGCCACCGACAATCCTAAATACTCAACAGTGAAGTACTTTGCCAAGTGAGAATGGATTTTAAACAATCTTAAATATTCATCAGCTGTCACTTCTTTAGGATAAAAATATTCCTTACTACAGGATTTCAAGATTATCTTACCTAGAAAAGAATAGGTTGATAGACATCAGTAAGGTAAATGTAAGAAAAGACAACTGGCTCTTGCAATGCCAATAAGTTAAGTGATGCTTAAAACACCAAATGGAAATATAGCAACTCACTTTTCATTAGAGGGCTCATTGCGAAGAACTTCTGGTGCCATCCACTCAGGCTGACATATCAAAGATGACTCAATCAGATAGATCAGGGGATAAGGATACATGCTGCATATTTACCTTTAAGCACAAAAGCCACGTAAAACAATAAACTGAACAAATAGTCTCCGATTCTCACCGTTCCTGCAGTTGACTTGGATGACAAAAAGGTGTTATGCTTCAAGCGAGACAACCCAAAATCACAAACCTGCATAGTTAACATTCTGTCAAAAAGTAGACATCAAAAAACTAACTCCAAAAGTATATTAATGTTAGTTTCTTTTAAAGTGCTTCTGCTTTAACCACCGAGAAATCCAGTCATATGGATATCAACCAGAACAAAAGGCTACTGATAACCCAAGCTCAATTCCTAAGTTCCCCACAATATGGTAGCGATTAGAACAAAAGGCTGCTAATTAAAAATTTAGCCAGTCCAAATGAAAAATTTAGGCATTCAACAGTCAAGCCCAATCCACCAAATTAACATGAAGGAAATATCTCATATTTTTTTGAAATTTTAGTTACAGAGAGAGGAAAATGATAGGGTGAAGTAACGAAAAGAATCAAAAGGATGTATAATTTGTTCAGACAAGTAAGAAATGGGTGCATATATACCTTGACATTCCAGTTTTTATCAACCAAAAGATTTGGTGACTTCAAATCTCGGTGAACAATTGTTGGGGTGCTGGTATGTAAGCAGTTCATACCCCTTGCCTGCACAATAATAACATAATGGACTCATTTGAGGTCTGCTAGAAACATTTAATACTGAACAGAGAAAATGCTGAGATGCAGTCAGTCAGTCGTATACCACATCCAGAGCCATCTTTATTCTACGCTTCTCATCAATTTGACAATGGGGACGATGAAGTATCCGAAATAAGCTTCCCCTGGAAAATTAAACATCAGACACAACTCAAAATGTTAACATAAAACATGCATAATTAGGCATTTTGCACAAAAAAGTATATGCAAGCAAGAGAAATCAGAAAGAACTGTCTCAGCAATGCACATTGGACTTTGCTGACTTCCAAAAATTAATCAAAGTAGGAAGATATGATGACAAAATGAAGGCATGCAATTTTACCTTGGAAGAAACTCAGTGATGATAGAGAGATTTGGAGGACGGGTAACAGCTCCCATAAAAAGAACAACATTTGGATGTCGCAGTCTGCGCATTATCTTCACCTACAGTACAGAACAAAATCAAATCCAGGGACAATAATTCTACACTGGTAAAAAGTTTAGCTATGACTCTGGACACATAAATTATTACTTCGGACATTTTTATACACTTTTAAGTATAGAGAAAGGATAAAGATTATTCATAGATCCATATGTTGAAGGCTAACTTAATGCTTACTTCTCTTTTGAACTCAGCCAAAGCAGCACCTGAGAAATCCTGGTCTAAGAACTTCTTCACTGCAACCTCCTGTTGCTCATCAACAATCCAACAGCTCACAATTAGAAACCACTTTATTTCTTTTTTCTATTTTTTTAATATAAAATATCTACTACATTAAGACAATGCAACCTAATGGCTCTGTCGAAGTATTTAGCAATATAAATGATGATCCAAACATCAATAATATCAGGGAATACTAGACCAGCCGGTATATATGGATGAATTTGAAAAAGGGACAGTTCACATACAAAAGAAGGTATATGGAACTAACCGTGCCATTCCAATCAGCATGGTAGACCTCTCCATATGAACCTATACACGAGAAAAATTGATAAAAAGAAATAGAGTACTCCCAGTGCAGTCAAAATAACACAAAATGTAATGAAATAATATCATGACAGCTCCTAAAGTGTATAGCAAGTACAAAACCAACAGGATAGCCACCATAATGATATCAACTTTCAGCTCAAGCAAAGGAAATTCATCATTACTAGGAACAGTTAATTCATTAAAAAAAATCTAACTGGCAACTAAATCAAGATTTTCAAATAATGTAAAGAACCTGGATAAAGCATATGCACTACCTAGTCCAATCCTTTCACCAAGAACCAAGTCTTCCCACGGAATTTCACATTCACTCACATCAACATCATCAAAGATTTGGTCAAGCCTGTTTGTGCTTGAATCAACAGAAGAGCTTGGGCTTTCCAGATCCTTAAGTTTCAGATTGGTTCCCATGAATCTATCATGCGTGCACTTTCTGCGGTCAAGGTAACCAATTTCAACATCCTCCTCATTCCTGAGATTTTCTTCTTTCGAATTAGAGCTTAAATCTTCAACGACAGGTGGCCCATCAAATGTATTTTTGCTGGACTCCAACGATGGGCCACTACCACACAAACCACTCCTGGCACCACTATCTTTATTTGACAGATTTGCATCACTCTGTGACTTGAAACCATGAGGATAGAACTTTTCAGCTGTCGAGCTGGTGGAAGCTGATGTTGACAGATTAGAATTATTAGGTTCACGGTTAATTTTAGGTAAGATACCCTCCATGTAACCATACTCTTTTTTTCTAGGGATTTCATTGTAAGGATGTTGATTCTTCCACATCATTGGTACAGGGGGTCGACCAGAGACGGGGTTATTTCTCTGTCTCTGATACTCGTCTATTTTACTCTCTGCAGGCTTGTTATGCAAAGAAGTTTTGCCAGTTCCTTTTATCTGAAACGGATTAAGATCTGCAAAAAGGCTTTTAGAGTCCTCCTGACCGGTATGACCATACGGAACTACATTGACATTCATCCTCACACCATCACCAACTGCATTGGTCCCACGACCCCCTTTATATAGAGAAGTCCCAATGGTTGATGAGGGAAGATGATCTGATTGAGTAGCAGTCACTCTACTAGATACCCCAGAAGAACTAGCATCAGGTTCATTACTAGGACCAGGGACTGGAGGTAAGCATTCCACCTTTACAGAACTGGACACTCCGTATGGGGGCAAGCTACCATCCACTGTAGAGTTTGGGCTACTGCCTTCACCAAATAAAGGCTTTGGTTTTGAGTAAACAGGGCCGGAGTCATTAGAGGACCGGAGAATGGGGATCTTACTTATTATTGGGTTATATGGCTTAAAGGCAGTATCCTTTGCACTTAAAATATCTGCAGGTATAAGTGTCCCAGGAGCTGCCATGAGATCAACCAAAAATTCCCTGAAGGCAAAAGAGTATATATTAGAACTACACAGAACAATAACATAGTTATGTAGCAAAATAGCATGTATGCATCTCGATAACTGATTTTAGAGAGGAGTTTTATTTTTTCTCCAGCAATGAATGCAATAATATTCTGTTGATAATATTAGTTACTTCCAATAATGCCAAGTAAATACCAAAAAGGATACAAAGACTTCAAAAATTAAAGAAATTAAAACATGTGAACTCAGTAATTTTCACATATTTGAAGTAAGAATATGCCACACCTTTCATCCTCCAGCTTTATTATGTTGACAGCATCATCCTCCACACCAGTATAATGGCTACCTTTTACAAGTCTACAAGGTAACCTTATACTGTCAGCCAATACCTACATCCAAGCAAACAAACAAATAAGTATTCAAGTAACATATGACTGTTGGCTCAAGTTCTAATAATGAGGATGGCTCAAGAAGCCTGATTAAATTTAATATGACCTACTGAGAATATCTGACCTTGAAAAGCAAGGCACGATGTCGAGAAAGGCCTATATTTATGGACCCAATTGGCAGCACACTTGTTGGAATAGATCTCCTCAGTTCTGTACTTCTTTCCATCCACCTGGCCAACATTATATTAGCATCCTTGACTGGCCCACCCATATGAGAGGTGACAAGGTCAGCAAGTCGTTGTACCAAAAGACCAACATCAGTAGCTGGCAAATCTAAAGCGATACACTGTGCAACTTGAACTAACTCTTCTAAGGCATGATCAATTGTTCGATTAACTATTACAACTTCAAACCCAGAACTCCCAAGATTTGATTCAAGATGTGAAAGAGATGGCAATTTTCCTTGGGTTGCTGAGTCTGTGGAGAGTCCATATACATCATAAAATCCATCCACCACCTTCTCCTCATAGTCAAGGACATTGTACTCCTAGTGAAACAAAAAACCAACTGCAAGTCAAGCAGTACAGAACTACAAGAATAATAATCTTATTCTCATGGTAACAAAAACCAGAGGACACAATTGGGCAGTAGCATCAAAAGACGCTTAAAGATACATATTACAGAGTTGCAGAAAAAAACATTTAAAGATATCTATCACAGAACTAAATTGGCCACCACATCCAAAAACTAAACCAATTGAAATTTAGCAAATTTTCCTTTAGTTAGCAAAGTCTAAATTTCCATAATCTCTTTAAACCAAAATCAACTACAGAGATGCCTGATATCTATCACCAAAACACAAATAAAACCACACAATTCAAGCAAATTCACTTCGTTTCACGACATGCAGGGCTCACGAAAGTTCAATTGACCATATTTCCTCAAAATGGAAAAAGTAAATTGCCCTAATCAACACCAAACCAGTAACAGATAAAGCTAGCCAAAACCACGGAAATACCGCCTACTCAAACTTAATCCCTACAATTTAGAGGTTTACCTAATTCAACAGTTATAAAATATCAATAACCAAAACCCAAATAAAATTTTTCGATTCAAGTAAATACGCTATAATTATTTACACTGAAAGAAGACCGAATTCACTAAAATTGTGCTCCAAAAATATTACCCAATACTGCCTGGACAAAGCCTCTGCTGACACGTCAGCCTTATCCCTCCCCAAGTCACTCCTCAGATTACCGTTATTGTTCAAACTCAACAGCGTGGCGGCCCGGATCTGATCCTTCTCAGAAAAATCATCGGAATTCGAAGATGACGCACTGATCGCCATAGCCAGCTGCACTTGAAATTCCTCCTCCGACGTCATGTAATCCGTCCGACTGGCTGACGAGACGGGCGCTGGCGATGGTGCCGATGATGCTGGCGCCGATGGACTGACAGGATCGGCGTTTGACGACGATGATGTACGGTTGTGATCAGTGGCACATGACGTTGGAGCTAGGGTTTCGTTCGTCCGATTCGGCTCGTGGTTGCTGCCTTTGTGCAGCTTCTTGAAAATGTTTTTCATTTCTCTCACTCTATGTTTCTCTCTCAGCAGTTACTCACTAACTGTCACTTTCTCTTCTATACTTACTCTCACTTTCTCTAATTTTTCTCTTCGATTTTCTCTTCGATATTCTCTTTCTTTCTCTCTTTCTTTCTCTCTTTGGTTTCGTTTGAGAGGTCAAGGGAGAGGAAAGCATCAGGGAGGGAAAAAACTTAAGGTGGCCGGTATAAAACTATACATGTTGACTGCTAACTAAACAACCTTCAACTATATCTTAAATTACGAAGATGGCTGAATCAATGCTTATACACGCTAAGGTTTGATGGTGGACATGTAAACGCACCTATGAAAAGTCTACAGGGTGGCATATGATGTGGAATGAGAGGGGTACGTGGCAATGAGGGTCCACGTGATGGTGAGACATAGTATTGTTTTGAGGACGTGTTTGTTTATCATTTTGATTTTTTTATTTTGTTATTTGTATACCGAATTAATATTTCATTAGCATGATTATTGTTAAAAGAATAGCCGTGGATTAGAGAGCGACCATGAAAGAAGCATTTTAGGATGATATCGATGCTATAATCAACAAATGAGTTAACTGAAATGCTAATTTATATAATTTTTCACTTAATGGGAAGAAAATGAATGACTATCTTGTTTCAAACTTGAATAATAAACAACATAATTTATCAAAAGTTATACCATCATCTTTATTATACTCACAATTAATGTAGTCATAATATTAGTGTTAATACGTGAATTTTGCGAACCTCGCATCCTCACACAAGGCGAAAATATATGTATTCGAGATGGTCAAATAGCTCGAGTCAAATGTGCAATTCCAAGTCAAATCAAAAGTCTAAACTACCAAAAATTACTAGAAGCCTCAATGTCTAAACACTTAACCGACACCCTTGTCACCCTTTCGCCAAAACACTCTACCTTCAACCATCTCCCAACTTAGGTCTCATTTTGGCGACTCCGAAACCTCTTGAAATCCCATTAATGATTAAACACGTGCTGCCTGCTTCTCAAATAATCGTTCCGCTCGCCTCCATTTACTTCTGAACACTTCCAATTCAAATATTCCACTGAACTAGTCCGTAACTTCCTGTGAGACAAAGAAGAGCTAAAACACGAATCGTCTCTTCGACAACCCCTCTCTGATGCTTAAGTTAGCTTTAAATCAGAGAGAAAATGATGAGGGTTTAAGTATATCCATCTAAATGAAGAAAAACCAAGAAAATGTCAAGATGTTGAAGAAGGAACATAAGGAGAGAGTCTAGGCGAGGTCAAAGGTCAACAAAAATTGAGCTTCAAAGAGATGAACAAGGTATTCTTTTCTGAGTTTTTTGTGTGTTTATGGAGTTTTTGGTTATGAAGGTTGTATGTGCATTGATGGGAAAAAGAGAGAGGATCCTTCTTAAGAAGAGGACCTTTCATTTTCTAGGAATGTAACAAAAAATGATTGTCCCTTGCAAAAATTAGAACAATACTTTTTTATATAAAACAAAAAAATGCTCAACCTTGATTGAATAACTTGCATTGTCCTAATTTTATGGTTCTTATCTTTACACATATCCTTCTTTTATTAGGTCTCAGTGGCCTAAGTTAAATATCATGTGGCATGTTAGGATATATGGGTTTCATCTTATCCAAACTCAATGAATACTTGTCAACCCCCTATTGGTCAAGGAGATTGCTTTGTATTTTAATAAACAGACGACGTAACCTTATTTGTTCAGCTGGTATGTGGTCCCTTACCTGGGTCCTGAATGGTTTTTACCTAGGCTCTGCGTATTGTTTGTACAGTGTCAGACAGAATCTGTACAGTGCCTATCACTTACTAATTCTACTAGCAACATGGTTGTTGTCATGACCAGGGACTGTTTACTTTTTTTCGAGTAGCCCTAGCGAGATATTTTGTTGTGCATCATACCACTCAAAGAATATTTTAGGGCTTCAGGAAGCGGGCTTTGGTGCACTTAGGTACTTAGGCATCCCACCCCTCTCATTTAGGAAAGCGGAACTCTTGATAGTGGGTTTATCCGAAGTAAGTGCGATTGTTTCAAGGCATAACGGAGAAATTATTTTTCTCATCTATTCATGTGTATTATGGTACATAGCTACACTTGTTATACATGTCATGGTATATGGTCACGCTTATCATGCTACCAACAATATATGGTTCGCATTTATTGCACGAGTCGTGAGATACGATAGTGTGAAACGGCGCTCGTCATTAGCGAATATTTCAGCGATAATCAGTAGGGAGTCTTTTAGGAGCCTCACCCAATTGACTGTGTGTTAACTAGGACTCTCGCGAACTCTACCTTATGCCACAGTTACATTTTTCCCATAACAATTAGCTAGCTTGTTTGACACAAAATTATTAGCTTTTCATAGAAATTTACAAGAAAGATAAAGTGTACCTTAACTTTATATTAAACTCTAGTAAATTTATTTATTTATTTTTTCAAATTCAAGTTATATAATATATATGGTTAAATTTATAATAATCATCCAGTAAACAATTGTACTAAAATTGAGCATTTAAACCATTAAAAAAATACAAATATTATTTATTTTTGTTGGCATAACTTAGTAAATAATAAGTACTTCTCAATTTTATAAGCTTTCTTGAATTATTTGTTGAATGTTTTTTAGATTTTCAGCTTGATGATAATTTTAAAAAATATATATTGTTCTTAAAAAATACTCTTGTAATCCACCATTATCATAAACAACACACATAATAACACTAATTATTCTGTAGGGGTTTTAATACATACATTCTCTAAAATTTAAGACTTTAATAGTTAGATGAAAGGCTTGAGGTAAAACACACTTATCTCTCCTCAACTGTTAGTTGATTATCTATTTTTACTTAAATAATTATAATACTCTTATATATTTTAAAGTAAAATTTAAGAAATTTAAGTTTAATTTATTTAATGTTTAAAAAATTAAAATAATTAAAATTAGTAATTTACCCATGTTGATATTTTTTTTTTCTAAATTTTTATAATTGAGTAGTTTTATTGAAATTTTTGTATAAAATCGAAAGCCTAAATTTTTTTTACGAGTTATAAAATTAATGTTGAAACGTGAATTTAGTGTGAATATATATGATATAAATCTTATATTAAATATTTTTGTATAAATAGTTAGGTTGATAAGGTTATGAAGTTGTTTGACAAAAAAAATTAAAAGAAATATGATTAATATCGGAGAACTTGCGAAAAAATGGAATAGGAAAGGTTAACGCTTTACATATTAAATTTAAAATTGGATAAATATTAAATAAATATAAATTAAATAAATAGAAATTAAGATTATTATTAATTAAATTTTTAATTTTAAATATATATAAATTAAAGTTGCTGTTAATTATTATTTTTAATTATTTTAATAATTTTAAACATTAAATATATTAAAATTAATCGGAATGAATTTTGTCCGGAATTCTACTCTGCAAGATCGGAGTTTCATTTTTCCTTTGTATTTCCCCTTTATATGAGTGTTTCTGTTTGCTCTGTCCATAGTAGCCCAAAATTAAAGTTTGAATGCGGTAACGGACGGAACGAAGGCGAAAAGGCGAGAAAAAGATGGGACGGAGGGGCAGAGCTTGCGTGGTGGTTTTAGGAGATCTCGGCTGCAGTCCTCGTATGCAGTATCATGCTTTTTCTCTCTCCCGTCAGGTAATTTCACCACACACTTGCATGACATCTGATGATCTCGTATTTGTAATTGTGTTTACTTGTTCTTTAGCTTAATTGTTTTTCCTGAAGCACTATGACTATCTGAATTGATTGCACCTTTAGATTTTCTTTTTGCAAAGCGCTGATGTGATCAATTGTGCTTACCATTGTCTACGGCGTATAGGAAATTTATGAACTTTTTATTGTTTAGGAAGCTTATAATTCAATACTCCTTATGGTCCTTAGTGTTTCATCTGATTAGACCTTTCTGTTGTTTTCATTTATTTCCCATTGTTCACATATTTTGCTTGATTGATCTCCTTGCGGTTTGATTTGTCTTGCAGATGTCTCTTCAGGTGGACATTGTTGCTTATGGAGGTATAATTTTCTATAATGATAATACCTATTGACTGCCATATTTACTTTAATTGTTTCAGAGAGTTTCAAATATACTAATTTAATGTTTGGACAGGTTCCAAGCCACGTGATTCTATTTTAAAGCATCCATCTATTCACATTCACACAATGGTAATTACATTGTAAATCTTGTAATGTTGAGGCTTCTTGATTTATCCATTCATTGTGTAATTTGTTTTCCCCAACTAAAAACAAAAATTGCAGACCCAGTGGCCAACAGCCCCTCGAGGCTTGCTGAAGTTGCTTCAGCCCATGCTGCTTTTGCTGAAGCCTTTTATTCAGTTTTTCGTACTTCTGTGGTTTCTTTGTGTGAAAATATCTTCTCCTGATATTGTTAAAGTGCAGGTGAGCTTTTATTCTCTTCAGGAAATTAAATGTTCTTGTTTAACTCATTTGTGATATATCATTTCTTGGTGCCTATTACTGGTTCTTGCCTTAATTCTATACTGACATCTGTCTCTCACTTGTTTCAGTCTCCCATTGTTTCAACATAAACTAGCAATGACAATTGTTTGTCATGTAAAATAGAATCTTCTTTACATATCCTGGAATATTATACAATGTTAGTTCCATTTTGATCCAACTTACAACAATTGTGCATATTTTCCATGATAATGACTTGTAGATCCATTTCCTGTAAGTAGTTTTGCAGCAACTACATTTTCTATTTGATGGGTCTTTTGAAAGCCATGTTCAACTACATTTCTAATGAAATTTTCCTTTTTTAGCTTTAATGTTATAGGAGAAATTGTTGAGTGATTTATAATCTAATCACTTTCTTACTCTCTTCCCCCTCTTGTGCCTCAACCAAAATAAGAAATTGCTCCTAGTGACTTACAGGTGGTCTTTTTTGATTGTGCAGAATCCCCCTTCCGTTTGAACATTAGTGGCTGTAAAATGGGCAAGTTCATTGAGACGCTCTGCATTTGTTGTTGATTGGCATAATTTTGAATATACGCTGCTCGGTTTGTCACTTGGAAGAAGTAGTTGCTTTGTCTTAGTATACCGCTGGTACTAATAAAATTGACTTAAATTTCACTTTTCCTTATGAAGAGTGTTGTTTTTCTGTGGACAGGTATGACTTTCTTTTTCCTAGGTTGGAGAAGTGTTATGGGAAGATGGCAAATGGTTCTCTTTGTGTAACAAAAGCAATGCAACATGAGTTGGCTCAGAACTGGGATATAAAGTAAGAGGGTCTGCTCAAAAGGTCACAAATTTATTCTGCTCTATAACTTGTTGAGATGTATTCTGATTGTGAATTTTGTTTTCTGATAGAGCTGATGTATTATATGATCAGCCTCCTGAGTTTTTCCATCCGACAACACTTGAGGGGAAACATAAAGTAAATCACATGTTTCTGTGCAAATATTTAATCCAAAAAAGTTGATTCGAAGAATTGTTATGAATGTAGACCACTTTTAGTTATTCTGTAGTTTGGACAAGAGTCTACGGGCCTCTGGGTGTCCAAGATTGTGTCAGTAATGGTGAGTTTGACCAATGAATAAGTTTATAGTTCTAACTTTGATCATGATTATACTATAGCAGCTCGGTTACTCTAATACTTGCACTTTTAGGCATGGGGAGCCATAAACCAGATGAGACTCTGTTTATAACCCGGGCTGGCAATGATGTTTTCTTGAAGCCAAACAGACTAGCTCTTGTTCTAAGCAGTACAAGCTGGTAAGCTCATCCTTTGTGATTTTGTTATTAGTGTTAACACTCATCTCTTTTCCTGTCAACATTGTTGTTTTCTTTTTTTTGGGTTGCCATCTCTCTACTTCCTATTGTGTCCATCAGTTTCTTGTTTATATGACAAATTTGGTGAGACAAGTGATATATTTTGAATAATGATGCATTTTTTCAGGACTCCAGATGAAGATTTTGGATTCTTTTGGAAGCAGCAGTAATGTACGATAGACGTGTTGCTGCAATATTGAATGAAGATGATTCCACTGATGAAAGGGTTCTTCGAAAGGAATCTGACAGGAAGCGATGCTTGTACCCTAGGTTGTTTATCATTACAGGTAATAGTTATTCTGTTTCTTGTGCAATGTTAGCATTCTCATGGCAACATATTTACTCTGGGTTTCTGTTTCTTTATGAAGGCAAAGGGCCTGATAAGGAAAAATATGAAGAGAAAATAAGGAGGTTACACCTCAAACGAGTGGCATTTTGTATCATGTGGCTGTCAGCTGAAGATTATCCATTGCTTCTCGGTGGGCCATTTGTTCTCTCTTTATTGCGTTCCCATTTCCATTTTTACTTCCCCCGACTAAACCCCCTTCCTTGCTCTTGGATGTTCTCAATCTCTTGATCCTGTATGCATTTTCTCCTTTAATTGTGTAGTAGCTGATTTAGCTATCTTTCGCATACACAGGTTCAGCTGACTTGGGTGTCTGTCTGCATACTTCATCATCAGGGCTGGACCTGCCCATGAAGTTGTGTTATTGTTAGAGTTCGTATTATAGGTTGTGGACTATCTGCTTGTGCTGTTTCCTACTCTTGGTAAATCCTTGTGTTTTATGTCTTCAGTAACTTGCATATTACATATGCTTGACTGATGCTATAGTTTGGTTGTCAACGCCGCATTTTATTTCACAATCATAGTGCTGCAATGATCTTATGAAGCATTGAAGAACTTGTTAAAGTAGAGAAAAATGGCCTCCTCTTTTCGTCGTCTTCAGAGCTAGCAGACCAATTATTGGTAAGTTTGTTTGACTAATGGAGTGTTTACTTAATAACTAAAGTTCAATAATGCACGAGCACAGAGTACTTAGAAGATTGTTTCGGCTGATATTTAAATCTTCTGCTGCGATGACTGTGCAGATGCTTTTTAAGGGTTTTCCAGATGAATGTGATGCTCTGAAGAAGTTGAGGAATGGTATGCTGGAAATGGTTTTGTCTGCAAGGTGGGCTACTGAGTGGGAAGAGCATGCCAAGCCTTTGATATCAGAGGTAAGTTCATAGAGATGGTAGTGCCCCTGCATTTTGAAGTATGTACTATCTTTAATTCTAAGTTTGTCCCTGTTTTCACCTTTTTGAAGTGCTCTTCTTTTACTTTGTATAAACGACAAGAGGAATTTGAACCTGCAGGTTATTTCTCAATGTGCCAATTGACATCTGATATTTGGCTGGCACGTATTTAACTTTTGATGATAGCAAATTCAGTTAGGTTGTATTGAATTACAGTGAAAGATTGATTTCATTTGCGCATAGTGAGTTGATGCATCCTGGGGAAACTGTTTTAATAAGCTGGGATTTTTTTTTTTGTATTAGACTAAAATAGTTTGTGATGTCAAAGTAAATGGAAATTTTGTTTAATGAGAAGCACAGTGAATGACAGAAGTCAGGTTTTCATTTCTCATTGCAGTTTGCATTAACTGTCACAATGTGCAGTGGTAGAACAACGAACACGTCTGCCTTGAATGCACGAACTCTATGGAGTTTTTCACTGATGTAGCTAAATCTGCTAATGAAAGAATTGCAGAGAATGATAAACGCTAGTCTAGGGTTGGCAAAAAAGCCCTGCCCAAGAAAAGTCCGGTATTTAGCATTCTGGGCTGGGCAGCCGTATTTTAAAGTTTGGATCCAGTCAGGCCTGGGTCTGGGCTTTCATTTAAAATCTGGGTCAGTTTGGTATTTAAATTCAAAATCCTATAAGTCTTAAAATCTAAAACCCTAATTTACCTAAACATTACTCCGCGAGTGTCATTGGTCGCATAATCACCTTAACCCCCGCCTGTGGCCGCCTTCAATCACAAAACCAACCACCTTCAGCCACTGCCGTTAACCCTCAGCCGCCACCTTGCATAGGTTAAAACTGATAACTGAAGCTAGATTAGCCCTTGTTTCAATTTTAATATTTGATTTGTACTTGAGATGTTCTTGGTTTATTGATGATTTGCACTTGAGATATTCTTGGTTTGTTGATGACTGGGGCTTTAATTGCACTTGAGATGTTCAATTATCTCTTGAATTCTTTGGAATTTGGTTTATGGGTTTTTCTTAACTTCTAGAAGCTTCTCCTACCTAGTGCTTTTCTGGATAGAACTGAGTAATATGATCCTAAAAATTACATGCTTTATGAAAGAAAGCATATTAAGTATTTTTCTGGAAAACAATTCAACCATACCCTTTTATTCCAAAAATTACTTTTGTTCATTTTAGCGAAGAGCTAGAAAATAGATGCAAAAGTGCTTTTGAGGATACCAAACACAGTAGATGTCTCATGGTAAAATCATCGATATTTATAATTTATACTATGATCCCAAAAGCTGAATTGTCAAAGAGATTATTTTGCTTGATACTTTATAGTATACGATCTTGGTAGAGATTTTGTTCAAAAGTGATCTATGCATTAAAAGTGAAGGAAGTATACATTTCAAGACTTATTTGTCAGTATCCCTTCTTTGAATTGATCTATGCGGTTGGTTTTTTTCTTATCAATGCAAGAAATGTTTAGTTTCTTTACATCATGCTTGAATGCAAAGCTGAAGGATTTGACTCATTAGTTGTTCTCTTTCGTGTTTTCGGAACCTGTTCTCAAATTGTGAGCTCTGATTTCTGACATGATTGAGTTAATAGGGATTGAGAATCTTGGTGGTCAGGGAATAAGGATGTTACATGGAGATTACTTAAATACTGCACAAATTGATTTTCTGAGTTATATGTTTCTACATTATGTGGTGAATTTTGAATCAAGATATATAATTCAGCGAACTTGTTCTATAGCTCTATTCTGTGCATTTAATTTCCCAATAGATAATTTTTTCCTTAGGTGGGCACATCCTATTCAGTATTCAGTGCATTATCTAAACAAAAAAGCTGAGTGGTCATAAGCTGTAGACGTGTGGTTTGCTTGCATGATCAACTGCCACCTCCACAAAGCAATGTTAAAAGGAAATTTCACTTCATATTATGTGTGTGCGTGTGTGTGTATTGCTATTTCCAATTACGTAAATTTCACTTCATCATCTAATATTCTGATGCTATTCACAATATTTTTTCTCCAACAATCCAGACAGTTAAATAGTCCTACAGATTTAGCAAATCACTGAAATGTTTCCGAGGATAATAAAACAAAAGTGGTTTGGTCCTACAGATTTGGCTACTAGTACCTCGCAAACAACAAATTGTTGTTAAATCATGCCTAAGTTGGATAGTTAGTTATAAGGTTTTGCTTGTTAGACACGTGGTTTATTTACTGTTCAATGCCTCCGTTGCTTAAGATTTAGGAGACGAGGATGATATTGGCTTGCTATGTCTCTGTTTCTCTGAATGAAACTCAAATGTAAATTGCAATTCGGTATCAACAATTTTTGTGCTTTGCCTTATAGGATGTGTCCTATAGAAATTTGTGATGCAAATTGTGCTTAATTTCGTACAATAAATGCATTTGAACTCTTGGTTTTATATCTCAAAACGGAAAACATAGCCATATAGGAACAGAAATTCTTGAAATTGGAATTATTTTAAGTGAAGCAAGTCTCTAAAACTCATTGTATGATGTTACAGGAAAAGGTGGTGGAGTTATACGGGGCATAGCAAGTGAAGCTGTTTTAGTTGTACTATTGGGTTTTGAAGAGAGTTGGAAAAGAGGCCCCTGAAAAGGTGCTGCACATTCTTGCTTGCGGAAAGCTTGCATGTAATTTAAGTTTTTTTTTTTATCTTTTATTAGAACTTGTATTTAATATTGTATCAAGGTGGAGCTCTAGAAAATGAGATGTTTACTGTAGCAGAAATAATGGATGATGATGAAGGAACTCCACATCATCGAGTTCTTGGATTTAGTATTTTTTATCTGATGATGATTTTTGTTATTTTGTACTTTTCAATAAGTAACAAGAAACAACAAAAAATTAGATATTTTATTATTGTGATTGTTATTGAGTTATTTTTTTTACTGTGGTGGTTGATGGGTTGCTTGCTCTTTTTTTTTTTATTGTTAAATATTAGAATTGAAGATATTTACTAATATCGTTTATTTTAGAAGAGACCTAAAATAGTCGCATGTTTTTTTCTTCCTAGTTTTGGGTGGTTTATTTTTGGATTATTCTTTACGGGGATTAATATATACTTTTTCTAAAATTTGAAAAACTTATGCATGGTAAAAGATTTGAGAAAATCTACACCTCTTTTTAACTATTAATTGATCATGATTGGTTATTAAATTTATAAGTATTTTTATAAAATAATAGTTTATTTTAAACACATGATAATTATCAATTTTCTTTATGTAAAGTCTTTTTTAATGTCAAAGATTTAATTTAATACTTTTATTAGTCTTAATAATTTTAAAAATACCAGTTTATAAAAAAATAACAATTATACTTTACACAATAATAGTTATTTAAGAAAAATAATTAATAAATTTTTAAAATTTAATAAAATATTATTATTTTATATCACATTAATAATATGATTAGTTTTATTAATATATTATAAATTTATATTTTTTTATTTTTATTATTTTATGTAAAACACATTAAATAAATAATAATATTATTTTATAATCATTGATAATATGAATATAAATATACAATAAATTTTTCATTTCTCATTTTCATTGATAGTTTTATTTTATTATTTTATTTATATTTTAAATATATATAATTTAAAATAATTCAAATATTATAAAAAAATTCGATAAATAATTGAAAATAGTGTTAAAAAATAGATAAATAATTCAAAATCTGATATTCAAAATTTTTAGTTATTTAATTTTTTAATTTTTCATTGTCATATTATGTAAAGTTAAATTTTAGGAGTATTTTATTTTTTTAGTAAAAATAAATGGTTAATTAATGATAAGAGAATGTATATGTGAGTTTTCTCAAATCTTTCATTTTTGTGTAAACTTTTTCAAACTTTAAGTGAGCTATGTATTAATTCCTCTATTATTTATTTTTGGATTTACGAGTTGTTGGCCAAATCATCTAAAAAAATTGACTAAAAAATTGTTTAAAATAGTTTATTCTGGCCAATTTTTAATTTTTGTAACTCTAACTCCGGGTTTTAAAAGATTGGATATAGGTTTGTTGGTTCAAATAATATAATTTTTTTTTAATATTACAAATATATTATATTAGTATTTTATTAGATATCTACCGAGAATCTTGATAGAGTCCTAATCTTATACTATCTGAATGTTACACTTATAGTAGGTAATGTCTGGCTTTGTAGGAGGAGAGATGAAGCTACCCACAAGCAGTGAAAAATTATTCCTGTTGACTGTAATTAGCAAGAGTCGAAGGCTTGCTTTCTTAATGACTCGAGAATCTCTCATTATAATGGGAACCAATTTTGAGTTTATCATGTGAGATTGAATTAAGGGAGGAAAGTTATTTAATGATACTACTAAGTTTTAAATTGTTTTATTATTTTTAACACTTGGGATCATCGACATAAGCCTTTAAATGTTGGTAAATAGGCCAAATTCAGTTTAAACGATTAAACTCAATAAAATAGAGAATAAAATATAAGGAAAATTGACAGATGACCTCCTGAAGTATGGGAAAAGGACAGATGTCCCCCTAGAGTATTAAAAACGACAGATATCCCTTAACTCTATTGATAGTGACATATATCCCCTAATGTTAGTTGATTGTTTGTTGACTAGTTAGCTCATTATCATTTGTCTTCCTAAAGATTTATAAAATAATAATATAATATATATTTTATTGAAATATAATAATTTAGTCTATATTTTATAATTTTTTAATTTTAACAATTTAATCCGTATTTAATATTTTTTACAATATACTCAAGACTAAATAAATTTTTTTAATTTATTATTTTAATAATAAAATCAAAATATACAATTATTAAAAAAATTTAAATAATGAGTTAAATCACACTCATATACTAAAATATTTTAAAATTTCTTCTTTTATTTTTATAGTAATAATTGATATTTAACTATTAAAAAAATTTAATTGAAATATTTTTTAATATTTTATTTTTACATGTAACATATTTATCTAAAAAAATTAAAGAATGTAACCAATACAATTATAATTTAATTTTAATTAATAATAATAAAGAATATAATTACATTGGTTATATAGATAGCTGAGGAAAGTTTTTTTTATTATTAATTAAAATTAAATTATATTGGTTAGTAAGAATATAAAATATATCTAATTATTAATTCTATTGATAAATGACACTAAATATTTTGAAAATATAAATAAAAGTTTAAAAACAAATCTTAATTATTTTTATCTATAATATATAAATATATTATAACACGTATTTATTATTTATATTTTTTATTTAAATCTTCATATATTTTAAAAAATATATAATGAATTAGTTTTTTTTAAGATAAATATGTTACATGTAAAAATAAAATATTAAAAAATATTTCAATAAAATTTTTATAATAATTAAATATCAAATTATTACTATAAAAATAAAAGAAGAATATTAAAAATATTTTAGTATATAAGTGTGATTTAACTCATTATTTAAATTTTTTAATAATTATATATTTTAATTTTATTATTAAAATAATAAATTAAAAAATTTATTTAGTCTTGAGTATATTATAAAAAATATTAAATAGGGACAAAATTATTAAATTTTAAAAAATTTATTATAAAAAATATTAAAATATAGACTAAATTATTATATTTAAATAAAATATATATTATATTATTATTTAATAAATATTTAAAGATACAAATGATAATTTATTAATTGATCAATTAAAAAATTAAGAATACGTGTCTAATATGAGAGAGTATTTGTCATTTTTAATACTTGAAGGAAGCATATGTCCTTTCCCAAATATCTCAATTTCCCAAAATATAATTTAGATATCAGTTTGATGGGGGCTGCGCGAATGCAGGGCCCCACTTTCACAAATTATGACGCAGGCTCTGACACTTTCGAAGGACAGACCTTCAGCTGGTACCCCTCCAAGTGCAATGGAAGTCACCAATCTAGACCATGGGAATTCCTGATCACCCATTGACCCCGTCCAGGTAAGTATGTTTCAAAGTTGCTTCACGTTCCTCATTCAGCTACCTGGTTACCCCTCGTTTGTAGCTAGGTGATGTGGGATAATGTCAAATTTACAAGTTCCATTTATCTCTGCCTGGAAATCAATGTATTTCAAGGTAAAAATAAAATATGTACATTGAAACAATTCCTGGATTCATTCCATTGCTACTTGAAGCTGTTATCTTTCCGTAAGTTAAAGTTTACCAACTTTTTTTCAAACCGTTGAGTTAGAATTAATCTATAATTTTGATTATGGTTACTCCATTATGGCATCGTCTCGAGAAAAAAGAATTGTCTAATTAAAACAACGTCGTGGGTGGTCGTTGTCATCCTCATACTCCTCTGTTTCGTGTTAGAATTGTATTTGTGAATGAAATAAAATCAAACAAGGAGCCGGCTATGGAGACTGAAAGTTTGAATCTTCAATGGTGTGTCAGTAACTTGTGAATGAAGAAATTGGCAGCAGTCAAAAGAAGATGAGGCATGGGAAGGATCCTTTGAACTCCGAGCAAGCTAGCAAGGTGAAGTACACGCACAGAAAGCTACACCCACTTTTCCATATATATTTATTTCTCGTTTATTTTCTTGAGAGCGTGTTATTAGATATACATTTATCTCTTCCCTATTTTATTGTTGTACAAAGGTTTCATTATCAGGTTAGTACAGTGGTTTGGATATAAAATTTTTATTCTGCGGATTTCTCGTTGCCAGAAACTGCATTCTCAGACTGATCCTTTTCCCAATCTAAGTTGTTCTTGGGATGAAGCTTATTGCTTTATGATATTTTTTATCATTGCTTGTCCAAGTTTGTGTTATTGGATTATTTTGCTTTTGCGTTGAGTTTTACACAGTATTTCTTTTGCTATGTTGTTTATTAGACGATTTGCTTTTAATTCCTTTTTTCCGTGTTTCTCTGTTTTGTGCTCTGTTTGTAGTTACACCTACATTATTAAAGGTGATAAGTTTATTGGGGTTGTGAATTTGTGAATGGTTCCTCCTTGTGAGGATAGATTTCTGGTGTCTGGAGCTTGGTTAATTTTGACCAAGAATAGTAGTGCTTTTGAAAGGCAGATGAAACTCTCCTTCAGTGTTTCGAGATTGAGTTCTGCCCCAATATATTATTTAAATCATTCTCTCGAGGAAGTTGCTCTCTTCATGTTCGATTAAATTTACTCGCGTTGTCGTGCACATGCTAGGTTCGCTGCTCGATATTTGATACTGTGTGAAGAAGTAGCTCCATGGAGGACGAGTGTGCAATTAAGAATGATGTTACTGAAGTAATTTTCTTCGCTTTAACTTGCTCTCTCTCTCTCTCTCTCTCTCTCTGTTTTGCCTATTGTGTTTAATTTACCCAAAGTGTTTGGTGTATGCGGGCTTGCTCAGTTAATAGGCAATACACCCATGGTGTATCTCAACAACGTCGTGGATGGCTGTGCGGCACGCATCGCGGCTAAGCTAGAAATGATGGAACCTTGTTCCAGTGTCAAGGACAGGTAAACAAGTCATTCCCTCCTTTTTGAATCATTAATTGGTATATCTTCATCTTCACCTCTAACTTCATAGATTTGTCTTTTAACTTTGATTTGCAGGATTGCGCATAGTATGATCAAAGATGCAGAGGAAAAGGGCTTAATTACGCCGGGAAAAGTATGTAATGAGAATTCATCATAAAATAAAATGATGCAATGTGAACATTTCAGTTATTTTATTTTTGGGCCAACATTAGTAACTTGACCCAGCCACACAGACAGTTCTTAAAATGGAAAATTGACATAAACCTGTGAAAGTTTAGGAAAATAGATAGATTTTTCTTCCATGTCTAAGAAACAGATACTCTTTTAACTTTGAGTAAATAGATAAATATTTCTTTAAACTTTTATTTCCTTCAATTTATTTATTAAATATTAGTATTTATATCTCTAAATTTTTATAAAATAATAAAATAAATTATATTTTTATTAATAATTTATTCCTATTTTAATATTTTTTATAATATACTAAAGGCTGAATTATTTTTTTAATTTATTATTTTAAAAAAATTAAAAACATATTAGTATTAAAAAAATTCAACCAATAAATTACATCAAAACCCATATCTTAAAATATTTTTAATCATTTTCTTTACTTTCTTAGAAATAATTTCATATTTAATTATCAAACAAATTTTGAAATATTTTTTTAAGAAAAATCATACAACTATATGAATCAAAATATAAAAAAGAATAGAATTTGATTTCATTTGTTAATAGAATTAATAATTAAATATATTTTTTATTATTGCTAAATAATGCCATTTAATTTTAATTAAAAATATAAAAAAAGAGAATTTTGGTTATTTTTATCTGTAATATATATATATATATATATATAACATGTATTCATTTTTTATTATTTATATTTTCATAATTTTTTAAAGAAAATATAATGAATTTAATATAATCTTTTTAATAGATATATTATATATAAAATAAAATGTTAAAAATATTTTATTTAATTTTTTTGATAATTAAATATCAAATTAGTACTAAGATAGAAAAAAAGGTTAAAAATATTTTAGTATATGATTTTGATTTAACTCATTGTTAGAATTTTTTAATAATAATATTTTCTTTTCTAAATATTTTATTAAAATAATATATTAAAAATAATTCAGTTCTTATTATATTATGAAAAATATTAAAATAGAGACTAAATTATTATAATTAAAAATGATACTCTTTAAAAGAAATATTACAATAAAGACTTAATTGTTATAATTAAAAAATATATATCTAATCTTGTTATTTTATAAAAGTTTATAGAAACAAATAATAATAACTTAACAAGTCATCTAAATGAAATAAACGTCAATAGTATATGTCCATTTACCCCAATTTGAGAGGTATTTGTTTTTTTTCCAGATTTTACGAATTATTTATTTATTTCCCTAAATTTCAAGACTATCTGTCAACTTATCTTTCTTAAAATCGAATAACCTCCTTTTTATTCAGAAAGTTGGTTTTTAGGTAGTATAACTTTTAAACATCTTTGATATAGATGAACGGTAATATTACTCTTTTCACGTAATCAAGTGATATGTAGTAATTCTCAACGCATTGTTGGTGCTGAAGATCGGATCTCACTGCTCAAACTATTGATGTATCTTTGTCATATGGCACAATTGTGGGACATCTGAACTAACAAAATTTCTTTCTGGATATGTTTGTGTAATGTTGACCAAAGACTGTCCTCGTAGAGGTTACAAGTGGTAATACCGGCATTGGATTGGCCTTTGTTGCAGCTGTAAGGGGTTACAAAGTTGTAGTTTTAATGCCATCAACATATAGTATTGAGAGAAGAATTCTCCTTAGAGCTTTGGGAGCTGAGATTCATCTTTTCGAGCCAGTGGGGGGCTTTGAGGAGATGCTTAAAAAGGCCAAGGATGTACTAGCCAGAATACCCAATGGTTATTTTCTTCGACAATTCGAAAATCCTGCCAATCCCAAGGTATTATTGTGGTTGATATTGATATTGTACGTAGGTTGGCATTTGAAAGGGTTTATGAATCTGTTTGTTATTGTATGCGCAGATTCATTATGAGACTACTGGTCCAGAGATATGGAAAGACTCGGGAGGGAAAGTTGATGTCTTTATTGCTGGGATTGGGACTGGCGGTACTGTGACTGGCACTGGAAGATTCCTCAAAGAGAAGAATCCAAATATTAAGGTTGTCACAGTCACACATGACAAAGAAAGAGAGAAATAAATGTGCTGATTATTTTTGCTAATGTTTGCTTTATAATGTTTTTGTGTAGGTATATGGTATAGAACCATCTGAAAGTGCAGTCTTGAATGGAGGACAAGCTGGTCAGTCTTTTCTTAATTTATATTTATATTTTAATTTTTTAATTATCTGTTCTTTTGTATTAGTATTTGGTGGAGCTGCACCAGGCACAAGAGTCTGCAGATGCATATTTTCACATTTGAAAGACTTTGTGGTTTAAACCTGAATGTTTGAATTGAAACGTTGTGCAACTGCCCATTTTTAGGATTTCATTGAATTTTGTTTGACAAATGATAAGAACATATGCTTTTCCTTTTGACAGTATTTTCTGTGTGAATATAAGGTTCCTTCAACATTATTTTATTTGATTTTTTGAGTCTTGTTTCTAGACTAAACCTACGATAGACTGTATCTTAATACTAAAGTTGCTGAAATGATTTCCTCTAAGCGTTTTGAGATGAGTATATATTGTTTCCTGATTGGTGTATACATTGCATGCTGCAATATGTTTTAGGCAAGCATCGGATCCAGGGTATTGGTCCTGGTATTATCCCCAACGTTCTGGATGTTGACATCCTTGATGAAGTTATTACAGTAAGTTTTAAAACTAAATCATATGGTTTGTTATTTATTTAAATGAAAATTAGTTATAATAGGTTTGTACCATACGTGAGAACTAAAAAGTTTTCACTTCTATGGCAATTGTTCTTGTGATTGATAATGGTGGGAGATAAAAAAACAAATTTTGGTTGCGAAGGGGAGAGTTATACAGTTAAATTTTCTTTCATTCACTACGCCGCCACCCACCCATAAATTCTTTCCAGGTATCAAGTGAGGAAGCTATGGAAACCGCGAGGCTACTTGCCTTGAAAGAAGGTTTGCTGGTATGTTCATAATTTTGACAATTGCTTTGAGTTCTTACACTCTTGCTTTTGCCATGCTATAATTTCTGTTTATGCCTTTACTATTCGGTTCCAATTGTAAGACAATTTGTTGCCAGGTGGGAATATCTTCTGGTGCTGCAGCTGCAGCTGCTATAAAGGTAGCAAAGAGGCCTGAAAATGCTGGGAAACTCATAGTAGTAAGTTTTATTTTCTTCATTACATATATATTGAGCTATGGTATAGAATTTTGCAAGCTTGTAAAAACTGTTGTCCAATCTATAATCTGTATCTAAACTAAGCTAACCATGCCATTTCTTCGGCTTCATGAGCAGGTGATTTTCCCTAGTGCCGGAGAGCGTTATTTATCCACGGAACTGTTTGATTCCATTCGACATGAGGTAGAAAACATGTCGATTGATTGAGCTATCACTCAATTGCTAGAAAAGGACAAACATCTCTTTATTTCGTATTACAGACTTTGCAGTTTACTCTTGAAAGGAAAAGCTTAATTGAATAGTGACGGTTTCCTTACCATCTGTTCAAACTTGGCTTGTAGCCTTTGTACCATTATTCTAATAAAAATTTCTTA
Organism: Melia azedarach; assembly: GCA_028052125.1. Classification (NCBI taxonomy): domain Eukaryota; kingdom Viridiplantae; phylum Streptophyta; class Magnoliopsida; order Sapindales; family Meliaceae; genus Melia; species Melia azedarach. The sequence goes on from CM051397.1 coordinate 1,427,986, forward strand.
TACATGTCATTGGAAAATGAAAATAAGCAGCAAGAAAGAAAATCTTAATGAAATACAATTCAAATATTCATAAAGGTGTTCTTGGTTTTTATGTATAATGAAGTCACTAACCCCCAATTTTTAAGTTGGTGAACGGATAGTAATATTAAATGAAGATTTTTATTTAGATATGCCTTAAAAAAATCATGTAAATAAACAAAGTCATTGATCAAATATCTATTCCAATATATACCTTAAGAAAAACCATCTTATACTGCTAATCCTCTATTCTTTTACACTCCTTTCATTAATCAGATAATTCAATTACCAAAATTGAAATTGAAATTGAACATTTCGACATATCCTTAATTATCGTGCAACGTTTATTACTAGTCCAATTTCACTGAATTGTAAGATATTTGCAATGGGGTTAGTATAGAGAATTTTTTTATCAGCATGCTTAAACTTGGAGATAAACGATAGAAAAAGTTCTTATGATAAGTCTATATGTAAAGATTAATGTTATAGATTATGTAGAAGGATTTATATATCTACTGTAGTACTTAAATTATCCTATTATCCGTGCGCTTGACACCGCACAAAGAAAGTGGAAACTACTACATTCATATCCTTTGAATAGAAACACTTCTCACATCCTACGTGTTCATTCAGTTGAGTGTAATGAAAATTTATTAGTTGCATTATTCTCTATGGATCGGTGAAGGTGGAAGATTTTCGGACTGCATGATCGATCGCCGATGGAGTGGTTGGTATTAATATATTAATGTAATTAATTAGTTGAGAATATGTTTGATGGTAGAATTTATTTAAGCTTATTAGATATTCGTTGTAATAGTAAATATATTAGTAGCCTATATATACTCTTGCATTGTACCATTTTTATTTAAAAAATACAAGTTATTTCTTCATATTTACATGGTATCAGAGCTAAGGATTTATTTCTGACCTCCCCTTCTGCTGGTCTTCCTTCCAGCGTATCCACCTCGGTGGCGCATGCGCTGCCACCCCAAGTTCGACTCTCTACTTTCTATTATCATTTTTCAGGCATTTTTAAGTTTTTCTGCTGCCTTTTCGATAAATTTGGCATCAATTCATCATCACCATCAGCAAATCTCACCAAGCACTGCCATCTCATTCGCGCGTGAATTCACGAGCCACCTCATGGTCCGGCAAAAATCACAACGAACTGCCATATGAGTGTTTATCACTGATCTCGTACAGTCTCCTCAATCTGTCCGTGGTGTTCATTTCCTCACAATCGCCTCTATTTTGTCCCAACAAGACAATCAACTTCCGTCGTCTTCGAGTATTCGATTCGGACAATTTCCACTGTTCGTTTGTTACATCGCCAACATCATTTTAATAAGCTTTTGTTACTCGTGCCTAAAGTGGTATATGTTTCTCAATATGATTCTTATTTCGATCGTGTGCTAGAGGCAAAGGTTGCTCTCTCCAGCAAAGGAAAGCATGCATTTTCTTTTAAATAATTTTATTCCAGTCCAAGTAATTTATCCTTTAACTCTCACTTTGTGTAGTTAATTTCATTTAAGTCCTTTAACTTTGTTATTTCGTACTGCACACTCATTTATCTTTTAGTGTATCTTTTGTCTATGAACTCTAATACTTTAAGATGTCTTACTTTTAAGTCTCTTGTCAATTACAATTATGTCTTCATTATCTTTAGTATTCAATCTAACCCTTCTTATTTTTCGATCTAATGATTTTACTTTTTCGAGACTCTCTTGATTTTTTTGACTTTTTTTTAGAGTCCTTAACTCTTTCGAGAGTCTTTTATTTTTCGATTAATTTTATACTTCTTTGGGAGTTCCAATCTAATTTCTCACTTTTTTGGAGTTATAATATAATTTTTTTACTTTTTCGATAGTTTCAATCTAATTTCTCACTCCTTCGTGAGTTTTAATGCGATTTTTCTCTTTTTCGAGAGTTTTAATTTAATTTTTACCTTTTTTAGGAGTTCTAATATATTTTTTCACTCATTTAAAAGTTTTAATTTTTTTTGTCACTCCTAAAAGAGTCTTTACCTATATTTCATTCTTTTAGGAGTCTCAATTTTATTTTCTTTATCTTTTTAAGGGTTTTATATTATTTTAAATATTTTGAACTTATCTTTAGATTGCAAACTCAAGTTTACTTAGCCAACTTGAGTTTGAAAAAAGGGGAGAGAATGTAATTAGTTAAGAAGATGTTAGATGGTAGAATTCATTTAAGCTCAGTAGATATTAGTTGTAATAATGAATGTTAGTAGGGATGGCAAAAAAATTTGGGCTCGGCATGGCTCGGGTGAACCTAATTTTTTTACATTATAACTCGGATCGGACCGAGTTAAATTCGAATTTTTGCAGACTTTACATAAATTGATGCTAGATCGGACCGGGCCAGGTAACAAAAATAAAAGAAGAAAATTTTAATTTTCTAAATTTTTTAAAACTCGATTTTTGACTCGGTCCAGTTCCGATCCGAGTTTTCACCCGGCCCGATTTTATTAAACCCGGGTCTGGGTCGGGTTAAATGTGTAAAAAATAAATCCGGGTTCGGGCCGAGTTTTTGTCAAGCCTAAATGTTAGTAGCCTATATATACCTTTGCATTGTGCCATTTTTACTTAAAAAATACAAGTTATTTCTTCATATTTATAATTGAAAATTGAGAGGTTTCATTATAGGTAATTGTTCTTGAATCCTTGTACATTATTATTCATTCCAATCAAGCATTCATGCATTACTACTATATCTAAACTAAGGATTTTATTTTACATTTAAATTTACAAGAAATTTATGTCGAGAAAATTAAAAAGAATGGGAGAATTTTTTAATTTCACCCTAATTAAGGTAAAATAATTAAAAAGCCAATGTTAAAAGGTTGTAGAAAAGAGAAAGCTAGGCTTAAACTTAGCGCATATGTTTTTTCATTATTTTTCCCCCTAAATTTATTGAAACTCTTATGTTTATTATCCATTATGTAACTTAATTTCTTGCGCTAACTCTTCTAATAAAATCATTGCTTTAATTAGAGCCAGAAAAGAATAATTGTATTTAATTTGAGAGATATTTAAATATCATAAAAAATAATTTAAAATAATTGAAAGCATCTCCATATCAATTTCATTTTCAAAACTCTTCACTATATAAATTAGAATATTAAATGCCAAGCTTCGTTAGGGATGCCAAAATTTTCTATGGCTTTAGGGCTAGTCTTCATGTATATATCAAAGCCTTCATACCTTCACAATATTCTTGACATGTTATAAGTAGCTAAACATTCTTAATTACAATATATAAATGCAATCTACTGCTAGTGTGTATGATTATTAACTCTTAATTATCAAACATAAGTGTGTGGGTATGAGTGATAAATATAGTAATTATCAAGTAAAATATAAATGTATGTATTAAGTAATTGATAAATATTAATAACCTTTTTTTTAACTACCTAATGTACAAGTTGTAGCTATTTGCAACAAACTTCACCTTATTGAAAATTTAACCTAAAAGTACTTTTATAACTATCCTTATTTGTTCCGTAATTAGAAATAGTTAATTAGGCATTTGTACAACTTTGCTTTGTATTATACTTAAGCAAGTGGTTTCAAGATCAAACTCATAAGGTAGATGGTTTCACAGTTGATAAAGTCTTTACTAAGAAACCAAATCTTTCTACATCTAACATAATTTTTTTATTAAGCATATTCTCTTCATTTTTTTATGTAATTGCTACATGCACATTTTGTAGGAACAGACAAAAAACAATTATAGGAATTAATGCACCTTGCATTCCATTTTAAAGGTGCATTAATTGCAGTTCATTTACCTAATCTTTTTCTTTATCTTGTTAGCTATAAACAACTGTGATTGCATGCATAAATTTGACAATTCAATGATTCTTAGGTACTGCAAAGGCTGCTTTTGGGTATTATACTAATACCACTTTCTTGATCATAATTTTTAAACTACTAATTTATTATGTTCTTTCGAGCCTTGTAGTTTAATTTTTGATACTTAATTTCTTAAAACTTATAACTATTTTATTAGTTGAGGGAAAATGGGAAGAGAGAATTGTGCCATTACAAATGATGTAACTGAAGTAAGTTTTCTTTATTTGTAATTCAAATTTTGACGTTTTCTTTCATATTTTGCGAAATTTTCTCAGTTGATACATACTTATTCTCAGTTGTTAGGCATTACCTTAATGGTGTACCTCAATAATATTGTGGATGGTTGCATGACGCGTACTGCTGTTAAGCTAGAGATGATGGAACCCTATTTTAATGTCAAAGATAAGTAATAATTTGAATCTTCACTCCCATAACTCTTCTGTTAGATCATTTTTTTGATCATATCTTTTGTGTATTTGATATTGAAAACTATTATCTTAGCAGTATTATGCTTTAGATTACTAGTATTTCTCAAAAAAATTTAAGCTTGCGATTCATACATATATTGGTTTTCGAATACTGATATGCAGGATTGCATATAGTATGATTAAGAATGCTGAAAAGAAATACCTTATCATACCAGGGAAGGTTTCTCATTGAACTCTTTGTTTTTTACTAAGAGAACATTAACATAAGCTTCTTAACTAAGTTTCCTTCCAGCTTTTCTTCCATAAGATTTCAGCCTTGCTTGTATATCACATTTCTTGGGTGATTTTGATTGTTCTGTTAATAAGAAATGACCAAATTATGAATTATTTTGGAGAGAGAAAGAGGTTGCAATTTTGAATAATATGTTATATTCTCAACTTATGTTTTTTAGAGTAAAATTATTTTCAATTAATGGATGAAGACTCTTCTCATCGAGTGTATAAGTGGAAATACCGGCATAGGAACGACATACATTGCAGCAGTTAGGGGCTACAAGCTCATTGTTGTCATGCCTGCTTATATGAGTATAAAAAAGAGAATTATTCTTTGAGCATATGAAGCTGAATTGATCCTCGTAAATCTATAGATGGTCTCGATGAAGAATTTTGTGTAGTCAAAGATCTATTGAAAAAAAATAACCCAACAATTTTAATCCACATCAATTCAAAAATCTTGTTAATCTAAAAGTATTTTGGTGAACATCTATGCTTTCTAGGCTATATGGTTACTAAAAATATATATTAATTAATCAGTATATGATGTAGACTCATTATAAAACAACTGGACCGCAAATCTAAGAAGCCACACAACGGAAAGTTGATATACTTGTATCCGGGATAGAAACCTAGGGTACATTATCTGGAGTTAGGCAAGTTCCTTAAGGAGAAAAATGCATAGATCAAAGTCTATTTTTACTTTATGCATTGGGAATTTTCGTCAAAATTCTTGATTACAATATTGTTGATTTATATTTTTTCTTGTCAGGTTTATGGTGTTGAACCAGCTGAAAGTGCAATTCTGAATAATGAAAATCTTGGTACATTATGCAAACTCAACCAATGAACTTTTAGATTCTATGGCATGGAATATTTCTTTTGGCATAATGTGGTTACGGTTATAGGCCATCATAAGATTCAAGGACTCAGTGTTGGCTTTATTCCCACTGGATGTCAGTATCCTTGATGAAGTTGTTCAAGTAAGCTTCCAAATTCTTTTAAACTGACCTACTCTTTAAATAAACACATGAGTTACTTAGATTCCCATGATCTACGAGAGTACAATAACAATTTTAAATCTTAAGGTACCAAGCGATGAAGCTATTCAAACAGTTAAGCTTCTGCCTGCGAAAGAAGGTTTGCTGGTAAGTTTGCAACTTTTTCAAGTCTTTTTTAAAGGTATCTTATTGGCAAATCAACATAGAGAAAAAGTAGGCAGCCACCATAGACTTTTAATTTTATAAGCTTAAACGTATGTTCTTCTTATTTTCGAAAAAAAAAGAAAAGAAAAGAAAAAGAAAATGTTGTTCTTTTGTAAGCTTACGGTGAGAGCCAATTGAAGATGATGTTTATTAAATATTGCAGGTTAGGGATATCATCTGGCGCAGCTACTAGCTGTTACAATTAAGATAGTAAAAAAGGTTGAAAATACTGGAAAACTCGTCGCTATAAACTCATTTAAATTCTTCCAATTGATTTCATCAGCATTGTACAGATGAAAAAGAATATTTCCCTATTTTCGATAGGCAGGTGATCTTTTCGAGCTCTAGAGAGCGGTATCTGTCATATGAGATATTTGAAACAGAGAGGCATGAAGCAGAAAACATTACTTATGTCTTAACAGTTTCCTAATTCTTGAGTTTCAGACTCTAAATGGAACCAATGTGATCACAAAAATGAAGTTATCTTCCTATGTTTTTAATCGTAGTATAGCGTTAGTAAGAAAGAGTTGTGATTATTTTTTTGGAACTCTTAAACAACGATTTTAGGTTTGATTAAAGTTTGTAGTTGGCAATTGCCATCTTCGAGTTTTATTAGCCAATGATTGCACGGAAGGTGATCTTAGTAAATTTGGTTGATTCTTAATAAATTGGGTTGAATCTAGATCAATGTGATGAAATTCCTTGCTTGAATACTTTCTCATCAAACTAGCAAATTTGGTTGGTAACTTTACTTAATTTGATCCAAATAAAAAATGAATAATCGAGCTGTTATTGAGAATATTTTCAAATATAATTAAAACTATTTTGTCATAACCAATTCTAAAGGTATTTTGTATTGATTTTATTGTCTTTATGATAAAACAAAAAAAGTACTTTTCAAAGTTACAAAATACTTGAAATACTTGAAAAAGTTAGGGCATAGTTTATTTTTTCTATTAAATAGGCCTATGATTTGTATTGAAATATTCTGATTCTTATTTATGGTAAATTATATATCATATGATGCTAAGGTGTAATATCATAAGAGTAATTTGATTATTTTAACGCAAAAAGATTAAAAAAAATGAATTAGGGACCTATTTAATAATACAAAGGAATAAACTATTTTTTATTGTTTATATTTTAAACAATTGGGGGCTTAAATGATATTTCCCCTAATTGTGTTTATAATCCGCCTTAAAAGCCCAAGCCAACAAAGTTACAGGCCCATGAACAGGCAAAAGATGGCTTAAGTATGCTATTCTGATAAACCCATAGGAGACGAACTCCCTCCATTATGCTTCACAAGTGTCATCGCACGTGCCAAATTCGTCCCCAACAGGTTTCCTTCCTCCTCCCTCCCCCTCGCGCGCACAAGATCCAACATCCCATTTTTCATTTTCTTTCTCTCACACAGATCTGAGGGAGCTTCGAATATGGCGTTGATGGCAGTTCTAGAATCCGATCTTCGAGCTCTCTCCGCCGAAGCTCGCCGTCGCTATCCCGCCGTGAAGGACGGAGCAGAGCACGCAATTTTAAAGGTGAGAATTTTATTTAGTTTAATGTGATATAATAAAACGGATATGCAGAAAATGCTGCTTGTTTTAATATATTTAAATTGAATTTCGTGTTGTAAAAATTTGAGAAAATCGTTGCGTCTGTTTGGTTACTGAGAAACTGGTAAATCTCTTTGAATTATGTACTGTTGACCTAGCTTGATAGTTGATACATTCACGAGACTTGAATCAGTTGCTAAGAGTACGTTGAATTGTTTACTCTTGACTTGGCTCCATACACGTACTTATTGAGTTGCTTTTATCTTAATTTGCAAAATTGAATGAAGTATTAGCATTATTCTTATCACCGTTGTATAAGTTATGAATTTGATCAATTAATGTAATGTGACATGGATTTGTGATCATTGCAGCTTCGATCGCTGTCAAGTCCCAGCGAACTTGCATATAGTGAAGACATACTACGGATATTTTTAATGGCTTGTGAAGTTAGAACCGTGAAACTTAGTGTTATAGGACTTTCTTGTATACAAAAGCTTATAGCTCATGACGCAGTTTCTCCATCAGCCCTGAATGAGATATTTTCTATGTTAAAAAATGTAAGTTATCTCTTGATTTGGCCTTTTGATGTGGTTGCAGCCACATTACCTTCTGGCTATGAAACTAAAATGATTTCTTGTAGTACTGAAAATTTGAATAATAATTCCAATCTTTCAATTTTTATTGCCAACAATGCTCTTGAAATCTTACATGTGTATCCTTCTTGCAGCATGCGGAAATGGCAGATGAGACCATTCAACTGAAGACCTTGCAGACTATATTGATAATATTTCAGTCACGTTTACTTCCTGAAAATGAGGTGGTTATTAGTTACTTAAGTTTATCTTCATAATATTTTCTTGTGATGCATTGACCATATGTTGCAAATGTCTTATCATTGTAGTGAGCCCTATAAGCAGATTGCAAACGTTTGACAAAATAAAAAAGTCTTTACTGTTGACCACATATTTTCTTTAAAATATTCTGTAGTGAGTTTGATGTATTTGTAATTGTTTTCCATATTTCTCTCTTGCAATAGATATTAAATTAATGTAGTGGAAGACGGGGAACATGTGAGCAAAATGAAGGTTTTATGATAATTTTTCTGGAGCTAGAAAATGCCAGATATGTAGCATACATTTTGGAAAAAAGAAAGAAACAGAGCAGTTTGAGGCTCATAGGATCTAGGCTTATAATAGCACATCAAAATAGGCATGTTTTTCAAGGTTGTTAGATAATGTCTTTCAGTAGCATCTAAAATCTTACTCCAGGTCTGTGAGCATGTAGAATACTGTCAATGCTTTGTCATGTGTTCAATTTTGGCTGTCAAGCTTTTCCGATCAAATTGGCTCTAAATGATCAAGTGTATAATCCATCCAGGAAGACAAATGTAGGAAGAAAGTTCAACTTGTCTTACCCACCCTCACTTTGGGAAGCTTGCTGCACTGAGTGTGTCTTGTGAAATGCTACTAGTCTAGATTTTAATAATCTAATAATTGTATGTGTATCTAATATATTAAATGGTATGCAGATAGATGGTTATTATGTGCAGAAGAAATTAGATGGCACATATATTCTTGGTAACAACTGGAATTACTCTGGATTCTTTAATCCATCATAATGATAAAATATGCACATTTTCAGTCGCTGTTTCCAATCTTGAGTTAAGTCTCAATCGTGACCAGCATGTTTGTCCAGACAGAGCACTTCTTTCATTATGCTTGTTCAGAGGCATATTCATGTAATTAATTATCTGGTTTGCCAGTTGCAACTGTATATAATTTCTTCTGATTAGAAGGTATCTACTGGTATTTCTTGGTGGGTTTTATTTATTTCTATAGCCACTGCGAACTTTGAGATTTATTAACTTATTTCTGCATGTAGGTGATGCAGATCTTACATTGTTTTCCCTAAAGATTTGGTTATGGTTTCTATAATTATTTGATATATCTGAGTAAAAAAGGGAAAAAGGAAATCATGAGGCTACTTACTGATGAAGTCTTTTGATGAGTTCTGTGATTCTGAGCATTGTTTAGAGAACTTACTGTATGGATCAAGGTTGTTAGAAAATAATGTCCCCTGATTTTGCTTAATGTTTCTCTGTTATCTACAAGTTGAATTGCAGATAAGAAGTTCATGAATTTGGTATTCAGCATTATTGATTTCTTAGGACAAGTTGCCAAACATACTGAATTAGCATTTCTAGAATTCCCATTTTATTTGTGCACTTGATGATGTGCAATGAGAGGTTATTTTGTGATTGGATGTTTGCTCTGGATAACTAAAGCACACATGGTTCCATTCCTTTCACGGTCTTTCTTTGATTTTTATTTCTTGTTTTAAGTGTTGACTTTTTGTGTTGCATATTTGGTAATTTCAGGACAATATGGCTCAGGCGCTTGGTATCTGTCTTCGGCTTCTTGAGAACAATAGATCTTCTGACAGTGTGAGGAAGTAAGATAACTTGTTGGCTGACAGCATTATGAAGCCTGCCTGTTTCTCTTAATTTTGTATTCTTCATCAACTTTGGCAGTGTTATGGAGATGTTATCCTTCGCTAATCGCTTTCATGTAAATCTTCTCTAGTACTGCTGCGGCTACATTCAGACAAGCAGTAGCCTTGATTTTTGATCATGTGGTTCATGCTGAGTCCCTTCCTGTGGGGAAGTTTGGTTCTGGAGGTCACATCTCTAGAACCAATTCAGTTTCTGGGGATGTTAATCGTAGCATCAGTCATTCAGAGTATGTTGTTCTGAATTACTGTTCTTCAACTTTTATTCACCCATGTATATCCACTCAGTATTTTTGTATCCTGACGTGCATGCCTATGTGTCTTTAACATTTTCCATGCCTATATGTATTCGCATATCATAATACCACATGTTTAGATTTGTAGGTTTCATAGATGTGCATTCTGTACATCCATTTGACTAAATTGTTTACAGGTCATTGGAACATGAATTTACTTCTGGAGGTCCTTTATTAATGAGGGAGACCCTAACCAAAGCTGGAAAGCTTGGGCTTCGTTTACTTGAAGACCTGACAGCTCTTGCTGCAGGTGGATCTGTATGTGCTAGATTGAAACTATTAAATGCTGTTATTAGCCAAATATTGTCTCCACCTTTCATAGTTTATGGAACCTTTTGACTTGTTTATTGCTCCCTTTGTTAAGGCAGTAATCAATAATAATGGTATATATAAATAGCATTTCATATTAACAGTATAATTACTTTTACCTTACAGGCTTCTTGGTTACATGTCAGTTCCCTGCAACGGACATTTGTACTTGATATACTTGAGTAAGAAATCAGCCTGTCCAGAATACTTTATTTCTAGTTTATTTGTGTTCTGCTGATGCAAGAGGCCCTAAACACCTACTGGACCTAAACTAAAAGGAAAATTATTTATCTGTGTATCCATAAAATAACCATTGTATGGAAGTTTAAATCTTGGGTTTTAGTGCCATAACGTGGTGTGTTTCCAATGACAATAAAAAGCAACCCATCCAATGGTACCAACATCGTGATTTTTGGATTGGATCTCGATGAAAAAATACATCAATGATAAGTGAGTTCTCAGGCAAATTTCTTTGCTTCAACCACCACCTCCATTGTCATGATGGAAAGGGCTTGTGTAAACTCATTGGTTCTTATACACTTACCTCTAAACAAAAATTAGCTATAAGATGACTTTTAAGCTCATAACATAGCCTATTTTACTATCATTACTGCTAAAACAAGAGAAATGAAAATTTTAAGGATGTTTTTGTACTTTGTAAGAAGTATTCTTGCAACCGAATTCAAATACGGTGTTCTTATGCATATTCTCTATGTGCTTTTGGCAGGTTCATTCTATCCAATTATGTGTCTCTTTTTAGGATATTAGTCTCCTACGAGCAGGTGATTCTAAGAATTTGTGAGTAATAGTATTTATTTATCTTTTGTATAAGCATGCTAGTAAAACTTTTATAGTTGCGAAGTTTCTGTGTAAATTCAACAGGTTTTGCGTCATCAGATTTGTTCCCTTTTAATGACTTCTCTACGTACCAATTCTGAGGTAACTGCTATCTATAAGATGTAATACAATAAAACTTCTCTTATCTATCTTGTTGAGAATTCTTGTGGTGTCCTACTAGCTATATTGTGTTTAATTTTATTCAGATTGAAGGAGAGACTGGAGAGCCTTATTTTCGTCGCTTGGTCTTGCGGTCAGTTTCTCACATTATCAGGCTTTACAGTTCATCACTTATTACTGAATGTGAGGTATGTTTAATTCTCTCTGTACTTTTAGCCTTCAAAAGATATACGATTGGATCTTAGAAAATAAAATGTTTGTAGAATGCTTAATCACAGATCTTTTTATGTATATTTTCTTGCTTACATTATCTTGGCATTGATTGTGCTTTTAATTTTCTTTGCCTAGAAAGCCAAAAGAATGTTGAAATGAAAATTCGTGAGAGGGTATAACCCTCATATGTGTTTTGAGCAGTTAACTAAAATTTGTTTCTAATTTGTTTATAGAATGCTTAATTGCATATTCTTTTATGTATATTTTCTTGTTTGCATTGTCTTGGCATTGATTATGTGTGTGTGTTTTTAATTTTCTTTTCCTAGAAAGCCAAAAGAAGGTTGAGATGAAAATTCATAAGAGCGTATAACCCCTCGTATGTGTTTTGGACATTTGACTAAAATTTCCTGAAAGCCATGCTGTTTTTTTCTTGAGTGTGGTCCTCCTCCCTATTTTAAGTTGTGCAACTTGAGGGAGTGTTTCTGGGAACTTTCTCCCCTGCTGGAGCAATTTTTGGCCATATTTTGTCAAAGTTCACAGTCTAGTTAATATCAATTTCTGATAGTGTATGGTAGATGGAAAACAAAAGTAACACCTAAGAAAGGACATAACATCAAGAAACAATGAAGAAAATCTATCAAGTGACAATTTCCCTGTAGTATGCTCTTAAAGTCACTCCTCTTTGGAACAATAGGTTGCCTCCAGATAAAATCAGTAATCAAATAGTTTCATTTACTGACAAGTTCTTATAAATGTTTTATTTGAAACATTCATTTAGAGCCACATTTTATGTTCACTAATGAGTTGGTCTTAAGTTTTCAAATCAAGTCATAACTCTCAGACTTTTGCCCCTCCAATATGTCCTGTCATCATATTGCTGCTGTATGTGTTAGTTTATAACTGCTAATTCAGAGACAGTTATTTTTATTTGCAGGTCTTTCTTAGTATGCTAGTGAAGGTTACTTTTCTTGATCTGCCTTTGTGGCATCGCATTCTAGTTCTTGAGATTTTAAGGGTAATCTCAACTACCCATATGCTGCTGGTGTAATTTTTATTTGTAATTCTATATAAAAGAATGACTGGTCACTTAGTAGCTTCCATCTGAATAATAGAGGTGGTGGAATATGACAGGGTTTTTGTGTGGAGGCACGGACACTGCGAATTCTTTTCCAGAACTTTGATATGTAAGCTACCTAGCTCTGGTGAACATTTTCTTTTGCCCCATATGTTGCACATGATATAATAAATAAGTGTCAGAGCAATAACTTTTCTTTCACACCACATGTTGCACATGTTATAGTAAACAAAACTGGAAGAGCAATAATGTTGAAATGTAAGCCCTCTGAATACTTGCTTGTTATGATGCACTACTCTGGACAGCATAGGGGCATATGGCCTTTTTGTTGGCAACATTCTGCCTAAAATATATAATTAATCAAGTCAGTGTGTAAGGAAAGAGAACTTTAGGCCTTAAATATCACTGCATTAGCTAGAAGAAAGGTGTGTTGTTGCTGGTGAAATGCCCAAAGTGATATTGCGTGATCAGCAACATGACAGCTGTATTTGGCAGAGGAGGTACTGTAGATCCACTCAATCCTGTTACGCTTTCCAGGTGCCACCATTGTCTTGATAGTGCAGATCCCCAGACCTCCTTTGAATGAAAATCTGAACTAAACTTCAAGAATGTCCTTGAAGCTGCAAAGGCCTCTGGTTTGGTAGCCTTGAGGAAGAGAACTCGAAACCCTAAACAAGGTTTTGGGGCAATTTAAACATATTGCAATCTGAATATGACTTTTTAAGTGCTTAATATCAAATATAAGAACCAGAAAGTGCTGAAAAGTGCTACTGTGACAATAATTAGTAGATATTGACTTATGGTGATATTAATTTTTTTCGGTTGCCATATAAGTCATGGTTATATTAATTTTCTTTTATACATCTTTCAAGGGTGCAGAAGTTTGCTAATACCCTTGCCAAATTTGAGCATGTGAAATGTAGCTTATAGGGTTGAAGGTGCAATCTTGCCTCATCATATCAGGCTCTAGATGGTCATGATTAAGTGTAATGCTCATGTGTTATTGATACAATGTTTATTGTTGATCAAGAATTTGGCATATTTGTAGAAAATGTTTATTCTTATTGACCGGGTTTTTTTCCCCCCTTTTTTGGCTTTTTATTCACCTATCTGCAAATGAAATCAACTTTTGTGTCACTATTGTAATATGTTTAGAACTTCTTTGCATCTGTCTTGTAGGCATCCCAAGAACACAAATGTTGTGGAGGGTATGGTTAAAGCCCTTGCTCGAGTTGTTTCGAGTGTACAGGTGCAAAATATGTTTTCTATTTATCCTCTATTGATTTCTTCTAACCTTATTGTTTATCTGTATACGTCTGGGAAAAAGTTTGATATAATTCCCAGCAGTGTATTATTGTGTGTCTGGCTATCATGTGATTGCAAAATATTAGTAATTCCATCTGTGTGATTTCAGGCCCAGATAGGTCATACAAAAGTTGAATTACTTTATTGAGTGCTTAGTAATGGTGGATGTTTATGGTTTCCTTCTGCCTCCCCTTCCATAATCCACCCCCTTGCCCTCTTTTTCTTTTTCTCTCTGTAATGTATATGTTTTGTATGAAATAGGGGAATCTATTGGACTCCTTGCTTGATTGTCTCAACTATAGTAAGACTCAGTTCTCTAGCTGTTGTTCCTTAGAGAACTATTTATGGCAAACTTATAATTCAAGACCTATTCTATCGTGCCATCAGTACTTCTAGTTGCAGGGTTGGTAAAAATTAAAGCAATTTGTCACAACCAGACCACATGACCTTAGCATAACTTGCTACCACCTTCACTGAATTGCATGCTCACCAGCTGTTACTCAGTGGAACTTTTCTTCAGAGGAGATTGAAACTTGTAATTAAACAAGATTTATTTGTTCATGATTTTATTTCCTTATCTGATCTAATGTTTAATAAAATAGTTTCAAGAAACGAGTGAGGAGAGCCTGGCAGCTGTTGCTGGGATGTTTAGCAGCAAAGCTAAAGGTAATTACTTTTGTTGTCATTTTGATAATAAACGATGGGATTTGTGCTTGTCATCCTTTAATATCTGAATTGTAACTGTGTGCGCTATAATTACTTGCTTGGACTAGGCTGTCTTTTTCTTGATGTCCACGGATAGAAAAAAGAAGAAAGATCCAGGGCTTTTTTTTAGATCTATCTGACAACTTCTACCTTGATTAAGCTTTTTCTTGTTTGAAATGTTCGTAAATGCATACAATTTCAACCTTTTCTTTTATTGAAAACAGAGAAAGTTTTATTGCTAAGAAGGGATTAACCATCTCGTATTCATGTCTTGATTACTCCAGAAAATTACAGTTTGTACTTTCTGCAGGGATTGAGTGGATTCTTGATAATGATGCATCCAATGCTGCAGTCTTGGTTGCTAGTGAAGCCCATGCAATAACTTTAGCAATTGAAGGGTTGTTGGGTGTTGTCTTTACTGTAGCTACGTTGACAGATGAAGCGGTGGATATGGGGGAGGTACCTACATATTTTGTATCCTCTTTTTGTAATTTTCCTTTCTTTAATTCGTTGATTAACATGTCGCATGTTTAGCATGCTTGTACTTACCAAATCTTTTCTTTTTGGTTCCAGCTTGAATCCCCTCGATGTGACCATGATCCTCTGGCAAAGTGCACAGGCAAAACCGCAGTTCTCTGCATCTCTATGGTTGATTCTTTGTGGTTGACCATACTTGACGCGCTTGTCTCTTATTTTGTCAAGGTTTGTGAAATTTTTTGTGTCAAAGGATGTAGTAGCACTTCAAAGCAATGGAAATGATATTGGATTATGTATATCTGACCTAGAGTAAATTGTTGTAAGGTCACAAGGAGAGGCTATTATATTGGAGATATTAAAGGGATATCAGGCATTCACTCAGGTGATATTAATTTTGACAATGAATCAGATTATGATAATAACTGCAACTTCTGATGATTTTATATCATTTCTCCTGACTTTGCTAAGAAATGTGATCCCTGATTATTTCTCTACTTATATATTTTGCCTTCTTTTTAATGAATAAAGAAATCCTTTCAAAACTAATGTTGTTTTTCTCTTTTCCCCCCAGGTGATTCGAGTGTGAGCTGTAATTTTTTACGACATTCCATATTATTTATCTTAGCATTGATGATGATTGCTTTTATATGTTTTTGACAGGCATGTGGAGTTCTTCATGCTGTAGAACCGTTAAACTCATTTTTGGCATCCCTTTGCAAATTTACTATTAATTTTCCTAATGAATCAGATAGAAGAAGGTAATTGTGTGCTCTTTGTAACTTTTAATTTCTCTTGCCTCATTTTTTGGTCATTATTTGGAAACTTGAAAAATTATACGTTTCTGACAACATTGAAATTCTGCTTTAAAATTGAGATTTCAGTAGCATGTTACAGTCTCCCAGTTCAAAGCGATCTGATCCAGTAGTTGACCAGAAGGATAACATTGTACTTACTCCAAAGAATGTGCAGGTATTGAGTATGGCTTAGTATGTTACATTCAGTTCATATTTTTTGACAAAAGTGGATAGTATTTTCCCCCACTTTGTCCACTGGGTGGACTTATTTTGGTCATCTATTAATACCTTCAATTCAATTGATCTTCCAAATCAGGCCTTAAGGACACTCTTCAATATTGCTCATCGATTACACAATGTATTAGGCCCATCCTGGGTTTTGGTACGTTTGTTGATTTTAACTATCTTCTCAAATTAAACAAAGTTTGTTGCTTATTATTTTTATTGCAAATAAACATAGGTCCTGGAAACTTTGGCTGCTCTGGACCGGGCTATCCATTCTCCTCATGCCACCACACAGGTAATTGTTGAAAAACATCTCCAAATAGAATGCCCTCCCTTTGAGATTTGAATCATTGCAGCAAGTGAGAATGGAGTTTCAGAAGCAGTCTCTGGGAAGGTTGCAGAAGTAGGTTGAAAGTCGTGGCCCAACACAAATTTATTGTAACTTTAGCAGTGCGATATTTCACTGTTTTTTAAGCTGTGGGTTAAAGTTGATTTCTTGAACGAATCTTTTTATTGCTATAGGACTTCACTGGAAAATGGTAGATCAAATAATACTATAGTTTTAAAATGGGCCAAAATCATCTTGTCAATGTGTGGTTTTGTCTGGTTAGTTTGTTGATATAGGATACTTTCAGCATATCTGGCTGCTTGATGATCTGAACAAACATCCAAGGAAGTAATTTCTAGTCAGTTAGAGAAGTGTTGCCTGAATAGACTTTTGTCCTAATATCCTGATATAATGTTACAAGTATACTGTTTTTGTATCTATAGGAGGTCTCCACAGCTGTCTCAAAGCTTGCAAGAGAATCTTCTGGCCAGTACAGTGATTTCAATATTCTCTCTTCATTGAATTCTCAGGTAATCACAGCATTTTTGTTTTGGTTGGTACCAAAGCCATTCTAGATTTCTGTATCTGTGAATATTCTTTTCAGAAAGGAGGTAAATTCATATTTTCCTTGCATTGTGGCCCTTCCATAAAGAGTATTTTATAGAATGTTGTTTTCTGAAAGTGGCTGCTTTTCGAAATCCTTTGTCAGAATTAATTTTGTAAGAACTAACCAAATGGATTTTTCTCTCATTTTTATGTTTTGCATTCTATAGAACCAAATAACAATTTTCCTTTTGGTATAATGGCATCCTCGGTGGAATGTTTTTCTTTTTCCCAGTGTCTATGTTTGTGCTACACTTCAATAGAAGCTTTGTGTTCTAACCTAGTGCCTTCCTTGGTCCGCGTAGCTGTTTGAGAGCTCAGCATTGATGCACATATCTGCCGTTAAATCACTGCTTTCTGCACTAAGTCAGTTGTCCCATCAGTGCATGATTGCGACTCCAAGTAGTTTTGGACCAACATCAAGTCACAAAATTGGAAGCATCAGCTTTTCAGTGGACAGAATGATATCTGTCCTTGTCAATAATCTTCACAGTACGTAATGTCAATTGATTTGCTGATGTTAGTTGAAATAATACCTTATTAGTTCAATATATAGACTTGTTGATGGATATTATCATGTGTCACTAACTCTTTGCCCCTTGCTTACCAACTTCTTGTTGTGGACAAGTGCTATTTGATATCTTCTGAATCCAGGTTTGTACGTATTGACTTTTCAAACATCCTCTCAGAATTTAAAGGAAACCTTATCTCCGCTATTTCTTCCATTTACTTTTTCAAAAATGATGATGTGATCTGCATAATTATTGGACTTTTATCGTGGCCGGTGTCTGACACTGTGGCTGGCCTAATGGTGATCTGTCTAGTCTTGTTTGATGTTCATACAAGCTTTTGTGCTGTGTCCAACATCAAGCTGATTGCAAACCTGCCAACACTGCATCAGTTGATACTTGCTTGACTGGCATTGTTCAGACATTAGAATAGTATAGATGTGGCTCCTGTAGACTGGATCATTATCGTATCATGTCTTTCTGATAGAATTTTATAAAGTTAGGAAATATTGGTAATGTTAATTATTTGAGTCAAGGTGTTGTTTTGCTTCACTCTGCATTCATCTACTATTGCAGGGGTAGAGCCACTTTGGGATCAAGTTGTTGGCCACTTTCTTGAGGTGATAATGATTTTAAATGGAATGCATACTGCTTATGCAATTTACGACCTTGTTGACCTCACGATATCGTTTGCAGCTTGCTGATAATTCTAATCAGCAGTTGAGAAATATAGCACTTGATGCATTAGATCAATCAATATGTGCGGTTTTAGGTTCGGAGCAGTTCCAGAATAATTTATCATCTAGTCATCATGACACCTCTAATAAAGTGAGAACTTTAGCCTGTTTTAATAATGAAAATCCCATATTTTATAGAGAATGGAAATTGATTCTGCTCGCTCTCTCTCTCTCTCTAGGTTGAAACTAAGCAACGAGAATTGAGATCACTTGAGTGTGCGGTCATATCACCACTAAGGGTTCTTTATTTTTCTACCCAAAGCACTGATGTTCGTGCTGGAACCTTGAAAATTCTTCTGCATGTTTTAGAGGTAATATGCCACTGACAAAAACTGATCATAATTCAATTTTGTATACCCGCCTGTGCTTACAATAGTGCTCACCTTGTTCCCTGCAGAGATGTGGAGAAAAATTGCACTATAGTTGGACAAGTATACTTGAAACATTGAGGTCTGCTGTTCATGTGATTATATTTTTTTCTTCTGTGGAATTTATTTTTTTTGGGGTGGGTTGGGGTGGGAGGCTGGGGGGGTGGTTGGTGGTGTGTTGCGGGGAGAAATGGGATTGGTCAGAGAAGAGGAGGGTAAGGATCACTATTTGCTGGTGGTGTGGTTTTCTTTCTTTTGCTGAGCTCCCTACTTTCTTCTTGCTTTTAGGTCTGTAGCAGATGCTCCAGAGAAGGATCTCATCACCTTGGGATTCCAGGTCAGCAAAGTCTAAAGACCTTACTGAGATTTCTGGGAAATGCATAATGTACTTCCTGATTTTTATTTTTTGGCTCTTTGATACACGCATATACCTGTATGTGTGGATATACAAATCGTTGTTTGATCTGTATTATGAATCCAATCTCACTTACCTGTTTCATTGTAGAGCCTTCGTGTCATTATGAACGATGGCCTTTCCAGCCTACCCACAGACTGTCTCCATGTGTAAGATCTCAGATTTAGCAGCTTTTCAGCACCTATATTAATCTTTTTCCTGATAATATTTTCCTTATGTTGTAATGGTGTACTTAGTTTAATTATCAGACAGGTGCTGTGTAATTTTCTGCATCTCTAACTATGTATTTGCATACTGTCTGCATGTGTGCACATGTGCTAACAGTTTTTATAATCGCAAGCTTTTCTAAGTTTTTATTTCAATGAAAATTTATTTTATCAATTAATATGCCATTTTAAATTATGTTTCTACTCTTAATTGTCACATAAAATGCCCTCCTCAGCAGTGACAGCCGTTCTGTTTTGTTTGCACAATTTCTCTATATCAAACAAACTATGATTTGGTTAGCTTTGTGCCGAAGTATATGCAAGAAAAATAATTTAACTAACAATAAAACAAAGGCAAATCTGGAAGCCAACAGAGGATTAGATCTTAAAGTATCCACATTTTAACAGAATACAGAATTTTGAGAAGATATAACCTGTTGTTCCTTTAGGTTAATAACTTCTTGCATCTCTTTTGGCTTTAGCGTCAAAGGACTTTAAATATTTTTTATTTTGCTTCATACATCTTCATTGGGAGGAGGTCTGGGTTAATTTTGTACAGGAGAAGAATAGATATTTGGGGTTGTTGGATAGGTTTTGTATAGTTTATTTCCCTGCCTCTATTTTTCTCTTTTTGGTTATCTGTGTTGACACCTGGTACACATTTGTAATTTTTATCTTTCTTCTATTATGTACATCTTACTTTCTTATATAAACAAACAAACAACCAAACAAAAAAGTAAATAAAGTTAATTTCTTGCGTATTATACATATAACAATCATGTTTGGCTTATGTCTCAAAATTTTCCGCCAAATAATTGTGGAAATTCAATATTGAAACATAAACAATATCTTTACCACATTTTATATTGGTTCATGCTATTAACAAGATTATATCTGCAGATGTGTGGATGTTACTGGAGCATACAGTGCTCAAAAGACAGAGTTGAATATCAGCTTGACAGCAGTAGGCCTCTTGTGGACCACCACTGATTTTATTGCCAAGGGGCTTGTCCATGGGAATTCAGAGGAAAAGGAAACAGGTTAAATTGCCGTTTTTGAATCTATTAGTTCATTAAATGCCATAATAGTGAACTCTGCAAATAAGTTCTATTTTATCTGTGCTATAAAACCACAGGAAACCTGGATTTGTATTGTATTCCCAAAAAAATAGATGGTGTGAAAGGAGAAGAAAAAACATTTAACTTGTCAAGTAATGCTGATGACCAAACTCCCTCGATAAGTACTGTGGATCGCGACAAGTTGCTATTTGCTGTTTTCTCATTACTTCAGAGGCTTGGTGATGATGAGAGGCCAGAGGTATGACTGCTTGCATTCTCAGTGGAGTTCCTCCATTTCCGTTGGTTTTAGATTTCTAATCCAGCATATGAACTACTTGCTTGTAAATGTCATCTCAATTTTGGCATCTGCGTGATCTAAAAATCAAGTGTCAATGCAAATCTGAAACCTTTTTCCTTTTTTTTCTAATGCTTTCACCATTATAAGTTTAAAATTGTGAAGAGAAGTTACCTGTACGGTTTTGGTTGAGAAGTGAATTCAATTTTTCTTGAGTGCTCATATGGTTCCTCTTGGGAGAATATCTGGGATTTGAGCATTTTGCTTCCGTACGGATGTTTTCACATTAGATAATAATTACATCTATTTCCTCCAATCAAACACATCTGAAGGTAAGTGAAATGTCTTGAAGGAATATTTTTGCCTGTGAATTTCATTCCAGTTAACTGCTTGGTGAGTATCAACTTTAGATCTAGGAAGTTTCAATCAAATATAATGCTTAATGGGACTGTGAATGTATTATTTATTATATTGGTGCTTTTTTTCTTTCATGGAACTTTTGAAACTGTGCTTTGCCTTCTGTGAGATTATGTAGCATATGCAGGATAACTTTATGCTTTTAGACGTATAGATAAATGATACATCTTTTGCCAACATGTGAAGTCTAGGTGATATATTCATAGTGGTTAAACCATCAATTGGATGAACATATCATCCGATATCTTCGCCAGAAATAATATATCATCTGATAAAATGCTGGTCACACACTCTGATTGTTGACATAGGGAAACGCTTTTGTTCTGTTTTTACCATTCATCTTCTTAAATTTCGAACTCTTGTAATAGTACTGATCACCAATGTAAGGACTACTGGATTACTATTTTTATATCAAATCTGTAATTCAGGTTAGGAATTCAGCGATCAGGACACTCTTTCAAACTCTTGGAAGTCATGGGCAGAAACTTTCAAAAAGCATGTGGGAGGATTGTCTTTGGGATTATGTCTTTCCTATGTTGGATCGTGCTTCACACATGGTAAGGTCAACCAGTAACGCATGCATCGATAATTTTTTTCTTGGGCCTGTGTTCATACACTTTAATTACATGCACATAGGCTGCAACTTCCTCAAAAGATGAATGGCAAGGGAAAGAACTTGGAACTAGAGGAGGAAAAGCAGTTCATATGCTTATACATCATAGGTGGTTTCTTCTCTATCTCCCTCTATTATTTTTACTTTCTGCTGCTTTGATTTTTATATTTGAATTTTTTTGGGTACAAACATTCTCATCTTCCTAATGAAATTGCAGTCGTAACACAGCTCAGAAACAGTGGGATGAGACACTTGTCCTTGTCCTTGGTGGAATATCACGTTTATTACGCTCCTTCTTTCCTTTTCTTACGAACTTAAACAACTTCTGGTCAGGTGGGTCCTAAATTGGATATTGATGTGAGCCCAAAGATTTTATTTGATTCTTTCCATTGATTTCTCGTGGATCTATACATATATTATGTAGTTTCCTATGAAGCAGGATGGGAATCGTTGCTTCTCTTTGTAAAGAATAGCATTTTAAATGGCAGTAAAGAAGTTGCACTTGCGGCAATAAATTGTCTACAAACAACTGTTCTTTCTCATAGTGCCAAGGTAATTACCACATCATTTGTTTGCTCACGTGTAGACTTCTTAAAATCCTTGTTCTAAAGGATTCAATGAATTAAGTTATAATCAATGCTTAACATATATTTTATTAATGTCAACAACATATATATTCACCTATCTTCTAACTTCTAAAATGATTTTATGAAGCAGGGGAACTTGCCAATCACTTACCTTAATTCAGTACTTGATGTGTACGAGTTTGTTCTTCAAAAGTCACAAAACTACAGTGGTAATGCAGCTGGCAAGGTGAAGCAGGAGATATTGCACGGTCTTGGTAATGCGTTTAGTTCAAGATGGTTTTATGAGATTTTGCATGACTCGGCAAATACGACAGTGTCAATATGGCAGAGTCATTAAGATACTCATCCCTCATACCTAGTTCTTAATTGCCAGAAATTTTCATTTACCTCTTTTCTTGCCGATATATGATTGGATTTATTGCTCACTGATCAATATTGTGAAGTATATACTACTAGAAATAAGGAATTCACTTTTAGGCATACTTATGTTTGGTTTTGGTTGGAACTGGCAGGAGAACTCTATGTGCAAGCACAAAGGATGTTTGATGATCACATGTACACACAATTGCTAGCAATCATTGACTTCACAATTAAGCAGACAATCATAACTAATGATAACTTTGAAACTGAATTTGTAAGTTTACATCAAACTCTCTTTCCTTTCCTTTTTCCTTATTTCTGAAAAACAAATCTTTGCAGTTTATAGATACTGTTAATTTTTATAAAACCCCATGAATATGGAGAAGGCATATGATATTATCAAATAGTTAATTTAGTGAATTCAGGCAGTACAGAAATTAAAAATGCTAGATTTTATGCGACATAGAGCATTGGTATGCATCAATTGAACATTGATGAGATTCTAATCCTTTCCACAATTCCCTCCAGCCTCTTCCGAGAAAGCTCTTGAGCATTACCTTAAGTGCATTGGAATTGCTTAGGTTTACCACGTCAATAAGTTAGCTATTACAAGCAACCATTTTCACTGTTGTTGTATTATAGTTTACAAGGTTCTGGGATTAGTATGCATTTCTGGGAAATTAAGGCTTTACATTTTGTCTTTCAGTTGGCTAGCGTTGGAATTTTGATGAGATTTTATAGAATTTCATATTGTGAATTTATTTTGTTTTCTCCTTTTTGGTTCAGGAACTTCTTCCATGCATATAGATTTTAATTTATTTTGTTAACACTTGTGTTGCCTTTGTCAAGGGGCATGTTCCACCTGTGCTTCGCACTATACTGGAAATATTACCTCTTCTAAATCCAGCCGAGCATTTTTCTTCAATGTGGCTCATCCTTCTTAGGGAGCTTTTGCAATATCTTCCAAGGTCAGATTCTCCTGCACAAAACAAGGAAGATGAGGAAGAACAACCTGGCACTAGTGACAATATTCCAGGTAAAGATACATGTTAGTAGCATTTTACCCAAATTTTGATTGTATCTTAAAGAAGCAAGAAGCTTGAAATTTCTGTCATTACATAGATGCTCATGTGAGGACAAAGTATGACAAGCCTAATGGTACTGCTCCCACATTCTCAGAGGATGCTGAAGCTTCAACTGGAAGTTCTGGATCAGCCACAACTGCAATGGCAGCCATTCCAAGCCTATTGTTTGCAGAGAAGCTTATTCCTGTGCTGGTTGATCTTTTCTTGCAGGCTCCAGCAGTTGAAAAATGTATCATCTTTCCAGAAATCATTCAAAACCTTGGAAGGTACAGATTTCTTCAGTTTTCTGAGGCAAAAGCTATTATGTTCTATAATCAGTGTTAGAGAAAGTATGAAAACTTTTGATGTATCAGGTGTCAATTTATTAAGGCTAATGCTCAATTATAATTTGCTAGTCAGCATTTTGTGAGAATGAGGGAAGCAATAAATTGTATTCTGCACTTTATTTATCATGACAATTACACTGCATACAAGGGGTGAGGGGGGTGGATGTCTGACATCTTTTGGGGACTACATGGTATTGTTTTGCAATATGCAGCACAGAACACATGGTTCTCTCATGGATCAATCAATACTTGAATGATGACAACACTGTTCTTGATAACAATTGTTCTATCGGCCTGAGCATGCACTGTTGAATATGTAATAGAATATGATTTAATGTAATCAAGTAGAAAAACAGAGTTATCATGCAATGTATGTCTCTAATTTCCTGTTATAAGCATTGAAACTATTTACACTAGAAATAAAAGTATCAAGCTAATCATTTAGGTGCATGACAACAAGAAGAGACAATCCAGATAGTTCACTTTGGAGATTAGCTGTTGAAGGCTTCAACCGCATACTTGCGGATGATGTCAGTAAATTAGCTACAAATTGTGGACCAGACTCAAATATTAGTAGGCCGGCAAGATTGCGTGTTTGGAAAGTGGTCGCGGATGTCTATGAAATATTCCTTGTGAGTTATTGTGGTCGTGCTCTTCCTTCCAGTTCTGTCTCTGCCTGTAGCTGTTGCTGCTGATGAGTCACTTGAGATGTCCATATTAGACATTCTTGGTGACAAAATTCTCAAGTCACCAATTGATGCACCTTTTGATGTAAGCCGCACTAAATTGATTAATCTATTTTTTTCCCCAAAAGATTTTTATTTTCTTCTCATTGGTTTATTAATTTTTAACAGATTTTGCAACGGCTAATTTCCACCTTAGACCGCTGTGCATCACGCACATGCTCTTTGCCTGTTGAAACTGTAGAACTTATGCCTGTCCACTGTAGCAAATTTTCCTTGACATGTTTGCATAAGCTATTTTCCTTGAGCAGGTAATAAAAGATTTCATATGATCGTCGAATTCACATATGCACTTGTTTTAACTTTTAATTGTGTTCCATATCTCCAATGTTCAATTGTATGCCTACAATAAACAGAACTTTATCAAATTCTCATCTATTCATGAAATCTTACCTAAAAGTTTAAGCTGTTAGGTGGAGAGTTCACCTGGTGCAAGTAACCTCTTTTTGCCTAGAATGCAATATTACAAAGTCTAATCCAAAGTTTTAAGCTGTAGTTGGGAGCTGCAAGTAGTATAAGTGGCCAAACATGATATTAAACTTTAGCAGTATGGTAAATGCTAATACTAGAAATTCTGTCAATGTGGGAAAAATAAGCTTTCATGGAGAATATGATAACAATGTTGTGAAATTTCAATTATACTACCATCTTGAGTTGAAAATGGATTAATTTTTGGTTTTGGCAAAATGACAATTATATGTCCTTTCAATTCAAAGAGTTGACATACTAGTTGCATGTGCTCCAGCTTTGACGATGAAGCCTCCAATTGGAACTTGACTAGAGCTGAAGTCAGCAAAATTTCAATCACAGTACTTATGAGCAGATGTGAATACATCTTGAACAGATTTCTGCATGATGAGAATGACATGGGTATGCTTTTTCGTTTGTGTGTGTTCTATCAGTATGTCATTGATGTTATTGGTTGTTAGATAATGTATTTCTGAGTTTTGATTTGCTCCTGCAGGTGAACGTCCATTACCAGCTGCAAGGCTTGAAGAAATAATATTTGTTCTTCAAGAATTGGCCCGCCTAAAAATTCATTCAGACACTGTATCCATTCTGCCACTTCGTCCTTTTTTGAAAAATGGCCTAGCAATGGAAGAGAATGTTGATAAGCGTCCACATCTTCTTGTTCTATTCCCCTCTTTCTGTGAACTTGTCATATCGAGGTGAGGTGATGACAGTTTTGTGTCTTTTATTTCAGTTTTACTGACCAAACCATGCAGTCCAGCGCAATTGGATGCTTTTTCTAGTTTTCCTTTCAAAAGACTATGGTTAATTGACTCTAGAGTCTACTGTACATAATGCTTGGAACCAGGTAAGTTGTCAATAAAATACATAAGTGAAAAGATATATAAATTATAGGACCAATTGAGATTCCTGAGTGGCAAGATGGCAAAATGAATGCAATAAGTAGTTGTTCGAAGCCCCCCGTATGGATTCATGGTAAACATGTATGAAATTTACTAGTGACATTATGCTTTCATAAGAAATATATCAAATTAGATCTGCTTGTTGAACAAAATGGTAGGCTCGAAAGGGCAAAACTGTGCCTCTAGTTTATAGTTCAAATTGAAGGTGAGAACTGCCTCTCTGTTTCAAAAATGCCATTACTTGAATTAAGTGTGATATAGATTGTTGTAAATTTATGTTCAAATGCACAACTTGTGAAGAATGGTGAAATAAAACAAAAGTTATATAAAAGATCATATTCATTCATGACGGAACTTTAACACTCTGATTCTTCTAATGGCCAGGGAAGCCAGAGTGAGAGAGCTAGGTGCAAGTTTTACTCAGACTTATCACCAGAGAATTGGCACTGGAAAAGATTAGCACAACTGTTGATTCATGGAAGCATGCTTCTTGATGACATCCCTTAGTTATTTCCTTTGAAACGTAGGTATTTATAGAAGTTTCAGGTGAGGAGTTTTTCCTTGTCCTCCCTTGTTCTGTTATATTCTCTAGTAGTTTGTACATGATAGGAAAAAATCATCTTTGTTGTATTCATAACGATTATTCCGGGTGAGAATTTTTCTGAATTATGAGCTGGTGCCAGTTTTGACTCAATTGTTGTCGCCTTGTCTTGTAAAATGTACAAAATTCCTTATTAGTAAATAGAAAATATTATCTACTTAATACTACATCGGGATCTTACAACAGATAAATGTAGCTGACATCCGAATCTACTCAACCGCATAATTGGGTACCTATGCTCAATGGCTGGGGGGTATTGAAAACAATCGTGCACGAGTCAGCATTGTCGATTGCTTACTGTACAGGTTAACTTATGATTTATCTGGAACTGTATTCTGAAAGTTAGTCCTCTTTACAATATCGAGAAAAGATGCACTGTTGAACTTAGTGACCTAAAAGCAAAATCTAGCACTCAAGATTGTGGAAATTTCTGCCAATTGTACGTTTCATACTTCCGCACAAAATAACAAATACACTACTCCTTGAAGTTTAGAACTGAGCCTGGTCATTTTTGGAAAAAAATAATTTCTGTATAACATTAACTTGAAGCAACCGGATCAATCTGCTCGATTGATGCACAAAATGCCCGCAGAATCTCTATAGCCGCTACACCGTAGTGTTATACTCGGCTTGGACTGACTGATGTTTTAGATTGTTGTAATTTTTAATGAAAGATTGCATTCCTCTTTCATGTCACAAAAAGAAAAAAGCTCACCAAATCGCTTCTTTGGTTTCATGCTCAATTTTCCTTTGGAGGCTTACGCAAATTAAGTATATTCCCAATTGCCCGCCCTGATTTCGGCTAACCGTAAATGAAAGTCCACTTATTTTAACCAACGCGAAAACCAGTTTGCATCTCCTTGGCGGTATTCAAAGTAAATAAAAAAATTGATATATTTAATAAAAAAATGTCTGCATTCTGTCGAAAGAAGACAAATTAACTCCAAAGAGACGTAATATACAACAAGAGGCACAATCAAATGCCCAATTTATTCATAGCGAAACGTGATTACGATACAACAGGCTGGGCCAAAAAGGGTGAAGAGCAAAATTGCCAAAAACGCTATGCTTCTTAAATCTTAATTAATTAACTTGTAAAAACTGGTAACCAAAAAGACAAAAGATGGAAATTTAGTTGTTATTCTTCTCCTGGTTGAGTCTAGCAGCCGCAGCCACAGAGGCAGACACACCAGCAGGATGAGTAGTGAGCATGGGATCATTCCGCATCTCCGCAGCTGTCACCCCTTCCGCATCTTTACGCGACACTTGCTTGTCTGATGTTAACTTCGTCGTCGCATCCTGCAACAAAAATTCAATATCAGCTCTCTCTCATACCTCCGATGTCTATCTTCACAAAAACAATTCTTACAAGCACTTCTTTCAGTTCATGTAATCGTTAAAAGTACAGCGATCTCTCTCTAATTCTTTATTTTCTTTCTTTTCTGTTCTAGTGATAAATACAATTCAATAAAGAATCTTTCGTCTTAGACTAGCTACTTATAGATGAAATGTAATTACTGATAAAATGTCAGCAAGTTTTGTCTTGTCCTCATCTCGGGCAGTTCTGGCATTCATTGTTGCAGCCGATTGCGCCGCAGCAGCGACACCACCGGGAGTTATGTTGATCTTCCCTGTGGCTCTGACTTCGGCGGCTTGAATGGCGGCCGCGTCGCTCCACTCCACCGGCTTCTTTCCCGCCGTTAAGGCAGTGGCTTCAAGTGCTTCGCCGATGGTGATTCCACCGCCTTTCCCTACCTGTTCATAAGATGCTGTTGGCGCCGTAGTTTGCAGCGGTGCCGGTTGGCTATACTGCCCAACAACCTGTGTCCAACGATAAACAATAATCAAGCGGTTTTAAAAAATAATTAAAAACAAGAAATCGATGGCTGGGTGCATTTGCCAATGGTTTAGAAAATAATATCTTCAATATTATAGAACTTGCTAGTTGAAATTTTAAAAATAATATTCTTCAATTTCTATGAAACATGTAATTAGACCTCTTTTTCCCTCTCGTGTTCTCTAATTTAGATATATATATATAAACCCTGTTGGAAACATAAACAAACCGTCTACAAGTTGCATGTTTTTGAAATTTAAGCTACAAGCGTAGCAAGGACCGTACCTGTCCACCAATTTCCTCGGTAATTATTTTTCTTCCAGGAAAATCAGTCTCGGTGATGCTAACACCTTGATTCCCGGCATTTTCAGTCAAATCATGGTGCTCCACAAAACCTCTCTTCTCATTTCTCTCAGCCGCCGATTGCAGAGCCGAAGCGGCAGCTCCCTTCTGGATTTGCCCAAGCATGGCAGTTTTCCGCTGTCTGCATCATCGCCGCGTCTCTCGGGGCCACCGTCTTCTGCGCAAGCTCGCCTTCGACGGAGAACACATCACCGTATTTGATGGGTTCTTGCGGCCTCTGCGGTTGTTCCTGGCTCATTTTGGTTTTCTTGAGGTCAAAATTCTGTTGTCTTCTTAGATTGGACAGAGGAAAGCATGGAGTTTTATACGTGCATGGGAAATGCAAGATTCGGACACGTTGGCCTATAGAGTGAAACGTGGCGAAAACCCAGTGAGCCAGCTTTAGCAGTTTTCGACACGTGGCAGTTTTCTTGGTGTCCGTAAGCGATTTTGTATCCACAAGAGGGACTCTTGGAGAAGGAAAAAACATGTGGGTTTTCCCGCATGAAATATGGTGCCCTTGGTCTTCATATGCTAATTACACATGTTTATGTAATGTTCAAAATATACATGCTACATACTTTCAAAAAATATATATATATATATATACATGCTACATGATTCTAACGGCCCAAAATTGAAAAATATTTGTTTAAGTGAACTCTCCAATTAAGAATACTCCTTATTATTTAAACTTTAACCCATAAAATAACATAATTAAAACTTCCTTCAATCTATATTAACTTAAGTAATTACATAAATATTCTTATTTTTTAATCAGTATAATTATTTTATCCTTTAATATAAAAATAATTATATTTTTTCTTTTATTTTTATTCTTAAGTTATAAAGACTCTTTCTTATATATATTAACACAAATAAAAAATATAATGATAACAATTCAAATTCACGTGTCATATTAATGTCGTGTTAAATAAAAATATAACAAATTTTAAGCTAATACAAACTCAATTTATTAAATAATCGTGTTAAGAATTAAAATCCTAAATTTACCAATTTATTACACAAGTTAAATCTTGTAAATTTTTGTGATGTCTAATTAGGTAATTGAGTTTCTTAGATGATTATTCAAAGACGTCTATAAGAATATTTTTATTAGAATAATGGTACAAAGGCTACAAGCTAAGTTTGAACGGATGGTAAGAAAACCAAGCCACTATTTAATTAAGTTTTTTCTTTCATGAGCAAACTGCAAAGTCTGTAATACGAATTACAGAGATGTTTGTCCTTTTTCAGCAATTGAGTGATATCTCAATCAATCGACATGTTTTCTACCTCATGTCGAATGGAGTCAAACAGTTCCGTGGATAAATAACGCTCTCCGGCACTGGGAAAAATCACCTGCTCATGAAGTCGAAGAAATGGCATAGTTAGCTTAGTTTAGATATAGATTACAGATTGGACAACAGTTTTTAGAAGCTTGCAAAATTCTAGACCATAGCTCAATATATATGTAATGAAGAAAATAAAACTTACTACTATGAGTTTCCCAGCATTTTCAGGCCTCTTTGCTACCTTTATAGCAGCTGCAGCTGCAGCACCAGAAGATATTCCCACCTGACAACAAATTATCTTACAATTGGCACCGAATAGTAAAGGCCTAAACAGATATTATAGCATGGCAAAAGCAAGAGTGTAAGAACTCAAAGCAATTGTCAAAATTATGAACATACCAGCAAACCTTCTTTCAAGGCAAGCAGCTTCGCAGTTTCCATAGCTTCCTCACTTGATACCTGGAAAGAATTTATGGATGGGTGGCGGCTTAGTCAATGAAAGAAAATGTAACCTGTATAAGCTCTCCCTTTCGCAACCAAAATT
This sequence comes from Melia azedarach, assembly GCA_028052125.1. Classification (NCBI taxonomy): domain Eukaryota; kingdom Viridiplantae; phylum Streptophyta; class Magnoliopsida; order Sapindales; family Meliaceae; genus Melia; species Melia azedarach. The sequence goes on from CM051397.1 coordinate 1,458,844, forward strand.
TGTTTTTTATATCTCCCACCATTATCAATCACAAGAACAATTGCCATAGAAGTAAAAACTTTTTAGTTCTCACGTATGGTACAAACCTATTATAACTAATTTTCATTTAAATAAATAACAAACCATATGATTTAGTTTTAAGACTTACTGTAATAACTTCATCAAGGATGTCAACATCCAGAACGTCGGGGATAATACCAGCACCAATACCCTGGATCCGATGCTTGCCTAAAACATATTGCAGCATGCAATGTATACACCAATCAGGAAACAATATATACTCATCTCAGAACGCTTAGAAGAAATCATTTCAGCAACTTTAGCATTAAGATACAGTATCTGTAGGTTTAGTCTAGAAACAAGACTCAAAAAATCAGATAAAACAATGCTGAAGGAACCTTATATTCACACAGAAAATACTGTCAAAAGGAAAAGCATATGCTCTTATCATTTGTCAAACAAAATTCAATGAAATCCTAAAAATGGGCAGTTGCACAACGCTTCAATTCAAACATTCAGGTTTAAACCACAAAGTCTTTCAAATGTGAAAATATGCAACTGCAGACTCTTGTGCCTGGTGCAGCTCCACCAAATACTAATACAAAAAAACAGATAATTAAGAAATTAAAATAAAAATATAAATTAAGAAAAGACTGACCAGCTTGTCCTCCATTCAAGACTGCACTTTCAGATGGTTCTATACCATATACCTACACAAAACATTAGAAAACAAATATTAGCAAAAATAATCAGCACAGTTATTTTTCTCTTTCTTTGTCATGTGTGATGTGACAACCTTAATATTTGGATTTTTTTCTTTGAGAAATCTTCCAGTGCCAGTCACAGTACCGCCAGTCCCAATCCCAGCAATAAAGACATCAACTTTCCCTCCCGAGTCTTTCCATATCTCTGGACCAGTAGTCTCATAATGAATCTGCGCATACAATAACAAACGGATTCTTAAACCCTTTCAAATGCCAACCTAAAATATCAATATCAACCACAATAATACCTTAGGATTGGCAGGATTTTCAAATTGCCGAAGAAAATAACCATTGGGTAATTTGGCTAGTACATCCTCAGCCTTTTTAACAATCCCCTCAAAGCCCCCAGCTGGATCGACAAGATGAATCTCAGCTCCCAATGCTCTGAGCAGAATCCTTCTCTCAATACTATATGTTGATGGCATTACAACTACAACTTTGTAACCTCTTGCTGCTGCAACGAAAGCCATCCCAATGCCGGTATTACCACTTGTAATCTCTACGAGGACAGTCTTTGGTCAACATTATAGAGACATATCCAGAAAGAAAATTTGTTAGTTCAGATGTCCCACAATTGTACCGTGTTACAAAGATACACCATTAGTTTAGCAGTGAGATCCGAGCCTTCAGCATCAGTAACGCGTTAAAAATCACTACATGTCACTTGATTACGTGAAAAGAGTAATATAACTGTTCATCTACAGAATATCTATATCCAAAGCTGTTTAAATGTTATAGTAGATAAAAACCGACTTTCTGAGGACAGGAGAGATTATTCAAATTTTAAGAACTGTGTCGTCTGGGTCAAGTTACTGATGTTGACCCAAAAATAAATTAACTAAGAAGTTCATATTGCATAATTTTATGAATTCTTGTTACATACTTTTCCCGGCGTAATTAAGCCCTTTTCCTCTGCATCTTTGATCATACTGTATGCAATCCTGCAAGTCAAAGTTAAAAGACAAATCTATGAAGTTTGGGGTGAAGATATATGTATGGTGATAAAAAGAAAAATGCAACCAATTAATGAGAGGGAATAACTTGTATACCTGTCTTTGACACTGGAACAAGGTTCCATCATTTCTAGCTTAGCAGCGACACGTGCTGCACAACCATCCACAACATGGTTGAGATACACCATGGGTGTATTGCCTATTAACTGAGCAAGCCCACATACACCGAACACTTTGGGTAAATTAAACACAATAGACAAAACAGAGAGAGAAAGTTAAAGTGAAGAAAATTACTTCAGTAACATCATTCTTAATTGCACACTTGTCCTCCATGGAGCTACTTCTTCAAACAGTATCAAATATCAAGCAGCGAACCTAGCATGTGAAAGACAACACGAGTAAATTTATTTGAACATGGAGAGGGCAATTCCTCGAGAAATCATTTAAAAAATATATTAGGACAGAACTCAATCGCAAACACTGGAGAAGAGTTTCATCTGCCTTTCAAAAGCACTACTATTCTTGGTCAGAATTAACCAAGCTCCAGACACCAGACATCTCCTCACAAGGAGGAACCAATCCACAAATTCACAACCCCAATAAACTTACCACCTTTAAAAATGTAGGGTAACTACAAACAGAGCAGAAAATAGAGAGAAAGAATGTCAGAAACTTGTCTTTCTCAACCAAAAATCAATAGACAGAACTAGAGCTTAAATTTCAACTACTCAGAACTGTTTCTAACCAGAATTTCAAACAGCTGCCACTTGAAACACTAAAAAACAAAAGTAGGAGCAAATCGTCTAATAAAAAACATAGCAAAAAAAAAAAAAAATACACCGTAGAAGGCAACGCAAAAGCAAAATAATCCAATAACACAAACTTGGACAAGCGATGGCAAAAAATATCATAAAGCAAAAGCTTCAACCTAAAGAACAACTGAGATTGAATCAGTTCGGAAAAGCAGTTTCTGGTCAACGGGAAATCCGCAGAATAAAAATTATATATCCACAGACTAACCTGATCATGAAACCTCTGTACAACAATAAAAAAGGTTTTTAACACATACCTTTCCTGAAATTTCTTATTCTAACACTACAGTCTGAGAATTCAAACACCTTACTTCCTCTGGTGACATCCATTTCCGTCTAACTTCCGTTAACTTGAGGGGCATTATGATAAACAAACAAACAAATAAACAAAATAAAAAAGAAGGGGGTTGTTTTGACGGTGTAAGAAGAGCATTTCTTCAACTTAACAAGCAAAACACGTTTCTGCAAATTTTAAAAGCGTGGGTCTCATGTTTGAATATAATATTAACAGTTTTTTAGTTTTAAGTTTTGTCCTCATTCAGAATTTAGCAATCAAAAGGGTAAATACGTCTTTTGAATAATAATAGACGGAAGTGAATGTCGTTAAGAGGGGTAAGTGTTTGATGCTCCAAGCTAGCGTTAGAATTTAAAACTTCAGGAAGGTATGTATTAAAATCTACGAATTAAATATTAAAAAAATAAAACCACATCTAATTATACTCAAAAGAAAACAAACCAGAAATAATTATCCATGGAAAAGTTGGTGTGGCGTTCTTCGCGTGCACTTTAGCTTGCTAGCATGCTTTTACAAGATTCCCTCGGAGTTCAAAGGAAGCTTCCTTCGCCTGATCTTCTTTTGACTGCTGGAAAATTTGGTCATTCACAATTACTGTGACACCATTGAAGATTCAAACTTTCGTTCTCAATAGTCAGCTCCTTGCTTTATTTTATTTCATTCACAATTACAATTCTAACACGCAACAGAGGATCCTTCCAAAAAAATCTCAACAGAGAAGTATGACCACCACATTATTTTAGTTAGACAGTTTTTTCTTCTCAAGATGACGCCATAATGGAGTAGTCATAATCAAAACTATAGATTAATTCTAAACGGTTTAAAAAAAAGTTGGTAAACGTTAACATGTGAAAAGATAACAGCTTCAAGTAGTAATAGAATGAATCCAGGAATTGTTTCAACGTACATATTTTATTTTTACCTTGAAATACATTGATTTCCGGGTAGAGATAATGGAACGTGCAAATTTGACATTATCCCACATCATCTAGGTACAAACGAGGGGTAACCAGGTAGATGAATAAGTAAGGAATATGAAGCAACTGTGAAACATACTTACCTGGACGGGGTCAATGGGCGATCAATAAGACCCATGGCCTAGGTTGGTGACTTCCATTGCACTTGGGAGGGGCACCAGTCTAAGGTCTGCCCAACGTGGCAGAGCCTACGTCATAATTTGTGGCAGCGGGGGCCTGCGTTCGCGCGGCCCCTGTCCAATTCTAGCGCTTAAAGTTGTGTACAAAATCTGTCTTACGGATTGTGCCCAAGAAATTGGGGCAAGGATTGTGGAGGAAAATAGATCTTTTATCTTTTCAATGGAATTGCATTAGTAGTCGTATAAAACTGGTAGGGATTTTGGGAGATTGGAGAGAAGAAAGTTATGTCTTTCAATGGAATTGCTTGTATAAAACTTCCAGCACTTATAGTTGGTATAAAACTGTTATATTTCTATTTCAAATTCAAATTTACATCTACCTGAAAAGAAAAAGAAAGTTCATCTTTCAAAGAATTGTATTGTATACCATGAAAGTTTTCGCGGCATCGTGTATCCCAGTAAAAAGCAAACGATGAGTGTTGATATAGATGGAGGAACACATCATTCATGATCTAAAAATAAATTTATCTGTGTTATGCTGTAAACATTCATTCAACCAGTTTATAAGTAAATAACTCTAAAAACAATCAAATTAAATATATGAAATATTTTCTAAACTAGATGATTATTGATAATTTTAAGCCTACAATAAAAATCAGTGTTGTTATGTTATTTTTTGGGCTTCAACATATTCCAATCTGTTCTTACGAAATCAACACAATAAAAATTCGTGGAGAGGGTGGATATTGATGATGCACAAACACAAGTGAAAAGCAAAACCAGTTCATATAAATATGGAGCTGAAATCAACGTCAATCATACTTACCTGGGCGGCGTCAATGGGTGATCAACTAAGCGCGGGTGACCTCTATTGCACTTAAGAGGGGCACCGCTTAGGCACTTAAGGTCTGTCCAAAGTGGCGGAGCCTACGTTATAATTTGTGCAAGCGGGAGTCTGCATTCGCGCTGACCGTAACAAATTGTCACCAAAGCTTTATTTTGTAGTTTAATTATCATAATTAAATTTGGGGTCCTTCTACAGTACCAAATTTTTTTCCAATAACGTAATAAGTGTGAACCATTAGGTGAGATTAATGGTCCATAATTTTTCTTTTTTAAAAAATATTAATTTAATTTTTAAAATTATTTTTTTTAAGTTACCAGTTGTATAAGTTTCTTTTAACTTTTAGTCAATCTCAACAAGTCTTACGGTATTTTTCAATTTCTTTTTTACTTTTAGTTAATGTCAAACTTCTCTCTTTAACCTAATTTAAGTGATTCACAACTTCTCTATCATAATTATTATAATTAAATCGTATACTCTTTATTTTTGTTAAAAATTTCGAAATATAATCAATTAAGGTGAGATTTATTTTTCATTCTATTTTATTTTTTATTTATTAAAATTAAATATTACAGTTTAAAAAGATGGTGTGAATTTTTTTTTTTTAAGAAATTTTGTCTCTTTATAGTTGAAGATTATGAGAAACCTGTTGGATTAAAAAAATAATTCAGTAACCTATTGATTTGTTTGGTTGTAGAGTTTTATCTGTCTGTAATTAAGTAACCTATTGAATTAAATATTGAGTTAAATTATTAAATGAGATCACTTGTATAAAAGACATCATGCTTATAAATGTTTAGATTAAAAATTAAAAAAGATAAGCCGATATAAAATAGTAAAATTGAACATTAATTTCATAAATTCAACATCAAAAATATAAATGAACTAAGAAAAATATAAATTAACGTAAAATTATAAAATGACAATAATATAGTTGTAAAAAAATAAAAAAATTAATTGTGACATAAACCATATAAATGCACATAAATATTGTAATATTGACATAAAAAATTAAATTACAATGTAAAATTTGTATGTAAGACATAATACTTGTAAATGTATAAGTCAATATAAAATAGTAAAATTGAATATCAATTTTATAAATTCAACATTAAAAATATAAATAAACTTAAATAAATGTAAATTAACGTGAAATTGTAAAATGACAACAACATAGTTGTAAAAAAACTAAAAGAATTTTAATTGTCACATAAAATATATAAATGCACATAAAACTTATAATCTTGATATAAAAAATTAAATTACAACGTAAAACTTGTCTGTAAGACATAATACTTGTAAACGTTAAAACTAAAAATAAAAAAATATAAGCCAACATAAAATAGTAAAAATAAACATCAACTTAAAAATTCAAAATAAAAAATGTTAATAAGCTGAGATAAATGTAAATTAACGTGAAATTATAAAATGACAACAATATAGTTGTAAAAAAATCAAAATAATTTTAATTGTGACATAAAATATATAAATGCACATAAAACTTGTAATCTTGATATAGAAAATTAAATTACAACGTAAAACTTATATGTAAAACATAATACTTATAAACGTTAAAATTAAAAATAAAAAAATAAGCCAACTAAAATAGTAAAAATGAACGTCAACTTATAAATTTAACATAAAAATATCAATAAACTGAGATAAATATAAATTAACGTGAAATTATAAAATGACAATAAAATAGTTATAAAAAATCAAAGGAATTTTAATTGTGACATAAAACGTATAAATGCACATAAAATTTATAATATTGATATAAAAAATTAAATTACAACGTAAAACTTGTATATAAGACATAATACTTATAAAAAAATATAAGCTAACATAAAATAGTAAAAATGGACATCAGCTTATAAATTAAATATAAAAAATGTAAATAAACTGAGATAAATGTAAATTAACGTGAAATTGTAAAATGACAATAATATAGTTGTAAAAAAATCAAAAAAATTTTAATTGTGACATAAAACATATAAATGTAGATAAAACTTGTAATCTTGACATAGAAATTTAAATTACAACGTAAAACTTATATAGAAGATATAATACTTGTAAACGTTAATTAAAAAATAAAAAATATAAGTCGACATGAAATAGTAAAGTTAAACATTAACTTCATAAATTCAACATTAAAAATATAAATAAACTGAGATAAATATAAATTAACATGAAAATTTAAATATAACAAAATAAATAAAAATATAACATAAGAATTGTAAATCAATATTCTATTTGTAATCCTATTATATAAAATTAAATTTTGTGAAAAAAAGTACAATACATGTAAAATTACAAAATTATTTACAAATTTTACATAGTTTGATATAATAATAATAATAATAATAATAATATAAACAGAATATTTGTAACACATAAACATGTGTTTTAATATATATTTTTTCTAAACGTATGAGTATGCTTTACAAAAAATAATTATTGATATTTTTATTTATTTCAATTATTTAAATAATTTTATTTTACATGTATACTAATTGATTTTTTTTACATTCTTCTCTTTTTCTTTATGATTGCATGATATTAAATAAAATATCATTTTATAAATAGTAAATATCAGTAATTTAATAATAACATTCATATTATGCCAAACTAAATTTGTATTACATGTGATTAAAATTTCTAGCAATATTATTTTATTTTTCTTAATTATCCATTTCAAAATTTCTTGTTTATATATATTTGTACATTAAATGTATACTTTTTTCACTTACAATTTATCAATTTCAAGATATTCTATTTTTTTTTTAATAATGCAATGTTAATTATAAGGTTATTTTATTATACTTATCATTCTCAAATATTATAATATCGTTTACATATTTAAAATAACATATATTTTTTATTAATTTATATAAATACAATCATCATGATTAATATATAAGATGTGTCTTATTTTCTAATATTGATTTCTGAGTTGTAATAATTTATGTTATTAATAATAATTTTAAAAAAAAATAAAGAAAGTATAAATTTTTATAAATCTAAATTAATGTTTTTTAAATACATTATTTCTAATATGCATAACACATTATTTACCATTAACTTTTTTTATTATAATATATAATTTTGTATTTCAAATATATTTCTAAAAATAAATTATAATAAAATAAATTAAATATATTAAAAAATAAAAAAGTGAAGAAAATAATCTTTCACTTGAATAATAGATTAATTTTACATGTTACTTGTTAGGTAAGTTAATTATTATTAATATAAAATGAATGGCTTACATTCAATTTTAAAATCTAAAGGTTAATAAAAGTGAGTTATTGATACTGGGATAAAGTATCCCAGTATCATAGAATTTTTCTTGAATTTGGCTTACTTATCAACATTTAATCTTCTTTTTATGGAATGAAAGTTTTATGTTGCGTTTGTTCAGAAAAAAAAAAGGGCTTAAATCAACTTGTAAGAGGCGATATTGTCAAAAAATTGGACTAAAATATTTTTACTTAAATAGTGTTTATTTTCTTATTATGCTTGTTTTTATTAGATATATGAAATTATGAATGATTATGTAATACACCAATTATCTTTTTTTAGTAAAATAATTAATTTTTCTACAAAATAAGTTATACAGTGATTGTCTCTATTTTGATCATTTTTAACATTCTTTCGTCATTTTGTTCTCGAGAATATTTATGCTATAATATAAACCAAGAAACTCAAAATTTAATGATATTGATGACAATATATTTGGAGTTGATCATTGACAATAATTTTGATAATGACAGTTTGCCGCTGTCACCATAAATAAAATGCTCACAAATTTTAAATTAATTATGGACGAAGGCATTAACCTGCAACAGAAATTATAAATACGACATTCATAACTAAACAATAACAATAATAATAATAATAAAATAATTTTCCGTTAAATCTCCTCGTATACTTGAGTATAAAAATTATTACTTTGCGTTAGGTTTGACTATATCGAACGGATTTCAATTGGATTTTTTATATGATTGTTTTTTATAGGTTTATTGTTTGGATATTTAATTTATTTTTTTTACACAATACATGAGGTTTTTGTTATTTTTTCAATTCAGTTTTATACAATTCGATTTCGTCGTCTAAGTTTTTTATGTTGGAAAAACAAAGTGCGCATTTTTTTCTTCTGCTACAACAAAACAAAATAATGGTAATGGTATTGCTAAAGAAACGAATCGCATTCTATTCCATTGATCTTTCAATCATCATGCTCCAGGCTCTGCCATGCTACAAGTGAATTTTCTGTTTCATAATGGGCCCAAATCAGTAAGCCCAATATAAACGATAATTTGATTCCCACTCCCAATTAATTGAAAAATAATACGTTGTTGCCAAAAATAAGCTGAAGTGGCGTGAGCCAATTCAGCAGATAGGAAGCAGTTGGAGCAAGTCAGCTTAGTAAATGCAGATAGAGGAGTCATGGTAGACTGCGTATACACGAGTTATTTTATAATGACTATACATTATAGAGATAGTTACATCTCCTCCTTGCTATAGCTTTAGCACTGTAGTTTGAAGTCACTTTTACCATCATTTAACAATCACTTGCTTTATTCAGATAATCCCACATCGAAAAAATAAAAAGCGAGACATGCAGGAGAAGCGTGTATAAATAAGGGGTTTAAACCATCGTACAACATACTTACCTGGGCGGGGTCAATGGGTGATCAATAAGACCTATGGCCTAGGTTGGTGGCCTTCACTGCACTTAGAAGGTGCATCCGCCTAAGGTCTGTCCAACGTGGCAGAGCCTACGTCATAATTTGTGGCAGCGGGGGCCTGCGTACGCGCGGCTCCTACCAAAGTTGCTTTAAATTTTCGTTGCGAGTACATGAAGTTATGTGCATGAGAATTTTGAATACATTTAAAGGACGCATTGTCAGTGATAGATTTTCTTAATTTTTGAGCTCGAGCTGTTGCAAATATAAAGTCCAATATTTGTTTCCAAACTTCAAGTTAGAATTTAAACTTTAGATATTTTGTATTAGTATTAGTGGAATTATACTGTAAGGCAGCCGTTCTTGAACAGTTTCTTCAATGGTTTCTTCTTCCGTCATACATTAATGGTCATCTGAACCGTCCTTTCACGGGGACTCTCAATCAGAGTGTAAGCTAATCAACCAAGGCAGAGCATTAATAACTAAAGAAGCGCAATGCAGCAGCTTCTAAATCAATTTGAGGAAATAAATCAACATACAACAATGAGTTTTCCAGCATTTTCTGGCCTTAGTTTATTGTGCACGTACCAACGAACCTTCTTTCAAGGCAAGCAGCTTAGCAGCTTCAATAGCCTCCTCACTTGATTCTAAGAGGTTACAGCAACTGCAGCAGTCATTCAAGATGTTATCGAAGCAACACAAACAGTCACATAAGAAACCAGAAATGCTTGATAATATGGTTTGAGACTACTTAAACAACTTCATCGAGCACGACAACGTCCAACACAGCGGACAGCAGTACCAATTCCTTGTATCAGATGTATACCTGTGAAATGTACAGAACGTAATGAATTCGGTCAGGACGTTCAAGATACAATGATACAGCCCTTCTTGTAAAGGCTTAGATAAATCTCATGCTTTAGCTGCTTAGCCTAATGATTGAACTTGAGTAAACTAGGGGCATGAATTGAAATTGTAACTCGCCAGGCTTTCCACCACTCAAGACTACACTTTCTTCTGGTTCTCCACCATGAACCTGGACAGAAACAAAAGAAGTTACCATTAAAGTGAACAATCACAACAATGATGTCGATCTCTGCTTCTCGCTATATACGTAGACACAAGAAAGCAACCTTAATCTCTGGCTTTTTGTGCTTAAAGAATTTCCCTGCGCCAGTTATAATACCGCCAGTGCCAATACCTGCAACAAGGACATCAAATTTCCCTCTTGAGTCTTTCCACATCTCTGGACCAGTGGTTTCATAATGAATCCACAGTATTAATATAAAACAGAATCAGAAATCCTTTCAACCAACAAATAAGACCTACAAGGTAACAACAAAAGAAATACCTTTGGATTGGCAGGGTTTTCACATTGTCGAAGGAGATAACCGTTTGTTGTTTTATTCAGTATCTCCTCGGCATTTTCAATAACTCCTTTATAAACCTTTAGTGGATCTGTTAAATGCACCTCAGCTTTTGGAGCTTGGAGCACGATTCTTCTGTTAAGACTATATGATGCTGGCATTATAAGCATAATCTAATAACCCCCTGCTGCTGCAATGCTAATCCAACGCCAGTATTGCCACTGATGATCTCAATGGACAGTCTTTAGCCAAATTTCATTCAAACATGTATAGAAGGAAAATTTGCTAGTTAAAACACAACTGACAAGTTGTAACAATTCAACTATTGACATGGGAAAGTTGTCACATGCCTTCCCAGGCAATATCAGGCCTTTATCTTCTGCATCTTTAATCTTGCTGTACACAATCCTGAATATCAAAAATGAAAACAGAATGAACAAAATTCAGCCAGATGAAAATTTCCACGGTTATATAAATGAAAACAAGATGCATACCTATCTTTGATACTAGAGCAAGGTTCCATTGTTTCTAGTTTGGCAGGCAATACAGGCAACACAGTTAGAGTTATACCATTGGAGTGTTGCCTATCAGCTGCATGAAAGGAAAAAAACACCAATAGCACAAGTTATATTAGCGTAATCTAAGTGGAAAAAAACCGATAGAGAGCATAAGTTACCATTACTTCAGAGACCTTTTTCTTGATTATACGCTCGTCCTCCATATTATATTTTGAGAAATCTGCAAGTTGATGGAATCGACGAGAGAATACTTTGAAGATAAAACTGCAGAATATTACTAATAGGAGATTGTAGAAATTAAGCAGGTAGGAATACAAGAGTCCTTTAGCAGAAAGTCCTTTCGAGTAAAAGTGTAAACATTTAAAGTATCTTTTACTCAGCACATCTTAATTATGTCTAGATATCACATTTACAAATGAAGGTCTGGCCAACACCATAATCAGTTGAATAATGAAGATTCTGTCTAATGCAATATTCAGCAGATCATACTTGGATTAAATCCTGAAAAAGGCTAAACAATGCAAACGTATCAAATATAGAGGTTTTGGTTTATGTTTATACTATATAATATGTGTGTGTGAGTGAGTGGGCGCACGAAATATCAAAAGAAACAAGGCTGTATAACAAGACAAACAAACAAACAAGTTAACTCACTCCTAGGAATCAAATGAACAGAAAATTTTAAATGTTTCAAGAGCAAGAGTTTTCAGAGCAACTATATGGCCATATTCTTGAGATTGTCATTTTACGTTCGTTCCATTGCAATTATCATCTTTCCTTGGCAGGGATCACTACTGGGCTGTTAGACACTTCATGCTAAACTCTTTATGCTTTCTGCATACAGTTTTGGAATATATGAGTATACATATTCAGATGAGAAAATTTAACGTTATACTGAGTCTGAAATAACAAACAGGGCCTTATAACAGCAAGTTCAAAGCAAGAAAACAACTGAAAGAAACAAACAAATTAACAAACTCCATCTAAGTGATTGCTTATAATCTAAGTTTTAACATCTTGTTAAATTATTCTTAAGCTGATTATTCCAAATCTGGTGTAGAAAAATGCAATACCAAACATACCATTAATTACCTCAAACTAATAAAGGATCCGTTTTGCAAGAGAGTATTCACAGAAATATCAGATAAAATTAAATCTTGTATTCTTCACTCTCTCCATTCTCAGCTTAAATTATATATTCATGGGTAAGTCAAACGTATTGAATGTATATCTTTCATAGGCTAAAAGTGATACTACTGAGCTCTCTTTAACATTAGTTTGATACTATTGTTCGTAGAGCAGAAAAGCATTTTGAGTGATTTTCGAAGAAGCAGTTAATCGGTACTTCTGCATAGAACATTTGCAAGTGCTCGCTAAAAGCATTCTCAAACCTTTTCGAAATATTATATGTGGCCTGCTAAACATTTCTCACGGTAGTGCAAGTACATACATTCAGCAAGTATATACTTCCCAATAGTTAAGAAAGTGTTCTCATGTCTACTTTATCAGGTTTTTAAGTGAACATAGAGAAGCAACTTTTTGATGATATAGAGAGAGAAAGTATTTTATAAGTGTTTTTCCACTAGTTTCCAAAGATACTTGATACGTGAGTTTTCGAGATTTTCTCTATATTGTTTAGCAAGAAATTGTCTTTACTCGCAAGTGTTTTTCTCGAAAACACACATCCATATTTACCCCGATCAATTTGATACAAAGTATTAAAATATAATTAATGAGCTTGGTAGAATCCCATATCGGATAAGCATAAATGAGAAATATGGAAGCGGGAATATAAATAAATAGAAAAGAGAATTGAACAAACTTACATACCTGGACGGGGTCTATGGGTGATCAGCAAGGCCCATGGCCTAGGCCGATGGCTTCCATTGCACTGCAGCGGAAGTGCATCAGCCTAACATCTCCCGATGTGGAGACTGTACGTCATAATTTATGGTAGTGGGGGCTGCGTCCGCGCGACCCCCTAACAATGCTGGTTCCAAGTATTTTGGATAACATAACTTTATGGTAGTTTATGCTGTCTCTGATTCGACTTCTGGTGTGCTGGTATTTGATTTAATTAATAATATTTGGTATGCTATTTATTTAAGGTGTTAATATTATTTTGTTTAATTTAATTAATAATCTTTTAGAATAATTACATTTAAGTGATTGTCCATTGGTACTGTTTCAACACTAAAAAATGTGACATAGCTTCGGTTTTCCGCTTGAGTACCGACTTGTCCCATCAATCGTCACAAAATATTTTGTCATTCTTTTATGAGAAAGCAGACACTGGCCTTATAGGCAATGAAAGAAGAATAAATTTCCCACAATATGTTTTGAGTTCAAATTTTATTCAAATGTCACAGCAGTACAGAGATTAACGCAAATAACTTTAACAGAGATTGGTGCATCCGAGTTATTTCTAATTGTTTATTAAGAAAACACGAAGAAGAAAGGCATCCAAACACATAAAATTTCTGACTTGAAAAGCATGTTTTCCCTGTAGAATACTTTTAAAGTCAAGGGGATGTTTCAGAGCTAATACACCATGCTCTCTGCCTCCTTTTTCACAGATTCAAACAGAACAGTAGAGAGGTATCGCTCTCCGAAGCTGGGGAAGACAACCTGTTAAGGGTTGAAAATAAGTATATTAGAAGGAGAGTTTGTTACTTGATCATATAATTATGCCATTAAAGTAATACTACATGAATTAGTCAGCAGCTGACAGTAATATGGTGATACTCCAAAAGGCATGATCAAAGTTCTATGATGATACTCCAGAAGGCATGATTAAAGCTATACATGGTAGTAGAGCTTCAACAACTAGCTTGATCCTATCATCTAAACTGCAATATCTCTGTCAAAAGAACATCAAACTTACAACAATGAGTTTTCCAGCATTTTCTGGCCTCTTGGCTATCTTAATTGCAGCAGCAGCAGCTGCACCAGATGATATCCCAACCTGAAATATCAAAAGAGTTAGAAACCCCAGAAAATGTCCAACTGAGAAGCTTTAAAATCTGATCAACTTACCAACAGTCCTTCTTGCAGTGCAAGCTGCTTGGCAGTTTCAATAGCTTCTTCACTTGATATCTGCAAACTCATAAGTCAATCCCAATTCAATTTTGTCATAAATTATTAATTTCACTTCATTTTGATGAAAGAAAATCCCAGTAAAAACACTCCAAAGAAAGCAGCCATCTCAGCCTTGTTCATATAACCTCCTGAATATGCAGGTAAAGTGGTCTACCTATGCCCGTCCCTCATAAAAACACTTCAGACACAATTACAATATCTTGCATCACCTGCTCAGGTACTTCTAATCATAGATTTTAAGCTTCTTTCCGTTCAAATTAATTGAACTACATAACAGAAACCCTATCCCAAGCTTATAGGCACTTATTATCAGTAGACATGCCTCCCAGAGAAACAAAAATGCTGCATGACATTGTTGAAAACATGACCCATTCTTTTATTTGTAAGACGTACATTTATGATAATGAAATTTTTAATTATATACCACTTCTTTCAACTATGACCACTTAATACAATGACCAATAACATTTATATGTAACACACAAACGACTTCATCAGTTGAACTGAAAGAAAAATTGAATCAAAAGGCTTTGAGGCTTACTGGAACAGTTTCATCAAGCAAATCGACATCCAAAACTTTTGGGACGAAGCCAGCACCAATTCCTTGGATTTTGTGGGGCCCTTCAACATAAAAAAGAATGCAGCTCATCATTTTAGCAGAAGATCACACAAGAAGTTAATGCTAAGAAGGCCTTGAATAACTAATCTTTACATAAAAATGCTAACAAGCACATACAAAGATATTAAGCAATACCAGTGGCAATCATAAATATGCGGATTTGTAGTGCTAAATGTCATTGCCGACAGAATATCGCAGCTCAAAGTCTGGAAGTATCAATTAATCTCATAGGATATATAATGTCAAGAAAATGGGATTAAAATTGATAGTGGGACTATGATGTGCCAGGAAACTATCGATAGCATCATTGCAGATGCAGCAAAGACACTAATAAAAGTCATGAGAAATTAAGCAGAATCAAGCATGCATACAAGTATATAGCAAAAAATGTGTATTTGAATTGTTTATTAGTGAGCAGATGTTACTGACCATGCATGGTATGGTCCAAATTCATCTTGTCAAGTATAGGATTAATGTCTGTTACAACTAAAATAAAAATGGAATATGAAGAAGAACAATATGAATGAAGCACATTAAGCATCATGACTTACCGGGTTTCCCTCCCGACAATACAGCACTTTCAACTGGTTCAACACCATAGAGCTAAATGCAAAACAGGCAAAAATGGAAACATGAAAATAAGAGAATAGGCAAACAAAAGCAACAAATTTAGGTTAAAACATTTTTCATCTAAATCAGGAACTACAAAAGTTCACCTTAATATTGGGATTATGCTCTTTAAGATACTTCCCTGCACCAGTGACTGTACCACCAGTCCCTATACCAGAAACTAGGGCATCAACTTTCCCGGCAGTACCATGCCAAATCTCTGGTCCAGTAGTTTCGTAGTGGATCTAAACAGAGAACAAATGGATTGTAAATATCTTTAACTAGCAAGTCACAAATATAGGGAAAAAAAATAAAATAGATAATTCATTAATGCAAATGTTACCTTTGGGTTGGCCGCATTTTCAAATTGCTGAAGAATAAAGGAATTGGGTGTCCTATCCCTTATCTCTTCTGCCTTCTGAACAGCACCTTTCACTCCCTTTGCTGGATCAGTGAGAACAACCTCAGCCCCAAAAGCTAGAAGAACCATTCTTCTTTCCAGACTCATTGTAGCAGGCATGGTAATTATAAGTTTGTAACCCTTAGCAGCTGCTATGAATGCCAACCCTATGCCAGTATTACCACTGGTAGGCTCAATCAGGACACTCTAAACCACAAACAAATTAACAATTTTGTCAAAATGAAAGCTTTATTGTCACTCAAGCACCCTATACTATCCAACCCAAGTTGATTCACTAAAATTAACTTATTATCAGCATTAAAAGAATAATATATAGAAACTGATGGAAAGAGACCTTGGATCATAAATAGAAATAACAGGGGAGCACAAGATCCACAAAACCTTAACATTCAAGCAAAGGAACGTAACATGTATCTGAAAATCATACTCCGTTACGAATAAGCTAAATCACTAACCTCACCCGGTTTGATGAGACCCTTCTCCTCTGCATCTGAAATCATACTGTAACCAATCCTGCAAGCAATGGTAAAATGAACATGTCATATCTAATGAACCGAAGCCCAAATAAATAAAAGAGGAAAAGAGCTTATGGTGCAATTAGATGGCTGATAATGTACCGTCCAAATTTTATTGTAGACCTTAATATGATAGAAACACAATTTTTGTCAAGGATGTCAACTTTACATGACCCAAATCCTAGAATATAACAATTCACTGAGAAACTCAATAACCTTGAATCCCCCAAATCTATATCATAATTCTATGTAGCCAAATGCAGCTTAATTATATTATCAACACGGTTAAAGTTACTATGAAGCTATTGCTTTCAAACTCTCAAATCCAGAACATAGGAAATGTAACTATTACCTATCTTTGACACTAGAGCAGGGTTCCATCATCTCCAGCTTGGCAGCAACTCGAGCCACACAACCATCCACAACCTTGTTGAGGTACACCAATGGTGTCTTACCAATCAACTACACAAATTAAAAATAAAAAGATGCATAAAATGAGCAAAATCTATACACCTCGACCCATTAATGCCTACAATTACACAAATAATGATGAAAATAGCTTGCCTCAGTAACATCCTTTGCAATCACATCCTTCTCCACTGCCATTTCAGTCAAATTACTGCAGCAGCATTTCAGAGAGAACAGATCAGGGGAAAACAAAATAAAGTGTATTTAAGCAGCAATTGATTAACTTAAAGTTTATCTTAAAGTGTCAAATGGAGGAAACCCCTCTGGTTGCCAAGAAAATGAGCGCAAGAATTTATTTTTATTTTTTTCCTTTTCCTTCTTCTTCTAAGGAATACTTAGATGCCAGGAAGGAAGACACTCAACAAGACTGAATAAAGATTAAATATTTCGTAACGAAGAACCAACCCAGATACACAAGTATCAAACTTAAGATTTTCAGAACGAAACCTTGGAGCAATGCAGAAAATTCCAGAAAAAAAAAAAAAAAACAAAGAACTAGACAACATGAATATAAAATCAAAGCTTTAGCAACTTACCAATTAGAAAATCAAAATCTCTTCTGGGCAGAATAAAAAAAAGGACAGGAAAGCTGGGCTTTAAATAGTTTCCAATACAACATAAGAAATACAAAGAAACTACGGGGTCATATATATAGAAAGTTTGAAGCTTTAATATACTTACCAATAAAACCTTATCTGAGAAAATCGAAAGAGGACAAGGAAGCTAGCTACACAGCTTCAAGCCCTTTAAATGCTCGCGAACATAACAGTGGAAATACAAACAAATCTCCTGCGGATTTTTGTGACCGTATTTTCCCTATAAAATAATCTTCAGCCGACCAAATAAATTTAAAAATAAATGCATACTCTCTGGTTTATAGATTATAATAATACGCAAAGTGCAGCTGTCTGAAGGGGAAAGCTGATGGCGTTTGGTTAATGATGACAAAATTACAAGAAATTGAAGGTATTTTCTTGCAATTTGCTTTCTAGTATTTTTCCTTTTGAATTTTCTGGGTTATTACGATTCGTATGGAAATTTTTGGTTGGCTGTCAACGTCTGACTTGATGGTCAACCTGATCTTTAAGTTCTGATTTTTTCCACTTTCGCTAAGAATACAAATTTCCAATCTTGTATGCAATATGTAGGGAGTTATAGCATTCGGATCTCTATGTTTTACAAATTTTCAAATAAAGATATAATGTTTCGTCTTGTATCAGATAGGTCCCTAACTTAATTCATTTTTTTACGGTTTGATTAGAACAAGGAACAGCACTTTTAGATCAAAATTACTTAAAATTAAATAAATATTTGTTAATTTGAATTGCTTTATATCTTAGTGAACTTCAAATATTTTATTTATTATTATTATTATTATTATTATTGCTACAACATTTCTCTCGATTTTATAAATAAAACTTCTTTACACGGGTTAGAACTTTGATTACATTTTAAAAACAAAGACTTCTTTGATTTATACGATAACATGATGCCACTTTGTTACTATAATTTATGTTGAATTTGTTTATTATGAAAATGATTTACTTAAAAACACTTCCATCGAATACAATAGAAATGGCACATGAAGCCAAACAGCACACAGCACCGCATATTTTTATGGGAGAATTTTCACATACCTCCCCTGAAGTTTAGTGAAATAACACATAGAGGGAAGGTATGACGTAATTCACACATACCTCCCCTCTCATTTAATAAAAATTTGTTTTTTCTTCTCTTAACATCCAATTTTTGTTAAAAAGTCAATTTTACTCTCAACCTATGTCATAATTAGAAGATATAAATATGAATATTATGTCTATAAAAATGTTAAAAAATAGAGCAAAAGAAAATGTTACTGTGCGTGAGAAGGTTTATGCCAATTTGTAATTTATTTATTTATTTTTCCTTTGAAGCTGCTGTGTGTGTGCATGATTAAGGTCAATTATAATTTTTTTTTGTTATCATATTGACATTATGTTATTTTTGCAGGATGAGGAGAATAGACAAAATTATGATGACTGGTGTTTTTAGTACTAGTTGATTTGTTGTAGGGCAAGTATAAAAATTAGGATTAGTGGCTGTGTTTTAGGAGCTAAAATGGCATTATTGTGAAAATTTTAGGAGAAATATTGGTTTTGTACAGAACATCATTTGTATATGTACATGGTAACTTGTGTGTATATATAGTGAAATGGAAGGAAAAAGTAGCTTTACAATTGCATTTTCTTTTGCTCCATTTTTAATTATAGACATGATATTCATATTTATAGCTTCTAATTATGACATAGATTGAGGATAAAATTGACTTTTTAACAAAAATTGGATGTTAAGAGAAGGAAAAGTAAATTTCTATTAAATGAGAGGGGAGGTATGTGTGAATTACGTCATACCTTCCCTCTATGTGTTATTTCACCAAACCTCAGGGGAGGTATGTGAAAATTCCCCTATTTTTATGTGACTAGTTGTCTATTTTAAAAGCCGCCAACTTCTCCTTAACGTGTACATTAAGATGTTTAAGAATATGACTTATCCCTTATGGGATTTTTATTTTTATTTTTTTTGTATCAATAATTAATTCTAACCACTCTCATGATACCATTAATTTTTCTACTTAATTCTTATATTGATTTACCTAATACATCATAAGAGAAAAGCTTATGTTATAAATATATCTTACAAGTTCAAAAATAAAATTTTATATTTTATGCTCTCTTCGTTGTCAATTGAACTTTTAATGTTTGACTTTATACACTTCGTTAACTTATTTTTTTTCAAATACAAAATTTAGGTAATTTTTTTGTGAATTAAAATAGAGCTATATTTTACAAATAATGAAGAAAGGATAGTTCAAAAAGTTGACTTTCCCTTTTTATTTCTATGCATAAAATTAGAATTTACAAGCATGATTAGCTGTAATTATACGATCTGGATCCATAAGATTTTGTGGGATTGCTTTAATTTCTTTATTATAAAGTCTTCTAAACTTTTGAATATGTTACATTATTAGGATGTTCGTGTAATGCGATCAAATGAAACATGTCGTGGAATCAATCTGATTGGAGTATCTTTTGACTTATCTCATCAACACATAGTTGATAATAATTAATTACTAAGCGTTGTGGAAGGGATTATCGTGTTGAGTTGTAAACTTTAATGTGGCCCACGTGTTATCAATATAAAATGTTATGTATTTATTTATTTTTGTTCGTATGAGTTGCACGTGAGTTGATTCTTTTTGGACGTGGAATTTTTCAACCTTCAAAGGCGCACAGCATCATTTGTGACGAATTAATTCATTTTTAAATTTTTTATTTATTAAACCCCTATAATAAATTTGTATTTTACTTGGGAGCTCACATCACAAAGAATTTTAATTTATTTAATTTTTTAAAAATAAGTTTTAGATATCCCTAACTTCAAAGACAATTAAAAATCTTATTTATGATTGCTTAAAAGTACACTTACTTTTAAAAATAAATATATACATACTTTTAATAATATATAAAATTATTTCAATTTTACTCTCAAATTTATTAAGAAACTTCGTAAATAATATGAAATATTTTTTGTAACGTTCTTTCAAATGACAGATCACCGTTAAAGATAACGATATTAGAGAAAAATTATATAAAAAGAATATTTTTTTTAAAAAAAAAAAGAAAAAAAAATGTATTTGAACAATGTAAAATGTTAATTTTATCAATATTAGTTGTATTGATGTTTAAGTCAACTCAGCTTTTCTTACAGAAATCATCGTCATTAGCATGAGATCTCAAGAACTCTGTGCTCAAATCAGTAATGTAGACGAAATCTTTGAAGAAGTAATTGGACTCTTAAGAAATCTCCAATCTTTGCAGAATCCCACCAAGTAGCATCGCGTTTACTAAGCATACGTTGATAGCCCTGCTTCTAGTGAAGATCTAGAATCGGGCAACATAGTATGAAGCGGAGGCATTGCTTTTGCGTTGCTCGTGCAAAACGATTGTACAGACAAGGCGAAGAAGAAGGTGCAATTATTATTAAAGCTGTTAATGAATTGCTAGCCTAAGGATTCTATAAGGAATTCAGATGATTTTGCTTGCAATGAATTAGCGCCGTTTTGATTAATGGCAGTGATGAATTCTGATTGTTAGTAGAGACAAAATAATTGAAAGTTGATTTACATTAGTATATAGGGAGAATTGTAACTCTCTATGTAATGTTCGTATGCAAGGATTTTTGTATGATTTTTGTTTTTTCCGGTAGCTATTCTCAACTCCCAGAACCAGGAACAACCTCTGTCATAATCACCCAACACCAACAACTGCCTCAATTTGTCACGCGACGACGTCATTTGTCTTTTTTTATTTTTTATTTTAATTTTTATTCTTTAAATAATTTTATTTTCTAAATAAAAAAATAAGAAAAAAATATCAAACGAAAAGATGTATTTTACATAATTATCCTTTAAATTAATAGTCAACTGAAGATTCCCAAACCTTTTATCTATACGAAGTATTCTCAAATCTCAAGGAATTGTATTTCTTAATTTTTAATATATATATATATATATATATATACATATATATATGAGAAATGATAAGTAGTGATTATTTTGCACATATATTTAAAAATAATGCATAATTAATGCCCTATAATTAATATATACGTTAAATTAAATTTATATGTGCTTAAATTTAACGGTGTACGAGATATATTAAAATAATAGGCATACTTTTAAAAATTTATTTAAAATTTAAGACATAATAAACACATAAATATTAATTTTATTTTTAGTTTTTGAAAATAATAGACAAACTCTTACATATATAAATAGGCATTTATATCATTATGTTAATTATATAATTTTTGACATATTGAATATCATTATAATTAATAAATATTTTTGGCTGACCACTCTAAATTTACCTATATTTCATTGTGATATAATAATTATTCTGGCACAACATTGCAGTTCATAAAGATGATAAACATCTTAAAGAGTTACATATTCATAACGTTCATCCAAAAAAAATTTAAAGGTAAAAGGGTAAAATTATCTTTTTGATAAAATAAAAGGAAATAATTTTATTTGACTACTTAATTTTAAGTAATATCTCATTGTAATACAATAAATATTGATATGTTGTATTACAATTTATAAAAATGATAAATATCTTAATGAGTTATAGATTTATAATATTCGTCTAATAAAAATTTACGTTAAAAGAAAAAAATTGTATTTTTAATAAAACCCTACAAAAAAATATTTTTTACCTTTTTCAAAAAATTTAAAAACACAAATATTATTATCTCAATTCAACCTAAATTTGAGCTTATCAAGAAGTTTAGTCATTACTTTAGCTAAAAAACACCACCATCTACTTTCTCTTTTTTGTATATAGAAAAGAAAATTCTAACTCCATTCTTCTTCACAAGACACTTTCTTTCTCTTTTTTTCTTCTCGTTCCCTTAAATCCCAAATTATTTGCCACTTAACTCCTCGCGCTCTCTCTAAAATAACTATTGAATTTACTATCAATCAACGCTATTCTCTTTTACTCCTCTAGCCTAATCTTTTTTGTTACTTTAGAATTATTGATAACTAGCAACGTTTATAGTATGACGGACAGTTACTACTGGTGATAAAATTATTAGAATCATGAAAGAGTTAATTATTTTTCAACCTTTGTTTTAAAATTAAGATTTTGAACTAATTAAAAACTTAGGATTAGGTTTATTTATTTTATTTCAAAATTTTATTTTTTAGAATAATTTCATATAGCTTCTCAACTTTTAATGATATCTCATTGTGATACAATAAATATCATGAACTATAGTTTATAAAATTGATAAATATCTTAACAAATTACATGATAAAATATAGTAAGAATGTTATATGATATATTAGTTATTGAACTAATGCTATTAAAAATTTTTAGACGGATATTAAAAGTTTGCAGTTCAATAAAATATTTTTAATTTTTTTATCTTATAGTGTAGTATCAGAATAATTATTGTATTATAATAAAATATAAATAAATTAGAGTAGGTAATGAAAAATATTCCATTATATTAATTACTTTTTCAATTCAAACAATCATGATCTTGTTAAAGAATAAAAGTAGTCATACTCAATAATTGAGAAAACCATCCTTTAAATTCGAATAATTATTAAATATCATCGATTGAACAAAAATATTTATTTTTTTGAAATATTATTTCTTGAATATTCATATTACTAAAGAGACCGAATTATGTAAATTTTTTTATTGTAAGATTTTTCTTTATATGCCAATAAAACAAGTGGCGTGACTTTTTGCTAGGTACAAAAATTATATTCGTGTCCAAACACCTTCGATTGCGTCACAATCTTTTAGGTAGGCAAGTCGAATTAACGTATCCTCACATCCAAACATTCTTCAATTGAGTTATTTTCCATTTTATCTTCGGACAATATACACTATAGTCATTGTAAAATTCCTAAAGTCCCCACCTAGCGAAGGGCGTTTTCGTCCAACCGCCGCCTACCTACTACTGCCGTACACGCACCGTTTGGATGTCTATACGCAGATCTCGAACGGTCGATCCCTCTAATTTTCGGCTCTAAATTCTCTTCTATTTCTATTTACTATTTTTGTTTTCTCACAAAATTCAACAATTTTTCAACCGAACCGGACGGAAGCGGACCGGAGGAAAGAGCCATGGGCGTTCCAGCGTTTTACAGGTGGTTAGCGGATCGTTATCCGCTGTCGATTGTTGACGTGGTGGAGGAGGAGCCGAAAGTGGACGGCAACGGAGTTGTAACACCGGTTGACGTCTCGAAACCTAATCCTAACGGCATGGAATTTGATAATTTTTATTTAGACATGAACGGGATAATTCATCCTTGTTTTCACCCCGAAGGCAAGGTATTACATGCCTATTACTTTTGTTCCCTTGTCTACGCATTTGTGATATTTTCCTGTATTTATTCGCGTTGTGGTTCTGGAAAGAGGAAGTCTGTTAAAAAATGAAAAAATAGTATTTCTTCTTGTATCTTCATGTCACGTTAGATTTTTGAGAATAATTTGTTATTTTTAGTTAAAATATATTTATTATATTTCTGGTACGTTGGTTTCAGGGTTTAGTTATTGGAAATTGTTTGTTAAATGCCATTAGGGTTTAGTTACTGGAAATTGTTAAATGCCGTTAGCTTTTTTTTTGGCTAGTATCTCTTCATGGCTTTGATAGCATGCGGGGAACTCTACGCTCATGACAATTCTCTGTGTTTGTAGCCTGCACCGTCCTCCTACGATGACGTGTTTAAATCTATGTTTGATTACATTGACCATCTCTTCTCATTGGTCCGTCCAAGAAAGCTTCTCTATATGGCAATTGGTACGTCCTATTTCAGAGAGAGTATCTATACTTCTTCCTGTCTCTGGACTCAGGTTTGCTCACTAATGGTTTTTTTAGATGGGGTGGCACCAAGAGCTAAAATGAATCAGCAGCGTTCTCGTCGTTTTAGAGCTGCAAAAGATGCTGCTGAGGCTGTAAGATATTGTCACATTATCTTAATAGGTTCTAGTAAATAAAGGCAATTTTGTTATTGTTATCATTTATTTTTGTTGTGATGCATTAGGAAGCTGAAGAAGAAAGGCTGAGGAAAGAATTTGAGGAAGCGGGGAAAATATTGTCTCCTAAAGAAAAGCCTGAAGCATGTGATTCAAATGTCATAACTCCTGGTACTCAATTTATGGCAGTGCTTTCGGTAGCACTTCAGTATTACATACAATCTAGGTTGAACCACAACCCAGGCTGGCAGTTTACAAAGGTGGGATGGCAATAGTCCTAACAGTCATTATCTCCTTTTGTACCTTAAGATCGGATGATTCCTTGCCTATGGAGTAATCCTTTCTATATCCTTTCTCCATATACTTTGACTTTCAGGATACTTTGTCTCACTATATTTATTTATGGGGCTGCATTGGATGGTTATTTGAAGGTTATACTTTCTGATGCAAATGTTGCTGGTGAAGGAGAGCACAAAATCATGTCATACATTCGATTGCAACGTAACCTTCCTGGTTTTGATCCAAACACTCGGCATTGCCTGTATGGCTTGGTGAGTTACATTTTAATTTTAGGGCTGCTGTCATTCCTCATCATGGTTTTATGGATGATTTGAGTTCCTAACATTTGATTTTCCAATATGCCTTTTTCCCATTTTGGATTGATATAATCAGGATGCAGATTTGATTATGTTGTCTTTAGCCACTCATGAGATTCACTTTTCAATATTGAGAGAGGTTTGTTGAACTTATGAATAGTATTTATAGTTTCTATTGGTTTGATGCTCATTTTGGACCTCACAATGTCTTTCGCTGACTGCACAGGTGATCACTCCTCCCGGGCAACAGGAAAAATGTTTTCTTTGTGGCCAAGCTGGCCATCTAGCAGCTGAGTGTCGTGGTAAGCTGGCTGATAATGCTGAAGATTGGAATGGGGCGGATGAAACTCCAATTCACAAGAAGAAATATCAGGTTGAAGAACCGACATCCTGCTGTGTGCTTTCAAGTTTATTTCTCTTTTCCATTTTTTAATTAATTAATTTTTTGAACAGTTCCTAAACATCTGGGTGCTCCGAGAATATTTGGAATATGAATTGAATATTCCTGACGCACCATTTCCAATAAACTTCGAGAGAATAGTGGACGATTTTGTTTTTTTATGTTTCTTTGTTGGCAATGACTTTCTCCCACATATGCCAACATTGGAAATCAGGGAAGTAAGTAGCAATCACTTTGTTCTACCCTTAGCAACATATGCCGAATTCCTTCTGCTATTTGTTCAGTTGGTCTGTGTACCTCATTTAATGAATTTTCCGTTTTCTGCTTCCCAATCTTCACTAGCTTAGAATATCATGCCTGTTACAACCATTTTTACTTTTGCAGGGTGCTATAAATTTGCTGATGCATGTTTATAGGAGGGAGTTTTCTGCCATAGGTGGTTATCTTACTGATGCGGGTGAGGTAATTTCTCTTTTTTACATGGTCAATCAAATCTCTGTACTGCTCTCTCTGTGTATTCTTATATACTGTTTAAAACTGGTTTGCTGTTTCTTCTGCAATATTTTGTCACGAATCCTCCCTTTTGTTCTTTTTTACAATAATGGATGACTGTTGTAAAAAGTACTGAATAAGTTAATACTACCTGTTCAGGTTTTATTGGATAGAGTTGAAAAATTTATCCAGTCCATTGCTGTTTATGAAGATCAGATCTTTCAGAAGAGGACTCGTATACAGCAGGTGTTTTAGCTTACTCCTCTTTCTGGTTTATTTTATTATTTTATACGTGATTATGAGAAAGTAATGGATTTGGACAACTTATTCATGTAGTTATTTATGTATGCGATATATTTATTGTGATTCTTCTGTACATTACTTTGTTACGATGTTTTCTGTGAAACAAACTGAAATGTATTTCTTCCTTTTCTTGGAGGTTGAACAATTGAGTTACTGTTGTCCTCAAGCTAGTCAAATTTTCTTGTATTCTTGAACATAGATGTATGATAGATGACAGTAACCGCTTATGGTGATCATCTTTCCTAGGCATAGGGATAATTTTTCCTAGGCATATAACAACCCTGCAATCTAACCTTGATTACATGTATTTGTTTCTAAACCCGTAAAAATTGATACATGCTAGTCACATGAATTTCTACAAAGATACGAATATAACTAAAGGAAGTAAAGACATCTATCAAGATGAAAAAGTTGGACTCCTGGAAAACTAGTGGGCTGGTCTTAGTGGACTGTATATGGCAGGCAATTTTTACTCTGGATGATGTTACTTTGCTTAGCCTGTCAATTCTTGGTGTTGAGGGCAGGTTTCGGAGGGGGAAGAGGATTGGGGTGGTTTCTGTCTCCCGTGTAGTCATTATCTATGGGCTGTACTTTTGTGCATCATCTTGTAGAGGAGAAAAAAGAATCTTGTGGAATTACAATTTTCAATTTCTTATAATCTGGAAATATATATTTTTTTCAGTTTCTTATCATCTGAAAATATGGTTTTTTTGTGACTATTTTATGTTTTGGTTAATATTCTTATTATTCAGAAATATTATGATGCTGATGGAGGTGATCTTTTTTCAGGCTTATGAGTATAATGAGGAGATGAAACTTAAAGCAAGAGGAGAGTCTTCTGAAGAGCAACAAGCACCTGTTATCGACAAGGTTGGAGATTTAACTATTTATTTTTGAATTATAATTTTTGCATAAAGTATCTGCGAGCAAGTTGAATTGTTTATGCTGTAAATGAAACAAAAATTGATGCTATCAATAATACTTTGATACTTCTCTATTGGACTTTCTTGAATCATCTAGATATTCTGGAGAAGGAAAATTTCATCGAATGGTATATTCCTTAGATATAGTCCCAAAAAAAAAATGTTTTTGGAAGACTCCTCTTTATTTTTGGGAAGAACATTTATTTTTCAGAAGAACATGTACTTAATCATAAGTTATCTGATAAATTCAGAAGTTTTTGTCCCTGGTGTTTGTAAGGAGACTATGAACTGAACCTTGGAAACTCTGTGGTTGTAAAATGTCGGAATGTACTAACCGATGAGTAGGTCACCTAGTCTG
The DNA here is from genome assembly GCA_028052125.1 of Melia azedarach. NCBI lineage: Eukaryota > Viridiplantae > Streptophyta > Magnoliopsida > Sapindales > Meliaceae > Melia > Melia azedarach. The sequence goes on from CM051397.1 coordinate 1,486,519, forward strand.
AAGTTATTTTCAAAATTTTTTAAATTTATGCTGAGGGTAGTAATTTTACTGTCTTTCTTGAATTATGCTATGCTTTTTTCTCAGGTTAAATTAGGAGAGCCTGGATACAAGGAGAGGTATTATGCGGAGAAGTTTGAAGTATCAAACCCAGAAGATATTGATAGGGTCAAGAAGGATGTAGTAAGTTCTTATCCTGTGCTTTTTCTTAGTGACTTTTGTTTGGTCTGCTATTTCTTTGGGAAGCAGTTTTATGGATGCTAGATGTTGGTATATTCCATGCAGCAATTTATTTTTCCTCTGTACCATGGTTCTTTGATTAAAAAGTAAGTAATGGTTGTATGTTAATTTCACAGGTTTTGAACTATGTTGAAGGTTTGTGTTGGGTTTGCCGCTATTACTACCAAGGTGTTTGCTCTTGGCAATGGTAAGTTTAATTTTGATTGAATGTGGAAAATGTTATGATTTTACCTACTATTTTTCTACTCTTCAAAGTAAACTTGGATAAATCCATGGATATGCATGCCTCCATAGATTTGTTCATGGAATACACTATTTGGTAATTAATTTCTAGGATAAGAAATGATAGAAAGAAAACAGAACCGTGATTTATATACTAATACTTATTGGTAATGACCAGCCAATGGCTAAATCCTATCAGTATCAACTACATTTCATTGTTGTAATTAAGATCTCTAACCACTTATTAATGGTCAGTTAAAAGTTGTCTATGGCTGCTATTTGTTTCAGGTTTTATCCATACCATTATGCTCCATTTGCTTCAGATCTTAAAGATCTATCTGACCTTGAGATTACATTTTTCTTGGGTGAACCATTTAAACCTTTTGATCAGCTCATGGGAACCCTACCAGCTGCAAGGTATTTTTCCCAAAAAATAGTTTTATATTTTTTAAAATTTTATTGAACATGGGAGTTTTTCTGGCTATATAAAATTCAACTGTTTTGATTGGGGAATCATTCATGTTACAGTTCTAGTGCTTTACCTGAAAGATACAGAAAATTGATGACTGATCCATCATCACCTATCTATAAGTTCTATCCTTCTGGTAAATACTTTGACTGTTAATGATCTATTTACCTGATGAAAGTCCTCAACTTAGCAATTTTACTTCTTTCTGTGGACAGATTTCGAGATTGATATGAATGGTAAACGGTTTGCATGGCAGGTGCAGTCTTGTCTATTCTTAAGTATTGATATGAATGGTATTCTTGGAGTTCCCTTTGTGAACTAATGGAAGTCTTGACATTTTTTTTTTCTGTTGGAAGACAGGGTGTTGCCAAGTTGCCATTTATTGATGAGAAGTTGCTACTTGCACAAACAAAGAAGCTGGAAAGCTTTTTAACGGTATGGAACTTTTTATGCTTGACTGGTATGCATAATTTTTAATTGACATTTCTTTATTTTTGTTTGAATCAACTTTTTGTGGAGTCCTTTTCTTTGCATCATATTAGAAAGCAGAAAATTGGATGTTAAAAGGGAAAACGTAAATTCTATGATGTCAAGAGTTTGAAAGATTAACTAAGGGGAAGATATTAATCTAGCTTTTTCATGTTGATTTTTTTAATATCTTATTGAACTTGAATATCATAAATTCTACACCTTAGTTTCACTGTTTCTCATGATGTTTTCAAATGATAATTTCTG